>JBAMNC010001542.1:32500-632500 GCA_037902135.1 Cetoscarus ocellatus | reverse complement strand
TGGATGAATATGTGGGTGAGTTATCAGAAAGTTTCTTTCACATCAAGGTCAGACTGCACATTTTTTTGTCTGTCTCCTGAGCAGATTTTGGCATTTAAAGGCTGTGGTCTTAAACTTTCAAACAGCTGACAAAGCATGTTTTAGTTTAAGTGAAATTTTCAATAAATTGCCTGCTCAAAATGTTTTGTCTTTCGCTCCCATTTCTTATATTAATATTTTGAAGCTCTACTTAGAACCCTCTTAAGATCCAACGGAGCAAATTGCAAATTCAACTGGTCAAAGATTTTGATCTGGAGTGCAATGCTCCTTTATTTATAAAGTGTTGCAGTTAGGCAAATGCAAATGCAAATGCAAAAAAAAAAAAAAAAAAAAAAAAAAAAAATATATATATATATATATATATATAATTGTAATAAATTGAAGAATGAGGACAACATGGAAATAAAAAAATATACATTTATATAATTTAAGGGAATTTTTGATGGAACATGAGGTCTACTGTCACTCTAAGAGCGCAATCCTCCACCAAGGCTGCTCACACATTGCTGTTACATCTATAAGCAATCAGAGCAAAATGAATCATGTTGATATTGTTTGTTAGACAGTAATTGAGCAAAAACCATCATTCACTAATGGCAGTTATCTGGATCACCACCAAAATCTAATCATTATTAAGTTGGGCCATTACCAAAATCTTCTGATAATTTCAGCAAAATCTGTCCAGTAGCTTTTGCATAACCTTGCTAACAGCAAACAAACAAATGACAAAAACATAACCTCCTTGGTGGAGGTAATAGTGAATTACTGCTAATAATACTACAGCTCTGACATTTAAAAGAAGTGTTTTCATGTAAATTATTATGAATTTATTTAAAATTGTCATTTACTGTGTTCATCTTGCCAAGCTCCAATCTATAACAATTGTACTCGGCCCCAAGCAGCACGACCCAATCAGAGTCCTTTAGAGCAGGAAGAGGTGGAGCTACGAGGGAGACGATAGCAGGAAGTGACTGTTCATTCTGAGATGAGCATAGATGCTAACAGCTTCAGTAGCAGTTTGATCAGTTCGTGACCGCATTTCTTTATTGAATGAAAAACTACTACAAACACTACAAACTTCTCTTTAGGAAGGGTTTTTATGCTCCATGTCCAACATGTTTTGCCAAAAGTTTGTTTACAGAGTGGCTCACGTTCTGTACTGCAATACTGCTACCTACTGTATTATGTGATTGGCCCGTAATAAACGTTAACTAACAGAACAATCGTCAGATCACCTGCCGGCTATGCTTCTGAAAGATTCTGCCCCCCCTAATCACTTTCTATGAGCTCTCTCCCAGATGGACTAGTGAAATATGGATGGTCCATCTGGGGTGTCAGGTTAACTGTACTATGCTCATGAGCCAAAAAAGAATTTATTTGTAAGAAAATCCTATTCTGAAGTAAAGCTGCACCCACCAATCGACACTACCAGGCATTTTGTTAAGGCAGCGTCAGGCTCTGTTTACTGTAGAGATGGTCAAATTTAGTCTCAATGTTAACTACTGACTTTTTCTCCATATGTATAACAGAAAAACAAATTCTTATGGCTTGCCCTGATCCTCTTCCATTGTTGAGAGAGAGAACAGGCTTGAGTTTACTGGAACTCACCAAAAGACGTTTTAATCAAAAGACATCGGGGTTAACTGTGTAGACTCTTAAAATTAAGAACACATCACCGTAAACACCGCCTTTATCAAGACAACACTCAACAAACATGGCTTACCCTCTTATCTAACTGTCTGGTACACCCTGCAGGTCTACCTCGTGCTCACCCAGAGAGCTATCACTCCTACATGTGGAACAACTTCTTCAAGCACATCGACATCGACCCGGCTAACGCTCACATCCTGGATGGAAACGCGAATGACCTGGAGGCGGAGTGTGACGCCTACGAGCAGAAGATTGCAGAGGCTGGAGGAATCCAGCTGTTTGTGGGGGGTAGACATGAAGCTTGATTATTTTAGTCTCCTAAAGAGTCTGAATGCACAATACTATCAGTGCCATATTTATATCAGTTGATTTTTGTTATCGGCTACATGAAAACTTCTGCCAACATTTAGGCCACCTTTACACAACAACGAAAATGGAGAGTTTTTGTTGCATCTGTGCCTTCTGTTTACACGAGATCGGTGCCTGAATCAGCAAACCTCTGTAACTGTGGTCCAGAGTGAAAAGTTTTGTAAACGCTTTCATCTCCATCTCCATCTAAACAGTATGCAGCATTGTTAGGGATAACAGGGACGCGCGGCGCATGCACAGTATTTTTTAAAATAAAGGTCGCACACACCCCTAGGAACAACAGCAACCAAGGTTCCCACGCGTCAATGAAAACCTGGAAAATGATTGACCGATTTTACAGACATGGAAAACATATGGAAAATGAGGAAAACAGTAAAGTGTCCTGGAAAAGCTTGAATTGTCCTGGAAAAACATTCTGGTAAAGTCCTAGAAAATGATTTCTAGAGCAGAGTGGGAACCTGAACAACAGCTACCGAGCAACACGTGTGCTGCTATCTGTCCTCGGTTTGTTATCGCTCCTCCAACTAAATGTGGACTTGCTGTGTCAATACTCTGACCAGCGGAGACACATTTGTTAAATTCACCAAGGACACTACAAACTTAATGGCCAACTACTGGCCTGGTAGTCACGCTACCGCGTTTTCAGTCGTTCCCGTAGATCCATGTGAACGTGCGTCGTTATCACACCGTCTCCATGTGAACGCGGAGCGCTTTTGAAAATGCAAAGGAAAAACTTTTCAGTTTCTAGTGACAGCATTGTTGTGTAAACTGGGCCTTAAAGTCAACACATCAGCTGTAAATGTCATATATAGGCAGTAATATCATCAGAATGTTCAAATGTACCATAATGTTTCACCCAATCATCACTGAATGTCTAAAAAAAAAAAAAAAAAAAACAATATAGCTGCTAAAATCTGCACAGTGAACGTCTTCAGAAATCCAGTATTGTGTGTCCTTGTTAAGGACATCCGCCCCCCTCAGAAGTCCAAACTGTCTATATGGTCTCTCTGTAGGAATCGGCCCTGATGGTCACATAGCCTTCAATGAGCCGGGTTCCAGTCTTGTCTCCAGGACCAGAGTGAAAACCCTGGCTAAGGACACCATTGTGGCCAACGCTCGGTTCTTCGGCAATGACCTCTCCAAGGTTCCCACCATGGCTCTGACTGTGGGCGTGGGGACGGTCATGGACGCCAAGGAGGTCAGTCACGGGCAGTTGGCTCATTTCCCCTTAAAAATAATCTTATATGATCCTTAAAAGTTTGTCTGTATTATATTTTAATGTGTTGATGTTTACACAGTTTACCTAAACATGACCTGTCGGTGCAGATTTATAAACCTGTACAATGTCAGGGTTCATTTAGATCCTTAAAAAGTCTTTAAAGGTTCAAATATGATTTTTAAAAATCAAATTATTGAAGTCTTCAAAGACTTTGACCTGTAAGAGGTCTTTAATTTTAATGATAGGTGAACCAATACCTTCTGTATCAAGTCTATTTTGAGGACTACTTCAGAAAGCCTGAGGTTAAAACTCAGTTTGTGGAGAAACTCCTCTTGTTCTGTTCCTCCAGGAATTCACAGCAAACCTTTGTGATTGTTGTGGCAGGTAAAGATTGATTTTTGCTGCAGGTTTTTCAGGAATTTGCAGCAAAAGTTTAATTTTTTAAAAAATAATAATAATTGCAAAAAAAAAAGAAAAAAAAAAAAACAGCAGGGCCTTTTTTATGCCAGATACAGGCAGGTATTTAAAAAAGTTGCTTCAAAAGTTGTTTTAAGGTGTACATTTTTTGAAACATTACCACAGTGGATCAGTTTGCAAAAGGAAGGCAAAGGGAGGCTAACACTACCCATTGACTCCCAGTCTTTGAGCTAAGCTAATTAGCAGTGGGCAAGCTCTGCCTTGTTACTGTACACACAGTTGAAAGAATGGAGTCTATCTGCTGTCATGGACTCGGGAGTGAGGTAAGAAACACACACAAAAAAAAATTATGTATCTCTTTAAGTCTCCTGTTGAAATTCTTTATTGAGCTGTGGCAGCAGGAAGATGCAGCCCCCTCCCCCCATGTCCAGAGTCCCCTTGGATTCACGTGTGGTTGTGTTTTTGTGTTTCTTGAGGTGATGATTCTGATCACAGGAGCCCACAAAGCCTTCGCTCTGTACAAAGCCATAGAGGAAGGAGTCAACCACATGTGGACCGTGTCGGCCTTCCAGCAGCACCCACGCACCATCTTTGTCTGTGACGAGGACGCCACGCTGGAGCTGCGAGTCAAAACGGTCAAATACTTTAAAGGTAACTCCTTAAAAATCCCTGCTGAAAGCAGAGGTGCCCCAACGACCTGAAAGTGGAGTGTAACCAACATAATTCAGATTTATGAAATCATGCGTACGCAGCGCTGCTCAGTCCTTCTTCTGGATCAGGGTATTTGTGTTAAAGTGTATCTGGAACGCCTCTGCAGCATAATAATAACATTCAAACGGACTCTAGGGATTGAAACTAAACTAGAGGAAATGCTTGTAGGTGACTAAACTTTCCACTAGCTTTGTGGTGGTGTCATTGTTCTCTGAGTGAATATCTTAGTTAATCGATCATGTAGCTTCCTGACTGGGAGAGGCAAAGCAGCGGTGCTGCCTTAGAGCGAACACACTCTACGTTCACACCATAAGCCTGTGGACGCTCCGTGGCACCGCCTGGCAGTTGAAAGGTGAAAGAGTCTTTGAAGCTGCTGTGCACATGTGTCAACTGAGCTGGATCAGCTGTGCTCTGGATGACCATATACTGTCTTTCTTTTTTTATGCTTATATATATGTGTATACATATATATATGTATATATATATATAACAGTGATTCTATTTGATTATTTATTGCTTATTGTTATTTGGAAATGTTTGTTTTATTGATTCTATGTACAGCACTTTGAAGATGTTTTTGTTGTTTAAACAAATAAAGTGGACTGGATTGGATTGGATAACAGAGTTATGAATAACAGTAGCCCCTCCCTTCACTTCTGTATGAAGAGGAGGATGTTCACCTCCAAACAAAAGGATGTTGAATAAGTAAATTAAGAGACATAAGAAAAATATCACTGTGACATTGAAATATATTGTAGATGAAAATTAAAACACACTTCATGTAGATTTCTCTTTGAAAAAGATAATATATCACATTAGAAAAAAATAGCTGGAGGTCACTTGTTTTGGGCTTGTTTTTATCTACCTGGTTTCTTACTTCAGTGGAAAAATCTGGCCACACTGCTCCTCTGTTTTGTCCTCGAGTTTGTAAAACAGTAAATCTGTACGATTATAAATGTCCATAAAATCAACGAGGTTCTGCGTGATGACAGCTTTTTAATTTCGAGGTTTATGTATGAATGATGCTTGTTAGAAAACCCCTCCATTGATTTGTTTTAATCTGATTTTAATTTCTTTTTAATGAAGCATCCTTATGAAGGTGCAAGTGTAGGATTTAGTGGTGCAGGGACAGATGTGATGGCAGATGCAGACGACCTTGATTTAAAGCTCAAAGCCGAAAAACAACACAAATACACGCGTGTTGGCATCAAACAAATGCCTGTGATCTCTGCTGATGAGGTGTTTCTTCTCTCATTGAAGGTTTGATGCACGTTCATAACCGACTGGTGGACCCGGTGCTCAGCATAAAGGAGAAGTGAACCAGCATCCCTCTCTGGAGCTGTTTTCTGTTACCCACTCACAGACTTGAAAACGTTCAGGTCATTATCAGGACAAGAATAATCAGGTGTGGGGCATTTAAGATGTAATTATGGCATAGCTCTAAAGATTTGGGGGGGTTTTACCTTTGGGGCCTCTCTAAGGGATAATATCAGGTCCAGTTTTCAGGTCCTTCATTGGTCTTCATGGACACATGAATGTTGTTGGGTGTGTTGGAGAAACCCAGACTGCCTCTGATTTCTGTGAAGGATGTCTTTACTCTCAATCATGTTCTTTATGTTAACTTTCACCGATAATTTGCTTCCCTTTCCCCTAAATAATCAGCCAAATCCTCCTCCTTCAAGTGACTGTAATGGAGAGAAATCACGGATTTTACTCAAACTATCGGATTTTGTTCAGTCTCACTGTGATTGGTGGGTTCCTCACTGTTGCTGTTGAGACTGAAAGCACACCAGATCATTCTCAAACCTTCACTGATTAAAAATTGTGCAAGACCGCGGAAACTGGTTAGAACAGTTTCTAACCATTTATACGTCCACCTGATGATGTATAAACCACGGGTGCTGTTTATAGAGACAGTTTTACAGTGGAGACCCTCAGAGACTCCAGATCTATCAGAGACTCACATGATTTCAGAAGAAACATTACTGGGGCTGGTAACGTCAGCTGGCTCTCCTGGCATGTGGTCTGTTCTGCTACTCAGACAAGTGAGAAAGAATATGAGGGAAATTCTGGCCAAACAGGCGGTCCAGTTTACTTGAAAGCAGGAAAATCTCATGTAAAAGCTGCACTTATACAACATTCTGTCAAGATGCAAAGACAACAGTTTGCTGATGAGTCGTCTGTCATCGGATGTTTGTTTGTGCTCCTGCTGGCCCTGCATTGTTTTCTGGAACATTTATTTGCTGAAGAATGAGCCACATCTTTGTCCTTCACGTCTCTGTCAAAGGCCGAGTCAGACAAACAAACACAGGGACGCTCTAGAAAACAAAACAGAGAACATAAATGGCGTCTGATGTGACACCATCACATCTCTAAACTTCTGTTTGCACTCCACGGTCCCTCCTGTGGGCAGAGTCAGTAGATAACTGTCTGCACCAGGGCTGGATTTTGTTCTAACAGTGAAAAACCCTTTCATGCTCCACCCTCGGAAAGCAAAAAACAGACACAGGATCTTGAGAAGTTAAAGGGATACGCCAACATTTTTTCATGTCTTGCCTCACTCCTGAGTCCATGGCAATCAGACAGACACCATTCTTTGGGCAGTGCGTGCAGTAACAAGGAAGAGACGGCAGAAATCACCCACTGCTAATTAGCTTAGCTCAAACACTGGGAGTCAATGGGAAGTGTTAGCCTGCTTCTGTCTACAGTCATCAGATTGACTCTCAAGCAGCTCTAAACAGTCCTGTGTGCTTGTTGTGACTCATTTATGTTACGCTGTATTCCACTACCATCATATTACCTTCTACTCCTAAACAGAGGCTCTGCTTTGTTGACCTGCTTCCGCGTTGGTTTGCCTAGAGATGTGACATTCGTGAACGAGTCGATTCTTTTGAACAGCTCTTTCAAGTGAACGATGAGTTGTGAGTGAGCCCTTCATTTGAGAGCCATTCTTAAATTTGCAGGCAGATTGCATTTAAGAAGGGCTCACTCACAACTGTGAGTCAGTTCTTCAACAAGCTACAGTCAAACTTTTTGCATCTCTTTTGAGTGTCAGTGTGAAGTCTGTCAGACTGGGGAGATGACATTATTGACTCCACAACGTGTAACCCTCTGTTAAGATCCACAGGGTCTATTTTTTGATGTTATGTCATCATTCTTTTATTATTGCTATGATTATTTCAACTGTGTAAAGGTTTGACAACATTCCTCTGGATTTGCTTTGTCTCTGAAGTCACTCCTCCTCTCATGAGGCTGTTATGCTTCTTTTTGTTCAGGTTTTTGCACAAAAAGTTGTACTTTTTAACTTTCTGTTTTGTAATGAAATAAAATCTTTGATACAAATCATTAGGCTCTTGTATTCTTTTATGAAACAACATTTAAGAGTGCAGGAAACTTTTTAAAACTCTACAATAACAGATGGAACAATGAGTCATGATTATCAAATGTTTAAGTTTAATTCCCTCCAAAAGACGCCATCCTCGTGGGGCTGGAGACAGCTGACATGAGACAAGAGGCGGGGCACACGTTCAACTGGTTGCCAGCCAATCGCAGGGCCACATACAGAGATGGACAACTATTCACGCTCACAACAAAGGGCAATATGAGTCACCAGTCAACCTAATGAGCATGTTTTTGATCTGGGAGGAAGCCACAGTGCCCAGCGAGAACATGCAAACTCCACACAGCGATCAAACCAGCAGCCCTGTTGCTGTGAGGCATGTGCACTACCTGCTGCGCCTCCATGCCTTCCTGTCATACACCACTTTTAAATTCAGTGTCACTCACAAAAACATGAGGCTTTAAAACAAAATAACACATTAAGAGTTAAAAAAAAAAACAAATACAAAGAATAGTGAAATATGATATACCTCTAAAGTAAACTAATTAGTGAAGAAGGATGGTCTGCTGGAAAAGGAAGTAATTGAAAGACTGTTTAAAGGGGCAGAGCGTGCCTCATGCAGTTCTCTCATTGTCCACAAGATGGCGATGTTTACCTAGACTTAAATGCCATGATGGCTCGTTTAGTTAGATGTGGAAATCATGAAACATTTGAATTAAAATGATCTGCTGATTGAACTGAAAAATACTTCTGTATGTTCACATTTTTTCAGATTAGCGGTAGAGGAAAAAAGTAAAAAAATGTGGGGAAGTTCTGCACATAAAACTCAAATGAGGATTTTCAATTTTTCTTTTAATTCTTCAAACACAAAGTCTTGACTCGTACTCTTAAAGATTATATGATATCTTGTTATTTTCTTAACTTTGCGAAGCAGCTGGATCCAGGCAGCTCCATCTAAAGAGGGGGGCACACATAAAGATTATCGGACTGTTTTTGTCCTGACTGTCCCCCTTCCCGACCAAGAGCAGCAAACACAAGATCATCTTCTGTGTTAAAAGATTATCCTATCAGATGATCCTGTGGTCTGAGGTGTGTTAAGAGTGAATTTGTCCTGATAATCGGCTCTGAAGCGTGTCGGGGCCAATAATCTTAAATACTGCACTTGTTCAGTATTTACGACCAAAAATCTTCATGTGTGTGGGGAAAGCCGAGGACTCCCGAGTCATGACTCTGTGAATTGTGACGTGAATGAAGAAGCGAGCTGACTGAGGAACGAGGAAGCAGGCGTAAATAAAAACAAGCATGGCCGACCTGAAACAGAAAGTTCAGTGGACCTCAGAAATGAAGGACCAGCTCACGTGTTCACGCTGTCTCCAGGATTTTTTCCACAGTCTTTTCTTTTTTTTTAGTTCAGGATTTTTCCATCAATAATAGTCCCAAGACCACCATCATTCCCTCTTCTCCCATATTATGTGTTGTTGCTATGTTTCTTCTTCTTGGTTTTTGTTAGATCACATCTGATCAGATTTCTGTCTTGGAGGACTAGATTCTTGATCAGTGGTGGGACAGAATGGTTCTGTGTGTGGTTGTTGAGATTGTCGGAGCACACCACACACAGTACGATCAAACTGTTTTTTATCTTCGTGTGGGGTCTAACAGAAAACAAATCTCTTCAGATCTAGAAAATCCTGATGCGTGTACCCTGCTTCAGTTATGTTGGAGCGACTGCAGCCTCTGAACCGCCTGTGATGAATGTCAGAGGTCATTCCTTCAATCACCATCCAATCATTTCTCTGTGGGACAGGAAATATCCCTTCTTATGAAACAGTGAACAGGGGATTTGCTTTTTCTTGGTATTCTGTTTATGTTTTACTGGCTTGGTGTCATTCCCTGCCTTTATTATCTTAATCATAGAAATAAACAGGAGAATAAATCAATCAAATCAAATAAATATGGACTAAGATGAGGTTGATTATGATTTTAAGTATAAAAGTTTAAACACTTTCAGTTAAATAAAGAATTAGAAAAAAAAACAAATGAAATATTAATTCTGATGGTATTCATTTATATCAATCAATCAATCAAACTTTATATTGCACTTTTCATACAAAGACTGTATCACAAAGTGCTTTACAAACAACCAGATAATTAAAATAAGATAAAAGGAATTATGACCCAAACCCACTCCACCCAGCCCCTGAACCCTCCCACCTCAAAATCCGTACACAGTATTGGTGAAATGCAACATAAATAAAAGACAATAATAAAGCAGGAACATTGTTGTACCCAGTACGTAAGGAGGAAACGCCATCTTAAAGGTTTAAAATGAGTAAACACTGGAGGATAGCTTAAAGTGTAAAATTAAATATATCATGAAATAAAAGAAAAGTAAATTGAAATGAAGTAAAAGATAAAATAATAATAAAGTGAAGCTGTAATAAGAATAAAAACACTAAAAGGTTATTCAGGTAAAAGCCAGACTGAAAAGATAGGTCTTGAGTTTGTTTTTATATAACATTTAAAATTAATTTTAATATTTTAATTTCATTCTTAGTTTATCAGTCAGCTCTGTATAATATTTCAGCTCATCACAGACTGTACAGCATTATTTAGATTATTATCAGGTTTAATGACAGCTCTTTCGTTTTTTTGTTCGTTTTCTCTCCATTTTTTAACTCCTCTGTTGTTATGAAGTTTCACTGAAGTCCACTGCGTTGTATCGTCCAATCAGAGAGTGGTATCCAAGAAGGGGGCGTGTCCGTCAGTAAATTAACTTCTGTGAAGTCCTCGACCAGCGGTTAACGGACGATGGTCCTCCATCCTCTGAGCAATTTAATCTACATGGCACGGTCCTTAAAATGGCGGGTGATAAACTGCATCTGGTTCAAGTGAGGACCCAAAGACCTTAAATAAATGACTTGATATGGAGCCATGTTCACCTGTGAAGTACGCAGCAAGTCTGTTTTCAATATACTCAAGACAAATTGCACCAGCCAGGCAGTCTGTCACAAAAAAACGACACAGAGCTTCCAATCTCTTCAAAATAAAACTATCTGTCTTCCAAGGAGACGCCATTTCCGGCAACATCAGCCCTAAGGTCAACAAGAGGTCACAGAGAGCTTTTTTTTTTTGTTTAACCATGGATGATAAGTTATTGATCTATTTATCTAAAACACAAGATTCTGTTTGACGCATCGTCACCCTTCTACAGTCCAAGAGACCGTACCTCTAAGGGAATTGTTTTCTGTTTGTGATTTGTGACAAATTTAGTAAAAATACAAGTTGGAGGACATTAATCAGAACCAATGGAGCCGTCCCTGCAAAAGTTTGTTTTTCTTTTTTTCAGCATTCATCAAACTTTAAAGAGTGGCTTAAGGGACAGAAAAAGGTCTGAACTTAAGCCAGTTTAATGAGTGAGTCTTCTCTGTTCGTTGTTGGCCGTTTCCATGGTTTTTATTGTGTGGTCTCTTGCGTGAATTTACAAGTTTCCTGTGATCTTGTTATCTTGTAATGAAAGCCCGGGCAGCCCTCTGTGGCAAGGTGCAGTGCTCTGAAATGCTGGAATTCTGGAACTTGTTAAATCGTAAATGGACTTGAGTATATCTAACACTTTTCTAGTCTTTTGACGACTCAAAGCTGCTTCACACCACAGGTCACACCTACTTATTCACACCATTTCACGCTCACATTCACTCTCTGACGGTTTGAGTTTCCATGTCAGTCGTCCATTAGTATCACTAACACATTCACACCCTTTCATGCCCATTTACACGCCACTGACACAGCAGAGGGAGAATCTTGGGGTTAAGTCTTTTGCCCAAGGACACATCGCCATGTGTCAGCCCTAGCTGGGCTCGAACCTGCAACCATCCGATTACTGACCAAGTGCACTATCAGACTGCGGCACCAATGCAGGCATCAGATTAAATATATGAGTGGATATCAGAAAAACACTATATAGTTTATATCGTGTCTTCAGCTGAATGAAGGTCAAAAAGGACTGACACATCATTGTTTTCTGTTTTTAAACAGCATCCTGCCTCATTAGAACTGGAGTTTTACATTCATAGTCAGTAAGAGCAGGAAATTTGACACACAGAGGAGAGTTTGTTTTGTCACCAGATGTTTCTGTGAATCGTCATGTCTGTTTAAATGCTTCTGATGTTATGATGTGATGGCTGTAACGTTTAACAGCTTCCATAATAAACATCGCTGCTGTTTAAACATAAAACTTTACTTGGCCTCGGAGTTTAAAGGTACAAACGTGTTTTGTCAAAGGCACTGCCTTGTGTGTCATCACTCAGCGGCATCCTGCCCGTCTGAATCAGGGTCGTGAGTTCATTGTGGCTCACAATCAAAGTCTGACACAGTAAACAGTGCTGCGTTTGCGTTTTGGCACCTCTGAAACTCCTGCTGCTGATTAACTCTGACATGTATAAATACTGAGTAATTACTTTATTATGATGCACTACAGCCTGATTAAACAGAGCAGCTCAGCCTCCTCTGGGTTTGTTTTCTGCTCGGATGGACGCGCTCTTTGCTTCTCTAATTTGAATATATGATCCTACAAACAGACACACTGCGAGGAAGCTGAGCAGGTGCTCACACACACGTCTGCGGCGCTGGGACCGCATCCACCCAACCCCAGAAAGAGCCGGACTGGGAGAACAGACGACAAAGTCACGCTCCTTTTCCACTAAGAGCTGGTGTGTGGTCCTGTGGGGACATGTGTGACAGCTGCTGAGCCTGTGGCACACTGTTAAAACTAATATCAATGCAATTAACTAAGACTTAATCACTTAGGAAGTATAACTGATGCAGAACAGTCCGAAGTCTTGAAGGATCTAGAACTTACTCTGTGGTCATCTGAAACACCATACATAGTTGCCAGGTCTGACCTTCTTTTTCTGAGAAGTTGCTTGTAAATATTGGCAGTTGTGCGTTGTATTCTTTTGGGCTTTTTCCAAAAGTGCAGTTGCTCATTTGGGCTTGTTGTGTCACCAAACCAGGAGGGATCTGATGATCACTCTACTACTAATATAAACTCAATTCAGAGGTTACACAAACTATTTTCTCCCACTCCAAACATAAATGCAAATTTTACTGTAAAAAGAGGCAAAAATGATGTTTCCACCAAAAAGAAATCCTGATAGCCAGAATTTAATTGATTTCTAATGTAGCTTTTACTGTTTTCTCCATAATAAAGCTGTAGAGGATCAACATAAAACTGAGATAAAAGCCTGACTATGTCTGTTTGGTTACAAAAATCAAGGTTAGACAGACTGTTCAGTGATAACAGAGTTATAAATAACAGTAGCCCCTCACTTCACTTCTGTACAAAGAAAAGGATGTTCCAGCTCCAAACAAAAGGATGTTGAATAAGTGGCACCCCCGGTGCTAAGTATGTAAATGTCAGTGAGACGGAAGTTTTACATGGATGAAAATTAAAACTCACTTTATGCAGCCTTCTCTTCAAAAAAAAAAAAAAAAAAAAGTCATATCGCATTAGAAAAAAAATGGCTGAAGGTTGCTTGTTTTGGGCTTGTTTTTATTGACCTGCTTCCATGTACTGGACTACAGTGATTCACCTCGAGGAGCTTATTATCAGTGACCTTAGTGATTTTACTTTGATGCTCCCCACGTTTTAGCTGTAAGCATGAAGAAGTAAAAAAGGGATTGAAAATCCTTAGAATCCTCACTCAGTATGCTACAGCCAGCAAGCCCAGCCAGCTCCAAACTAAATACTGCACTGTTTCTTTCCTCCTGGGGGAGCCCAAGGCATTCACAGGCCTGACAGGACGTAGAGGGGCCAATCAGACAGAGACAAATTCAGGCGAAGCCGCACAAGTTTTTGACCATATAGGCATGTCGTCCACACAGATGCTTTTAAAAACACATCCCAGCGCGGATAATCTGAAAACCTGGGCCTTGTGTTTCCGTATGGACAATGAGTACAGATATTTTCAGAAACTATGAGCCCCACCTCTGCCTTAAACTGCATGCACTAAATCTGACAACGACAGAAACGATGGTGCAATACGGTGTCGCGGTCATGCTGCAGAAGCTCCTGAGCTTGTTTTGACCTTAACAGCAAAATCTTCTGCTCCTCTACGACCACTGTGAGCAACAAAAGGACACGAAGGACAGCAGACGCCATGTTTGTTCACATTTCTCATAATGCATGCTCCATATCCTCTCTTGTATTGGAGTCTTTCTGCAGCAGCATTATGGCGCCACTTACAGGCCTGGCATGTGTCCTACAGCATTTTCAGTCTTTCCATGTGGATGGACATATTTCTTGACAATGTCATCTTTACAGAGAACGTTTTAAAACTGTCATCTCCTCGTGTGGACATGGCCGTCATTCCTCCAGCGAGTTCTGGTCTCTCTCATGACCGTGAAGCTCCCTACAGGAAGGCGTCCTCAACTGACTGCCTTCAATGGTTATGATCAGGGGTTCCACTGTGAGGACCTGCTAAATAGAGCTCATCAAAATGTCATTTTCAACAGTGCTAGGGGCCCAAGCCCCTCCCACAAACGGCTACTGTCCAATCCTACGTTAGCAACCGTAACTATGCACAAAAGGTCTGTCAAGCTTACAACAGAAAACAATATGCCCAAGCAGTGTGCATACAGGACTAGCAAGTCCGACAGTGGATATAAGAGAAGTTTGTGATTTCTTTTCCCTCCCCAAGCCCAGTACGCATGAGGAAAGATACCGGGTGTAGATAAAGCAGCGTGGAAGACCACACGAACAGCTGAATCACTCCAAAATCAACAAGAACACCTATGATTGTTCTAAGGCAGACATCACCAATGGTGATGGCGGACCTTGGTCCTGATCCGGACCAAGTGATGGTTCTGTCCGGACCCGTGACCAACCTCTGATAAATTTACAAGAATACGGTCGCAGCTATAGACAGCGGGCGCTGCTACTCCAGTTAACACTAGAACCACTATGGCAGTCTGGTGCTCTGATCACAGGCCGGTCATGCCATGAGTTTTTCTAGACATATGTTCTGTATGTTTTCTGAAGCTCATAAGGTTGTTTAATGAAGCACTAAAGATTTCTGAGCCTTTACTCTTCCAACCGCTGCTGCCGTGGAATGAGACGTAGTGATACATTATCGGAGGTGATGCTACCACCGCTGTCTTGTTGCAGCACGAGCTGCTGCAGCCACAGGCACCAGCAAACAGGAGGCAGTGCCAAATAAACAGCCAGTGCACAAAAATAAGACCCTTGTGACCTGCAAGGGTTACGACCTGTGTGTGAAATGCGCTGTAAGTGACAAGAGCGGTGTAGTTGCGCTTTGCTCTCCGCGGTGCTGATCCCGTTCATTTGTCAGTTGCATTTTCTGATTGTTTACTAATCATTTGTTCCTGTTTTTTTCATTGTTGCAGTTCTACAGTATTTCTCACTTGTTTGTTTTTGACTGTTTCACGTTTTGTAACTTCTTGTAACCTTGTTCTGTTTATTTATTTATTATGTGAGTGTGGGTTCATGCCATGTGCGCAGATGGCACTGGGGACAGGGGGAATATGTCCCCCTTTAGATTCATAGTGTCACTGATCCTTGATAATGTGGATTAAGGGAAGGCTATAAGACACAAACTGGACTTCGGTTCAGACCTTTTACTTGGAGGAAGTTTTAATAAATGGACCTCAGGGAGTTTAATTGAATACCGCTTGAATACACACAGAGCTAACCATAGCTCTACCGCTAAATGTTTGTTCCCATCTCTAAGGCCGGCCCCCTTACTAAAGAAATTATCATAGAGAAACATAAAAATGTAGAAGACCATTAAAACAGCAGTACCTTCACTAGCAATAGCAATTTTTAAAGAATAAATCTGTGAGGATCTGTATATGAGTTTGTGTCTGTGCCAAATGTATTTACACACCAACTTTAATGTGAAGATAAATATCTGTCAGTGAAGTGAGAATTTAAGATCAGCCGCAGGATGAATGCAGATTTGTAATGAGATGAAACACATCCTGATATCAGTTTAAACAAGCAGCAGGGAGCTGATTTCCATGATCAGAGGATTGATTAGCACGTAGATTAATGTGGTCTCTGTCATCAGTATGTCGAAGATGCTCTAGCTTCAGGGAGGAGGACGTTTCTGTTCTTTTACATAAGACAGATTTGTTCATGTTCATGTCAAAGGGCGCTCAGTGTAAGCATGTACAGGTGAATGTTCAGTCAGCGTGTGGATGGAGGGTCCAGCAGGTCAGGCCTGATGAGGAGCACAGTGAAGGAGCCTCTCTTGATGATAATCTCATACCAGGTATCTGCTCACTGAGACATGCTTGTAGTCAAAAGAGGATCTTACCAAATGTTTGAAAAAATGGGATCAACTCTTTCAATGGCTTCTTGAAGCACATCAGAAAGTGCTAGTCAGACCAACATTCCCTAACAAGCTCCTCTTCTCTGGAACCATTTACCGACCACGGTTCAGGAGGTAGACACCCTCTCTACCTTTAAGGTTAGACTTAAAACATTTCTCTTTGATAAAGCTTTCAGTTAGGGACCAGCTCATAGTCCATAGTTAAGCTGCAATAGTCTTAGGCCCTGTTTACACGGAGACGCTCTCACCTGAAACACAAAGGTTTTTCCTTTGCGTCCTCAAAAACGATCTGCGTTCAGACGGAGACTCGAGAACGACTGAAAACGCTGCAGTGTGCATGCAGTCCAGTAGATGGCGATGTAGGTTTGCAGAAATCCTTGGTGTAGACTGCCTTGGTGTAGACCGCCTGCTGCTGTGGACTTCTGAAGCTTCAGTAACTACAATTACAGTTATTTGGCCTTTCCTTTAGCCCCATTCCATTATCATGACAGTTCCTGATATTAACTTCAGAGAGATCAACAAAATTAAATACATGGTAGTTCCTGCTAACAGCACACATTAGTGTGACCTTGACAAACAGTCATGGATGACCTGCTGCTGTGGACCTGCTCCACTCCATGAGCTCTATCCTGCATCAACCATCAACAGAAATGACATCACTGATGGTGCTATATTAATCAACATCATTCCTCTCCAGATTCTAATAATTATAGATGTAAATGTTAACATTAGATTGATCTCTCTATCCATGGTTGTATTGATAACACATCCATAATAAATACCTTTACAACCATATAGATATGAGGTCCCTCTTGAAAATGAGATGCCACATGTCAGGGGGTTTACCTTTAATAAGTCTATATTCAGCAGAGACAAATATAATGAGGACAGATTTATGATCTGGGTGTCCGTGGGTTTGTCAATATCATGAATTCCTATTTTTAGTCTCTTTGTCTCTGCCTGGATGGATGGTCTCTGAATAAACATATGTGTAAATACAAATATATTTGTATGTGCATCCGTAAAATGAAGAGTTTGTCTTCAGCCTGCTCTGTTGTAAAGTGTCTTGAGATAACACTTGTTATGAACTGGTGTCATACAAATAAAGATTGATTGATTGATTTTTTTAAATCGACTGATTGATTTTGCACAAGTTTAAATGTAACACATGATACATGAGAGATTTCAGCCCCCTGGTTCTGGATTAACTTTTTATTTCTCACAATCTGACCAGATAATGTGTTCAGAGGAGCATTAAAAGCTGATCATCTGTGTGATGGAGAGCAGAGAGCCATCAGAAGCATCTTCTCCTCCCTCCTGATCTCCCTGAGCGAAGGTGGATGATTAGGTTTCCCTTCAGATGGGGGTTTGTACATCTCCATGGTGGAGTGTGGGCACCGTCACCATGGCAACAGCTGGGCTCAGTGATTGGGTAAGCCCCTGCCAGAGCACACGCCCTGGGGCTTGTGGAATCCCTCCCTGCTCCAGTGAAACTTCTCATGTCGGCTACAGACTTCTGACAACACACTGGCAATTATTCTTCAGTGACTGAGCACAGCAGAGCATCGCCTCCACGCGTGTGTGCTAGCAGCAGAGGTGTTTACAGAACTTTTAACCTTCTTTCCTATTTTATTTTGCAGAGCCAGGTGCGTGTGGCTGGAATCAGTGATGTAGTTTTAGAGAAAAATGATGTCTACATGTATGGACACTCATTCTCAGTTTCCATCAAACACAATAAAGTCACCTTTGTGTAATAAAGTGCAAAACTACGGTGGCCGATGAGGGCAAATGGCCTACAACGGCTCGATGCAGTTCAAGAAGAGGAAAACACCTGCAAGAGCTGAAACGCGCTGCAAGTTAAAAACGAAACAAAGCCCAAAACAATCCAACACAGAAAGCACCTGAGAGAGCAGCAACGCAGCACAACCAAGTACAACAACGGAAGAGCTCCAGGCCTGCAGGGGGCGCTGTGGCAGAGAGAGCATATGGGAGAGACAGACAAGAGAGACTATGATCAAGCCAGCCGCTCTTAAATTTGAAGTGCTCATGTATTTGAATCTTTACGGTAAATGCTCAGTGCAGAGCCAGAGGGGGATGGCAGACAGGCTGAGCGACTTTATCATGTTCCTGTTTTCCTTTTACCATCAAAAGTGTGAAATAAATGAGTCTTGATTTAACGTTGGATCTGAGACACCTCTTTTTCCAACATGAATGAATAGAATGTGTAATAATATTCTATCAAATAAAGGTCGATGATGCATGGTGCAGTTTATTTTGAGGACTTGGGCAGATATTAAAATGGAATAAGATAATTTTCTTCCACTTGAACCTGATGAAGCTGGTTTCACTGTGAAGAGGACCTCCTGGACTCAATGTGCAAGCAGAATGGAGTACTTATACTGTGCACGTTTTGAGTAAGTAATATTTTGTGTACCTAAAAAATAGATCGCTCAAAACTTAAGACGACACTTATGGCGAGTGCATAGCGCTAAGCTGGTTCGTCTAAATTATGAGTGTTAAAGTCTGATAACTCTATCTCTACTGGTTAGAAAAAAAGCACCAGAAGACCGACAAGCGTAACCTCAATAGCATAAATCAGACAGAAAAGTTATGCAAAACATTCCTGTTTATCGATGTTTGATGTTCCTGTTTGTCTCCTTCAGTTTACTCTCTCCATGTCTCCCGTACCTCCAGCTCACTGTGGGGCAGAAGTTGTCACCAGGTCTCTCTGAGTGAGACTGACCAATCAGGAGGCTTCTTACAGTTTTCAGAGGAGGTCCCGCCCATGAGAGTTAGGAAGAAACACAAGCAAAACTTCAGGAAACACAAACAAAACTTCAGGAAACACAAACAAAACTTCAGGAAACACAAACAAAACTTCAAGAAACACAAGCAAAACTTCAGAAAACACAAACAAAACTTCAGGAAACGTAAAGGACAAAAGCAAGAAGTATAATGAAAGTTGAGGGAAAAAAAAATACAGGTAAAAAAGATTATAATTAATCATGCATGGAAATACTTAAGATAATAAATAAAAAGGAAGGTAAACTATATCTATATCTATCTATCTATCTATCTATCTATATATGTATATATATATATATATATACACACACACACACACACATACATATATATACACATACACATATATATATACACACATATATATGTAAATATATATATACACGTGTACAGAGAGAGCAAGAGAAAGAAGGAATCAGAACTTGAGAATATCATTTTCAAAATATGTTAAATATTTTCGTCGAAGATAACTTTTTAAGTTAATCATCAACATAGGCCACACTTTGATCCACAAAAGTTTCCCTCAGGCTAATTTGTAAATGGGAGATAAACCATTTATTCCACCCTTGACAATATAAATGATGCAGTTTGCTAGATCTTGATTCATTACATATTGAACAAAAATGAGGTTGCTGAAAATATCTGATGCTTGATACAGTGAAAATAGAAAATGGTTCTTATTTTCAAAAGCTAAGTATGACTTTTTTATTTAAGGTCAGAATTCTAAAACTGAATCCAGAACTCTCAAATAACGTTTGACTGATGATTATGATTGAGGTCAGAAATCCTGAATGATGTCAAAATGAAATGTAAAATTCCAAGGTGATAAAAAGAAAACAGAATTAAAAACATGAATTTTAAAAGAATTTAAGTTGAATAATTGAGGTCTAGATCCCAGAATAAAATTTAGTAGTCTAGAAAGGTATGTAGGATTCTGTAATTGAAGCCATGGTTCTATGAAGTCAAAATCATAAATTCTAACTGAAAATTTCAGAATTGGATTAAGAATCCTCTGATTGAAGTCAGTTTTCTGCAATGATGTTAAAAATCTAAATTGCTATTTGGAGTGTAATCTAAAATTAAATGACTGAAGTCGGGACTCAAGGATGACATAAAAATTCTAGAATATTAATGCACATTTTAGAATGTTCCTGAGAATTCTGGAAAGCAGTTAAGAAAGCAATGATTGAAGTCAGGATTTCAAAATTGTAGAATCATATAGTGGAATTGATAATTCAATATTTAAGTCTGAATTCTATTTTAATTTTGAATTCCTGAATGTTACTGAGAATTGCAGGACAAAATTGATTAAAGAAAGGTGTCTAAGAACGATGATGGAATTCTTGAATATGATTCAAAATTCTACAACTCAATTAAGAAGCCTATGATTGAAGTTTGCCTTTGCCATCAGGAGGTCCTGACAGTGTGAAATACCTGACAGACAATCACATGAAGCCACATTTTTTACTTTTAAAGGCTGTGGTCTTAAACATTTCATCAGCTGAAAAAAGCATGTTTGACTTTAAATGCAGTTTTCAATAAATTGCCTGCTCAAACTATTTTGTCTCTTGCTCCCGTTTCTTCTTTCTCCATTTTGAAGCTCTACTTAGAACCTTCTTAAGATCCAACAGCGCAAAATGAAAGTTGGTCTTGAGATTTTTCAATAGTGTATGAAATGTGCTGATGTGAAGATCTCAGTTATATTTCAAAAAAAGACTTCTAACAACCTTTAGAAATGATCAAAAACATGCTGGATACTTAGGCATGAAGGTATGAGTGTAAATGTGTGACCTCATACACACACACACACATATATGTATATGTATATGTATATATATATATATATATATATATATATATACATATATATATATATATATATATATATATATATATATATATATATATATATATATATATATATATATATATATATATATATATATATATACATATATATACATATATATGTATAATATGTATGTATGTATGCCTTTAAATGTGTGTTTTGAGTTAGTCTGGTGTTAAAGAATAAGGTCACAGAAAGTTTTTACACTATTCAATAAGAAAATGTGCTGGACTGATTGATGTAAGAAATCAATTAAGGAGGAAAAGCAGTGGGTGAGCAGTGCTTTGGTTTTTGTCTCGTGCTGTTTGAAATGGACTGCAGGCTCCTGTTTGAAAGGCAGTTTCCTATTTTCTCCGTTTTTTTTGTTTGTGGTTACAAGAAAACCAAAATGGTACCAAATAAAGAGCCACTTTGAAAGCTGAAAGACAGGCTGTAATTTCTGAGCTGTACCAAATTATCCATACCTCACAAATAAGAACGAAAGCCCATCACCACCATTCAGACTAACCTTGCAGTTCTAAATAAATCTGCCTGATTCAGTGTCTGTAGTCAGGCAGATGCATCTTGCAGAGCTTACATATGGAAAAACTGAGCTTATTATGCAAAAGGACTGACCAATCAGCTTCTTTTGAAGATAAAGACATGGTAACTTAGGACATGACAACAACCACAAGCAACTGCAGGCCTGGATATGAAAGCTGCTTGTAAAGAGATGAGTGGACGCTGCCTGCAATGATGGCAGTTTGTAAGCTCTTAAAAGCATTCAAGAAGAACAAAAACCAACTCTGAAAACGTGCCATGACAGGTTCAAGACTTTGATTTCTGAACAGCAGCCTCTTACTACATCATCAGATTGGCGTGTAATGACTTTAATAACCTTTCTTCCTTCTCTGACACTTCCTATGACCTTTGCCCTCGATGAATAAGTGAAACATCTCCTTCTGATGTACCGAACTCTTTATCTAGCAGTGTGTCAAAGAAGAGTGAAAAACCAGGAATAATACGATTATATCAGCGGACAGGTTGGTGCTTAATGTTTGTCGGTGTGCGCTGAATCCAGACAACCAGCCCAGTTGAGATGAAGGCACCCCTGACCACCTCTGTATGTAGACCCAGGTCCTGTATGTCCACAGTTTTAGCTGTGGACTGAAAAATATTCAAGCAAAGCATTAAGATTATCACTTGGAATACAAAAGACCAACATGGATGTTAATTCAGAATGTGAACAGGGCCTAGTTTATCATATACACAATAAAAACATCTTTTTAATCCCAGAGAAATGGGGTAAAATAAATTAGAAAAGCAAAACAGCACATCATAGTAATGTTTCAGTTTAACTTGTTACTCAGTGTCAGCGGTTTGAGCCTTGCTTCAGCATAAACTGCTCTCTCTGCAGCATCAGTGGAACAAAACTGCATTTAAAAGAGTGTGAATGTGTGAAGGCGAGCACTGACAACGCCTATGGAAACTTCAAAACTTCAATGACCGACAGGAAGTCACTCAGTTCTGTTGCCAGTAGACTATAATGCATTTCTGCTGATAACTGCTGCAGAGATAAAACAGTAAATGGACTTGAGCTTATATAGTGCTTTTCTAGTCTTTGCCTACTCAAAGCTGCTTTACACCACGGGTCACACCTACACATTCACACCCATTCACTCACTGATGTTGGAGTTTCTATGTCAGTCCATCAGTATCAACAAACACATTCACGCCCTTTCATGCCCATTTACACACCACTGACGCAGCAGTGGGAGCAACTTGGAGTTAAGTGTCTTGCCCAAGGACACATCGCCATGTGACAGCCAGAGCGGGGCTTGAACCTGCAACCTTCTAATTACTGACCAAGTGCACTATCAGACTACACCACCGATGCCTGAGATTCATTTTTGAGCCTCTTAAGTACAAAGACTGTCAGAAATGTGGAACAAAAATGTCCCTGAGTCTGTCAGATGAGTCTGGACGCCTATATACATATACACTATATTGCCAAAAGTATTCGCTCACCTGCCTTGACTCGCATATGAACTTAAGTGACATCCCATTCCTAATCCATAGGGTTCAATATGACGTCGGTCCACCCTTTGCAGCTATAACAGCTTCAACTCTTCTGGGAAGGCTGTCCACAAGGTTTAGGAGTGTGTTTATGGGAATTTTTGACCATTCTTCCAGAAGCACATTTGTGAGGTCACACACTGATGTTGGACGAGAAGGCCTGGCTCTCAGTCTCCGCTCTAATTCATCCCAAAGGTGAATTGTTTCCACAAAGTTGGGAGCATGGAATTGTCCAAAATGTCTTGGTATGCTGAAGCATTCAGAGTTCCTTTCACTGGACCTAAGGGGCCAAGCCCAGCTCCTGAAAAACAACCCCACACCATAATCCCCCCTCCACCAAACTTTACACTTGGCACAATGCAGTCCGACAAGTATCGTTCTCCTGGCAACCGCCAAACCCAGACTCGTCCATCAGATTGCCAGATGGAGAAGCGCAATTCGTCACTCCAGAGAACGCGTCTCCACTGCTGTAGAGTCCAGTGGCGGCGTGCTGTACACCACTGCATCCGACGCTTTGCATTGCACTTGGTGATGTATGGCTTGGATGCAGCTGCTCGGCCATGAAACCCATTCCATGAAGCTCTCTGTGCACTGTTCTTGAGCTAATCTGAAGGCCACATGAAGTTTGGAGGTCTGTAGTGATTGACTCTGCAGAAAGTTGGCGACCTCTTCGCACTATGCCCCTCAGCATCCACTGACCCCGCTCCGTCAGTCTACGTGGCCTACCACTTCGTGGCTGAGTTGCTGTCGTTCCCAAACACTTCCACGTTCATATAATACAGCTGACAGTTGACTGTGAATATTTAGGAGTGAGGAAATTTCACGACTGGATTTGTTGCACAGGTGGCATCCTATCACAGCTCCACACTGGAATTCACTGAGCTCCTGAGAGTGACCCATTCTTTCACAAATGTTTGTAAAAGCAGTCTGCATGCCAAGGTGCTTGATTTTATACACCTGTGGCCATGGAAGTGATTGGAACACCTGATTCTGATTATTTGGATGGGTGAGCGAATATTTTTGGCAATACAGTGTTTATATATATATTTTTTCCCTTTAAACACAGCTGTGAGCAGAAAATACACACACTGCATGACCAAAGGACAAAACACCTGTCACAGGTATATCCTCTGATCATGTCATGGATTGTTAATGTTAACAGGCGAAGCCGACACAATACAACGCTGTGAGGTAAAGCAGAGGACAAAGACGCTTCTTGTACTTCATTTTTGGAACATTGTAGTTGGTCATGGCTTACCTCCGTCACAAGAAACCGTCATGGCATAAATATGACACCAAAGTGAAAGTGCATTCATTTCTCTTCTACTGCAGTTCTCCTTTCCTTTCCTCTTATTCCCTCCTTTCCTTGACCCTGTGACATTTTCCATCAGAGTTAAGGGAAAGTGGATAGGAAAGGACTTAGGAAGGACTTTTTGAACACACTCTGGGTAAACATCAAGCACAGGTGAGACGATCACACAGGTGTAGGGAATCATGACCAGAGGCACACAGAAAGGAGGGCAGGAAAACACCACAAGGAACACAGGGATTTCAAAATAAAACAGGAAACATAAGAGACGAGGGGAACAAGAGATCTAAACACTAGAAAAAACATACTAAATTAAACTAAACTAGCCATATCATAACTTAAAGGATTGAAAAGGATTCAAATTTCAAATAAATTGAAAAGTGAATCCCATAAAAGACACCAAAAGACAGGTAACTTCATTCAAATAGAACAAATGATTTCTTGAATTCAACATGTGTGTGTTTATGATTGGTGTTGTTTATTATAAATGGACGAAATTGACTAGGCTATACAATAAGTTTCAATGGCCTGTAGGACTCTGTTCAACTAGTCCAGCAACGTGGGTGTGTGTGGTGAAGATGCTGGAATTAGCAGGATTGTATTGGCTAAAGCTCATGCGGTCTTGTCAGACTGTTATAAAAAGTTGATGTTCCCCCAGATGAGCTCTTGTTGTTTTCCTGTTGTACAGTAAGTAATTTCATGATTCAGTAGGCTACAAAATAACTTACTGTAGTCATGTCATTAGGCACTCCAACTGTCTGCATGCAGTATGCATCCTCTGTGGTCCAATCAACCATATCTTACCTGGATACAGCAGTGCTATTTTCTGATTGGTTGATATGTAGCTGTATGTTGTTTTTTGATTGACCGATTGGTAGCTGACCTTATTGATTGGGTCGTGTCATGCTCCCACTGAGCTCGACGATGCTCAGAGCGTCTTACTACATGTTCCAATGCATATATAGCGCTGTAACTCAGTGCGCGTTAAACAATCAATTTTCATGCATGAGAAATAACTGGTGTGGCGTATGAGAGTGTGAAAAGGTTCAAATGTGTGAGTCACACTTCGAATGTGTGAGACTCGAGAGCCCTGCCTTAAGAAGGCTCACGAACAGAAAAACAAGCGTAGACTGCTCAGCAGTGAGACAGCATGTGGATCAGCTGTTTACAGGGAGGCTCAGAGAGGAAAAACAACCACTGCCCAGAGAGAAAATGTATTGATCTTTCCAGAGATTATGACCACTGTTTGTTTTAGATACACGAGGATACTTGTATGAACACAGAGTTCTACTGATGAGACTGAGCAGGATTGAATGATAAAGGACAGAAACGTCAATGGGACCTGGAGGACATGAGAACATCCAGCTTACTGTTTATATTTTGGGCTTATGTTGTCAAATTTAGTGAAATACCAGAGTGACTTGGTAAAAACACTTCAGGGTGTTTCCAGATCAGAGAATAATAGTGGCCTACGTGTGTAAGTCTGCAGTCTAAGGCCCTCATTATGCAGTGATGAAGATTTATGCTTGTACTCAGTAAAGTCAACGTTTTACAAACTCAAAAGACAAACCATAGGAGCTGAATGAAAGCTGATTTTTAGATTAAGTAATCAGCTAACACTGATTATTTATTGGATAAAGAAACAGTCATGTTTCAATGATAAGTTTATCTGGAGATTGCTAGTATTAGAGTTTGACCAAGACGTGATTCTGTGGCATATGCTAAGCATCATAAGATTACTCGCAGATATAAAACTGACATTTAAAGTCTTGTTAGACTGGCCCAGGACACAAGAGCAGTTCATTATGGTTGGACAGGACACAGTAGATTTAAGTTCACCAAAGGGACATTTATTTGGCATAAATGTACCTTAAGTTACATGTTGGACAGCTTCCTATTTACTGAGACAGAGTGTGACGTCATGTGCAAATGGTCAACTGACCCTTCGTTAAGCCCCTCCCACAAACGGCTACTGTCCAATCCTACGTTGGCAACCGAACGATGCACAAGAGGCCTGTCAAGCTTTCAGCAAAAAACAGTATGCCCAAGCGGTGTGCATACAAGACTTGCAAGTCTGACGGTCGATGTAAGAGAGGTTTGACGGATGGTGTTCATTTTTTTGCCTTTGCTAAGACCAAGACACATGAAGAAAGCTGCCGGGTGTGGATAAAGCAGTGTGGAGACCACACAAACAGCTGAATCCCTCCAAAATCAACAAGAACACTTATAAGGTGTTCTAACATTAGCTAACCATAGCTCTGTGTGTTAGGTTTGATACCCTTAGCAAACAAAGACGTCTCAATACTAGTTACTTCTGTTAAACCTTGAGCCACTGAGTAATATTCAGGAAAAAGAAATATTACTTAGACTTCAGATAGAGACAAGTTCTGACATACTAATATCTTTTAGTATTTTGTGAACGGACACTCCAGAAATGGGCAAACATGATAAAGAAAGCTAACTTAACATTAATTTCAATTAAAACAATATAACCGACCCTGCTGTACAAGAACATTGTTGTTGTTGTATGTGATTGTTTTGTCAACACATGGGGTCTTGACGCTTGCATTGAGATCTGTGCTCTTTTCCCTCTGTTTTAATGTCCTCCTTATTTGAACTCTGACAACATTTGATTTGGTGAATGTGCCTCTCAAAAGCATACTGGAGACCTTTCTGTTGGCCTTTTTCTGATATCTCTGAAGAATTTGTCCAAAAATTGCAGATATTTCCTTAGCATTGTCACTCACCGGCGCTGCTAAATGCTCCATATCTCTCATTCTGGGAGGAGAGATTGACAGGCATAGCAACAATAATCGGGGGGGGGGGGGGGGGGGGGGGCTTCGCGAAGGGTCAATATCAGAAAAGCACTAATACATGGATTACCTACAATAGAGACGATTTTCCTGTTTTTTGTTTTTTTTTTGGACTCACTCTGGCAACCAACTTAAAAAGCTCTGTGACCCACTCTAGGGCCCCGACCCACCAGTTTAGAGTCACAGCTCCAGACCAGAGTGGGGGACCTGATGTTTGTTTCAACACTTAAATCAAACGTCCCTCTTTGAAGTCCCTGCATGTTTATACCAGCGGATGTATTTCATCACCTCAGGTCGATGCTCCGGTGATCACACTCGCTCAGCAGAGGGGAGGTCCAGCAAACATGTTCTCACCTTGCGTCACCCCGGTCATGATTCATCTCCACCTATCTGTGAGTCATTACTGCTTCTCTCATGGTGAATGTGAGCAGGCTCTGACCTGATCCTCTGCACACTCGTATGCTATTCATGGTCATCGCCGCTGTCTCGTCTGCTTCCATGGAAACTGAGCTGCTGTTATGAGGAGCGGAGATTGAACGTGACAAGAAGTAATCTGGCACATTAGAGAAAACACACTGCTGGTCCACAGCAGGACACAGTCTGTGTGTTTTAGAGAGGGGGGTCTCAGTGGGTCCTTTCTCCCAGGGGTGAATTTGCATATTTGCTGATACATTATTTCAGGTTTATCACGTTAAAGGGGGTGAGTGTGTTTGTTAAAGAGGTGCATGTTGTTCATGTATGGACCTTCTCTGACCTGTACTCAACACTACAATGAACACACATCAAACAGAGTCAGCTAATGAGGTCTGTGATCCACCATATAACCAAAAGAGTATTTTTTGCTTCTTGTCGGTGCTGTTCGAAAAGTTGGTGAAAAGGATGCGCCAACCATTTTTTTGTTTTCAACTGTGCGTGCAGTAACAAGGAAGAGACGGCCAGAACTTGGCCACCGCTAATTAGCTTAGCTAAAACACTGGGAGTCAGTGGGAAGTGTTAGCCTGCCTCTGCCTGCAGTCATCAGATGAACTTTTCAGGAACTCCTAACAGTCCTGTGTGCTAAATTTGCAGGCAATTTGCATTTAAGAATGTCTCATAAACCAACGGCTCACTCAGAACTGCAAGTCAGATCTCATCGTTCACTTAAAAGACTCAACTCATTCGTGAACGTCACATTATTAGGCAAACCACGGAAGAAGGTAACCAAAACAAAGCCTCTGTTTATGAGTCGAAGAAGGTAATACGATGATAGTAGAAGATAACGTAACATAAAGCGGTAAAAAAAGAGTCACAACAAGCACACAGGACTGTTTAGAGTTGCTGAAGAGTTTACCTGATGACTGTAGGCAGAGGCAGGCTAACACTTCCCATTGACTCCCAGTGTTGAAGCTAAGCTAATTAGTGGTGGACAAGCTCTGCCCGTCTCTTCTTCCACAGTCAAAAAAAGTGTCTATCTGCTTGTCATGGACTCAGGAGTGAGGCAAGACACGAGAAGAAAAAAAAAAGTTGACGTACCCCTTTAATGTATTGGCTGATACATTAATGAGCTGATGAACATGGCGATGGGACCTGGGGCAAGACAATTAATCCCAAGGTCATCCCAGTGCTGCATCAGTGGCATGTAAATTGGTATGAATCGAATTTGTTGGCTGATCCTGAAGGACAACTATTACAGTAACTCTAATAATTAGTGAATGGGTTGAAATGGATGTGATTTGGTAGGTGTGACTAGAAGACTAGATAAGAACCACATCAGCTCAAGTCCATGTACCATGTGAGTCAGATTTGCTGTCTGTGATCTAGTGTTAATTTTGACAGCACTTTTTATTTAGTTTTAGTTATAGTCTTTTGTCTAAAATCTCTTTTAGTTTAAATTTAGTCATCTAAATTGTTTTAATTTTTAGTTTTAGTTGATGAAATTTCAAAACATTTTAGTCGATGAAATCTACTGTAAATTTAGTCGACTAAAATATGAAGTGTAAAGGGTAAGGCATTTTTTATGTTTCCTTGAATTTCTGAAGTCATGTTTTACACTTGGATAAAATGAAACATCTAATAACCCTTTACTGAATGCTAGTAAAGTCTGAATGTATAAATGAACAGAAACAAATTGAACTTTTGTGTGAAATGCAGTCACCTTTATTTAGGCTACCTGGCAGAGCATCTCAGTTACAATACCAGAACTGACAACAAACAGTGAACCTGCTCTACATGAATATATCAATTCATAAAGAGAGGAGCTCTGATTGGATCGCTCCACAACTTATCCCACCACCACCAAGCTAAGGCAGCTGTGATTGGATGTCCCTGTGAACTCATCCAACCTTTCCACACAACCAAAGTAGCTGTGATTGGATATATTCCTAACTTGTCCCTACTTTCTACATGACCAAATTAGGTCTGATTGGATTAAGTCTCTGTCAAACATTTTAGTCTAGTTTTTATTTGTTGATGAAAATGTCAGTTAATGTAGTTTTAGTTTTTGTCCATGTGCACTTGTTTTTATTAGTTACTGTCTAGTTTTTGTCAGGGGAAAAAAGGTTGTTATTGAAAATTATGTAAAAACTAATTAGTCAACAAAATGAGCACTGCTGTGATCAGAATGCCCCCAAGAGGAGAAACAGGTCATTGATGTGGGGTCAGGGGGTCAGACTAGACGCAGATGTTTATATTTAGCCCTGATGTTTGACAAAAGGCTGTATTGATTCAATCAGGTTGACACTCTCGTACTGCAGACCCCAAATTTCCTTTTTTTGCCTTTGATTCTTTTCTAAGCTGGTCTATTGTTCTCTGATAGGACATCCTAGCAGAGCTGGTTTCAGTTTTGTGTAATAAGTTCAGTGCATATTTAAAGTGACATGTGTCTCCTCTAATCTTCACCGGCTCGAACACTCAGAGAGGAGGACACGCAGACACATCAGTGAGCGGACGCTGACACATCGGGGGTGAAAGTGGCACTGAAGAGACAAACCAAGCGGGACTATCTAATCAGGCAGCGAAGAGAGTGACGAGGGAGGGCGCAGCTGAGGCCTCTCTGGACCGAGTGTGCGTGACCCAGTGAGACCCGTTTACCTCCTGTGACCTGAAAAAGGAAATCAGGACACCAGAACTTAAGTCAGACCACATCAAGCTTTATAGAGTCAAAAGGAAACTTAAATTATGGACAAGCACTTTGTATTTGTGGCTTTTAGACATTTCAGAAAGAGTTTGTCTTTTCAGCATATTTTTTATTCAGTCTCATTTCTGTCATCTTCCATTCTTACAGTGCCTTTTCTTTCAAGCAGTCGTTCTTAATGAAGCTCAACATCTGTGCAAGTTTCCCACAGGAAAACTGCTAAATTTGTCATTGTCCTTTTAAGTATTTCACTTGAAACATCTCCTCAAAGTTAAAGTCATAATCCAGCAGAGAGAGAGAGAGTGTGTGTCGAGGGTGGGGGCTGACATGCAGAAAAGGAGCCACAGACTGACCTGGGCCTTTGCCCGCTGCGTCCATCATATTCGTCTGGAATCATCACAGGATAACAAAGGAATACAATCTTAGGTTGCCCCATCATTTTTGCACAATGACTAAAATTTTCTTCACATATATATATTAGGGCTGTAAAAATTAACGCATAAATGTGGATTAATCCATCATTATGATTAATCTGATTAAAAATTTTAAAGCAATTAACCCATCTGCAGCGCACAATGACTCAAAATCCCTTAAATGTCTCTGGTGACGTGTTTCGGGCAGATTGTCCCAGTAGACTTGCCATAGCACATGCTGCCACGCATGTGCAAACAGGCAGTTGATCCAACAGAGCCGACCAACTCGATTTGGAGGACGTTAAACTGCCCATATATATATATATATATATATATATATATATATATATATATATATATATAGTAGCAGGACCATGCTCGACTCCATGTGCTCAGCCAGACGCTGCTATATTAATCAACATCATTCCTCTCCAGATTATATTCATTATAGATATTAATGTTAATATTAGATTGATCTCTCTTTCAATGGTTGTGTTGAATATAATACCACCACCACCCTCTGGTCCTCCGGTACAGGTTAACGTCTACAACCCACACGAAATATGTTGACACATCACTGCAGTCAAAATTCAAGTGCCATCCAAAGCTGCCTAAAGGCACATTTATCTTTATTTCATGGCGAAGAATACTTCCAAACTGCTTCCTGTTAAACAGTGTTATTACTCAGTGCCTATTTCCAGCTCATAACACATCGATGGGTCGGTTGTCAGGAACTAACACCTCAACAACGTCGGGGGCAGCAGCAGTTCAGCCCATAAGGACTTGGTCTGGGGACCGAAGGGTGGCCCGACCAGAACCATGATTGGAAGTTGGTTTGGTAGCTTGGAGAGGTGCAAGCTGACTTCCTGGGCTCTGCCGAAGTGCCCTTGAGCGAGGCACCTAACTCCAAAACTGCTTGGAAGTGTTTCTTCAGGAGCAGCAAGCCATCACTCTGACATCTCTCCATTAGTGCATGATCATAGGACCTGTTTGTGCATGTGCATGTGTATTTCAGCCTGTGTGTGTAAAGCATGTCTCAACAACAGAGTGTAAAGAATCTGCATTTCCTGTGAGGGATTAATAAAGTATGTCTTCTTCTTTCTTCTTCAACTACAGCCTCAACTAGAGGAAGGAGGCCAGATTACACAACATTTGACAGGCTTTGGTCCGCCTAACGAAGAGCAGTGTGAAACACTCCAAAACCAAGAGAAAAATAAAACAATGTTGTAACTTCACCAAAACCGATCTGAGTCAGCCAGTTTTCTTTAACTACTCCGCACAAGAGCTCGACATTAACACTCACCAACCGGCCAGATTTTTGGCAGGATAATCTGTCAGCATTTCATAGTGACTTTATCACTTTAATGACACCTGTGTCATCCAAACTTGTGCTTTACTGTAAGCTGCATTGTTTGTCAATTAAATGTTTTTTTTTTAATCGAGTCTGAGAGCAAAGTCAAATCCACAGTTGAGAGAAAATGTTTTGTGTTAAGATGGTTTGATTAATTAAAACATTGTCAGCTGTCTGACATTCATCACCTTAAGGAAAAGATGTAAGATTCAGGGCCTTTGACAGGTAATATCTTATTTCATGTTTTCACTACGTCTGTGTCACATGGTTCCTGCTTTTTTATGATCTGCTGTATGACTTCAATGCACAGTATGTAAAAATCAATAATAAATATGAATAATGTAGAAATGACCTTATGACCAAACATAAAGGGGTCTACTAAAAGGGACCGATGTGGCCTGAGGGATGAGCTGGTTCATATTGAACTAGGACCTGTGTGGGGGTGGGCAGATGAGGTTTGTTGTTTTCTTAGAGGTTAAATGCAGCAGAAGAAAGAACCCTATAATTTAACATCATCACAACACAATAAATCCACCAGCAGACAGATGAGCGTGATCTGGATGTTTGATGATCTACTTTTCATTTTGCTGCTTTAACAGGAGCTCTTTCTCAGGCATCCAGAGGGTTTTTCTGTGCTCTGTTGTTATTCTAAGTGTTCAGCACAAATGTTGGGGCTCAGCTGGATAAATCAAGTCATTAGACACGAGTCAGACTGTCGGCCCTGCAGCATGTCTGATGACACTAAATGTGAGGCAGAGTTCAGACTGAGGAGTCACATCTTTGTTTGCCACAAAATCAGTCTCTTTAAAATCTTCACAGGGTTTTATAAAGTGAGTATGTCTCTCTGAAGACGCAGCCATCCCTCATCCCTCCTATGATTCACTGCAGTATCAGTCCTACAGGTTATTTATGACGCCCAAACCTGAGTGCCTCAGCCTCCATTACACCAGCAGCGAGCAAGGAGAGCTGCACATTGTGCTCTTTAAATAATGAACCCATATGTCTCCATGCATTAATAAGTCATGTTCCAGCTGCCTGTGAGCACGGGGGAGTGTGCAGCTGCAGGACAATGTATTAATTGATCGACGTAGCCATAAATCAGCCGCTCGTTCAGCTGTAAAGACATCTAAGAGTGTGGCTAGAGCTGCTTTACTCAAAGGAACAATAGTCGTAAACATTGATTTATGACTTTTTAATCTTAAACAAGTTTGAACTCTGGATTTTTTAGAGTGACCCTGATAAGCTGTTGAATAAAACAACACACTTCATCAAGGGAAAACCAGACAAGGCCGTTGTCCTTGTGTCATGCCCACAGAGCCTGATCAAGTCATGTTTTTTTCTTGGACCAAGTGAACAGAAGATGCTCATGGTTTTATTACAGGTCACACAGCCACCAAAGACACTGTTTACGTGCAGACAAAAGGATAAATAAATACAGAAAAAGCTGACTTCCTACATGAGAACAGCAGACAACAAAGCTGCGTCTGCTAAACCAAGGAGTGCGGGGGGCTCCTGAAGACCTTCTGTGACTCTGCTGTGGCCTCTGCAGTCTTCTATGGAGTGGTCTGCTGGGGAGCAGCATCACAGCAGCTGACAGGAAGAGACTGGATAAACTGATAAAGAAGGCCAGCTCAGTCCTGGGATGCCCTCTGGAACCGGTGGAGGGGGTGGTGGAGAGGAGGACTACAGCCAAGCTGTCCTCCATGATGGACAAGGACTCCCACCGACTGTCCTCACTACAATGAAAACAAGCAGCTGTAACACTGCCTGTTATGTATTTACTTATTTTTAAGTTGCTTGTAAATATTGGCAGTTGCAGGTTGTGTTTTTTTGGGCTTGTTTCAAAAGTGCAGTTGCTCATTTGGGCTTGTTGTTCCCCCAAACCAGGAGGGACCTGATGCTCACTCTATAAAACACAAAATATGAACTCAGTTCAGAAGTTACACAAACTATTTTGTCCCACTCCGAACACAAATGTAAATTTTACTGTAAAAAGAGGCAAAAATGAAGTTTCCATCAAAAAGAAATTCTTATAGCCAGAATTACATTTATTTCTAATGTAGTTATTATTGTGTTCTCCATAATAAAGCTGTAGAGAATCAACATAAAACTAGATAAAAGCCCGAATATGTCTGTCTGGTTGCAAAAATCAAGGTTAGACAGACTGTTTAGTGATAACAGAGTTATAAATAACAGTAGCCCCTCCCTTCACTTCTGTATAAAGAAAAGGATGCTGAATAAGTAAATTAAGAGACAAATAAGAAAAATAAAAACACTGTGAAACTGAATTGTAATGTAGATGAAAATCAAAACACGCTTTATGTGGACTTTTCTTTAAAAAAAAGAATAGAAAAGAATTAGATTTTTTTTCTTTTAAAATGAAAAAAAAAAAAAAAACTGCTGGATATCGCTTGTTTGAGCTTGTTTTTATTGACCTGGTTGCTTAAAATCTGGCAGCACTGCTGAAGGCCTCAGACAAAGGTATGTTAGATCGTTGAGTCTGTAGACATCTGAAACTCATCGTAACACAAAGACAAAAGTTCTACTAAACTTCAGGAGCCTGTAGACGAACACCACTTTACATTTGTCGTAGTCTGGTTGTTCGCTGTACCATCAGTCAGCAGGTTGCTGATGGCCAGGCTCCAGCTGTCACATGTTGATGTGTATTGCATTCCAGTTGTTCTTGAAAGTTGGACCCTACGGTTTCAAGATGAGACGCGTCACTGGGAACGCCCCCTTTGGTCGTCCCAGACTGTATCAGCTGTAACTGGAACGTGTGTAACTGTGGACCATTGACCCCAAGTTGCTTGTACTGCTGTGTCAGTGGCATGTGATGGGTATGAAGGGGCGTGGCTGTGTTAACTGACACAGATGGACAATGGTACACATAGACCCTGAAAGACATCAGTGAGTGAGTGGGTGTGAATGGGTGGACGTGACCTGCTGTGTGTAACAGGATCCATCCATTATCTGTTCTGCTTATCCCTGTCAGGGTCGCAGGGCGGCTGGAGCCTATCCCAGCTGACACTGGGAGAGAGGCAGGTTACACCCTGAACAGGTTACCAGCCAATCGCAGGGCCACATCTAGAGACGGACAACCATTCACACTCACTCTCATACCTAAGGGCAATTTAGTCAACAATAAACCTAATGAGCATGTTTTTGGTCTGTTGGAGGAAGCCAGAGTGCCTGGAGAGAACCCATGTATGCACGGGAGAAAATGCAAACTCCACACAGAAAGGCCCTGGCTGACCCAGGGATTGAACCAGCAACCTTTCATTGTTTGGTATGTGCACTACCTGCTACACCACCGTGCCACTTCATAAATTCATGACTTTTAAAACTGAAAAGTTTGAATTTGGTCTCTTCTAACTGCATGATGCTTTTGGTCTGATCACTGACTGTTTCTTGATTAAAATCAGTGGATTTTTCTCGTATGATCTCATTTATAAAGTAGCTTTTGTAAGCTGTGCTGCTGTTAGACGTGTTTCTGTTGATTCAAATTAGGGATGTAAGAAAATACTAATGCACCAATCTATAGCAGTGTTTTGTGGTGCAACATTATGTTAATATTTTAAGTGCAATAATGTGATATTTTGTTGTTCTTTTTTGTAAAAATTGGGACATGCTGCATTTGTAGTTCAGCCTCCGCCCTCTAGTTGGCAGCAGACATTCAGCCACTTTACTCTCCTTTTTCTGTTACATTTATTGCATCTAATATTTCTGTCACTGGGACACACGGTTAAGGTTATCAATATTACAGAGATAATGATTTATATAAACAACTCTGACCAGAATCTATTTTAAGCATACAATATTGTAGGCAATGTGAAATTTTTTTAGAAAATAAAATCATGCAGTATCGCTCTGTTTACAGTCGTTCAATATGTCGTGTATCATGTTGTTACTCATGTGTTGTGATGCACATTGTAGCTCCAGACTTTTGCCAATACACTCCTGAGCTTAAATACTGCCTATAGCCTGATTTGTATTTGCTGCTGCAGAGCAAGATGCAGGCTTCAGGGCACTTTTCTCAATATTTCAACTTCATTCACCTCAACTTAAAAGAGCACGATGAAAAAGGTCTTTTTCTCCTGATTTTTTCATCACGGTGACCGTGATGCTCCTGCATTCCTTCATATGTTTGTAAAATACTCTTCTACCGCGATGTTTCTCCTTTATGGTTTCACTAAGTTCAGGTCATCGCAGCGAGCACTTCTCTGACATATATGTGTCATGCATAATTTATGAGACATTTCACTAAAAGAAAGGCTTTCTGCACTTTTCCTACAGGCGGCACACAGACCAGGACTGAAAGGGTGAGATTTCTGTCTGTAAGACACTCAAATAGGCTGCTAAGATTAGCATTATTATTTATTAAAGCTGATAGATTGTGGATGTCTTCTTAAAAATGCTCAGAATCTATCTTTATCAGTGCTGCGTGCGGCTGCTCGCTCGCTCTGCCGACCTTGTGAGGAGCGGATTTAGATCTTAAGACATTAAAGTACTTATTTTTCTAAGCACGAGGGCCAATAGAGGCACCGGTTCCAGCTCATGGATGAATATTTCATTCTTTTATACACTCTGATATTTTACAATTTGTCCTGATAAGTTTTGAACATGAAGCAGCTGATCTGAATTTTGTAACCTTAGTAGGACACAAAGATAAAGATAAAAAGTACTACCTAATCTAATCTAATCTAATCTAATATAATCTAATGTAATCTAATCTAACCTGAGAGAAAACGTCAACCCAACAAAGAATTAAAACACTGAAAATGATGACAGGACATTGCTTTATATACTCACTTGCCATTTTATGAGGTGCCCTCATTCAGTTGCTTGCAAAAAAAAAGCGAATCTACCAATCACATGGCTGCACTTGGTGCATTTTGGTATGTAGACAACTAGGTCATCTGAAGTTCAAACTGAGCATCAGAATGGCGAAGGAAGGTGATTTAAATGACTAAAAACATGGCAGAGCTGAACAGCAGATCTACTGGGGTTTTCTGTGGGCTGTTCCAGAGAATGGTCAGAAAAAGAGAAAATATACACTGAGCCAAACCCACCTGCTAACACCAGTTAACATGGTCATAAGTCAAATTGTAACACCGTGTGGTTGGAATGGATTTTAAAATAAAGCCACTTTTGCATGAAATTGCGTAATTGCAGGTCCCAAACATGCTAATAAACCACGTTTATCTGTGCATATGTGGGTTTTTGTATTTTCATAATGATGGGGATGTTTCTGGAACTTCATGTGTGTGGACAGCAAAACCCCCACTCTCAAAAATACTCACCTAAATCTGGACATAGCCTCAGACACAAAGCATGCAGCGCTTTCAGGGTCATCTGAAATGAAAACTATGTTTTTTAAACATTAGCGACTGTGAATGTCTCTACAGTCATCAAAATGAAGACATGAACCTGATCTCAGGCAGAAACTGACCTTCTAAACTGCTTTCCAGGCAGTGATTATAAGCAGCTCGATTTGTAAGATGTGAACAAGGAAATGGACATGATGTTGGCGTCCTCAATAAAAGCTGTAACCCATAATCTGTGATCCTTAGTGTAGTTTTTAAGATGTTTATGTCATTTATATAAACAAGATGCTCATAAATATGCTATGAGCCTGTTGAACTCATTTTCTATGCAGGCCTCACTGACATCATGTCACAATAAGCACGTCCCAGAGTAAGGTGTGTATAATGTCATATGGGCAGGTGTGGGATCACAGATAAATTATTTAGATGACTTGATTTTTTTTTCACCTCAGTGGAGCTTTAGGGGAAGAATATGGTCAGATTAGTGTTTTATTGCAAATATGTCAAATGAGGGAAAGACGCGAGGACATCAAAAGTCCTGATCAGGCTGAACAATCAGCTGTTCTTTAGCTGTGTTTGTATGATGTACGTTTCAGTGCACACTTCAGATGATAGACAGATGAGGTCTGGGATGCTTTCAAAGGTTGGCTGTGTGGATTTATCGCATACAGGCCCATGTTTAATGCTGTCCTTTCAGTCAATATATCCTGCAGTAGTCCTTAATAAAGAATAAAGAAAGCTAGGAGCCTTATGATGTGCCTGGTGTAAAGTATTTTGTAATTTCTGCTGGGTGGCCCAGCACCCATGGGTGTTCATCTAAAACTGAGGAGTGGTCAGGTGCAAAGCTGTATTTTTAACATTTAACCAATGTTCAAACAGTGAGAGAGCCGCACATGGAGACAGATGATGTCAGATTTGTCAGTTTAGTTCCTGTAGTGTGTGGTGATCCACAAAGAGCATGAGCGTCCTACAGTCACCAGCCTTGGCATCACTATAGACAGGGATTTTAAATTTGATAAACAGATTAACAGTGTTTTAAAATCATGTTTTATATCATCTTTGTCTTTTGTCAAAAGTGAAACCGTTTTTATCTTTTACCCTGTTTGAACAGATCGTGCATGCTTTTATTTCAAGTCGACTGGACTACTGCAACACACTTTACTGTGGTGTCAGCCTCTATGTACGGCACTTTGGATACGTTTTTGTTGTTTAAATGTGCAATACAAGTAAAGTGGATTGGATTGGATTGAAAGAGAGAGACAGGAGACTCCACAAACCAACTCTTCATTTACCAAGAAGGCAGCGCCTCTGCCCTCACAGCTTGTGATCTCACAAAACTTTAATGTAAACAAACATGGCGGAGAATGTCAGGAAGCTAAATTAACGCTAAGCTTCCTAATGGTAAATGGACTTGAGCTTACATAGCACCTTTCTAGTCTTTTGACTACTTAAAGCAGCTTTACACCGCAGGTCACACCTTCACATTCACACATTCACTCACTGATGTTGGAGTGTCTGTGTCAGTTGTCCATCATCTAACACATTCATGTCCTTTCATGCCTTTTTACACGCCACTGATGCAGCAGTGGGAGCAATTTGGAGTTTAGTGTCTTGCCCAAGGACACATTGCTATGTGACAGCTGGAGCTCCTATAACATCCTTGGCAGTTGTGATTTCAGCGCCTCTCCTCAGCTTGTCATAATTTACAGGTTACGCTGTTTACATGCTGAAGTTGGACCTCCATTTTGATGTCTGTCTGACGTTATGCTTTACCTTTACCCTTGCTGCCATGGCTATGCTGCCATGGCTATGCTGGCTTCCTGCTTCAGCCAGCTCGCTCCCTGTTTGGCTTTTCCCTGGTCCATGTGACAAACAGAGGTCGTTCTCGGGGGTCCTCGGCGCTCCACACACATCAGGACTTCTGGTTGTAAATATTTAATATTGAATATTTATGATCTCAAACTGGGGCAGCTCAGATCCTCTTCCACGCCTCACAACACAGGATGTTCAGGTAAGATCATCTTTAGGACCTCCAGATAATTGGGTCTTTGCTGAGTTTGATCTGATTGTTTGGACCCCACTTAACTCTCTTCACCCACAATGCCAGTACAAATGCCAAATGTCCTCCTCTAACCTTCTCCATACCTTTGTACCACATGGGCATCACAGCATCTCACCTCCAACAGACCAAACGCACAGGTCGTGACATGCTGGTACCACCTTACATGCCCCGTGATTTTTGGATTGAAAAAAGACAAAGTGACAAATCCTGTTTAATATATATTTTTTTATTTTTATTTTAAAGAGTGGCATCAATATGCCGTCATATTAAAGGATGATCTCTGCTTTCACACTGCTCCTAATCTGGCACCATTCTGGCTCTTCTATGTCTATTAAACAGTAGAAATGAAAAAAAGAAAACTGGATCTCAAACATGGGCCGACTCTTGTTCAGATCCTTGGAGCTCATGTTGATACTGCAAAGAGCCTTTAAACGGGAAATGATTATATATGAACTGCACAGATCGTGCTGCTCATTTGAGGACTCTGACATGCTTTAATATATAAATCAAACTTTATTTATATACTTTATATATATTTATATAGCACTTTTCATATAAAAAAAACGTAGCACAAAGTGCTGTGCAAACAGACAGATGAATTAAAAAAAGATTAAAGGAAGTATGACCCAAACCCACTCAACCCAACCCCTGAACCCACCCACACCGCAATCCATACACAGTACTGGTGAAATCATCATTGATAAAAGACAACAGTTGAACAGGAACACTGTTGTACCCGGTACGCACCGAGGAAACTCCATCCTAAAGGTTTAAAATGAGTTAACACTGGAGATTAGGTTAAAGTGTAAAATTAAATATATCCTAAAATAAAATAAAAATAATACATTTAAATGATATTAAAAATAAAATAATTATAAAAGGGTGCTGTAATAAGAATAAAAACACTAAAAGGTAATTCATGTAAAAGCAGACTCAAAAGGTAGGTCTTGAGATTGTTTTTAAAAAATATCACTCTTCAGTTTGGACACACTGACATTGAAAAACATTTGGTCTGTGTGTATTAGACCATTAGACTACTCTTTACATGAGCTGTTTTCTTAGAAAGCTACCCTTATTTAGGTTGTTTTAAAAAAGGAAAACTAAAATGACAAATAAAAAATGTAAATTTTAAGACCTTTTCTGTCAGCAGGACAGCAGAAGAGGACGTGATGGGGCAGAGGTGTTTCTTGGTCTGTGGCCTCTTTGTGGAGACCAGAAGATGAGTTTTTGAGTCATACAGCTGAATGTGGCTGATGATGACAGGAGTTTGACTAGATTTGAGGTAACACTGGAGGGTCACTGCACCAGATGTAAGGCTCAGGAAATGCTGTGGTGACTCACAGCTGGTACAAAGATCATCAGTACTTTAAGCCTCTCTGTCATGGTGTAAGGAAGCGCTGTGGGGTCACAATGTTCTGGTTTGAACTACATGTTGTACAAGACCTGCACCGTGTCAGCCCTGCAGTGTTGACTCGCTGTGGCAGATGGTGAACGTGTTTTGTTGGCTCGGCAAAGTTTTTGCTGTGTTGCAGGGTCACCAAACCCTCCAGCTGATGACGGTTATCATCCTGTGGGCTGCTGATGGGACAGGAAACTCTGGAGCACTTATTTTAAGACGTGGTTTTCTCTAATTGGACAGTGCCCCCCTGTTTTCAGATATATTTTAACAGGATAATGGAGTCAACAGAGAGAGAGAGAGAATTGGCAGACAAAAACCACTTCCTGATCCATGGCAAGTGAAGTACATTTTAATGGATTAAAAAAACAGTTAACACAAAACATTCAGTCATGTCTGAAGTAGAGGTGAGGTCTGTCAAACAGAGGACTAACTTCATCATCTTAAACAGCAATATTACAACCAGCTCGTTTTGGGGAAAGGGAAGTAACATAAAAATCAAGATCTTAAGTGGTTTAAGTTATTTATGAAACAAAAAGTTAATTTGTGATGACAAAAAGAGAGGCAATTAACTAAATGAGTGCTGTGAACTAAGGTAAAACGAAAACAAAAAGAGACTCTAACCTAGAGTTATTCAAAATAAGCCCAGACTAACAAATCAAAAGAAACAATACAAAACAAAACAGCACCCAAAATCCCTAATGTGTCTAACAAATGAAGAACTAGCATGTGTGCAATGTGTTCAAAAGTAACAATATAAACAATCTAGTGCCTCACAAAGGATTTACAGAGTTTTGAGAGTTTCTAACAATGTTTTCTAGCGTGAAGAGGCACAGTAGCATGGCTGGATACAGCTTGCTGTCGAGCTTCAGGCTTGCCAGCTTCTTATAGAGTCCCCCGGTCGCTCCTGATTGGCTGGTGTGGGACCTGCGAGTCAGCCTGCACCAATCAGCATTCCTCGGCGCAGGTGAACCGGCTCAGCGCTCTCCTGCTGCAGCGAATGCCTGAGAGCGTGTAGAGACAGGCGCGCACACACACACGAGCACACACACGCACGCACAACAGCACTCACGCAAAGACTCACACCAGGGGAAGAGGGAGTCCAGTATACGGCGGTGGCCGTAACACCTCCCCCCTTAAGATGCAAACCTGTCATGAAAGGTTTGTTACAGAACACAAAAAAAAACAACAGTCATCAGAATCTGGACAGCGCATCTGCACCAATATTCTCCAAACCCATTTCATGCCGGATCTCTAGGTTGTAGTACTGCATGATCAGTGCCCACCGCATGAGTCTCTGTTTGTGGTTATACATGCGTTTAAGGAAAACAAGCGGATTGTGATCAATAAAGACCACCACTGGCAAAGGACTGGAACCTACGTAAACTTCGAAGTGCTGAAGTTACCATAACAAAACAAGTGTCTCTTTCTTGACACTTGACACCATTCTGGGAAGCGGATACAAGTCAGGAACTGTTACAGAATTAACTTTGCGAAAGTCAGTGATGAAGGGAGGGGAACCGTCTGATTTTGCCTCGAGCAAACATGGACAAAATCATGCTCATCATCAATGCAAGAAGGCTCAGTAACGATTAGTGCATTGGCAGCGACAGCATCAGGTTTCACGAATGAAGCGGCAGTGGGAGTTTGGTCACACGTAAAATACGGTTTAAGCATATTAATATGACAGACACAAGTTTTACGCCTTCTCTCCGGTGTGGCAATAACATAATCTGTTTCACTGAGGCATTCACGGACCTCATATGGACCGGTAAATTTAGCGGAGAGAGCGGAGCCAGGAACAGGCAATGTGGCCAACACTTTATCTCCTACATTAAAGCAGCGAGACACAGCAGAACGATCATACTGGCGCTTCATCACAGATTGGGAGGACAACAAACACTCTTTAGCGAGTGAATTAGCACGGTGCAACCTCTCACGAAATTTAGACACAAAATCGAGCATGTTTACCTCACTAGAAGATTCAGAGGAAAGAAAAGTTTCCTGCAGGGACTTAAGCGGACCGCGGAGTGTGTGGCCAAAGACGAGCTCTGCGGGACTAAATCCTATGGATTCTTGGACGGCATCAGGCAAACAACACAGAAGGAACTCCTTCATCCCAACTCTTACCCGTTTCTAATTAATATTTCCGGAGCATAGACTTTAACGTCTGATGCCAGCGTTCTAAGGCTCCTTGGGATTCAGGATGGTATGGACTGGACACGGAGTGTTTAATTTTTAATGTTTTGAGGACTCGTCTGAAAAGGCGTGACTGTAAGTTGGTGCCTTGATCCGTTTGGATTACATGGGGGAGACCAAATGTGGAAAAGAATTTAGTCAGTGCTTTGACTACAAAGCTGGACGTGATTTTACGCAGCGGGGACGGCCTCGGGATAATGAGTGGCAGCACACATGATGGTTAGTAAGTACTGGTTTCCAGATTTAGAGCGGGGTAGTGATCCGACATAATCTAAAATTACATGCTCAAATGGTTCACCTATAGCAGGAATAGGATGGAGTGGAGCAGGTGGAATTGTCTGACTTGGTTTACCCACTAGTTGGCATATGTGGCAGGAGGGACAAAATTTTACGTCAGATTTTAAACCAGGCCAGAAGAAGTGTTTAAGGATTAAGTTGTAAGTTTTGTTTACTCCCAAATGACCTGACCATTGGCTTTCGTGGGCAAAAGACAGCACATGTTGCCGGTATACTGATGGCACAACAACCTGGTAAACACTGTCAGAATCAGTTAAATAAGGAGACCATTTACGCACCAGTATGTCTTTATTAAGGAGAAAGGCCATTGTTTCAGCACTTGCTTTGTCATCACTTACGATGGATGAACTCTGACTGTCAGAGCGCACGGGCTCGGCGGCTTCAGAGGGCGGAGATGCGGGAGCTTTCTCCGTCACAGTTCTTGCATTTTCCTCAGAAAAAGCAGACATAAACACAGAATCAGACAATGAGAATTCATCAATTTTTCTAGCTTGTGCACAAGTAATGGCACAAGATGGGAACAATTTTGAGTCAGATTCACAAATAGTTACACTTTCGGTGCTCTGAGGGGAATCCAATACCTCAAGCGCAGGAATTACTTTACCACCACCTATGTCATTTCCCATCAAAAGCACTACCCCTTTTATGGGCAGAGCAGGACAAACAGCCACAGGAAAAACACCACTTACCAATTCAGATTTAATGTGAATTTTGTGCACAGGCTGCTACTATAACCACAAGCAGACTTTTCAGAGAGCGGTAACACACTAGCCAGGATCACAGACTGAGAGGCACTGGTGTCTCTCAGGATGCGCACTGATCAACAGACTCACCTGTCAGAGATACCAACCCATCAAAGATGAACGGCTCAAAACACGGATCTGGGCAGACAGAAGAAACAGGATTAGATTTAGTACAATTTTCAGTTTTTATTAAACCAACGCCTTCAGGAGGCAACCCATTACCGTTCTGTTCCTTTCTTTTTAAGGTGGGGCAGTTTGCAATGAGGTGATCCAGATCTATGACAACAACAAACAATCTCTCTCGTCTTTTTTGTTAAACACCCTTGTTTGTACACTCTTTGGTGCCAGAGCACGAGGTTTTTCAGAGGCCGACTAAAACACAGATTTGTGCGTTAACACGTACTCGTCAGCCAGAACAGAGGCAGCAGAGAGAGATGACACTTTCTATTCATTTAAGTACACCACAATGCGTTCAGGCAGGCAGTTTTTAAACTCCTCAAGAAGGATGAGCTCACGAAGAACATTAAAGTCAGCTGCTTTACAAGCATTACTACATTTGTCAAAGAGGGTTCCCTTTTCCCTGGCGAACTCAACATAAGTTTGAGAGGGGGCCTTTTTGTGGTTTCTAAATTTTTGCCCGTAGGCTTCAGGTACCAACTCATAGGCACGCAAAATCGACATTTTTACACTCTCATAATTTAAACTCTCCTCTAGAGGAAGAGCAGTGACAGCTTCCTGAGCCTTACCATGAATTTTACACTGCAACAGAAGTGGCCATGCGTCATAAGGCCACTGGAGCACGGACACAATGTGCTCAAATGCAGAGAAATAACTGTCCACTTCATTGTCTCTAAATGGAGGAACAAGAGAAATATTTTTACTAATATCATAATTGTCACAGGTAGAGCTGTTGGAAGGGAGAGACATACCTGCATCCACAGATGCGCTCGGTGCTGGGTTTTCTCTCAGCTGAGCTTCCAGCTCCAGCTGACGTAGGCGGACTTCCTTGTCGGCCTTGATTTCCAACCTTCGTATCTCCAGCTTCAGCTGATTCTGCCGACTCTTGGCTTTTTCTTGGGCCTCCATCTGGAGTCGAGCCAACCGGACTTTTAGTCTGGCCTCACCCAGAGAATCAGTGCCGGCTAAGGAGAAGGGATCATAGCGCGGCAGAGTGAACGGCGTTTTAGGCGTTTAAGTTTGTTAAGTAGATCAATCGAAGGATTTGCCAAGAAGCTTTCTAGATCAAATGACGCCATTTTACTTACCGGTACACACACGCGCCAATTTTTCAAGAATAACACGATCTTACCTTTAATTTAATAATAACTTATTTTTACTGGGTGAAGTGTTGGACGAGCCCCACATGTGAACAAAAAGCCCTCGTTTGTCCAAAATTGTTTTGGTCTGGCTTCAGCCCTCATCACGTATAAAGCCTTTGTCTAGTTTGCTCTCAGAACTGTGGACCATGAGGCCAGATTAAATTTTACACATACAGGAGAAAATGAGGCTATCATACTCCGATGGTGTCCAAGTCAGACTTTGAGAAATTCATTTTTCTATGTCAGAGAGATCAACAGAATTAAATACATGGAAGTTGCTTCATGCATATATTAGTATGACCATGACAAAGAATCAGGAATGACCTGCTGCTGTGGACCTGCTCTACTCTATGTGCTACTCTACTCTATATCCTGAGTCAACCATCAACAGAAATAACATCATTTAACCTTTGGACCAGTTAAACCCATTTTAATGGCAGTTCAGATAGATGCTGCTATATTAATCAACAGCATTCCTCTTCAGAATATTTTCATTGTAATAATAAAAATAATACATTTTATTTAAAAGCACCTTTCACGACACTCAAGGACGCTTTACAAGTTTAAAACAACAACAACAAAATCAACAATATAAAAAAAATCATAAATCAACAATAATAAAAACAAAAGTAGCAAAGCACAACAGATAGTGAGAGGAAATGGGAAGAGGAGGTATGTTATTGTCAAGTGGGGTAAGCAGACCTGAACAGGTGGGTTTTAAGTCTGGATTTAAAAAGAGACAGGGAGTCCAGGTTTTCGGAGGTCTGGTGGAAGAGAGTTCCAGAGCTGGGGAGCAGAGCGACTGAAGGCCCTGCTCCCCATGGTGCTGAGGCGGGCAGTGGGCACAGTGAGGTGGATGGTGGAGGAGGATCTGAGGGAGCAGACTGGGGTGGTGATGTGGAGGAGGTCAGACAGATAAGGAGGGGCGAGGTTGTGGATGGCCTTAAAGGTGCACAGAAGGAGTTTGAATTCTATTCTATGCTTGACCGGGAGCCAGTGGAGGTGCTGAAGAATGGGGGTGATATGATGGTGTGAGGGGGTCTTAGTAATGATATGGGCAGCTGAATTCTGGACCAGTTGGAGTTTATGGAGGGACTTTTGGGGGAGACCGAAGAGGAGTGAATTACAATAATCAATGTGAGAAGTGACGAGGCTGTGGACTAGTATGGAGGCACTGTGAGGAGTGAGGGAGGGTCGGAGATGGTTAATGTTACGAAGGTGATAGTAAGCAGACCGGGTGATGTTACTGATGTGAGACTGATAGGACAGTGTGCTGTCCAGGATGACACCCAGACTCTTAACCTGAGGGGATGGGGAAACTGGGGAGTTGTCGATAGAGAGGGAGAAGCTGTCAACTTTAGTCAGTGTGGTTTAGTGCCAATAAGAAGGAGCTCTGTTTTATCACAGTTTAATTTGAGGAAATTGGAGGTGAACCAGGATTTGATATCAGATAGGCAGGAGATAAGGGAGGGGGGTGGGAGTGTGGAGGTAGGTTTGCAGGAGAGGTAGAGCTGGGTGTCATCTGCAAAGCAGTGGAAATTAATATTGAATTAACGAAAGACATGACCGAGGGGGAGGAGGTAGGTGATGAAAAGGAGCGGCCCCAGGACAGAGCCCTGGGGCACACCTGTAGTGACTGGAGAGGGGTCTGAATGGAAAGATTGTAGCTGAATGAACTGAGTGTGAGGTATGAGTGGAACCAACTGAGGGGGATGTGGGTGATACCAATAGAAAAGAGTTGACTGAGGAGGATGGGGTGAGAAATGGTGTCAAAGGCTGCACTCAGATCGAGGAGGATGAGGATTGACAAGGAGCCGGAATCAGCTGCAGTAAGGAGGCCGTTAGTGATTTTAATAAGTGCTGTTTCAGTGCTGTGACGGGGGTGAAAACCGGACTGGAAGGGCTCGTAAAGATTATTGTGAGATAGGTGAGAGTGAAGTTGGCTGGCGACTGTTTTTTCAAGAAGTTGGGAAATGAAAGGTAAATGGGAGATAGGGCGGAGATTATTAAAGTTGTTGGGATCTAAACCAGGTTTCTTGAGTATGGGGGTCACAGCTGCAGTTTTGAAAGATGAGGGAACAATACTGGTGGAGAGGGAGGAGTAAATAAAGGAGGAAATAAGAGGGAGTAAGGAGGGGAGGGAGGATTTCACCAGGGAAGTGGGAAGGGGATCAAGCTGGCAGGCGGAGGACTTGGATTCATGAATGAGATCAGAGATTTCGGATGAAGTGGGGAGTTGAAAACTTGAAAGGAGCTGAGAGTGTGGGAGATGGGGTGGTGGAGAGAGAGTAGGACCGGTCAAGCAAAGAAGCTGATGGATGTTGGTGATTTTGCTATTGAGGAACTGCATTATGGATGTGCAGGTGTCAGTAGAAAATAAATCGGGGGGGGAGGGAGTTGGGTGGTTGAAGGATTTTGTTGAACAGATTAAAAAGAGTTCTGGAGTTTCCTGCGTTGGAGCTGATGAGACTGGAGTAATATTGTGATTTGGTGCGAGCTATGGAGTCCTTCTAATGAAGTAAGTGGTTACAGTACATGCCTCTATGGATTGTTAGACCAGTTTTTTTATGGAGTCTCTGGAGTTGTCGCCCTGGCTTTCAAAGCCCGGAGCTAAGAGGTAAACCAGGGGGGCAGATGTGGAAAAGGAAACAGAGCGGGTTTTGACTGGGGCAAGGGAGTTGAAGATGGCTTGTAGGCTGTTGTTATAAAGGGTGGCCAGATCATCAGGGTGAGAGAGAGAGTCCGGGATAGAAATACTGCCAATATTGGAGCAGAGAGTGTCCGAGTTAATGTCCTTTAAATTCCGGAAAGAGATGCGACGGGGAAACTTGATGGATGAGAGGGTGAGTGTGGTATTGAATGTGAGGAGGAAGTGATCTGTAACGGGGAGTTCAGGAGTTCAGTGATGTTCGGGTGTTGGTGCAGCAAGCGTGAACAGGTGCCAGTGGATCCAGAGGAGCTCAGCAGCGGTGTACTGGTGAAGTTCTGCCACAGGACGACTGCAGGAGGATAGAAATGACCAGACCAGAGCAGACCAGAACCACAGCAAGCTGACCCACATAATAACTGCAGTGGGGACGTTGTAGAAGGTTCTGGCAGCAGTGATCCAACCGGGAGGCTAGTGTTTGCCGGTGCGAAAAAACCACACATGAAATGCAGGAGTAACAGTCAGTGGTTAAGACGAAGAGGTAGGTAGAGTAACTCACACAAAGTGCCTACCAATCCAATCAGGCCAAAAGAACCACAAAAGGAATTAAAAACGTGTCGGGGAGCAGCGGCAGCTAGACGCGCCAGCGTTCACTCACCCCGGAAGAGGAGAAGATAGATATTAATGTTAATATTAGATTAATCTCTCTATTCATAGTTGTTTTGATTATACATCCATAGTAACTATCTTTATAACAATATAGACATGGGGACCCTCTTGAAAATGAGATGCCACATCTCAAGGGGCTTACCTTTAATAAATTTATATTCAACAAATATGGTGCTATATAAATAAAGATTGATTGATTGATTAAGTCTATATTCAGCAGAGACAAATGTGATTTTACTCCCTTTGTCTCTGCCTGGATGGATACATCTCTGGATGCATGTATGTTATATTTGTTATGTGTATTTGTATATATGTGTATCTATAAAATGAAGAGTTTGTCTTCAGCCTGCTCTGTCGTAAAGTGCCTTGTGATAACACTTGTTCTAAACTGGTGCTATACAAATAAAGATTGACTGATTGATTTAAGAAGTCCTAACTGAGGGCTTTCACACCGGCACAGTTCTGGTTCTGGGACCGGTTCCATTCTGAATTCTCAGAGCCCTGGTTTCTCTAGTGAACCAGCCCATGTTCCAGTTTAAGGGGAATGAAATTAGGAGGGCGTTATTCTGTGTTTCTCAGGCAGAAGTAAACAACACACCAGCAAAATGGCTGGTGGCATTGATATTCTAAGAGCGTTTGTTGCTTACTGAAGTTTTTTGTTTTCATCCAGCATTCAAGCTGTCAAGCTTCAGCTGAAATTCTGGTGATGCCCAAATGGCCATCAAACATTTTGTCTCCTCACTCAACCACTGCCTGCTCTTCTTCTCCGTTTTCCTCTATGTCCTCTACGCCCTTGACTTCCTGCTCATTTTATCAACACACCCACCGATGATGTCACAGTTCGCAAGCTGGAACCAACTTCTCAGGTTCTGAAACATTTTTTTTCTGGTCTCACTGAGGTCGTTTTCACACCAGGATCGTTTGGGAGAGTTATTCCAATACAAGTGGGCTTGGCAAGGATCGTTTGCATATTCACTCCCGATCAAACTCTTAAGGCCTGTTAAAAAACTGCAAGAATTTACATTTTGAACTGCTGGATCTCAAGAAGGTAAGTAGAGCTTCAAAATGCAAAAAGAAGAGATGGGAGCAAGGGAAAAAACATTTTGAGTAAACAATTTATTATAATCTTCATCTAAAGTCAAACATGCTTTTGTCAGCTGATCAGAGGTTTAAGACCACAGGCTTTAAAAGACAAAATCTGAGCAAATATGCTTTGGGCTTCTTTGTTTGAAAAGTTGCTTGTAGATATTGGCAGTTGCAGGTTGTGTTTTTTTGGACCTGTTCCAGAAGTGCAGTTGCTCATTTGGGAGGGATCTGATGCTCAATCTACTACCAATATTAACTCAGTTAAGACGTTACACAAATGTAAATTTTACTGTAAAAACTGGGGCAAAAATAATGTTTCCACCAAAAGGAAATTCTTATAGCCAGAATTACATTTGTTTCTAATGTAGCTGTGACTGCTTTCACTATGATAAAGCTGTAGAGGATCAACATGAAACTTAAATAAAAGCCTGACTATGTCTGTGTGGTTACAAAAATCAAGGTTAGACAGACTGTTTAGTGATAACAGAGTTATAAATAACAGTAGCGCCTCCCTTCACTTCTGTATAAAGAAAAGGATGTTGAAGAAGTAAATTAAGAGCCAAATATAAAAAAAATGTCACTGTGAAATTAAAGTGTAATGTAGATGAAAATCAAAACACATTTTATGTGGACTTCTCTTTAAAAAAAAAAAAGCAGTAGTGTATATCGCATTAGAAGAAAAATGTTGGAGGTTAGGGTTAGGGTTTGTTTTTGTCCACCTGGTTGCTTGTTTCAGTAGAAAAATCTGGCAACTCTGTCCTTGAGCCAGAAAGTGCATTATAGAATGGTCTGAGAAATGGAGGGTCTAATAAAGGGGGGAAACATGAGGTTTAACGACATGACCTCTGCAAAGTAAATGATTTGTGCAAAATAAAAATACAAAAATCACTCAAAGTGTTGTTGAGATATTGTGTTTACAAAAAATGTTCCTTACAGATGGAGAATCAGGACATGGGCGTCTCTAGAACCGAAACATTGGCTGCACATCCTGGACTGTGTGGCCGAGCGCAGGGTAATGTATTCATGAAATCCCTCTCCCAAGCAGTTCCCAGCACCTCCTGGGGATCCCAAACAGTCCTGAACCAAATTTGATAAGTAATTATGTAGCTGTGGGTCTGCTGCAGGGTCAGGTCCCAGTTGCCAAGCCCCCCATCTGGCTCCCTTCAGTGATAGGAGCAGCAGCTAAACTCCCAGCTCCCTCTGGATGTTTCCGATCTTTCCCCATCAAGGAGACTCCCAATAGAAGCTCATTTGGTCTGCTTGTATGTCTATTCTCATTCTTTGAGCCTGGAGAAGAACAAGAGGGAACAGAGATTGAGAGTAAATGGAGAGCTTTGCCCTCCAGCCCAGTTTCCTCTTTAGCGTTACTGCTGATGCTGCACCAATCTGCCCATCCATCTCATGCTCCATTTTCCTCTCACATGTGAACAAAATCCCAAGGCGCTTCTCTGCTCGAGGCAGCCACACTTTTCCAGCGGAGTGGGATCAATCCAGCATTTTACTGTAGAGAACAATGAAAGAGGAGATTAAATGGTGGCATGTGTAGAGCTTAGAGGAACTGCAGTGCTGGTCAGGATTCCCTCCAGGATTCTTCTTCAAACAGCCTGTTTAATAGAAAACACGAGCTGCTCAGCTCTTAGAATAAATTAAAGTATTGATCACAGTGGGGCTCGATAAGGTGGTTGTGGTGGGGGGTTCCTACCATACATTCAAGGTCTTTATGGAAAAATTAAGATGACCACAGTCTGACAAGCTCTCACAACTAAAGACATTTTACTCTCAGAGTTTTTAGTCTCAGACTGAGACTTCACAAAAACTGGTGACCTTACAGGGTCATCAGTTCTTATCTCTTATCTTGTCACGATTTACAGACTACAAAAAGACCTGATGCGTAGGTGTAGTATGATTACAGGAACAATGTGCAGCATTTTGGTGCATGGGAGAGGGGGAAACAAGCCAGGATAAGAAGTAAGCTAAGAAGGCTGTTCCACTACCCAGCCGACTCCTTGCAAATGTCCAGTCGTAAGACAACAAAATGTCCCGGGCTGACAAAACACAAGACTGAAAGAATGATGCTTGGTGCTCAGGTGCAGTCAGAGTGTTCACCTGATGTTGAGTTTTTACTGCTGAGATGTCGACCATATCACCTGTCCAGAGAACTCACCAGTGTGTTTGTTGTTGACGTTTTTTCAAGATTTAAAAAATCCACTCCAGGAATTGTACAAGGCCATCAGCAGTCACATGGCAAAACAGCCAGATGCCGTTATCATTGCTGTTGGGGATTTATGTGGCTTTTTTCTGCCACAAAGGGGAGATATTAAGAACTAACTGACCATAATTTTGAGAGTGAAAACATTTTTGGTGAAGAATATTTTTTTTTTGTTTTTATTTTGGTTTTAACCCTTAAATTTCATATGTGACTTTACTGCAGTGTCATGGCTGCATTGAAAAAAAGTGATATATAATGGAAGTCAATGGGGAGTAAAAATTAAAATCTGATGCTGCGCAAAAAAAAATAATGCACCAAAGCCAATGTTTTTACTAATCTTTGACATATCCAAGAGTGTGATAGCACGTAAAAAAATATCCAGCCGCTGATCATTTTTTATATTGAAAATCAGTCATTTTGTGTTTTTTTTCCCCACCAAATCAGTGACATCGCCTAAGGAATTGGCATTTAAAGGGTTAAAATCCCTAATCTTTTAAAAATATTCATTATGTTTGATCAGTGCTGAGCTTGATGAAGAGATTTGGGCAAAAAAAATGAAAGAAATATTTTTTACAGCAGCTTAAGTTGTGGCTTGTCAACAGCCAAAACAGGAACTAAGGGATTAAAAATTAAAATCTGATGCTGCGCAAAAAATAATAATGTACCAAAGTCAATGGTTTTACTAATCTTTGACATATCCAAGAGTGTGATAGCACGTAAAAAATGTCTAGCTTCTGATCATTTTTAACATTGAAAACCTTTTTTTTTTTCACCAAATCAGTGACATCTCCTGAAATTGGCCTCTAAAGGGTTAAAATCCATTATTAAAAATAAATAAATAAAGAAATAGTTTCGATCATGGCTGAGCTTGATGATGAGATCTGAGTTAATTTTTTTTTTTTTTTTTTTAAATTTATCAGTTATGTTTGTACAGCAGCTAAAGTTGTGGCTTTTAAAAAGCCAAAACAGGATAAAAGGATGTGTTTTAATACAGTACCCAAGGGTTAAAGTGTGGACAGATGAAGCTGCAGCAGCTCGACAGGACTGTTCTGAATGCACAGACTGGCAGATGTTCAGACGCTGCTTTTGTTTTTGTTTTGTGTTGGAGCCGTAATTTAATTTCATTGTGCAACCTGTTTTTTGAAGTGTGGTTGTTTTAGAGTGAAGGCATAGGCCTGAATGTGTCCACAGTGTCACAGCTCAGTTCTGTCTGTGTTCAGAAATCTTGGGACAGGTGCTAATGCTATTCTTTGCTTTAAATGGTGCCAAACTCTTTGCTTAATTCAATCAATCAATCAATCAATCAATCAATCAATCTTTATTTGTATAGCGCCAATTCACAACAAGTGTTATCTCAAGACACTTTACAATAGAGCACAAAGCTCTTCATATTATGGATACACATATATGCATAGATACATATATACATCTATAATATACACATATACATATATATACAAATATATACATCCAACACCCAACATGAATCCATATAGCCAATCATGAATCCCTCCATCATGGCGGCAAGAAAAAACCTTCTGTTAAGCAGCAGGAAAACTTGAATGTGGACCCCAGTCTCATGATGAACAGCAAATCCACACGATGCTGTGTTGGGTGTGTGGGCAAAGGGAGGGAGGTAAGTGGAGACAAGTGGACTAAAGTAAGAACTAAAGCTAGTGACAGATCAATGGACCAGTCTTAGACCTGTCGTCGTCAAATTTGTTTCTACTGAATACAAATGTATTAGCGGTTAGCCTCTTGAGATGCTACAACTTGTTTTCAGGAGGGTCCTCATGTCTGTGTGGTTGTGGTGAGAGGCAGTTATCATAGTGATGATATAGTGAACACAACTGTCATAACAGTAATGGGTGGAAAACTGTCCTAAAGCAAGCGCAGAGGAGCGTGGAGGACTGCAGCTCTGCAACATGGTCTCATTTCTGAGAGGTCAAAGGTCAGACATGTATTTAGATAAGAGAGATGCTCCAGCCAAAGTAGGATGGAAGCCATTTCTTCCTGTCAGACCAGGTTTTCCCCAGAAGGATGTCCAGTTGTCAATGAAGCACACATCGTTTGCCGGACACCACCTCAATAGCCAGTGGTTGAATGATGACATGCGGCATACATGTCATTGCTGGTCAGGTTTGGTAATTATTTGGGAATAATTTAATTAAAAGAATTGTGTGAGAAATGAAAGCCACAAAAACAGTGTGAGGTCATCACACGCTACAAACAGTTTGTTTACATCTACTTAATTTTCCACTACATCACCGCCTTGATGAGGCACTATTTTGAGACACTTTGAAGATGTTTTTTGTTTTTTAAGCTCTTCCTTCACAGATGCCGTCTGATGGTTATTGGGCTGCAGTCAGCACCAGTAAACGGCCTTAATTTGGGTCGATGACCATCCTGTGTCTTGACAGACAGCCAATCAGATCCTCAACGCCAGTGATGTTTTTGGGTCTACCACGTGACTTTTTTGTCCCATAAACCTCAGGATCTCTGAGGGAGTTTAAAATGACGGAAATGTCTTGCTGTGTCCAACCTCAGCAGTGATGGAGCATTGTGAGAGGCCTTGCTTACACAGCTCAACAATCGACCCAGGAGGTCATAACAGTGTGAATACCTGACAGAAAATGACATGAATCCACATTTTTGTGCAGATTTCATCTTTTAAAGGCTGTGGCCTTAAACTTTTGATCAGCTGACAAAAGCATGTTTGAGGTTTTTTGTCTCTCGCTCTCATTTCTTCTTTTTGAACTTTGAAGCTCTACTTAGAACCTTAGAACAAAATGCAAATTGTTGCAGTTTTTCAGCGGGTCTTAATATTTTGATCAGGGGTGCACATGATGACTTTGCAAAGAACAAACTGAATCATTCTAGATGTAAACCAAATTCAATCAAGGGCAACAAGACGGGAGACCTGAAGCGTAACAGACCTTCGTAGAGATTAATAAGCCCCTCATAAGAAAACAGACTTTATTTTAATGCTGTGGGTGTTACATGAGCTCAGCAGAATACCGTCCTCTTTGAGCGGGTTTGTTGTTGGATTTAAACTGAGATGTGGACAAGGTGAGGTGGAGTTTAGCATAAGGAACAGATGTTCATGAAGGAGGCTTCAGTTAAGCTCCATTACTTTCTAATCATACAAGTCATTACCTGGTGCTATCATCCTAATGCTTCAATTAGTGTCTCCTTTTTCCTCCAACATAAGAAAACCCAACATGTCTTTTTCTTAAAGCATCAGACAAGCTGCAGATGAGATTAAATAGACAACTCACTGATTCAAAATCATTAAGTCAATGCAATAAGCTCTTAAGGTTATTCATATGAGGAGACTTTTTTCTGTTAGAGCAGTAAGTTTATGACTTTAATGATACAAAAAGATGCATATTTGTTCATTAAAATGATGTTTCTATTATCTTTCATTGCTTTTGCAATCATCCATCACCACCTTAAGTTTTCACTTAATGCTAAACTCATAAAAAAGTCTTAAAAAGTGTCATTGTGGTGCATTATTTCTCCTCTTACCCTCCCTTCATGAATCATTTCCAACTCTCTCCTCCATGTGGCTGCACATTATGCTAATACTGCCGATCCCTTTTTATTCCAGAGCTGCGTCCTCCGGTGCGTCCCTCGGGGATTCCTTGAATTTCTTTCCACATGGAGACTTCCAGAGGGCACTGATATGACCTGTATTAACATACTGCCTCAACGCTCACTCTGTATTTTATGTCTTTCTTTGTTAAAAATGCAAAATACTTCACCGTAGTACTGCTGCATTGCAGAATTAAAATAAGGCTTTGGGTGCCTTGTCTTGTTTGCTTTTCCAGACTAACACTTACAACAACATGTGACACAAGTGAGCGTCAGCAGCAGAATCCACTTGATTCTGATGTTTCCTGTCCTAACAGCTAGTGGTCGAAGCCGCAAGACTCCACTTTTCCCTGATGCTCCTTTTTATCTCTGTTGCATGTCTCTGATTGTTCTGAGTGTCTGAATATGTAATGTAAATGTGTTAGTGATAGGTTTTACATGAGTTGTGGTCGGTTAAACAGATGTTACAGTGGCTTAAAGATGATGATATTCTCCTTATTGTTTTACTCGCTACTGGAGAAAGAAAAAGAGACCGTGCCTTTGCTGTGTGTACAACTCTTTGCTCCTTTTCACTGCACTACAGGTGCATACTTGTTGTTTATACTGTATGTTGTTTGCTTTATTCTAGTGCACTTCGAATAGAAATAGGACTGGAATCAAATTAATTTGTACAGTAAAAATGAACCCTTTTTTGGTGCAGTTTGTTTTAAATAAAAAATAAAATAAATAAATAGATAAATAAATAATATGTTTATCTTAACTTTTAAACACTCACAGTAAGCAATGCAAATGCAGAGCATTATGAAATGCTTTACCAGAATTCAGATTTGTTATAAAGCATTATCAATCAATCAATCTTTATTTGTATAGCGCCAATTCATAACAAGTGTTATCTCAAGACACTTTACAATAGAGCACAAAGCTCTTCATATTATGGATACACATATATGCATAGATACATATATACATATAAAAATACACATATACATATATATACAAATATATACATCCAACACCCAACATGAATTATGTATGTTTATAGAAGTGGGTATAACCATGCTTATTCAACTCACTCAGAAAAGAATGAACTTAAAGTCCCTTCAAAGTGTCCAACTGCAAACCTATAGTTACAACACAATGCACAGCTTTTTGTTTCCAGCCCCTGTTGCACCCTTTCTTGGTTCGGTTGGCCTTCACACACTGAGAACCAAACTCAGGACCCCTGTTTTCAGGCAGACCAGAGTTGGTTCTTCGGTCTTCACCAGAGTTTGCTTGAGATTTCACAGCATCTTGAATCAGACGAACCTTCTTAAAAAGCGAACCATAGTTTGTTTGGTCTGGACCAAACATGTTAGATATGGAGGCAGCCTTCACTGAATGAGGGGAGCTGGCTCCTGTTGGAGGGTTTTGTCTCTGAGTGTCAGCCCTGTGATCAGCTGGTGACCAGTCTTGTGTGTACTTCACCTCTCGAAACAATATCAGCTGGGACAGGCTCCAGCCCCCTCACAACCCTCAGAGGGACAGGCAGTACAGATAACGAAGGGATGGATGAGCCCTTCATGCTCTGATTTCCCTCTTTTGTGTCCTGGCTTCTCACTGGAGGATTTATTCAGATTCTGGTTTTCAGTGGTTTCCAATTGACACCTCCAACATAGAAGGGACAGGAGAAGGAGAAATAATGCACTTAAATGTGTCTTTTAGACTCTACAAATTGATTTGTTGGAGTGAATAGCAGGAGACTCCCCTGCTGTCATGCCTGCTGAAGTCAGACATGTCTAATATGCTGGGGTCAAAGGTCACCGTGGCTCTGTCAGCCTCTGGAGGGTTTTCTCTTCACACCTGGGTGATTGAAACAAAGTCAGACTGTTAAGAATGTGTGTGTGTGTGTGTGTGGGGGGTGTTATGCTGCTTTTCCATTCGCTCATTTGTTCTGTAAAATTCTCTTTTCTGGCTGACAAACAGTGCGGTTTGCTGTAAAAATAAAAGAGGATATTTCTTGGTGTTTTTGTTGTTAGTCATGCATAACAAATTACAACATGTAGTTTCTCACTGTGAGCTCTAAGAAATGCACTTCAGTGGGTTTATCTTGGACCCCAGCATGAGCTGCACACGGAGCACTGAGCATAACTTCATGTTCGATCGTATAATCTCCTAATTTCTCGCCCTCTCTCTCCTGTGATGCGTACAGAAACATTGAAGGAACTCAGTGAAGCTGACGGGCTTCTCAGCATGACTGACTGATCGCTCTGTGCCTCAGTGGCTCAGTCTCCAATGGTTCAGGTGCTTTCAGGATGGATTAGCCATGTTTGCGTAGGTTTCTTCTTGTGTGCAGTCGAGGAGGGAATCACAGCTGCCTGGCATTTCAAGCTCAACCTTTAGAGCCAAAATGTTTCTTTTGATTCTAAATCAAGCAGCACGATGCCGAGTAAGTGAAAGATAAAGTTGGCTTGATCCACTTACCTCAGCTTAAAAGTACAGACTAACTGTACTGCTGCTGGGCCAGTGACCTAATGCACGTCCCTACATGATGCACAAAGTAACATGATGATGCTCTCAGCTTGACTTCCTCTCTTTTTTAAAGGTGCTTTTGTCCCCATAATATGATGGACTCTGATTGTGCCTCTTTGACATTGACAGAGTCATGAGGACGTGGACTTGCAGGTGAAAGTAAAACTGGTGTCCAGTCTGTTTCATTCCAGAGATGTTTAAAAGCAGAATAAGAAGTTTATTTCATTGTGACTGAAATAACATTTCCCAGACTTTTCTGGCCTTTACTGATGAAGTAGAGACTTTGGATGGAAAGGGAGCCAGAGAGCAGGGAATGGAGTGCTAGTTGACCTACCCACAAGCACATTCACAATAGTTTGCGCATGCGCCCTGTGGTTCAGTTTCACATAAATACTTCATTGAAAATTTTAAAAAAGTGCTAATCTAAGTCTAAAAATAGATAACGTCACATAACGCAAGGAATCCAACAAGCACACAGGACTGTTTAGAGTCGCTGAAGAGTTTATCTGTTGACTGTCGGCTGAGGCAGGCTAACACTTTCCATTGACTCCCAGGGTTCCAGAAATTGTCTGTGCACGTGATGAAGAAGCACAGTGCACATAGGGGGCGTGGCCTCAATACCCCTGCAGTGATTTTTTGCATTTGACTGAGGCCCTGTTTACACGACTCCGTGTTTGTCTGAATCCGAAGAGTTTTGATTGCGTTTTAGCCTCCCGTTTACATGAGACCAGTCCCCGGAGTGCTTGAATCCGCAAACTTTTGAAACCAGGGTCCAAGGCGGAGAGTTTTGAAAACACAGAGCCACCCGGTCTCATGTCAACAGGATTCATCGTTTCAGGGGGAAATGCTGATGTCTACGCATGCCCAGTACTCTTTCACATGAAGGCTGCACACGCATACCAGGAACAACAACAGCTTCAGCTGTCTACAGAGTAACATGTGTGCTGCTTACCGTGCTCGGTTTGTTATCCAGACAAAACTATGCAGACTGATTTGTTGTCCAGACAAGAAACTCCTGCGTCTTTGTGCGTCCACTCGCCATTGTTGTTGTGAAAAGTTTTTCGTCTTCATACGTGTGTTGTAGCAAACCTACATAGCCATCTACTGGACTGGCATGCACACTGCAGCGTTTTCAGTCGTTCTCGAGTCTCCGACTGAACGCAGATTGTTTTTGAAAATGCAAAGGAAAAACCTTTGAGTTTCAGGTTAGAGCGTCTCCGTGTTAACAGGACCTGAGAAACAGGAAAGATATTCTTGTATGAAATCTTGTTGTCTAAGTCAAAATTATGCTAAAATATTTTTTCTCCAGCTATATTTAAAATCATTGTTAAGGGACATCCTTCAGTTTGGTAGATTGTAGGTTTAGTCCCATTTATTCCAGTGAATTCCTGTTAAATCCCATGGAAAGTTTCCAACTCTGAAAATTACCAGAATTTTTCATCCCTAGCTGAGACTCACGTGCACTGCCACCTCCATGTCCTCCATGTTTTTGTGATGGACTTTTTGTGACGACAGCCCCACAGATGTTGAGGATGTACTGTTGAATTAGACAGTCACAGAGAACAGTGACCAATTTAACAAGAAGAGGGTTCAATCAAGCACTGCTAAAAGAGGTACAAGATGAGTCAAAGCTGGTCCAGCCTGATCTGCAGTCACTCTGTTCTGCTTTCACACCGTTGGATCAGCTGAGTGGAGTAAACATCTGAATATCTCTGCTGTTTCTCTGTCTGGTTGTTCTCCTCATGTTTGTGCTCTCAGGTCTCCATGGCTCAGCCTTTCTGAAGCCTGTTTCATGGTTTGATTGCTCCTTGGGCTCCTACATGTTAAAGTTTGCCTCACTGATTGATTTTCTGGTTTATATCTCTGCTTGTTACTGGATTCAAGCTGACAACCGTGGCAGTGTGGATCAATATCTGAATATCAATTCTTCACATACAGATGCTGCATCCCTTTGTGGGAGGAGACCTATAACTCCATAAGGATTAAAACAAGAGCAGGAATCAGTTTGTTTTCCCTACACCAATACCGATACTTTTTGTATTTCAACAACCACAGCAACAAATACAAATAGTTTGTGTCAAATATTCTTTTGTCATGAAAAATTTCTTAATGCATGCAATGTCATGGTCCCTTCAATATCAACATTACCTGGATTTCCCCCAGGGGAAGTCGACCTGCCCACCTACCTGATGGATTTTTTAGACTTGTAAAAGCACATATATGGAGGTTCAACAACTTTTGTGAACATTACTAAATATATTTTGATTTTGTATGAATTATTGAATGTTGTCAATGGGATTTTCCATTATAAAGTTTAGTATTTTTTTGTGATGTCAATCTGGATCAGATCCAGATGAAATTTACCTTGATGATAGAGACATGGACCCCATGTTATCTTGTTAAATTGGAAGCAAATCATCTAAAACATGGCAAAGTTTTGATTTTTTTAAAATTCTGCCCAATGTTAACTCATTGGATTTTTTTTAAATCTTGGGAATTTCCAGACAAATATACCAAAATGTAACTATTTCTAAGTTGGGCCATTACCAACATCTCCTGTCTTTAAACAGAAATCCTTCAATTCTTGCTCTGTTTTTCAGGTGGTAATCAGGTGTCATCTGTGTAAGCATGGTAGAATATGTTCTATAATCTGAGGAAGAGAAAGCATTTATTTAAAAATATGGGCTCAAGGATTGATCCTTGGGGAGCCCCACATGCCCTCTCTACGCTCAGATTTATGATTATCAACAGACACAAATTAGTCCCGGTCTTTCAAGTATATTTTCAACCAATTTAATACAGCACTAGGAAGCACCCCCCACTGCTCCAGTCTGTCCAGCAGTATGTTGTGGTCAACTGTATCAAAGCTGAGGACAGATCAAGTACAACCAGAACTGTAACTTTTGGTGCATTGTTTAAGTGTGAGCTGAGGTGGGGTCAAAATCCAGACTGAAGTGTGTTAAAGACTGTTTTGTTGCAGGTGACATTGTTAATTTACCTACCATGAAGGAAGAGACGGTCTGTCCTATGTTCAGGGTAATATCAGTGAATTAAGGGGCCATCCACAAAGAAGGACGTGTAGGCGTTTCGTCCACACGAATACTGTGAGTGCCTGAAAACACCAGCCTTGCATTTCTGAGTGGACAACGAATACGGATAACTTTAGAAACGATGACGTCAAAGCCCCGTCCTTCGCTTTAAACCACATGCACAAACCCTGACTGAAACGATTGTGTTTAGGACCCAAATGCAGTACTCAGGCGCTCAGGAACAGTTTGTAATGACCTTTAATTTCACCACAGCAAACAAGGTATGCAGTAGGCAGAGTATACACAGGATACAGTTCGTTCTTCAGGCTCAAGGCCTGACACAGTCTCTGGGGCTCTGACGAGAAGCAGCCTACTTCAGGCGGCACTACTGATCAGGATACACAGACAGAAGCTTGTTGTCAGGAACAGGAGAGGTAGAGTCGGGAGCGGGGATCGAACCCGCGATCTCAGGAACAGGAGCCGGTGACGTTGTCCTCTCGGCCACACCGCAGCCACACACACTTTCCGCCACACAGAGTCTTAAAGGCGAAGCGGGCTCTGACTCACCCGATCTATTGAAGCAGGAAGTGACGTAACCTGTCGATGACCAGACGACCACCACAGATCAGGAGCCGCAGACAGAAACTCGTTGTCAGGAACAGGAAGCGGGGTCGTAAGCCGAAGATCAGTCAGCGAAGGCGGCAGTACCGTTGGGGAGCAGACTGAAACTCGTCGTCAGGAACAGGAAGCAGGGTCGTAAGCCGAAGATCAGTCAGCGAAGGCGGAGGCACCGTTGGGGAGCAGGCAGAAGGATAAACGAGGCCAGGCGGAGGAGTCGTAACCAGACGAGCAGGCAGATACCAGAAACGCTGAGGCAGAGCACGAGGTTGGGGACAGAAGGCAGGTGAGTTTACCGGGAGGCAGACGAGAAGAGCTGGTCAGGGACAGGCAAAGTCGGCACCAGGAGATCAGGCAGGGAATGAACGCTGGAAAGTCTCGCATAATGCTGAAGAACAATCTGGCAGTGAGTGAGAGTTCTGGTGAGGCTTATATACAGGATTTGATTGTAATGAGCTGCAGCTGTGTAGACAGGTGAGCGGAGTTGAGCTGATGAGGTGGGCGTGGCTGGCAGGTAGAGTGGAGCAGAGGGAGGGTGAGTGGAAAAACACAGCAGCAGTGACAGAAGGGGAGTGAGAGACAGGAACTGTGACAGAACCCCCCCCTCAAGGGACGGCTCCTGACGTCCCAAACAGCCACAGAGGAGCCGGGTGGGTGGAGGGGGCCTGGAGGAGGGCTAGAATTCTTCGGAGGCTTCTGTCCCAGCGCCCTCTTCCACAGAGGGAGAACTGTCCCCCTCAGAGGCTGAGCCCAAGTCATCCTCCTCAGATACCGATGCCCCAGATGCAGGAGGAGACTGAGGGTCGGTGATGGGGCCCCTTCGTGCCGAGACGGTGTTAGAGGGCTGGTCAGGGTGTAAACGATGAAAAGCCTCAATGAGTCGCGCATCCAGGATCTGACGGGCTGGAACCCATGACCGCTCTTCCGGACCGTACCCCTCCCAGTCGACGAGGTATTGCAGGCCCCTCCCACGACGACGAGTGCGTAGCAGGCGGTGCACCGTGTAAGCAGGGGCCCCGTCAATGATGCGAGGAGGTGGAGGCGGCTGGGAGGCAGGCTGCAAGGGACTCTCTCGGAATGGCTTGACCCTGGAGACATGGAAGGTGGGATGAATCCGCATGGTGCGGGGCAGCTTGAGCCGAACCGCCACTGGGTTTACAACCCTCTCGATGGGGAATGGACCGATGAACTTGGGGGCCAACTTCCTCGATTCCACCCTCAGAGGAAGATCCCGGGTTGACAGCCACACCTTCTGTCCCACTTGGTAAGGGGGGGCCTGGGAGCGGCGACGGTTGGCGGCTGTCGAATAGCGATCTGCGGCTCGTAGAAGTGCAGACCTGGCCTGTGTCCAGGTCCGGCGGCAGCGGCGGATGAAGGCCTCCACTGATGGGCAGACGGTTTCCTTCTCTTGGGCAGGAAACAGGGGAGGCTGGAAGCCATAAGCACACTGGAAAGGGGAAAGTCCAGTGGCGGAGCTGATGAGGGTGTTGTGGGCATATTCCACCCACAGCAGTTGTGTGGACCAGGAGGCAGGGTGCTTGGAGGCCATGCAGCGGAGCGCCGTCTCCATCTCTTGATTTATCCTCTCGGACTGACCATTGGACTGAGGATGAAATCCAGAAGACAGGCTGGTGGAGGCTCCCAGGAGGCGGCAGAATTCCCTCCAGAAGGCCGAGGTGAACTGGGGGCCTCGATCGGAGACCACGTCGGACGGGAGGCCGTGGAGCCGGAACACATGTTGTAGAACCAGCTCAGCAGTCTCTTTAGCCGATGGGAGCTTGGACAGGGGCACGAAATGAGCCATCTTGCTAAAGCGGTCCACTACTGTCAGAATGGTGGTGTTGACTCCAGACAGTGGCAGCCCAGTAACAAAGTCCAAAGAGATGTGAGACCATGGACGATGAGGCACAGGCAGGGGTTGCAGGTGGCCAGCAGGGGCCTGCCGTGGAGCCTTGTTTAGGTTGCAGACTGGGCAGGCGTTCACAAAGTCCCTGGTGTCCTCATCCAGGGTGGCCCACCAGAACCGTCGTTGCAGAACCTCTTTAGTACGTAGAATTCCAGGGTGGCAGGTGAGTCGAGAGCTGTGGGCCCACTGCAGAACCTCTGACCTCAACTCCTGAGGAACGAAAAGGCGGTCTTGGGGGCAGGAGCTGGGCCCCGGCTGGTCCTCCAACGCCGCTCTAACCCGCTCCTCCACCTCCCAGGTGAGAGCGGCTATCAGACAGGAAGCGGGGAGGATGTTATCTGGACTGGAGGAACCCTCCTCCCCGACCATGAACTGTCGGGATAGGGCGTCAGGTTTTACGTTGCGGGAGCCTGGCCGATAGGAGAGGGTGAAGCTGAATCTGGCGAAGAACAGAGCCCACCTGGCCTGACGAGAGTTCAGTCTTTTGGCCGAGCGGATGTACTCCAGATTCTTGTGATCGGTCCAGACGAGGAAGGGGGTTTTGGTTCCCTCCAACCAGTGGCGCCACTCCTCCAGCGCCAGCTTCACCGCCAACAGTTCCCGGTTCCCGATGTCGTAATTCATCTCCGCCGGAGACAGACGCCTGGAGAAGAAGGCGCAGGGGTGTAGTTTCTGGTCCTTGGCAGAACGCTGAGAGAGGACGGCCCCCACCCCCACGTCAGAAGCGTCAACCTCCACTACGAACTGTCTCTCGGGGTCGGGGATTAGGAGAATGGGGGCTGAGCTGAATCGCCCCTTCAGGTGCTGAAACGCCTCCTCAGCAGCCGGTGTCCATCGGAACAAGACTTTGGAGGAGGTGAGGGCGGTGAGAGGTGCTGCCACCGTGCTGTAGCCCCGGATGAACCTCCTATAGAAATTAGCGAACCCCAGGAAGCGTTGCAACTGCTTGCGAGATTCCGGGACGGGCCAGGAAGTGACGGCTGATACCTTAGCAGGGTCCATCTCCATGCGGTCCCGGCCAATGATGTACCCCAGGAAAGAGACAGAGGAGGCGTGGAACTCGCATTTCTCGGCCTTGACAAACAGAGAGTTCTCTAACAGGCGTTGCAGCACCGTCTGGACGTGGTGAACGTGCTCTTGCTTGGACCGGGAGAAGATCAGGATATCATCTAGGTAGACGAACACGAACTTGTTGAGCATGTCTCGTAAAACGTCATTGATTAGGGCCTGGAACACGGCTGGGGCGTTGGTGAGCCCAAAAGGCATCACCAGGTATTCGTAGTGGCCAGTGGGGGTGTTGAAGGCTGTCTTCCACTCATCGCCCTCGCGGATCCGAACCAGATGATAAGCGTTGCGAAGGTCCAGCTTGGTGTAGATGGTGGCCCCTTGGAGCAGCTCGAAAGCTGAAGCGATGAGTGGGAGAGGATAGCGGTTCTTTACCGTGATGTCATTCAGCCCTCTGTAGTCGATGCAGGGTCTCAGGGAGCCGTCCTTCTTGTCGACGAAGAAGAACCCTGCCCCCGCAGGGGACGAGGAGGGTCGGATGATTCCGGCGGCCAAGGCGTCGCGGATGTAGGTCTCCATGGCCTCCCTTTCAGGTGCGGACAGGGAGTAGAGGCGACCCTTGGGGGGAACAGAGCCAGGAAGGAGGTCGATGGCGCAGTCGTAGGGCCGATGAGGGGGCAGAGAGGTGGCCTTAGCCTTGCTGAACACCTCCCGGAAATCGTGGTAGTCAGGAGGCACCATGGAGAGGTCAGAAGTGGAACAGGAGCTGGCAGACGGTGTAGGGGCCACTGCCGGCCTGAGGCAGATCTGTTGACAGGAGGGGCTCCACCCCAAGATGGACCCCGTGGACCAGTCTATATGGGGGTTATGACGACGGAGCCAAGGGTAGCCGAGGATCAAGGGAAGGTTGGGGGATCTCAGGATATGAAACCGGACGGTTTCATGGTGTGTGCCGGACAGGAGCATCGAGATGGGGGTGGTTTGATGAGTGACGGTCCCTAGGAGATGACCATCCAGAGCGCTGGCCGGCATGGGGCGAGGGAGAGGACTACGACCGATGTCCAGCTGACGGACCAGTTCCTCGTCTATCAGGTTGACATCTGCCCCTGAGTCGATGAAGGTGGCGAGGGTATGAGACCCCCCCTCCAACAGGAGTTGGACGTGAAACAGAGGTCTTGGGTTGGGGGCAGAGTTCTGGAACTGGCTCAGCAGAATGCCCCCTCTTACTGCTGAGCCCTCCCCTTTTACTGGACACCGGGAGACAAAATGGCCGACCTGGCCACAGTAAAGACAGAGATTTCCCTGGCGTTGTCGCTCTCGCTCCTCCGGTGTTAGGCTGGTCCGCCCCACCTGCATGGGCTCCGCCCCCCCATGCATGGGTTCAGAAGGGAGGACAGGAGTGGCTGGGAACCCACGTTTACGGACAGGAAGTCGGTGCACACCTCCCTCGCGTCGTTGTTCCCTCCTCCTCGCTTGAATCCGCCTGTCTAGCCTCGTGGTCAGCTGAATGAGTCCGTCCAAGGAGCTGGGGAGGTCGAACGAGACCAGCTCATCCTTCACATAAGGAGCTAGTCCGTTGAGGAAGGCGTCACATTGGGCGGCAGCATTCCAGTCACTGAGAAGAGCCCGGGTTCTGAAGTCTATGGCGTAGTCAGAGACTGTTCGATCCCCCTGCCTCTGACTCATGAGTCCCCCTGAAGCATCAGGACCCTGGGAAACGGGTCCGAATACCTTGCGAAGCTCCTCAGAGAATGCCTGGAAAGAGGCGCAGGCTGGTGTGCCTCTCTCCCACTCAGCCGTTCCCCACAGACGTGCCCTACCAGTGAGGTGGTTGATGGCGAAGGCGACTCTAGCTCCCTCAGTGGCGAAGGTATGGGGTTGTAGGGCAAACAAAATTGAACAGTTTGTCAGGAAAGGGTTGCAACCCTCTGGATCCCCGGCGTAGCGCTCCGGCGCCCCCACCCGGGGCTCAGATGCAGTGCTAGATGACGGCCCCGGGGTCGGAGGAGGAGGGGCTGGCGCCGTGGCAGGAGCGGTGTGCTGAGTCATGGAGACCGCCATCTGTTGTACCTGGGCGGCTAGCGAGGTTAGCGCTCGTTCCAGAGCAGTCGCTGACTGATGGGCCTCTGCTGCGTTGGAGGCTAACTGAGCCTCATGCTGCTGGAGCATTCCCTCCACCCAAGCTAGGCGAGAATGAGGTGTAGCGGTGTCTGCTGGGTCCATTTCTGGCCAGATTGTACTGAAACGATTGTGTTTAGGACCCAAATGCAGTACTCAGGCGCTCAGGAACAGTTTGTAATGACCTTTAATTTCACCACAGCAAACAAGGTATGCAGTAGGCAGAGTATACACAGGATACAGTTCGTTCTTCAGGCTCAAGGCCTGACACAGTCTCTGGGGCTCTGACGAGAAGCAGCCTACTTCAGGCGGCACTACTGATCAGGATACACAGACAGAAGCTTGTTGTCAGGAACAGGAGAGGTAGAGTCGGGAGCGGGGATCGAACCCGCGATCTCAGGAACAGGAGCCGGTGACGTTGTCCTCTCGGCCACACCGCAGCCACACACACTTTCCGCCACACAGAGTCTTAAAGGCGAAGCGGGCTCTGACTCACCCGATCTATTGAAGCAGGAAGTGACGTAACCTGTCGATGACCAGACGACCACCACAGATCAGGAGCCGCAGACAGAAACTCGTTGTCAGGAACAGGAAGCGGGGTCGTAAGCCGAAGATCAGTCAGCGAAGGCGGCAGTACCGTTGGGGAGCAGACTGAAACTCGTCGTCAGGAACAGGAAGCAGGGTCGTAAGCCGAAGATCAGTCAGCGAAGGCGGAGGCACCGTTGGGGAGCAGGCAGAAGGATAAACGAGGCCAGGCGGAGGAGTCGTAACCAGACGAGCAGGCAGATACCAGAAACGCTGAGGCAGAGCACGAGGTTGGGGACAGAAGGCAGGTGAGTTTACCGGGAGGCAGACGAGAAGAGCTGGTCAGGGACAGGCAAAGTCGGCACCAGGAGATCAGGCAGGGAATGAACGCTGGAAAGTCTCGCATAATGCTGAAGAACAATCTGGCAGTGAGTGAGAGTTCTGGTGAGGCTTATATACAGGATTTGATTGTAATGAGCTGCAGCTGTGTAGACAGGTGAGCGGAGTTGAGCTGATGAGGTGGGCGTGGCTGGCAGGTAGAGTGGAGCAGAGGGAGGGTGAGTGGAAAAACACAGCAGCAGTGACAGAAGGGGAGTGAGAGACAGGAACTGTGACACTGACAACAAAAACTCTGTTGGAATACAGAGTCGCGTTCCCAAAGCTCCTGAGCTTGTTTTGGCTTTAACAACAAAATCTTCAGCTCCACGGCCACCGTGAGCAATAAGAGGACACAGAGAACAGCAGACGCCAGAGTTTGTTCATATTTCTCATGATGCTCCATGTCTTCTTCTCTGGTCTTGGTGTCTCTCTGCAGCGCCACTTACAGGCCTGGCATATGTACTACAGCATTTTCAGTGTTTTCATGTGAACGGACACATTTACTGAAACGATGGCGTCTTTATGGAGGATGTTTTAAAACGAAAATGTCCTCGTTTCCCTGTGGACAGGGCCTGAGTTACAAAGTCATGCTGGTGGCTTTGTCAGTGTGTCCACTTTACTGAATGAGGTTTGCACATTATTCTTGTTTGTATTAATGACCTCAGAGAAAAAGACTGCCATGCACGTCTCACTTCTTAGTTACAGATGCTGATTCTGTCTCTATAAATCTCACTGGCACAAGCATAAATGTGATGGATGTGAAATCGTGCATCTGAAACAAAATGACATCTGGTCTCAATTTTTATGTTGTCTGTGTCTTCGTGTGTGGAGGACAAATAATCATTACAAACTTTAGTCACTGATCATCAACCGTAAACAATAAAGTTAACTTTGTATTTAATGTTTGCATTTTCTTTTATTTAATAATAGATTATTGAGGATTTGCGTCCTCCTAATGAAGCCACGTCAAAAAGAGGCTTACAAGAGTTTCAAAATGTTTAATGTTGTTGACAATATGACATGAACGGAAGAAGATGGAAGAAGACGCAACTTGATGGGTATAAAGAACGGAGGGAAAAAATGAATGAGGGAGGGAAGGATGGGGGTTCGCGGGATAGAGAGGTGTAGTGACAGTTCTCCAGGGAACCTTGGGATTGCGAGAGAGTCCAGATTTGAAGTTGAGTGACTGAGAGCTGGAGCTGAGGTTGGACTGATGCTGGTCGAAGAAGGGCTGGTCCGGGCTGGTGTTACTAAGAGGTTAGGATTTCTTGGGGTGAATGAAGAGCTCAGCTGGTTAGGGTCAGAACGATGTAAAAGTTTGATGTGTGTCCCCTTCAGTTGGTTTGACGTGAGGAGCTGAGGGTCAAGGCTCTCTGTTTGGAGCCTCAGTGTTGGAAACAGAACAAGGAAAGGGCAGCTGGGAAAGTTGTGCCTAAACAGATTTGGCAATGGAAATGGTTTTAGACATGGCTTATTCCCAATCTTAGTTTAACCCTGGATTTCCACATAGTCCGCCTGGGCAGCATCCCATCCGCATTGCGTTCCAACCAACCCCATGTGTCCTTGCCCACAGGAAGTGTATTTAAAGTGCTGTGCTGAAGGCTTGAAACACAGGATCATAGAGATCATGAGAGAACCACAACTTCACGAGACAATTGTGGGTTTACAAAAGAACAAGAAGAGCAATATGTAATCAACAGGTTATATTTCCTGACCTGGCACACCAGATGGACTGTTCAATATTTCACAAGTCCATCTGGGAAAGAGCCCATAGAGAGTGTTTGGGGAGGGCAGAACCTTTCAGAAGCATATCAAACAGGTGACTGGACAGTTGTTCTGTTGATCAACAGTTATTGGGCCAGTTAGGAAATGTTGCAGGCAGAAGCTGCTGTTCAACAGAATGTGAGCCACTTCATAAAACAAACTCTCATCTGAACATGTTAGAGTGAAAACATCCTTACTATAGAGAAGTTTGTAGTGTTGTTTGATTTTCATTTAACAAAGAAATGTGGTTGAGATTTGATAAAACTGCTACCGAAGCTGTTAGCATGGATGCTAATCCCTGTGTGTGAAGTCACTTCTTGCTGTGGTCTCACTCGTAGCTCCTTCCTCTTCCTGCTCTTAAGGATCCAGCTGCTGTGCAACACTGTGTATTTCCTGGAAGACGCTAATTTGCTGTAGACATCCATATTGTTTCTGCAGTATTTTGGAATGACCCAGAATCTGAGGGCTTGTTTTCCTGCTTGGGACAATCAACGCAGAGTTGAAGTGGCTCCTGTTAAAATAGCCTCGTATTCTGGAGGAGCAGTGGCTGGGGGTGTTTTGCAAACTGTGTGGAAATTGAAGGTAAATCAAATTGTATTTTTGTTTCCCAGCTATAAGTCGAATAGATTTGAAGACATTTTTGGATCTGTGTGTTATCTGGTTAGATTTGACCAAGCACATGAGAAAACACATCATTATATTTCAAAGTTCAGCAACAGCCTGTATGACTCCAGCTTTACTTCAGTGTGAATAATTCATGCTGCTGACAGTTTCATGGTAAATCAACACCAGATCAGAAATGTTAAAGGCACACTCACTCACCATCTTCATTTAAAGGGTGAAATCAGTGGGAAGTGTGAATAATAGATAAAAGGCCATTTTCCTCAAATGAAAGGCATCAGCACGTCTTCGCCGAGCGGCTGCTGTCACAGACACATTCCTCTCTCCTCACCTCCTGAAAACCATCGCCGTGGCTCCGCTCTCTCTCACAGACGATTTCATTCACTATTGTGTGATCACTAATGAACTGTAAACTTAATTACCATACAAATGAGATTCTACCTGTTTGGTTATTATTTCTGTGATAAAGTTAAAGGTGCCTCATTCCCCGAGGGTTCATGTCTGCAAATATTACTCCAGACTGAAGATAAGCTGCTCAATTGAATTTAAATGTTAAAGGAAACCATCCTCCCAGGGTTAGAGGAGTCATCCTGACAGGCTGTGGGCATAAACAAGGAGTCTGTTCACCCTGAAGGTGCGAGCCAAGAAAACATGAGCTGTTCAGAAGTTTAGTTGACACTCACTTTAAGACTTTAACTCAGTTAGGTGACATTAATTAATCTTAAAAGAGGAGCATATACACCAGGTAGCTCCTGTTAAAGGCTTAATGTAATATGAGGTGACATGTTGAGTTTACTTTCTTTTCCTCAGACTTAAAAGGGAAGAGAAGGTGAGATTTTAACCTTAATGTAGAATTTTCATGTTTAGTTCAAATGAAATCATTAAAAGTGGAGGTTAAAGCAATAAAAAGGACAAACCTGACCTCTTAGCTGGTGGCTCAGTCTGGTAGAGCATCCTTTCCTAGGTGGCTGTCCACACAGAGACAAATTCAGGCATAACCGTAAAAATCTTTAATTGTAAAGGCGTTTCGGTCACACAGATGTTTCAAGTGCCCAAAAATGCACATTTTTGAAAACAGATCCCAGAGTGGATAAATTTGACAACGACCGCCTGGTATTTCCGTGTGGACAAAGAATATGGATGGCTTCAGAAATTATGATGTCTCTATAAACCACATACCTGAACCTCAACAACAACAGAAACAATGGATGAATACGATGTCATGTTCCTGCAAATGAAGCTCCAATTCCAATTTCAATCCATTCGTTTGCGAGCCATTCTTAAATATAAATAAATTTAAAAAAAACAATAAAAAACAACCCACTCACAATTGTGAATGAGTTCACATCGTTCACTTAAAAGAAAACAAGTCACAACAAGCACACAGCACCAATAAGAGTTGCTGAAGAATTTTCTGATGACTGTAGGCAGAGGCAGGCTAACACTTCCCATTGACTCCCAGTGTTTGAGCTAAGCTAATTAGTGGTGGGTGAGCAATCTGCAATCTTTTCAACCAAAAAGAGCCACTTCAGCTACGCCCTCAAAAATCTGGCACCACGAAACACATCTGAACCTTGAAAAGGAGGCTGTGGCACTGAGCTCCCTTGAGCGCCCATTTCCATCAACATGACATCAGATCCATGAGTGAATGGCTTTACCCCTTTCCTGATCGTTCTCTAACTTGGCATTATTGTTATTATATTATATTTTGTATTGTGTTTATGGATTAGACCTACAGTGAAAACAACTGTGTGTTTAGTTTGATATTTTTGTTGAGGAGTATTTTTCCAATACTCCTCAACTTTCCAAATGTTAAGCTGTTATGTTAAGTTGGCATCGTCAGGTGGGATAGAGTTGCATTCTGATAATTTTTATGCACATTTGTATTTCAAGGTTTGATTGAAGGTGAGTTAGTTTTTATACATTTGCAAACATTTAGACCTTGATGGTTCTTTTGAGAGTGAGCACGGATCTGCACAAACCATGATCAGTTATGTCTGGAGAAGTTGGTGAGACAGGTTTGGATCGAGGCTTTTATCAGACAACACCATGCAGTACATTTAAAATCTATATCTTCATCATAATGACTTTATGTCAAACCCCGTAGAGTTCGAGGCCCTCTCCTAATGGCAAAACCATCTGAGCTCCATTTGCAGACATGATAAGAGTGGATTTATGTCGAAAAGAGGACTCCATAGTCTGCAGACTCCTCCAGCAGACTGTCTAACAGGGCTAAAAGCCATGTGTGGTACCTTTACCTCTGGGTCACAGAGCTCACCCAGCTCCTCTGTAGCTTTAATGCAGCAGGACTGCAGAGGGGGGCGGAGCGATGTAGACGGAGCAGAGGAAACACTGGAAGAATAACGACCCAGTGGACGCTGGAGGGTTTGAAGGTCTTACAGAATTATAACAAATCACAAAGGTGGTCTCCTTTAATCCATCCATCTAAACATTTTCTATGAAGCTTTGCTTGCTTTTCCAGCTGACACTGGGCATGAGGTGGGGTACACTACAAACGATTTGCCAGCCATCACAGAGCTAACACAAAGACACAACAAATCATGACAACGTTGTCACCAAAAACAGAAAGGTTTTTCCTTTGCGTTTTAAAAGCACTCCGCGTTCATATGGAGACTTGAAAACAACTGAAAACGCTGTAGCGTGCATGCCAGGCCAGTAGTTGGCGATGTAGGTTTGTCATGAAACAGCGGTGTTGGAACACACATATGCTTTCTGGTGAAGACAAACTTTTCACAAACAACAATGACAAGAAGACGCAGGAGTTTTTTTGTCTGGACAACAAATCTGTCTGGATAGTTTTCTCTGGATGACGAATCGTGCACAGTAAGCAGCACACATGTTGCTTGGTAGACGACCGAAGCTGTTGTTGTTGTATTGTTGTTCCTGGAATGCGCGCGCAGCCTTCATGTGAAAGAGAACCTATGCATGCGGTGACGTCAGCGTTTCACCCTGGAACCCTGAATCTCGTCTACACAGAGTTAGATGTGTATCGGTTTTCAGAACTTTCCACTCTGGACCCTGGTTTCAAAAGTTTGCGGATTCAGGCACACCAGGCACCATTCTTGTGTAAACAGGAGGTGAAAACACAATGAAAACTCTCCGTTTTTGGCTGTATTCGTTTTCGTGTAAACAGGGCCTTAGAGTCGCAAACAAATCTTACAAGCATGTTTTTGGCCTGTTGAGGAAACAGGAGGACTAGGAGAAAACCCACGCATACATGGAAGAACATGCAAGTCCACACAGAAAGGCTCCACCAACCAGGAAGCTGAACCAATGTTGAAAAAATGAAAGGTGGACCACACAATTCACAGAGTTCACAAGAAAGTCAGCAGTGTCATTACTTAAAGGAATATGCCAACTTTTTTTTGTCTTTTCATGTCTTGCTTCACTCCCGAGTCCATGACAAGCAGATAGAAACCATCATTTCAAATGTGCGTGCAGAAACAAGGAAGAGACAGGCAGAGCTCGCACACGGCTAATTAGCTAAACTCAAACACTGGGAGTCAGTGGGTAGTGTTAGCCTGCCTCTGTCTACAGTCATCAGATAAACTCTTCAGCAACTGTAAACGGTGCTGTGTGCTTGTTGTGACTCATTTTTTTACAGTGTTATGTAACATTATCTTTTACTATGTTCTATATTCTTCTACTCGTAAACAGAGGCTTTGTTTTGTTGACCTACTTCTGTGGTGGTTTGCTAGGGAAGTAACGTTCGTGAAAGAGAATGAGTCTTTTGAACAGCTCTTTTAAGTGTACGATGAGAACTGATTTGCAGTTGTGAGTGAGCTGTTCATTTGCAGGCCATTCTTAAATTTGCAGGCAACTTGCATTTATAAATTGATGAAATGTTTTAAAGAAACCTGTGGGATATTGTTTTACTGCTTAATTTTTATAGGATATGAAAAAGTATGGACAAGTAGTCCATATATATATATATATATATATATATATATATATATATACATATATAGGACACCCCAGTTTTTCCAGTTATTTATTGCAACTAAAGTCGTGCAAGTCCAATGAATAGCTTGAAATGTCACAACGATAAGTGCTGCACTGCCATGGCTTAAAATAAATGTTTGGGTTACTCAAAACTGAAAAATTAGGTTCATTTCAGAATTATACAAAAAGGCCTCTTTCAGGGAACATGAAATGGGTTAGTAGGTGAAAGGATGGTTCCACAGTGTGTGACTGTCAAACATGGAGGAGGAAGTGTGATGGTCTGGGGCTGTTTTGCTGGATCCAGGGTTGGTGACTTGTACAGAGTGAGAGGCACCCTGAACCAAAACGGCTCCCACAGCATTCTGCAGCACCATGCAGTACCCGCTTGAAAACATGGAGTGGCTGCACAGTCTCCAGACTTGAACCCCATGGAGCTGGTTTGGGATGAACTGGACAGAAGAGTAAAAGCAAAGCAACCTACAAGTGCCACACATTTATGGGAACTTCTGCAACAGACGTGGGAAGAACTGTCTGAAGAATATTTGATTTCTATTGTAGAAAGAGTGCCTCGAGTGTGTTCAGCTGTTATATCTGCCAAAGGAGGCTACTGTGATAAGTCAAGAGTTTAGAATACATTTGGGCCTATAAATTGATTTAATGATTTCTTTTTTTACTCCAATTACTTATTTGTACTTTACTTTTATTTCAGAGTGCAATGAGACATTAAACTGAATACTATTCAGTAAAAAACTGGAAAAATTGGGGTGTTGTAGAACTTTTGACTGGTAGTGTGTATGTATATGTATATATATATATATATATATATATATATATATATATATATATATATATATATATATATATATATATATATATATATCTGTATATATATATGTGTACATACATACATATATCTAGATCTATCTATCTATCTATATACTCCGTAGATAGATACAGTATATATACAGTAGATAGATACAATTCACTTAGATATAAACTTCACAAGACAGATTTTCCTACTTGTTTTGGTTAATAAAGCTAAGTTCGAGCATAGACTTGTCCTTGTCCCAGGCTTCTTCTTTCTTTGTCTGAAATGTTTAAATACAACAGGTCAGCAATTTTCCAAATCACCAACGTTGATAAACAAGGAAATTAAGTAACGTTACAGTGTCAAGCAATGTTTGCTAGTCAAGAACACAAGTAAAGCCAGCTAGTTTATCGTCCACATTCTTTTCAGAATGTGTTTTGTTCAGACTTTCTTTTCAGAGGAAATTTCAGCAATTTTAAAAGCATTATCAGAATAATAATGTTCCTACACATGCACATACAATATGTGTCAGATTGGAATTTATCTAAAATGGAGCTATTTGGCTGCTGCATGAACCACGTGACCCTCTGCATTCTCACTCCTCAATGACGCAGCTCTCTCTTTCTGGGGCTCTGGTCTCAGGTTGTCGGGTGGCATCATTACCTTTGCAGTTTTTCGCGGCGCCCCCTAGCTGTAAATCCTGTTAAATCCACAAGGTATGGACTGAATAACCTAGCACTCATTTCTTTGGACTGCACATTTTGGATGCTTCAAAAAAAAGCCCTGAATGATTCAGAAATGTGAATGTAAAGTTGCAAACATCCATTTACTGCATGAAGATCGTGACATTAAACTCCCTCGCACTGTTAATCGTCTGTAAACGTTTTAGATCTAATGTTGCCATGTTTCATGTTTCTGAGCCACGTTTCACACTGCACGCCCATTAACCAGGAGGTGGGAGCTTTTCAAGTTCACACGTCGCCATACCCAGTAATCATGTCCCAGCAGGAGCCGACAGTTGGCTTTATTTCTGTCTCCTCATCTAGATACCACTGCTCTGTGCCACTCGGCATACAGGATAATTAGCAGTTTGCACCGCAGAGAGAAAGAGGCACAACTTGGCACATCAGGAACCCAAACAACAAAAGAAAGCTCAGAGTGTCTTTGGATAAGTCACAGCCTCCAAACTGCTGTCTGTGATATTACACCCAGGGGCTGAGATTACCTGCATACAGAAAAAAAACATTTCATTTCCCCTGAACCCCATGTTACAACATTACATTTCAATTAAAACAGAATCAAGGAGAACTGGAGGGGTGTGAAATCCATCATAGTTTGACACAGCGATGTTTGTGCAGAGCTCTGGGAATATTAACAGGCTTATAGGGTGATATTCAGAAACTAATTAGAGGTTTACTCTTCTTATTGTTCCCAACAGAAATGTACAGGCGACCTGGTTTATGAAGCCTTTAATAAAAATTTAACACTTTTTTCACTCCTAATTGTATGTTTGGAGAAACTCTGAGGAGGAAACACTGAAGAGTCTCACCCTTAAAATGCACATGGCCCACAGTCCTGCAGGGCCTGCTCCGTAGTTTGTCCAATGCTGTACAAAGTGGCAACTGGACTGGTTTTGAGTCTGAACCAGTCCAGTGGCCACTTTGAACAGCATTGGATAACCTTGACCTGGGTGAGTGAGAACCAGCACAGACTTTGTAGTCATCTGACAGAGTGTCATCACCTCTGTCCCTGAAGCCCAGCAGTGCCTCTGAGCTCGGTTTGGATGGATCAACCCCCCGGATCTCCATAGTCTGACTGCAGAGCATCACGTCCACACACACAAGGGCTTTGCTCTGACCGACGGCATGCACTCTCACCCACTGGAAGGATATATAATAAACTGTAGAGTGGAGCACAGGTCTGGAAGCTTGAAACGCAAGATCCTAAAGATCACTACAAAACCTCAACTTCACAGAGTAATTGTAGCTTTATAAGATAACAAAAGAGAAAGATGTAAACAACAGGTTGTATTCCCTGTCTGAGGTTGATTTGCTGATTCAGCATCAACATTATTTCCACTTTTTCGCTGTATTTTGAAATGACTCCAAAACTCTGAGTATTTGTTTCCTGTGCTGGGTCAATCTGCTTGGCGGGGGTTGATGTGGAGCTGAAGGAGCTCCCACGGACCGCTGTGCAGACAGTTTCTGCAGAAATTGGGGGTCAGAGTGGCCCCACTTTTGAAGTGAGCTAAGCTATCCAGCCCCTGTGACTTATATACCTACTATTGTTAGGTACCAAATTCAACATGATTCAATTTCTATTGACATACAAAAAAAAAAACCCTTTTCTATAAATATCGTTCTCATTAGGGTTGTTCTTAATTTAAAGTGATTTTAAAGTGCCTCTTTTCAGTGAAACTGATTCAAATGCTGTTTTTTCCACCATATAATAAATCACTAAAACTCCGCTCACACCTGCAAAAAAAAAAGAAAAAAAAAACAAACTAAAATTATCCGGACTTTATGCAGGTGAGCTGTATGTGCAGGGGTGCTAGAAGAGATTTCAGGCCCCATGACAAGAAATCTTACTGGGCACCCCCATAGCCACCCATAAGGCTGGCAGAAAATTTTGATCCTGTCTTACATAAAACTGCATTTTAATAATATTGTTAACTATCATTCCCATATTTGTGAAAAGAACAACATGACAGTTACTTGGACGGGGAAAGGTCCTTCTCCTGTCTGAGCCTTTTGTCCTTTCGTTTACGATATTTTTTTGTCAGTATTATAATTGTATTAGAGGCCTCTCTTGGCCCTGTCAATCATGGGCCCCTAGAATCCCTCTCCTTATTCTCCCCTTTTCGGCGCCCCTGCATGCAAACAACCGGTGTTGACTGAACCATTATGTGTTGTAGGGGTGAGAGGGGCCTCAGACAGCCCCCACTATTTTTTTAAAATACAGAATAAAATATCTCATCCAATTTATTCAGCCAATTTTAAGTTAGTTACGAGACTAAATACAAAAAAAAAAAAGAAAAAAAACCAATCCAATATATTTTTTACATTTTATTTTCAGGCTGTCCAAGGGCCCCTCGCGCATCTGGGCCCTGGTAATCAGTCCGCCTTTTCCCCCCACTTCGACGCCCCAGCGTATGTGTGAACAAATTTTTCCATTTGGACTTTATCTGGGTAACAAAATTGGGTACATGTACTCCAAATTTGAGCACTAGTAGAGTTGAACTGAGGTTGATATCACTGATATCAATTTTATGCCCAAATGGCGCTCCATAGATCTGAAGGTAGTGACAAATTTCTCTCTCATGTCTGCTCGCTCACCTGGACACCTGCTCTGGCCCACTTCACACCAGCACTTCATTTCTCCTCTTCAGCTGTTATTCTCCTCATCCTGACTTTTTTCTGCTCTCTTTGGTGTCAGACTGGCAGACTGGTGGTATCATCATCGAAGCAGTGGTACAATAAATCAGCCGATTGTCCATCCCAGGGGAGGCATGAATAAGGAAAATAGAAGGGAACCATGACCTGACCCCTGATGCACCCCATGTGCTGGAGCAGTAGGTGAGGAAACACATTTGGTTAAAAGGACTTTTTTAAGAAATAAAGGTCTGAGGTTATGACTAGGTGGAATTAGCTTGGGTTTTTAAAGTGAATGAACAGAAGCTGTTAGAGAGTTGATGAATAACAGCACAACACTGATACAGGTCTGAAATCAGATCAGTCAGGATACTTACAGAAACAGAATCCTCTATCAAGAGTTTACGTTTGAATGATAAGATTATCTAATAAAAGGGCCAAATTAATACATCTTTAGTCTTGCATTTCTGGACATTGCATCTGTGTAATTTCATTAACTGCAGCAGTTTTAGGAGCTTAAGGTTCTTTTTCAAACCAAAATAATATAAAGGTCAAATTAGTTTCTAGGCTGCCTCGGCTGTTACCCAAACATAACACTACTGGAGGTGTCAACATTTGCTGACAGGAAATGTTCATGGTGTGATGCATAACACCAAAATATCAACTCAGCAAAACATCCTCCCTGCTCCCCCTCTAAGTATGAGTAATATGAACTTCATCCACACTGTGAAGAGCAACATTTTTATAACAACTACATAAAGTCTCTGACAGCGGCAAATACAAACAGGCAAAGTCAAACAGACAAGTACCATAGCGATGTTTTTGGTCTGGATGCTGATGATGAAAAGCACGGATAAAGATCATTACCACATTTACAGAGCATTTGGTAAGTCTTACATTTAAGAATGAGGGGTTTCCTTCTGCCCCTTAGTCAAGCAAAGCCTTCACCTTCAGTCTGAGATCCACAAATGTGTCTGTGCAGGGTTGCATTCACACAAACCACTGTCCTGTCAGGACCACTTCATCAAGAAAAGATGCCACAGCAGTGACTTAAATTTAGCTTTGAAGTTATTTACGTTAAGATGTATCAGCATTTTATATTAGCTTTATTGCAGATATTTGAATTTGGCAGTGTGGCTCTGATGGCGGCTCTCCCAGCTGGGACAGCTCACATTCCTGCCTGTCTTTTGCCTACAAGGAAAGCATGAGGCAGGGAGAGGAGCAGCTAAATTCTCCCTCGAGCTAACGTCAGTGTCAGCATGATGTTGATGAAATCAGAAAATGGCCTAAAGGAGGAGCTGGGGTGGAGGAGTGTTGCAAAGTGGCTTGCAGAGGGAGCAGCAAAGAGTAGGCAGGCTGGTGCAGCTTTAATAAGAGGATCTGAGTGCATGCAGCCAATGGCAGCTTAGAGGTAATCAGCTAGCTATCAACAGTGGTGGGCTAGCTTTGGATCAGCTGTTTAATAATGGAGTGCTGGCATAATAGCAACCCTGACAGTCCTGCCAGAAGTTTTATGGAGGGTTTAAACATTAAATACAAAGAGAGAAAAGCTGCCTCAAAGTGACAGCTCCTTCAGGACAGTCAGGGAGGGGTCCCCACTTAAAAAAGCTCTTCTCCTTCACTATGCAAAAGTCATTAATGAAACTACACTAGTGGTTCACAGATATGTTCACCTTATGTAGAGCAGTTTCATTTCAAAAGACCCCTACATTTAGTTAAGAAAGTCTGCTGCAAAGGTGGCGGAGCTGGGCAGCAGGTTGTGGTGAGGCTAGACAAAGTCCAGTCTATAGAGACCCTAGTGGGACCTCACCCCAGGATAGGCACCCTTGTCCACAGAAATGTGTGGTTCATGCAGAAATAAACACAACATATTAACAAAACGTCACCTGGCCCACCCCAGGCTGAGTTTCAGTTTTCTGCTGAAAAGGCTTGGATCTCGAGTGGCACTTCTGGTACACACAGTACAAGGGGTTAAGGATTGCTATGCTCTAGCATGAGTTAATGAGCTGTGATGTCATCATATAATATAGTCATACATTGATAATGGTCTGGTTGGATATGTCAGAGTTAAATATGTCTCATTTTATTTGTAAGACACTTTATGCTGCAAGAAGACGAACTACCTTTGACCAAGATCACTAGCATCAGACGTCACTGATATTTTGATTAACCTCAACATATTTTTGAAGATTTAGGCAATCCACATAAATTGATTTGCAGTAGACTGCTTAGTGGGAGTCAGAATCTCCCAAGGGGTCACAAGAAGCCAAAGGTGGGCGGTCTCAAGATACCGTTTTGCTTTTTACAGTAAAAACACAAACCTAAATGAGCTCAATTTTTTATTCAAACATGACCCCTATGTGAGATGAATATTAGCAAAGTACAAAATGATATAAGCTCAAATGTACTTCAAGCTCTAACCATCTCCAGAGGACACAGGAGTCCACAGCTGTAAGCAGTACTTCAGGGGCCACAGGCTGAAAAGTTTGAAAAACCCACCCCAACACAAATTAGATCAAACATCTCCAAGGAGCTGGTGAAGAGCCTGAAGAAGTTCCTCATCAGCAGTCTATCGGATAAAGCCTCGATCAGGAACACCTGCGGGGAAATTCAAGGTGTGGATCTATCAGCATGGGGGTTCTGCAAAAGATACTGTGGCCACTGCTCTTCTATGGTTTTCCAATCTCCACCATCATAGACCTGGAAAGGAGATTTAGCCACTACCTGAGGAGATGGTTGGGACTACAAAAAGCTTCAAAAAAAGCTCAGATCATCTCAGACTGGTTTACTGAACATGACAATGAGTTCACTGCACTCCATTGGCCTCCTCAGTCACCAGAACTCAATCCAATAGAGCACCTGTAGGATGTGGTGGAGCTGGAGATTCTCATCAAGGATACTTTGTGTATCATTGAGATACGGACCAACATCTCTGAGGGATGTTTACAGCACCTTCTTGAATCTCTGAGGCTCTGAGGGCAAAAAGGAGTCCAGCCTGGCACTGACACCGTATACCTAACAAAGTGACTGTTCATTCCATATGATCTTCATTGGGTAAAAACTCGTTAACAGAGACCAGGCTGTGACAGCAAAACACACACCTATGTACCCAAGCCGTGGCGTTGAAAGCCAGAGCTGACATGCACCGCAGCCAAAATGCATCTAGCGTGTCCGAAGTGTTACACAGCTTGTGGTATCAAGATGGTTTCCTGAAATATGACATAAAAAAAACACAGTTTGGACTTTTTCCAGGCACTGCTTTATTTTCTCACAGTGTATTGAATTAGTATTCATTTTACAACATGAGCAACAGTTACAGAGAATGACGATAAATGTGTTTATATGGCTTAGATTGAATGCAGTACATACAGTAGCAGTATGCTAATCACTATAACTAATACAGCAAACAATCTTGCTCTTACTTTAACAAGATTATTAAAGACTTTTTTTGAGGTTGTTTGGCTGAGAAGTACAGCATTTGATTTTGATGACTTGAGCTACATACAAGGTGATGATGCGACACAAAGTAGAATAACAGGGTAACCTGTGGATGAATAATTCAGAGATACACCTTACGAAGCTCAAAAAGCCATACAAACTTACATTTTTTAAACATAGATCATGAAAACAAACATTTACTGAAGCCAAGACAGAGGAGTGTTGAAGCTTGGATTACTGAGGGTCGTACATTAAGTAGAACCAGCAGGAAGAAGCCGTTTGTGTTAGCCCTAAGATAAAGCTTTGTTAACACGTGCAAAAGTATTAAAATCATTCTTCTTTAATTAACATAGTCAGAAATACAGATAAAGCCACTTAAATTTTTCCCCCTGTGCTTGACTGAGTCTTGACTGGTCCGTAACTGGACCGCGCTGGGACCTGCCCACCATCCTGGCTGTAATGATGGCGCGACAAACATGTAGTGATGCTAACGCTAACTCTGCTCCAGAGATGATTCATTCTGTTTACCTCCAAACTCAGACGTGGACACTGGACATTTCATCACATCCCAGATAAACCTGTTCTAGTTGCTTGCAAAGCTGTGGTAAATATAAAGTTAAAATGTTTAGTTAAATTTCACCCCCTGACATAAACGAACAGATTTTTAAATATGGCTGCTCTCACACCAACAGCTTGTTTGCTTCCATTGGTTTGATTCATGTTCACACTGCACAATAGGCTGAAGCTGTCCTTACATTTGGTCATGGCATGCTTTTAACACACTTTGTATAAATTATTATTAATAATTTACATGGTTACTTTCCAACTTGGTGAGTTGTTGATTTAACTTTGAGCAGAGAGAAGGCCAAATAACAAGTCAACATTTTGGTTTATAAAATTCATATAAGATGTTTGACAAGACGTCTCAGGGCTGGACAAATAAGGGCAATGACTGCTCTCCATTAAACCATACTTCTCGGTGTGGTTTAATGGAAACTGGTGCTAACTGGAGCTCTTTTTGAGCTATAGAGGGTCTGCACATAACGTCACTGTCAGTGTGAGAGGAATCTCAGGCACATCAGTCAAACACTGACATTCAGCTGAAATATTCAAGTCTTGTTATTGATATTTGATAATGTTTATTGAGGGCAGTGAAGATCCTCTGCTGATGTTATTGAAACATTTGGAGACATAAATTTATAATAAAGACGAAGCTGAGATGTTACAGCAACAGTAAGCATTCAGGAATTGATGAATATGAGCCCCGCATCTTTCTCTTCATTCTCTAGTTTTCACCTCAAATGAAATCAATACATTAAATTCAACGAATCATTCACTAAATTAAGCATTAATATCTTAAACAGCCTACATTAAACCCATAAAAGTCAGATTTCAATGGCTGGTTTGGCAAAGGATTTTAAAAATACTTAAGTCCCAAGATGTTACCATTAATCCATCTATCTTTATTTGTATAAGTGTGATCTCAAGGCACTTTACAAGAGAGATGAAATAATACCATTAGTATGAATTCCATTTGACCAAATATTGAAGGTTTTTCACATATTTTTCATGAAATTAAGGTTTCTGACCAGTTTTAGTGTCAAATTAAAAATAAACTGGAGGAAACATCAGTTATGCCTGGTTACACTGATTTTAGTTTAGATTCATGCAGAATCACAGATCCAGAGTTAAAGTCACTACAGAGCTTCATTCTTTGATTAATGCTGCATTTTTAACTTTATGGCTGCTGTATATCAGCTATGGGTCTACTTTTGCCATCATAATTGATGAGGTCTGCGCAAAATAACTAAAACACAGCATTTGTTTTTTGTTTTTTTTACAGTGAATTAAAGCGGTTCTTTTCTTACCACCGATAACAGTAACACAAAGTTTTCTGTCACTCAGCCAGTGGAACTGCTGGTCCATAAGTTATAACGTCAAGGCATAACCTCTATTCTCTGTTTTGATGTCAAACCTCATGAGCTAGTTTTGATTACAGTCATGCAGGAATGACGCAACATCTGCCAGACCTTGAAGGCAGAACTGCATTGGTTTCAGCAACCAAGAGCCAATGGATCTCTTTATGGCTTTTTGGATTTCAGCCTAAGTGAAGAAGGTGTACGACGCCGACATGTTTTGCTCTTTCCAATGATCCTCACAAGTCATCACGACTTTCTGCAATATCTGAAGCATACATGCAATCTGTATATTAAAAAGCTTATGTGGTCCTATTGCAGAGCTAAAACATGGCTGACTTACTTCAACACCACTGATCACACCTCATCCATAAAAGACTGAGGCCCTGTCCACACAGTGGTGTTGGAAATGTGTCTGTCCACATGAAAACACTGTAGTATATATCAGGGTTCCCACTCTTTTCTGGATAGATTTTGATTTTTGTTCACTAACAAGATAGATAAATATTTCCAGTGCAATTCAAGCTTTTCCAGGCCTGTAAGCGTCACTGTAAAGCTGCTGCTTAAAACCAGAGAAGAAGACATGGAGCACACACACACATCATGATAAATGGAAACAAACTGTGTCCTCTTGTTGCTCACGGTGGTCGTAGAGGAGCAGAAGATTATACTGTTAAAACCAAAACAAGTTCAGGAGCTTCTGCAGCATGAACGAGACACTGTTTCTGTTGATGTCAGGGTTCATGCATGCAGTTTAAGTGAGAGATGGGGCTGTGATGTCATCGTTTCTGTATTTGTTGTCCATGTGTTTTCAGAATTATCCACTCCATTTTTCAAAATGTGCGTTTTTGGGCACCTGAAATGCCGTATCCATGTTGACGATTAAAAACCTGTGCTGATGAGCCTGACTTTGTCTCCGTGTTAAAGCTGGGTGTATAACTTGGATGAGACTGCAGTGGAAGCAGTTTTACTGAACTAATGCTTATGCTAACAGTGCTAATGCTGTTACACTGGACTCCCACTGCTGCTGTCTGCCATTTTAACCTGTGGCCTTTTGGCACTTTGTGTGAAGAAGACCAGTCTGATGATTTTTCTTTAGCAGAAGAACATTTAGGCCTTTTTTTTAGAGTTCTGTGATCTGTACACATGTTGCATACTTCAATTCAATCAGTACTCACTGCAAGTGCAGTGAGTGGTTTAGAAAAGCTTCTTCTTAGTGTAAGCACTAAGCTAGCTTAGTGGCTGTCAGTGTGAGTCCAACATGACTTTTTAAAGAGGATATGATGCTGATGTTTAAGGTCTCTGACCAATTGGCTTGGGTACTGAGAAAAGGCTTGTTTTGGTTCCAGTTTGCAGGTCCCAGCACTGTTATTGTCACTCCTACTGCTGTTGTAGCTGTCTGCAATCTCTCTGCAAACCAAACACTCCGGGGGGGGAAGTGGAAGCAAGCCATTACCACCTCTTTAAGAGAGCTCAGTGTGGTCGCTTTTGTAACAGATCAGGGTCTGATTATTGTTTTCATATTCAGACAAAACAAGCCTGAGGATTAAAATCCATTAGCGACATGATCCAGGTGTGTAAGCACCTGAATTATCACAATAAATCTGAGTAAACTGCAATGTGCTGAATTCAAAAGAACTCTTTATGATAACAAGATACCTGCAATCTATCTATCTACAGAATGTATTCCTTCAGATATAATTAAGGGTAAGACAAGACTGCTCTACTATTTATGCTACATTTGAAAATATTCGTCATATCGACATGTACCATGATCTCATCAGTGCTTACTGATTGAAGCAATAAAAAATATATTTTAAAAAGTCTCTGCAGCCATGGTGCTAGCACATAGCTCCACCAACTGCTCAAACTTCAATGTGATGATTTTTGTCTCTTCAGGAGCCATGCAAAGTGTAAAAAGGGGGTTTGTAAAATCAATATTTTAACTGAGAAGCTGGCACCCAAAATATTAGCATCTGATATTAAAAAATACACCCTTGAAGGGCAGCTGAATTACCTGCCATAATAATGCCAAAGTCAAATGCATGATTTAAATTTCCACAAGACTGATGAAATCACTTACTAAGCCACTGTACCTGTGAAATCAGAATATAGCTTCAGACTCAAATAGATATTATACAGGATGCATTTCCTGTGTCACTTTTAATAATAAAAAACGTCTGCAGGGACCTTTAAGTCTTCAGAGAGATCATTTGTGTCTATGAAATAATGTCATGTGGTCTATATCTATTTAAAAATAACAATCAACTTCATATACATACATATCTATATCCATAGCTATATCTATATCTATCTATCTATCTATCTATCTATCTATCTATCTCTCTCTCTCTCTCTCTCTCTCTCTCTATATATATATATATATATATATATATATGTATATATATATATATATATATATATATATATATATATATATATATATATATATATGTATATATATATATTTATATATGTATATATATATATATATATATACATAGTTAATTTTCAGTAATTCTGTTTGCTTATTATTTTATATTATATTTATTTGCTTATTTTTTATTAACTGATTTTAACTGCAAATAAACACTCAATCACACTAATTATAGTGTTTTTTTATATGTGTGGTTTGTTTTTAATTTCATTCTTTGAATTTGTGATTGTGTAATATGATTTTTTTGTTGTGTATTTCCATGCTGTGATGTTTTTCCTTCTTGTTTTTGAATCAAGTTGTGTTGTTGTTAATGTATTTTATGATTTGTAGTTGTGCTTATATTTCGTTGACATGGCTTTTTTTAATGTTTTTGTTTTGTGTTTCTTACATGTCAAAGTGATTTGTAACCAGTGTAACCATACCAAGTTTAAGGTCAAGACACAAAAACAAAAAAAAAGGCTTGTTTCTGTTTTCTTTTTTTATTTAAATTGAAATATTGATGTGATTGCATTGGCAGATATATCCTTGAATAACGCAGGGGTTCAAAATGAAGGTTTTATATTTGTTTGTCTGTGTGTTAGCGTTTACAATGAGTTCGATATGAGTTACAATCCATGTGTGTTTGCGTGGCGAAAAGGAAAATAAAGATGGACACTTCTAAAGCCCTCGTGCCAACAAATCGAAAGTTACAACATGATCCAATTTTTTTTATATGTTTCAGATTCTCTACAGAAAGTAACCTGACACACCAGACAGACCATCTGGGAAAGAGCCTATAGACAGTGTTTGGGAATGGGCAGAACCTTTCAAAAGCATATCCGGCAAGTGATTCGACAATCATCCTGTCAATCACATTAATTATGGGCCAATCAGATAATGTGGCAGGCGGTCACTGCTGCTGCAGTGTAAAGGACAGTGTGTGAGCTCCTTCAAAATCAAACTCTCCCCAAAACATGTCAGAAGTGGAGTGAAAATACCCCTTCTAAAGAGAAATGTGTGGTGTTGTTGTTTGTTTTTCACTTAATGAAGAAATGTGGTACATATCCAATAAAACTCCTACTGTAGCTATTAGCATCTATGCTAATCTCTGCACAAGCAGTCACTTCCTGCTGTCGTCTGGCTCGTTGTGCCCCCAACTTCCTGCTCTAAAGGACTCTGATTGGGCCTTCACACTTTGTGCTGCTCACGATGGTTGTAGATTGGAGCTTGGCAAGATGGATGTGCCTGATTACAGACACTGAATCAGGCCGATCCAGCTGCACCGCAAGGTTACAGTGTGACAGCTTCATGAACTTTTGCATGCCATAATGGTGGCTACACACTGGACAATTCTGAGCCCTGCTTTTGAGCAGGTATAAGAACATTCAAGGTGTGTGTTCTTAAGCTCTGTGCCTGATGTGAGGGTGATACGTGATCATCAGGAAACTAGGAAAGACACCTGCGCTACAAGCCAGGCATACAACAGGGCCCTTTATGTCTGTGGTGGTTCGAGGAGACGTAAATGTTTTAAAATTGTCTGGCGTGTGGACGGCCGGAGGAGAGATTTGTGAGGGTGTGAGCATTTGCCTTAGAAGTGTATCACTGATATTCCTTTGACCTTCCCAATACACCAAATTTAAAAAAAAATGGCTGCTGGAAAAAAAATTATTGTCCTAAACATAAGACGGAGGACACAAACCCTTTCATGCAACAATTTCTGATCTGATTTTAGCCCAGTTTGATAACAATGCTCCAAGTACTCGTCTCGAAAAACAGAATGGACAATGAAGGTGAAACTTACAGAGACATGTTTCAATAGTGACCAATTCATCTTGGATTCTGCTAAGTCATTCGTAAGCTTCTATTTTTGATCTCTAAAATCATGTGAGCATTTGGCCCCTCTGTTAGAAAACCTGTGAGCACAGCTTCATGAGAGAAACAATGTCCCATCACTCCTTTTCTTTAGGCTACAGAGTAAAAGATGTCATTCGTCCTGCTTCTTAACAATATCAATAGCACAATGGCAATGAGTAAATTCACTTTAGGACCTTTTTTTTAACGTTTGATGGCAATATCTCCTCTGTTTGGACTGGAGTTTGACTTTTGCAAACATTTCTTGGGTCAGAGCTCCTATGGATGGGGTTATGTGTTAATGCCATTACAAGAAACTGAATCCAGTATCAGATCTGCTCATTAGTTAAGAATCAACTGAAATGGTTTGTGTAAAATTAAAGGCTAAAACATGGTAATTTAATAAACACGGCTTGCATATAATTAGCCTTATGCTGTGACACCAATGTTAAACTCTGGGCTTAACACATACCTGTCAAGTTTTGGATTTGAAAATAAGGGAAATTTTCTGTCCCACCACCCCAACCAAGCTCCAGTATTCCTTACATTTTAAAAGGAAAGTCAGTTTGCTGTCACATTTTTTGAGATATTTACACGATGTCTTTGTTTTGTTGGCAGGAATGCCTCCTCCTTCATCACATCCATCCATTTTCCTCCTTTGTTTTTCTTGGTTTGTTCCTGCTTTTTGCACTAACCTCGGGACAACTGCCGCCCAGGCTACTGCAGGTGGCAGTTCTCATGAGGCTTTTTCTTCTTCTTCGGTTTTACGGCGGTTGGCATCCATCACTTTGGTGCATTACCGCCCTATTCTTGCGAGGCTAGTGACAGAGTTCAGTTTGGAGAGGCAGAGGAATGTTTTTTTATTATTATTATATTACGAAACGGGAAATTTACGGGAGAATACTAATACGGGAGGACGGCGGGGAAGAGGGGTAAAATACGGTAGTTTCCCGGCCAAAACGGGAAACTTGGCAGCTATGGCTTAACAATCAACCCCTTTACCACTGTGAATGTGCAGATAGAGGTGCTATGTTGCTCACATGACCCTGGTTAACCCTGGTTAATGTTAATGTCAGATCGATCTCTATTCATGGCTGTTATTGCTAATACCACCTCAATGACTACCTTATACAGAGAGGAGGACCCTCTCCCTCAGATACCACATCTCAAAGGGCTAACCTATGGTTAATTTCAATTTAACTGAGATAATTATGATGAGGATAAAGTTATGGTTTGGGCGTCCATAAAATAGTCACCTCCCTACACGGCTTTGGTGGATGGCAGCTCAACATGAGTCTGGATCTGATCTAGTAGAGAAGTTTTTTCTTGCCACTGGAACTGTTTTCGATTGTGGCAAAGGGACATAATGAGATGAAGGTAGTGGAGTGGTGCAGGGATTACATATTTCTGCAGGCTTACCAGGAATTTAGCATTGTGCTGGGTCCCTTGACCAAAAGCCTGAGAGACTGTGTTCTTGGATCATTGCTGATAAAAATCTCTGTGACATACAAAAATTCATGACTTTCATGAACTTTTACAAGTTCTTCTAGGCTTATAATGGGCAAGAGTTAAAATCTAGAATGGAACTACATACTGTGAGTGTAGTATCAGTTTGAATACAGCTATAGTCTGACCTAGCAACAGCAACCAGGGATAGTGGGGCTTGACAAAAGGTCAGCCGGGACAGCTAAGAGCAACCTTTCTTCCAGAAGCGACAAGGACAAAACAAGGTTATGCCTTTTCATAATCAGAGCCCAACATTTTTGTCATTCAATCAAGAGCCAATAGTTATTCAGAGTCAGAAGAAACACCCACATGCCAGTCGAAAATACAAAAGGTTAATTCATAAAAATCTCTGCTCAGTTCTGGTGTTTAATTTCGAATCACTTGATTAATGACACATCAAGTTATATTTTTTCTTCAGTACAAAGTCTGCAAAGTTTGAGGACTATAAAAAACAATAACCATATTGATCCATTACAAATTTAATGAGTATGTTTTAAATCACTTGTCATGATGAAGGGCATATTTATTTTGAAGCAAGATAATCATTCAAGGTCCACCCCAATCATCTGGATCTACTAAAAAAAAAGACCAGTAAGTTGGACAAACACCGCTGATGCACACTCAGAAAAGAAAACAAAGCAAGGCACTGCAGTTTATAATTTGACCTAATATTTGTGTTTCTGTTTTGCCAAATGTGTTTGCTACATACTCAACCTCTTCTCCAAGAGCAGCTCAATGTCTCAGAAATGCTTGCAGGTGTCAGACTCCAGTTATTTTGTTTTTGAGGTGCTTTTATAGATAAAGATAACCTATCCAATAAACTAGATTGAAAAGGCCAAAAGCAGTCGGGAAAAATATTCTTGAGTAAGAATCAATTTTAGAAACGCGAACATGCATCCTGTTTTCACGCCAGGCACCTGAGCGACAGTCGTCGAAACAGCAGAAGAAGCTGGCGCAGTCTTTTCCATCCAAACACTCGTACGCGTAGTCAGCCTCCTCGTGATAAGGGACGATGTTGTTCATCTGCAGCAAGGACGTGCCGGGCCGGATATTCACCATACTGGATGATTTCTGTGGTGAGGAAAATGAGAAGCATCTTAAGCAAGTTACCATTTCATAATGACTAATATAATTCATAAATAGTTCGCCCACGTTTCAATGTATACCTCCATTTTTTGATCTGTTTGGTTCTGACACTTTGGGCCTTATCACTCATTTATTTGTTTGTATCATGATATTGTATGTGACTTAGTTAATTTACCTGTTTTGTTTTCATTTCATGTCATGTCTGTCTGTTTCCTGTTTTGTTTTGAAAGTTCACCTGTCTCTTTATTTCTGTAGGTTTTGCTTCCTGTCTGGCGCTGTCACACCTGATCCCTGGTTGTGCTTCCCCAGCTTTGTCTCATAACCCCCAATCACCTCGTATTTAACCCTTGTGTTTTCCCCCGTCTTGTTGCCAGATTGTTCGTACCTTTGTGTCGCATCCCAACATTCCCTTTCATAGTCATAGTTGATGATGGCCTGCTTAGTTTAGACCTTGCCTTTTTGCCTACAGTTTCTTGGATACCTTTGCCTGACTCTGCCTGTTTTTGTGTACTGAACTCTGGACTGAAAATAAACCTTGCCTTTTGGCACACAGATCTGCTTGCCTGCATCATTGGGTTCTTTCTGTGCCACGGGTGTTCTAAGCCATGATAGTTTGTTTGTTTGGCTTTTCTGTCTTTATTGGACAGGACGGGACAGTGTTAGGCTTCAGGAGGTGGGGACAGAGAACATGGAATTTGCACACAGGATACAGGTCCCAGGCTGGTTTGAACCCAGACCAACCACAGTGAGGACATTTGTGAGGTTATTGATGGGTGAAGCTCTAAAATTTCAAAACACAACTATTTCTTTGTTAAACTCTTGAAATAAAAAACTTTATTCAAACGGTTTAGGTGCAATTTTTGATACATTTACATTTATTACCAAAAAAATATTCCAAAAGATCAGATCTGCACCCTGGCAGCTTACATTTTTAAAATTATTTTAGACTAAAGAAATAACAAACCAGTTTTACTGTCAAGCAGCTGTTAATTACTCTGCCAAGCAGGTTGTGGTTTTGTTACCTATGTATGTTTGTCTGCCCATCTTCTGTAAGAACGACTCAAAAAGCTGGATTGGATTTGGACTTTTTTAGGGAATTTGGTCTTGCCACAAAAAGAAGGGACTCTATTTAGGTGCTGAACCAGGTCTTGTTTTTTCACATACTTTTTTCCTTTTTCTTCAAGTCAAACAACTAAAAGGCTCTGCATTTTGGTTTGTTTTGGTCACATTGCTGTGCTTGGAGCTGTTACATCCACCACAGAGGTTATGTTTTCACCAGTTTGACTGAAAAAGTCTTGAGTGGAATTTGATAATATTTTTGGAGAATGTTAGCCATGGAACAAGGGTGAAGTGATTAAATATTTGTGATTTTCTGAGCCGGATGTGGATCCAGGATTTTTTTTTTAGGATTTCTGGTTTTCCTCTGTGCAGTCTCTCTCTCCTCCCTCTTTGCACACTGTTGCTCCTGGTGCATTAGCTGCACAGCTAGCATTAGAATTAAGCCGCCTACACACCGAACGCCACTTTGCGACCTCGGCGAACACTCTCCATGTAAAGTCAATGTACAGTCGCGATGGGGTGGGGTTAACCCTCCTGCGACGCGACGGATGTGATCAAGGCGACCGCATCGCTCGTCGCCTCGTCACCAAAGTTGAAAAAGTTGAACTCTTCAGGCGATATCGTGTGTGGCTGTGCAACAACAGCCAATCAGCGTTGTGTGTATGTGACGGTACCTGTGACAGACTGTTTGTATTCCAGTTCACAGAGTGACAATTCATGTCCATGTGGAAACATTAGTTTGTGCATACATTAGTTCAGCCAGACGATGCTGCTGCAGGGCCATCAGCTTCAGTGTTTTGTGGTTGGTAGGTGAGTGAAAAGGATACAGTTGGAATAATGTCAGCTTATACATCCCATTATATGATATTTGATATGATTGCGGTGAAACTCTAGAGGATGTGACATTACTGAGCAATGGCGACTGTGACCAAAAAGAGGTATTTATGGACACGCGACACGACTTCAGTGGGTGATGCGATTATGGTCGCAAATTCGCGTCCGGTGTGAACGCAGCTTTAGGGATGCCCTGATCAGGCTTTTTGCTGCTGATACTGATCACCTATCAGTAAGATCAATTGATTCTTATCATGTTTTGATTTTCTCATAACAGCTGATCGTGTCTTTTCTTAACAGAGCAGAGAAGTTAGAGAAGTTAAAAAAGTTGGAAGGGAGCAATGGCACAGAACAGAACGGAAAATAGAATAATAATTAACCTGTATGTGTTCATCTATGTTTATTAATTAGCAAGATTATTGACAGACTGTTAGAACTTTAAACAACTTTTTGCACCATTGGTTTGATAAAATGGCTGTTTCACAGGGTCTACAGGACCTGATAGGATTAATGAGCTAAAAACCTGAGTTCCAGCTTTTTGAACTGTATAAAAATCCCACTAAAATGACAGACTTGGTGCTGCGTTGTTTTTGTGCTTCTCCTCACTGCTTGCCATGATAAGTTTGGCTCTTCTCAATTCAACTCTATTTTTTTTTTATCTCTAAACACAAATCTTACCTGGTTCATTTTTCATGTCTAGAGAGATTCCAAGTACCAGCTGAGCAGATACTAAATAGTCAGATGATAGTTACAACAGGACAGGAACATAAAACACAGCATGTTGTCTTTCTGCTAGGAAGTGTAGCAAGAATATCCCCTGAAACAGGCATCACATTGAAGGAGTTTTTAAGTCTGAACTGATTTTAAAACATGAAAAACACAGATAAAGGACATTAGGAAATTTCAGCCAGATACAAAGACTGCCAGACTCTTACTGGCTTTTGTGAGGAGGATACTGTATGTGGCATTACCTCGAGATGTAATGTCAAACATGTTTAATATCTAAGACTTGAGATCTGAGAGGCTCTGACCCAACTGGGAAAAGTATCATCCTTTATTCAGAAGTGGAGCTAATACAGGAAATAACCTAGAATTAAACTCTGTAGGGTGTGACCAGCCAGAATCACGGAGAACATCTACACTTTCTCCTTTACTTCCCCTTTCGTTGTTTTGTGTGGATATCACAGCACAAAATAACACCCCTAGGAGGTTCTATCAAAGTATGTACAGTAATGGAAAACAAAGCACCTTCTGCTGATCAAGTTTAGTCAGGCCCAGTTGAGTTGATATTGCAAACACCAAGGCACGAAGCAAAAAGACATGTGTGCTATGCCCCTGCTTTAGAGCAGTGTGACTAGAAATGTACTAATGGACAGGACTTCCTAATCCCTGCTTGCTGACTCACAGGCTCACACAAAGCAGAGCCTGTATGCAACAAAACAAGCACATAACACATTACTGAAAATAACCCTCCCTCTGAGTCGTGAAAGGAGCACTCAAATTTTGAGGTAAATTGTTGCATCACTTGCAAAGAGCCATGGACAGAAAAAAAATGATCTACCTGTGTGTTGTTGTTGGCTTTGGCTTTTTTGGTCTGTCTGTTGCTTGTGAAGTAGTGCAAAGTGCCGTACTCCATGAGGGCAGCAAAGGTGAAGATGAAGCAGACAGAGACGAAAAGGTCCATGGCTGTGACGTAGGAGACCTTGGGCAGAGACTTCCTGGAGATGGTACTTAAAGTCGTCATGGTAAGCACGGTGGTGATACCTGAATGGGTTGACACGCAGAAAACATTTTCACATGAAAATCTTTTTCTTACCCTCATCCTGATTGCTTTGTCCTGATTATTTTGTCTTTTATTAAACCATACATGCACAATTGAGTGACATTCAGGTGTCTGAGTGCCTATATTGTCGTGTTTTTTTTAGCACAGTAACAAACAAAACATTTTTCAGATCTTAACCACAGAACAGCGATTCTCAGCTTTTGCAGTCACATGCTGATTTGTCCTGACACTTAACCCCAATCTGCTCCTGCAGTGGTGATGTGTAAGGATTATTTAACACTGATGAACATCCTTAGTCATCAGTGCGTGAATAGATGTGATTGGGTTAGCATGACCTAAGGTGTAAAAAACTCTTTGAGCACTCAAGCAAGTAGGGAAGCTATAAAGACTTAAGTCCATTTAAGTCCTTTCAAAGACAATCTATCTATCAACCTTTATTTGTATGGTGCCAGTTCATAACAAGTGTTATCTAAAGACACTTTACAATAGAGCAAGCTGTAGTCATACTCTTCATTTAGATACACATACAGGCATAGATACAAACACAGTATATAATACATATATTTGTACATACACATACATACATCCAGCTATGGACTAAAAATAAGAATTTATGACAGTAACAAACCCATGGACGCCCATGTTATAAATCCGCCCTCAACACATTTGTCTCTGCTGAATATAGATTCAATCAATCAATCTTTATTTGTACAGCGCCATATTTGTCTTTGTTGAATAAAAATTTATTAAAGGGATGCCTCTTAAGATGTGGCATCTCATTTTCAAGAGGGCCCTCATGTCTATGTGGTTGTACAGATAGTTACTATGGATGTATAATCAATGAAACATAGAGAGATCAATCTAATGTGATCAATCTATGTTAGTGCTGTTAGCAGGAACTACCATGTATTTAATTTTGTTGATCTCTCTAAAGTTAATATCAGGAACTGCAATGATAATGGAATGGGGCTAAAGGAATGGCCACATATTTGTAATTGTAGGTTTTGAAGCTTTGTAGGTCCACAGCAGCAGGTGGTCTTCACCAAGGATCCCAGGTGGCCAACAAAGACAATCAAATATGCCCAGAGCACAGGAGCTAAGCATGAGCTTGACATCACTTACATCACTGCAGCACAGCTACCAGCAGGTCTCATCACCTCACAGACTCTCACTCTAACTGAGAGTGGCTTTAGGCCTGCGTGACTCTACAGTAGGGCTGGAGGATATGGCAAAAATGTGATCACAATATATTTTCCCATATAGATAAATATCTACATTAATCCCATTTTTCTCACTAATGTTGCCAGCTCAAAGAATATCTTGACTTAAAACCAGAGGTTTAAGAAGTTAAACTTTACTTTAAAGCTAATCAAGTCAAATAAAATGTATCACAATACAACACTAAATGTGTTTGTCACTCATTTACAATTTATGGTAACCTGCCTGATTCAATGTCTGTAATTGGGCAGGTCCGTCTTGTAAAGCTCCAATTTACAATGATTGTGGGCATCTCAAAGCGGGAGAGCCCAATCAGCATCTTTTAGAGCAGGAAGAGGAAAAAGCTACGAGTGGGATTACGGCAGGAAATGACTGCACGTACAGAGATTATTATCTGCCTGATTACAGACATTGAATCAGGTGGACCCAGCTACACTGCAACATTAGAGGCAAACAGCCTGTCCTCTGCAACATCATCATCCTGACCCTGGACCAATCATGTTGAAGCAATGGCTGACCAGGGTCTGCTGAAATCCAATTGGCCATTGCAAATCCTGAACTTTGACTGTGAGGTACACCAAGGAGGTTATGATTTTGCCGGCCTATTTGTTTGTCTGGTTGTTTGCTTGTTTGTTAGCAAGATTACACAAAAACTACAGGATGGATGTTGCTGAAATTTTCAGGAGATGGTAATGGCCCAACTTAGAAATGATTAGATTTTGGTGGTGATCCAGATAATCGCCGTTAGCAAACGGTTGTTTTTGCTCAGTAACGGTCTAATAATGATATCAACATGATTCTGAGTGCTAGGTGTGGGTTTTCAGGGTCATGAATCATATTATGATGGTAACTTCATCATGGAACTATTGCTTATAGATGTGATTTACCTTGGAGCACTCCCCGAGTGCTTTTTAGTTCAACATGTGGTCCTTGATAAAAAAAAGTCTGACACCTTTGGCCTAAGAGAACATAAAAGTCAAGAAATCCTGTCCTACCACTGACAGCAGCTGAGGTCTCCTGAGAATACAGAGCATTCACCTCCACCACTGTTGTCCACGAAGCAGACATCAACCGCCCCACCCCTTCTATTTTGATTTATCACTGAGGGAGCAGGGACACTCACTCTCACGGCTGTCTGATGAGAGTCAAACTCTTTTCATCCAGACGTACAGAGAGCACAGAGAGACAAAAGGCACTGACGCTGAGGGCGCAGAAGAGCTGGAAACGTTACCCGACATTAGTTTTGAAATGAAAACAGTCCCTGTCAGTGCAAAACAACCAGTTATGCTGTCAGACTCTGACTATTTCTACACATATAAATATGTTTGGGTTTCTGTAATGTTCAACCAAAATGTGAGAAAAAGACAACCCTGCCTGTTGTTCATGGTCCACCAACACATGTCTAATTAAATGAAATCTAACGGTCTGTTTAAAGGCAGGACTCACTGTGACACCAGTGAAGCTATATCAATAATACCCGTAATGCCACCAACCTGGTACTTGTACCAGCTGCACTTGCATTAATACACATCTTGAGAAAGAGGGACGTGGCATGAGGAGATCATTTACTTTTAAAGAGACACAGACATTAACAGAGAGTTCTGTGAAAGGCTGTTCAGAGCTGGTTTATGGGGAGTCAAAAACCTCCTTCAGGGATTGATGTAAACTATGTGACAAATGCATGACATTGACTTAACACCACACATGGCTGCGCTAAAGGGCAGAAAGAGAGTTTGATATGTCTCAGATAAATGTTTCCTTTTGTGCTTGCAGCAGCATTCAGTCATTTCCATATTTTGTGAATGAGGCAGTGTCTCTGTGATCGGGCATGAAAGCTTCAGACTGTGGTCGTGAATCAGGCCTGGAATATCATGTTAACAGAATGACTTAAATGACAAGCAATACATGTTATCTGATTTAAATTTTAAGTAAAAGTGTGACTTAAACCTAGAGATGTGCGGGCTGGGACGGCGTCCTTATTGATCCAGAAGGAGACCCAGGACAGAACCACAATCATACTGCAGGGAATGTAGGTCTGAATGGTGAAGTAGCCCATTCTCCGACTCAGGTCAAAGAAGATTGTCAAGATCACATATTCTCCTGAAAGTTGGTATAGAAATGAAGCATTAATAGACCACAAAGGGAAATAAGGAAGATTAAAAAGCTAATGAAGAAGAAGAAGAAAAAAAGAAGAAAAAACAAGCTAAAAACAGCATCAAGGTTATTTTATACTGTCACTGACATATACTCAAAGCATGAATTAAACATTATTTTTGTAAAATCAGAGCCTGACCAAAAAGTGGAGGTTGGAGGTATGGGCCAGCAGTCCTATAATTTCCTACCTGATTGGGTGTGTGCCACGTCAGTGGTGTTCCTCATCCCAACAAAGGCAAACTGGTAGAGCCTCCAGTACCTCTGGTCTGCCACCTCCACTGCTCGCCTCTGCCACCTATACATGATCTCATTTTTGGGATAACCATCTGCAATATGGAGGATGAGAATTCATCTGCTTTACTGAGGCCTTAAATATGAAGGATGTAGCTCAAATATATGCCATTCATTTAGTGTAATGGACATCGAGAGGGAACACTGCATCACGGCAAGGCAGGAGGGAGCACTGAAGATGAATGGAGCCAGCCCAGTCTTAATAAATATCTTCAAATGAGCAGCAGCTCTTCAAATCCATTAGTCTGTGCGTATTACTCCGGTTATTTCTGGAAATGTCAGAGGAAGGTTGTTTTGGATGGTGAGCTTTTGTTCACTTCGAGCCAGCGTTAAGGGACGGTCCTTAAGCCACTCAGTGATAGATGATGTATTTGTGTGAGGTTTGTTGTGGTTGGTTTTAAACTGATGTTGTGATATATCCAAGCAGAGGTTGATCTTTCGCTGAAGTAATTTACCAGCAAAATTTAGTGATTTTTAGCCTTAAATATGAACTGAGAGACTTTTCTCTTCATGCTGAGAATGTTTCTGAAAAAAGGCCAAACAACTGCATCGCACCAACTAATGGGACATTTTTACTTCCTATTACCAGCTTCACTCGCCTCAACTCTATTTTCTGTGTTTGGTCAAGATAAGGGATGGTGCTAATGTTCACCAGTATGTCTGTTTTTCTTCAGCAAGCTAACTGGACAATCTGGTGTAACATGGAGACACTTCTAACCACTGAATGGTCATTTATCACCACGATGGGACAAAGATCTCCAACATGAAAATTAAACACCTCCCACTGACTGTGAAACACACTGGGATTTTTGTGGTCATTCTTGAAAAAGGTCGTCTATGTAGAATCAGTTTCAAACAATCTTTATTTGTATAGCGCCTATCCATAAAAGTGTTATCTCAAGAGACTTTATAATACAGCAGACTGAAGCCATACTCTTCATTATATAGATACACATATAGACACATATGAACATATACATCCAGAGATGTCTCTATCCAGGCAGAGACAAAGAGACTAAAAATAAGAATTTATGATTGCAACAAACCCATGGATGCCCAGACCATAAATCTGTCCTCATCATGTTTGTCTTTGCTGAATATAGATTTATTAGAGGTTAGTATAATCAATAACAACCATGGTAAGAGAGACCAGTCTAATATTAACATTAATGTCTATAATGAATAGAATCTGGAGATGACTGATGTTGATTAATATAGCAGCATCCGGCTGAACTGCCATTAAAATGGTTTAACTGGTCTGAAAGTATGAATTCATGTTAAATGATGTCGTTTCTGTTGATGGTTGATGCAGGATAAAGCACATGGAATGGAGCAGGTCCACAGCAGCAAGTTATCATGATTGTTTGTCAAGGTCATACTGATATATGTGTGCTGTCTGCAGGAACTACCATGTGTTTAATTTTGCTTATCCCTCTGAAGTTAATATCAGGAATTGTAATGATAATGGAAAATATATATTTGTAATTACATTAACTGAAGTTTTGTAGGTCCACAGCAGCAGCATAAATGTGTTTTTTTATTTTTATGTCCATTAAACTTCACTGCCTGGACACATCAAACCTTACTTGAGTGACATTTTTGTCATTTTAAAAGCTATGGCACCCATTTTTCACACAGGTGTGCGTTTTAGACATATATACCAAAATACTTTGCACTAAGTGTAAAAACAGGGCCCACGATGGCAAAAATCAGTTGTGGCTGTCCTTGCGTCTGTTGTCTTGCACATTATTAATTCAGCATTGATGTTGTTAGTTGTGTTGCCAGCCTTTAAGCCGTGATGATTATTGTTGTGGTTCAGGCTAATATTTTCAAAGCAGCAGATGAGAATCCGAATGGAAAGTTCTGGACTAATGATGTCTCTTTAGCAGCGTTTTTTGGGCACATTTGATGACATTTTATGTGACTGTGCTGGCTCTGAGCTTTGTCCTCAACTCCATGAAATGGTCTTTGCATTTTTCACCAGCGTGTGGAAGATTAAGATCATGACACACGACACAAGAAGCTAAAGCACAATGCAGGACACACACGAGGGATGACACAGACAGCATGAATCAGACTTGAGAGGGTGCATAATTCATAGAGACTGTCAGAGAAATGGGGCTGGGTGACCTCCTCTCTTCACTGGTGGAGCAGATGATACATTAGTACAGGCTGAGAGAGGGCAGCCTCAAGCAGATGGGCCATTTGGCGAGGAGAGGGTACACAGGCTTAGCCATTATGCTAGCCCACACACAGGCCCCTCTCACTTGGAAAGCTACTTAAGTTGAAGTCAAGATGACGGTTAAAAAATGAGAGGGGGACACGTTCGACCACCTACAGCTCGAAAACTCCAGTGGACACGAGTGCTCATCCATTGGAAAGTTATGCAGCTTAAGGTAACACTCCGCATTAATAGTCAACCTGACAGAAACAGAATTGTGACAGAGAAAGAGCAAGACTCAGGGTGGATTATCCCTTCTCAGGAAAGATGAACATCATAAAGTACTTCACGTAATTACACTAATATATGCAGAGAAAACAATGAAAGTTTGAAAAATTAGATTCATTTTTACAAAGTGGTTCTCAACTGGTCTTACATCGGACCCATACAACCTCCTTAATGAGGAAATGAATTTCACAATCATAATTTTTTTCGTGTTGTTGATCAGTAATGGCCTGAATCTCATTATTAAAGCTCAAATAGTTAAAATTCGACATGTTCTGTGACTTACATATATGCTGAAAGCCAACTACAGGCTGAAACCAGCTTCTCCAAATGAATGCTGGCTGATCTCTGGAGGCAGGTGATGTGTGGAGTCGCCATCGAGCTCAACAGGCTTCACAGATACGGGACTTTGCTGTGACACTCGTGAAAGAGGATCTGCAATTAGTGGCCCGTGGGCCAGACCTGGCCTGCCAGTGGTAATTTCTAAAAACGCACAAAGATCTGAAAGATGACTTTAAAACTCTGTTCATTTTTCCTGAAAACAAAGTCATGACAATCAGTAAGGGATGAACATGACGCCCTGGCATGGATGGCAGCTCCTCATGCCTGCAGCCAATCAGAGCAAGCTTTACACTTAAAGGGATATGCCAACATTTTGTTGTCTTCGTGTCTTGCCTCTCTCCCGAGTCCATGACAAGCAGATAGACACTATTTATTTAACTCTGTGTGTAGTAACAAGGAAGAGACGGGCAGAGCTCAACCACCGCTAATTAGTGTAGCTCTAACGCTGAGACTCAAAGGGAAGTGTTAGCCTGCCTCTGTCTACAGTCATCAGATACACTCTTCAGGAACTCTTAAAGGTCCTGTGTGCTGTGTGACTTGTTTTTTTTTACCTTGTTATGTTACATTATCTATTTTTAGACTAAGATTAGCACTTTATGTAATTTTCAAAAGAAATACATACAAAAATAAACCACAGAACAAACCACCCTGGACGTGCTTGTAAGCAGGTCAACAAAACAAAGTCTTTGTTTACGAGCAGAAGAAGATAGGTACTAAGGACTAAGGCCGACTTTGTCAGAGAAGATGAGGATGATTTCTTTGGGGTTTAGTTTCGTATGTATTTCTTTCGAAACTTACATAAAGTGTTCATCTTAGCATCTCTAAACTTTGTTTAGAATTGCTAAAGAGTTGACCTGATGACTGTAGGCAGAGGCAGGCTAACGTTACCCATTGACTCCCTGTGTTTGAGCTAAGCTTATTAGCGGTGGGCGAGCTCTGCCCATCTCTTCCTTGTTGCTGCAGGCACAGTCGAAAGAATGATGTCCATCTGCTTGTCATGGACTCAGGAGAGAGGCAAGACACGAAAACAAAAAAAAGTTGGCATATTTCTTTGTTGTCCCAAAATTAAAAGTTTAATTATTTGAAACCTTAAGAAACCAACCATGATCTAGTTATTGTGGAAAAACGTAGCAAAAAAGTTGTTTGGTTGGATGTTCACAGAGTGGCTTTTCTTTCAAGGCACACACTAGCCACCTGCTGAAAATCATTCTGCAACCCACTTTAGGTCCAGACCAACAAGTTGAGAACCACTGATCTACAAGGTAACTACATGAAAAGATACAGATGCAAACACTAAAGCTGCACAAACAACAAAGGTTTTGGAAGAGTTGCTAATCAAACATCCACTCTAAGTGAGCCCAGAAAGAAGAGAAGGTTCACAGAGTCCAACCTCAGCGTGTACATGACCCTCCCGTTGCTCCACAGCCTCAGGAGGCGGTTTGGCGTGGTGATCCAGTGGGCGTCGGATTTGCGAGAGTTCCTAAAGAAGGTGTCGGGTATCCAGATTTTGCCGACCATGTTACTGTTAAGCATGAGCAGCTTCATCGTGCTGTTAAACTTCAGTCGGCTGTCGTACCACGTTTGAGCGAAGAAGATGTCAATGGTGTATTCCTGCAACAGAGACACAAAACCACAAATACAGGAGAGTTCAACCTGAAACATGAAGCAAATGCTCAAATTGATCAGGAAGGACCTGCCAAAAGACCCCTTTTTAGCAGATTAAGTTATTTTCAAGCCTCCCAACAACCCACTCCACCTCTCACCACTCACCTCAATAAATGAACACATTAAAAAGACTCAGTCAGGCCCAGTACTGGCAAACGTCTACAACTTGAACACCTCAGAATTATAACATCCAACAAAAGCCAAAGTCATTGTTTAGGTGAAGTCCAACGAGAGACATGGATCCTGTATTGTCCTTGTTTTTTCCATACTTTTCTTTCAGCAGTTGCAAAATCTGGTACATTTACGCCGTAGCCTTAGGTTAGCCTGCTTTGCTAGCATTGCTAACCAGTGTGGGCTATTATTTAATCTTGCAACGCCATGCCCCCTTTGGAATTGCTGTAGGCCCTCCAAAGGGCCATGGGTCCCACATTAGGAACAACTAGATTAAATGATTATGCTGTACATCTAGTTCTGTAAAGTGATAACTGGTTTTCACTGGTTTTGTAAAGCCAATGGGAGATACTGAATGTTGTAAAAAGACTAAATACAAGCTTTTTATCTCTGTGTGCTCACAGAGTGCATGTCTGCAACTACATAAGGTCTACAGCAGGGGGTCAAAGTCAACCACAAAAGGGGCCAATATTTAAAACACAGTCTATGATGCGGGCCAAAAAGGATCAACATGCATTGAACAGTCTGACTTTGTTTTTATTAGAAATATAGACTGATCAGTGTGATATTAAAGATGTGAGAGGAGGGGTTGGTGCACCCTTCTTGACGTGCACGGCTGTTGTTGCAGTGCATGTGAGGATTGGTGTTCACTCTGCTGCTAATGGATCTAAGCAGGGTGTTGCTGATGAGACAGAGGGTTGAGGAAATGGACTTGACTGTCACCCTTGTAGACTTAAAAGTCAGACAACGTCTCAAAGATCCTTGTACATCTCTTCTCCTCCATGTCAGGCAGTGCTCGGCGCAGCTTGAAAAGCAGCTCTTCCCTTCCCTCCTCATCATCAATCATCAGATAATAATTCTGTCAGACCGTCAAAAAGAGGAGGATTCTCCATTGAAATTACATTGTACTGGAAAATGAACGCATATAGGTGCAGTCACTCAAATCTTCCCCTCTTTCACCTGTCAGGGCCTTGGCTGGTCCCTGACAGGTCCGTGACAGGGCCTGACTCTGACAGTCGAAGATTGTAAACTCTAGGCAATATTTGGGTGAATTTGTGTTTTCAAGTTTCCTTGGCAGCTGATTTACTAAAGAAAAGATTGAGGCTTAGTCATCTTGTGAGTGAAGCACCATCTCATGAAGACACCCTGCAAAGGCATGATCGAGTTTGTTTTTAATGGATTTTAGGCACAACCTCAGAGTGGTGGGGGGGCTGGAAGTTGGCTGGCAGCTGGCAGGGAGGGGAATATTGAGGCTGCTGGATCTATACATCCTCACCATTCACTGCAAACTTTTAAGTGGGAGTGGGCTGTCAAAAGCAACTGTAGATAAATACGTACAGTACGGTCAGCGGGTGAATCAAATCTGCTGTCGTGGGTTTGTTGATGCTTTAGAGAAAGCTCTTTAAAAATGTAATAAGACAGCCCTAAATATTACAGGCTTCAGCAGTCCACAAAGGAAAACTGCTGTAATTTCTTCATTTAATGAACTCATCTAAATGAGTTTGCCTGAGGCAGAGAAAAGACGTGTCACTGATGGTTTACACTGCTGTCAAAGACTAAAACAAACATCTTTTAAATAATCTTATCTTATTTCAGTAAGTTTTTGTTCTTCTGAAAAACCTCACATTGTAGTTTTTTTTTATGTAATTAGTTTAAGTTAATAACTGTAAGACTGAACCAGAAGACACAACCTTACCATGTTGATGGGGTCCACGGGGCCAATGCTGTTGACGTATACTGCAGTTTCAATCACCGTGGGTCTCACTGAAACATGGAAGAAAATGGAGTTTACAAAGACTGCATCCAAATGTTCCTACATGTCTCTGAGTGGATGTCCAAAGACATGCCTGTCTGACACTGTGTGGGCAATAAACTAATTTTATTGATCAATCTTTTTTTTTTTTTCATCAGGACTTCGAAAATGAAATAAAAGTACAGGTGCTGTCAGAAAGTTTGATCTGTTTTAGTTTTGCTGTTAACAAGATGGCATATCTTTCACTGAAAACGTGTTCTAACTAATGTAGCGCGATTCACATGGCAACCCCCTCCATATGCTTCACATATGTTTACAAAAGAAATCAGATAGCTTTGTTTTTCCCATTGTCTTTAATGTATAAGATAACACGTCACCCAATTTATGTGTTTCAAAAATACCAAATAAATACAAAAAAAATGTCTTATTTGGTATTATCATTTGTACTAATATTAATTGCTTTCCATTTGAATAAATGTGAGCTTTTCCATTAAAATTGTTAATAGTAATAGCTAGTTTTAATATAATCATGTTGAAGGTGATATTTTTCCAGATTTTGTGGCGCCCCCTGGAGGCCCCAGCACCCTTAGCATTTTCTTATATTCCCTAATTAGCCAGCCAGCTCTCATCGAGATAATGGTTCATAGAGCCTCCACAGTCACTTTTGCATCCACATAAATCCTTTTCACACACGCACGCCTGATGTTTTCAAATAACGTCGGGGCAGCCCAGGGCGGTCACCCAGAGGCAGCACACAATGTCAAAGATACCCCATGGAAGTCAGTGTTCATAATAGTATGAAAGCGGGTGAACAATTGATATCACAAGTTATATCCTTACTTCAGTGTTACGTTTAAAACCGTAACAGTAGCATCGACTAAAGAGTCGAGGAGCACTGAAGGTAAAAGTGAATATGAAGCAGCGTCACTACGTGCAGAGGTGGAAAGAGAACTGAAATATTCTACTCAAGTAAAAGCACCACTTCCTGTATGAAAATTCACTTAAGTATAAGTAAAAGTACTGGTCTAAAAAGGATCCAAGTAAAAGTAAAAAGTAGCTTGTTGTTCTCAGAGTAAAAGTTACTTCATGAACGGGGTTGAGTTCTTTCTTCTGAGTCTAAAAAGGACAACGAGCTACAAATATTAAAGTAAATGAAAGTAACTGTTTTTATTTAAAGGCAAACCTGTGATGTTAGCATGTTATAATTACATATATCAGAGATGCCTGAAGATGTAATCAGAACTGTTTTAATAGTGGAAGGTCAACCTAGACTACAGTCAATATCACATTCCTATTAAATGGACAGTTCAGGCAAACTGTAGCTATCCCTTACATACCGTTTGGGTCAAATTTGACCCGTTTTGACATTTGACAGCAGTAAAAATACCCGAAAGCTCCTTCTTTTAGCCTGAAATTTGATCACTTTTCCTGAAGTGACCCAAGTTAAATACAAATAAAAAATATTTTAATTAATTCTTATTTTTGTATAGGTGCTACACATTTTTGCACACTGAGGCTGTTAAGGGTCAAATTTGACCCGTATCTATTCAGATGGATTTTAGATCTACCAGTGTGGGTCAAATAAAGGAAAACTGTGGTTTTATAGAATCTTAAGTCTGAGGAAGAGCCCTATGGCTCGAAACATCACTGTTGGTTCAATAAAAATTTTCAAGGGAGCTTTTTTTTGGTGAGCGGATTGTCTTGTACTTTTTATTACATAAATTACATGACATTACATACTGTGTAATAGATATTTATTACCAAAAACAAGTGGTGTAAAACTTAAAAAATACACTTTACCTGTTCTTTGAAACATTTGCAAAGGATTAATCCTTCATTTTTTAAGTGGTATAGGCTATTTAAACATTCTGAACATGTGTGTAGTTAAAAATTTGGTGGACATACTGGCTACAGGGGAATTCTTGGTTCTGGTCAAAATTGACCCTGACCATACTGTGAAGGTACAGAATATGAACAGTATAGGGTTATACCACTTTGAAACAACTTTACTGATAACATGGTTGATCATTTTGAAGACTGTTGTATTCCTGTAAGTTGTATTCCTATTTGCCAGAGGTGGGACCAAGTTTTGCAAGTCTTTGGTCTCAAGTCCCAAGTCAAGTCCAGTCTGGAGACAGGAAAGTCAAGTCAAGTCTTCAAGTAAAAGCAGGCAAGTCAAGGCAAGTCCAGAGTCTTCAGTTTTAACATTTAACATTAGTTTATACCTTTAAGATTGGCTGACAGGGGGATTTTTATAAATCAGATCCCGATAGTTTAAGGGGTTGCACTTAAAGCTGTAGGGAATGAATGAAAAAAAGGGACCCTTAACCCCCCCCCCCCCCCACCCCCACCCACACACACACACACACACACACACACACACACACACACACACTTTGTTAATGTTCAGGGGGCCGGTTATGAAGCTGCATGAATCAAACAGGGCAGATTCTGGGGGTGACTATGTCCTCTTCCTGGAAATGCATAAATGGTTTCAGCATTAGCTAATTTGGGAAGTGGAAGGAAACATTGATATTTGGCACTTTTTAGATAAAACATACGCTGAAGCGTTGGCTCTTACAGCTCTATTCTGAGAAACATTCACCATCTCAACAGTCATCATGACCCAATTCTCAAAAAGATCACCCACTTTAATTTGTTGGATGAAAAAGTGTTTGGATTTCAGATAGAAGAAAGGATTTCTGAGCAATTGGACAGGATAAAAAAGGGTTAAAAAAATTAAACGATAATAAGAGCCCTGGGAGATCACACATCCATAAATCTCAATCACTACATTTCCTATCAAGCATTTACATGTTGGCTGTTCTCTAGATATCTCAAGTACGGCTGATACAATTCCCTGGATAGTCCGGGTAATTTGATTACAAAAAATCCTCGGGGCAAATTATGTGCCTCGAGGATTCGTTTAAATCCAGATCACTATACAGCGCATGGTGTTTGGCTGTGGCGCAACGCGCCTGCTGCTTCTGCGCTGCTGTGATGTAGATGTGCGGTGCAGATCGCAGGAAGAGAAAAGAGAGGGACAGAAAGAAGAGAGTCCACAGAATAAACAGCAGAGAGTACCCCAAGTGTGGGATCACTACAAGTTGAAACAAAAAGAAAACACAGTGCAGTGTGTTTGTTGTGTTATCTTGTTGTGTCCGGTTGTTGACCAGATACAACAAGATAACACTTACGATACATCAGCAGCAGCAGTTAATGTGATCAATAACTGAGAACAGGTCTAGTAAATAACGTACTTTGATTATGGCTCTGTGTAAAGGCTGGTTCAGAACATAAATCAGTGTGGTGGCTACTTGGTTTTGTATTATGTTTATTTTGTGTACATACTTTTCACATCCAATAACTTCCCTTTTAATTTGATTGCAGTGAGTAGAACAGAAAATAGTGACAGTGAGTGAGGAAGCAGGTGTAGGGCATCCTTTCATGTATTAAATAAATGTGCATTTGCTGGTTGAATTATCTTAGTGAATAAGTATGATATTATATGGGCCTAGTAATAAAGTATGATAAATTAGATCCTCAATGTGGAAATTAGCATTGTTATAGCAGTAAGGCAATAATATAGCAAAAACAGATAAGCAAGAATTAAAAATAAACAAAGTAAAAAAATGTACTAAAAACAGTAAGATATGACCCAGAGAAAAAACTGCAAGAACAATATAAACAAAACCAATTTAAAGTTCAAAAAGATCTTCACCATTGCACATGGGTAAATATCAGTATCATTTGATTAGTTGTAACGGGTTCAGTGCTCACTGCAGAGACAGTTATCATTATAACTTAAAGGCCTCGTTTATCCGTTTAGGTTTTACTGTATGTATGAGCTGTACATTTTTGAGATATCAGCTGTAGAGATGTCTGCCCTCTCTCTGGTATAATTGGAAAAAGTCCTGTGATGCTCAAAGCTCCAAACATGTAGGAATTACTTTTTACCAATACAAAAATATGCATTTTGATTTTGGGATCCCGTTTATGCTCAAATGTTCAAAAAGGAAATAATTAATTGTTCATTCAAGTGACCTGACTTATTTTCTGTTTTGTATGTTACTGATGCTTTTCAATAAAGCTAAAGAAATTCAGTTTAAAAAAAAATGCAGTATGCGCAATGCACCTGTTATCTGATTACTTTTCAAAGAAATCAGAGACAATTTAAAATGAGGATAAAAGAGAAAAATAGGATTTAAGCCAAAAGCAAACACATGTCACATGAGAAACTTCAGCAAATTATTAAAATATCTCATATTTTCATGTATTTTGTTTAAGGTTTTTTCTAATTAATACAAATTAGCTTTGTTTGGATTTTTAACAAGGATAAATATTCTGAAGACTTTGAATCATACTTTTATTAGAATAGGAATAATTTTTAATAATTAACAAAGTACATTATAAAACGCCCTCACCCTGTATCAGAAAATGAGATTTAATTTGCACTTTAACAGACAAAGAAGATCACAAAATAATGAACCTGACACCACTATACAAAACAGAAAAAAACCTGTGTGTTCATATTTCATCATATCTAATTAACATGACGGTTTTTAGCTCACATTATCATTATTAATTACTTAACAAATCTTTTTTAATCTTCTTCTATTTTTTGGGTCACTTCTCTCACATACAATAATAAAAAAAACAGTCATCATTGTTTGTAATTGCAAAAAAATGTAAAATTAAGGTATGTTTTGCTTCTGTTAACACTCATAAAATAACAATTATCTTATGAAAAAAAGTCCTTCTGAAGATTTATTAGAGGATATTAGTTTAATCCATGTTTTGGTTTGACCAGACAGCATGTTAAAATAATCTGCGATTTAGAAGAAAACAGGTTATAAAGTGAGACAAATGTATGATCTTTAAAAGTTTTAAGTCTTTTAAAGACTGATTATATGATACACAAATACATTTTAAATGTTTAAAATGGTCCAAATGCCAAAAAGTTCTTTTTAGATATAGGTTCATTCACCATTTGACCTATAATTTTAATTTAAGAATGTTTTCTGCACTGTTTGGAACTGATTTATGTCTTCAAACAACATAAATGGACTGTAATAATTATAGGTCGTGTATCAAAAAAGTATGTACCGTCATATCTATTAAAAAATTTGCTCCAAAGATGCTTGTGCTGAGAAATTGGGCAGTGAACAGGGCTCAATGTGATAACTATTCATTTGGCCCCAAAGTTCTAGGACCGGTGTTCCGTCGAATTAGGCTGCCCCGTCGGAAAAAGCCACCCTCACCCCAACCCTAACCCTAAACGTAACCAAGAGAGAGGGTGAAGATGTAGGACGCATGCGCAGTAGCGCAAGGTAGCTCATCTCGACAGGTAGCTTATCTCGACAGGTAGCTCATCTCGACAGGTAGCTTATCTCAACAGGTAGCTCATCTCGACAGGTAGCGTGTTTCGAGAGGACACCGGCCCTGTAAATTATCAGTATATGTGTCCATATACTTTTGTGTGTGTGTGTATATGGATATATGTAGAGAGAGAGAGAGAGAGAAAGATAAATTATAAGCTTATGTGTATAAATGTACACGTTTGCGAATGTCATGAAACTCGTCATGACGCTTCCTTTCTTCCTCTCACTATAGGCTGAATTTAATTGTTGTACCAATGTTTGTTCTTTCATCTCTCCTTGGTTCTTTTCAAAGATTCTGATGCATGGATTTGCACTGTAAAAACACTTTGACTGGTTATTGGATGTAAGTTTTAGGCTGCTCACACATTCAGGAGGTCTGATTTTATCTGCTACACTCTCGCTCCTTATTGCAGCGGCTGTATTTCTTTTTTTATGTAAATTTGATGTGTTTGACTTCCTGATATGTTTCCATCTGAAGCTGTTTGTTCATTTGGAGCGAAGTATGCACATGCGTCTTCCGTGTTTCAATCAATATATCTGTGATCTACCTCGCGGTCTTTTGAAGAAAGCCGTGAACGCGCAGTTATCCAAAACAGTTTCATCTGGCTTGAACAAGCTGCTTCTTCTCATCCTGGATCGGCCTTCGTGAAACACATTAAACCAGTGTGCTCGGAAGGGACTTGGTCAAGCCTGACTTAAGTTATCCTGGATGTCTTAATTCCACTTTGGTGAAATACCCCTCTGGTCTGGGATTTGAGTGCATCACGAATAATAATGAAGTGAACAGTTTAGCTTGATCCTGCTGTCAGCAGCTCACATCAGAGGCAGGGGTTGGTAATCAGGATTTTATTGAAATACACTGCCTGGCCAAAAAAAAGTCGCCACCTGGATTTAACTAAGCAAATAGGTACGAGCCTCCTATTGGATAATTACCGCATGGGCAATTGTCTTTCAGCTGGCAACAAGTTATTAAACCACAGCTGATGCAATGAGTAGCTTCTCATTTCTTAAACAACCATGTCAAAGACACATCCTGTGTTCATGGAAAAGATGTTAGTCTGTTCAAAAAGGGTCAAATCATTGGCATGCATCAAGAAGAGAAAACATCTAAGGAGATTGCAGAAACTACTAAAATTGGATTAAGAACTGTCCTGGAGGAAGGCCATGTGGTCTGATGGGTCCAGATTTACCCTGTTCCAGAGTGATGGGAGCATCAGGGTAAGAAGAGAGGCAGGTGAAGTGATGCACCCATCATGCCTCGTGCCTACTGTCCAAGCCTGTGGGGGCAGTGCTATGATCTGGGGCTGCTGCAGTTGGTCAGGTCTAGGTTCAGCAACATTATGGCCCAAAGAATGAGGTCAGCTGACTACCTGAATATACTGAATGACCAGGTTATTCAATCAATGGATTTTTTCTTCCCTAATGGCACGGGCATATTCCAAGATGACAATGCCAGGATTCATCGGGCTCAAATTGTGAAAGAGTGGTTCAGGGAGCATGAGACATTTTCACACATGGATTGGCCACCACAGAGTCCAGACCTTAACCTCATAGAGAATCTTTGGGATGTGCTGGAGAAGGCTTTGTGCAGTGGTCAGACTCTCCCATCATCAATACAAGATCTTGATGAAAAAAATAATGCAACACTGGATGGAAATAAATCTTGTGACGTTGCAGAAGCTTACTGAAACAACGCCACAACGAATGCATGCTGTAATAAAAGCTAAAGTTGGTCCAACAAAATATTAGAGTGTGTGACCTTTTTTTGTGGTGGCGACTTTTTTTTTGGCCAGGCAGTGTAGTTGCTAGTGACTTCCAGATGACTGTAAAATGACCATCCCTAACCTTTAACCCTGTAATTGATTGTGATTTGCATCTTGAATCATTGACAGCTCTAATTACTGCATCAGCCACACCATCCACAGACGACCTGAACACAAACTGCATTTGACTCCAGACAAGCTTCTTTGGAGTTCCTGGTGTCTCTAAGCTCATGTTTTCGGATTTAAACTTAAAGATACTTGCAGACGATGAACTCCACTTGCCTCCGATGTCGGGTCGCAGTTTGTTGTCGTATCCCAGCAGCAGTTTGTCCAAGATTAAAGTCACGTCGCTCTGATAAACCTTCGGCGATAACACCCACGTTTTGTTTATGGGCACATCTTCGTAGTCCTCGTCTTCCTGTTTGCTCGGCCCGATGGCTGCACTGTGAGGAGGAATGAACAGAAACATTGTGAGGAACAGAGGAAATATCTTTATGGGTGTGAGTGTCGGGGAGTAAAATCTGAGCCAATTAAGTTAGCTAACTTAAAAAAGCTCTGAAAACAAAATGAGTCCAACCCAGGGCATGATGTGCCTAATAAGTGGCCAGTAAAGGTTCTTTGTTTGTGTGATTGTTTCAGAAATTATTGATTTAATTGAATGTTTTCCTAACAAGTGATCTTATAACCACACAGAGTGTCTGAGGGGAAATATTTTCAGAGTACTGGGAGCATTTTGCACATTATCGCTCAGCTGGAGGACTCTCCAAGGACAACCAGCAGATTGTGCTGATAAAGCACGCATTTATTTTGTGCTTCTGTCGGCAAACAACACAACACAAAATCAGCTTTGTCTGCAAACAAAAAGCTGTTTGCTCTGTGATGACTGGAGTTCATTTAAATAAATCATTTAAATAAATCATCTGTTTCTGCATGCTGAAGTTAAAGGAGCTCCCAGCATCCTGAAATGATCACACGGTGGGTTTCGAGCGAGCAGGAGTCTTCATGGATGAGATGTCGTGGAGGTATTCTTGGAAATGTCTCATTCTGCAGTGTCGTGCTGCGTGTATTAGCTCCGGTCTGTTCCACACGGCTGAACTGTCGGTCTGTGCAGGAGTGTTTCACTGCCTCCTCCCTGGTAATGAACACAGACCTGATACTGTAATGAGACCTGAGGACTTGGCGTTCAGCCCGGCCGTCTGATCCAAAGGACGTGACCCAAACCGAGGCAGCAGAATCCGCCTGCCTTATCGAAGCTAAGGCCTGAAAACAGACACTTTGAAGACTTCATAAAACCAGGCTGATCTGAACTGACAGACATTACAGCATCATTTTTCTGCAGTTTTATCTGAATAATGACTTTTCGCTCTGCCCTTTATCCTTCATTCTCAACCTACAGCATAACGGAGGGTAAAACTCTGCATGTGGGTTGATCAAAACTGATTTGTACCAACAGATCTGCTGGAGTTATTGTGTACTTCCTGTTGTCTCTAAGCTCATGTTCTGTGGTTTTAACCTTAAACTGTAGAAAGAAATGAATGAATCCATGTGATCTGATTCTCAAAGAAGCCTTTGGAACCTTGCTGATGTGACGAAATGGACGCTGCCATACTGTGTCTGCAGGCTCCACCACACTCTGGGCCCTAATTTAACAGCATAAAGCAAATAAACCAAAGCTGGGGTGGGCAAATAACAGCCCCTGGACCAAACCTGGCCCACCAGTTATAATTTCGGGCCCTTGCCATGATCTGGAAAATAACTTTTATATAGGTATTTACTCATTTTTTTTCCAACTTTGACGATCATTAACAGCCTAAAGTAAAGGCCTCAGGCACAGCATCGCTGCAGACAGCTCATGATAGAGGAGCAGAGTGCATGAAGAGGGCCTCGTACCCCTGCAGTAAGCAGCGTGGTGTGTGCATGTGACTGAGGAATAGCAGGGAAATTCTCAAGTATACCTGCAAATCTAAATGTTTTAGTCAAGATTGTGCCAAATTATATTCCCCCAACTATATTTAAAATCTCTGTTAAGGGCCGTGCTTCAGTTTTGTAAATTTCCAGGTTTATTTTCATGGAAAGTTTTCCAGTTTTGAAAATTCCTGGACTTTTGCAGCCCTCATCCTGTGAGTGGAAGAAGCTCGGTAACTGTGTTTTGATCTTGATGTGTGCCAATATATGACGCATCCTCAAAACAGTAGAAACACTCTGAACCACAGACTTTAGACTTTAAAGTGCAGTCAATATCTGTGTCCCCAAGTTAGGAAATACAACCAAGATGAGGACACCAGAACCTGCATCCATGGCCCAAAAGCAGGACCAATGACCCAGTTAAGAAGATTTGCACCTGACAGCTCCTCATTTTCAGACAAACACACCCCTGGGCACAAACCAGAGCAGATATTGATTTGCTATAAAGACAGCGTGGGTGCACGACATCTAAATGACACATGCATCAGGGAAAATTAGGGAAAACACCTGCACATCTCGCCATAACACTGTGTGCTGGTCATAAACTAGGGCCCCACACAATCATGTGACCTCCAGGGGTTTCTGCAGCCTGTCTCAAGTGGACATTTGAGGACCTTCAACTTCCACAGGGGCCTCCTTTCTCAACCTGGAGGCTGACGCTTGTTTTAAACAATGAATTAAAATAAATCAACTAGAGGTACTCAGAGAGCACCAGGCTCTGACGGGACATTTCTGACATGGCCCAGTTATGCTGAAAAATGTGTAAAACTGCCCTGTTTTAACAAATCATTAAAGAAATGACTGGATCTACATCTGGATTTGGATCATCACCCCAATCTTATCACTCCCTCCCTGTGCCATGACCAGCGTTCCCTGATGTAACTGAAATCTGTTGCTTTCTCCTGCACACAGGCGGACAGACGTACAAACAGAACTCCTTGGCAGAGGTGATGTTTCCTCATCAGGGGTTTTGTTGTTCTCCCTTTGCAGAGATGTTTATTCACGTATCACATACTGACCTCTGCACACTCCATTTGACAACAACCTACCACTTCATCCCCATACCTGTCATTATCTGTTGTGTTTTGCAGATTTTATTGTTCCATTTTTGATTTTATTGTTGTTGTTTTAACCTTGTACAGCCCTTGAGTGTCTTGAAAGGCACATTTTAAATTAAATGTATTATTATTATTATTATCATTCTGTTGTCCTTCAAGCCTGACAGATTTAGTCCTCATATTGTTTAAAAGTCAGACTTTTACGCGCAGTCCAAAGCAAAGAGGAAGAAAATCCACAAAGATGGAGGAACAGAGCAAATGGGTTGGCACGGACATGTATAAAACTGACTTTGTATTTCTTGAAAATGTCTGGAGTTTCATCATTTAGTTCATTACAGTCAGACTTTTTCATGTGAGGTCCATTCTCAGCTCACAGTATCACACCGGGGACTCTGCCTTCAGCTCTGCGGCGGCGTGTTTTCTGCTGAAGTTCAGCTCCAGTTTAACGTCTGGCAGTGAGAGCTGGCGTGGCAGAGTCTCCCCGCTGGAGCCTGAGGGCGGTTTTTAAAGACTGTAACAGTTCAGTCTGTCTCAGCGAGTTCTGCTGCAGACTTTGCTCTGCTGTAATCTGCACTGGCGCACGTGAGGCTCGCTAAAGCCGAACCGGAGATTCACTGTGACCTTCAATCATGATGTTTAATCTTCAAGGTCATCTGAGCAAAGACCCTGAGAGCTGCGGACCATTTACTGCATGATGGAAATACATCACTTCTAGGATATGATCTGGAACATTCTCTGGCCAGAAGTAAAGAAAAAGATTTCTTTCTGTTGAGGAAACTGCTCAGTTTACTTAATGCATAAATACAAACTTTACAACCTCAACCACTAAATTAAACCGTCATTTTCTGCTGTTTTCAGTCTGTTGCTGTATTTTATAACAATAAATACAGAACCCAAACCCTTCAGGCTATCAAAACATTTGTACTGTATACTTAGATCATCCATGGACGAGCTTTGGCTATTAAGACAAATAAGAAACTCACAATAAAAAATATTTATGATATCACTCAATACATTTTTGCTCTGCTGAGTCAAATCAAGGACCCCAGCACTCCTCAGACCAAAAATTACCTATAAAGATCCTTCACTGAGACTCTTCGTGACCTTAGATTAACTACAGAGACGGGTCGTCACAAAAAGAGCTGGCACCCAGAGGACAGGTCATGTCCCCACTGTGACACCAACAGGCAGAGACAGAGCTCCACTTCCTCATATCATCAGGCTGTGACACAGGAATACTATCCCCAAACAACATAAACACACCCTGGGTTTAAATTATCGACTGACACTTAGGAAATCCCATATTTACTAATCTGTCAGTGTGAGACAACCTGAGGACAACCAGAGGACAAGCAGAGGACACAGCACACAGATTCATGCATATAAACATGCACAAACACACACACATTAAGAAAATACACACTTTGTTTTTAGTTTCTTTTCTTTATTAATTTCTTTTCTAATTTCTTTCATAGATATTCAATTATTTCAGCAGAGACAAAGGGAATAAAAAAAGGATTTATGATAGCAACAAACCCATGGACGCCAAGATCATAAATCTGTCCTCATCACATTTGTCCCTGCTGAATATAGATTTATATGAGGTTAGTTCCTTGAGATGTGGCATCTTATCTTCAAGAGGGTCCTCATGTCTATATGGTTGTAAGGAGCAATAAACATGCAAATAAAGCTCTTTGAATCGTATTGAAATGAGTCTGTTGAGTCTGTTTCTGTCTCAAATGTTAGAAGGGAAAGACATGGCTCATGCTCTATTTTAACCCTTTTTTAAATCTGTTAGGTAACCATCATTTCTCCTGTCGGCTGTTGCTAACTGGATAATACTGCAAGAAAAGAAAAAACTAGAAAGCACTCAGAGAGTGCAAACCTCCACCAAGGTAGCTCACATATTGCTGTTACATCTATAAGCAATATTTCTATGATAAAGTTACCATCATAATATGATTCATGACCCTGAAAACACACACCTTGCACTCAGAATCATGTTGATATCATTATTAGTTAGACAGTTAATGAGCAAAATCGACCTCTCTAATGGCGGTTATCTGGATCACCATCAACTTCTAATTATTTTAAGTTGGGTCATTACCAACATCTCCTGAAAATTTCAGCAAAATCCGTCCAGTCGTTTTGTGTAATCTTGCTAACAGACAAACAGATAGACATATGCCTGCAGAAACATAACCTCCTTGGCAGTTGGCTAATCTAAATGTCAACAGACAGACAGAAAGTGCTGCCTTTCTCTAAGGGTCCGAGTAGAAGTCTAACAGCGACACTGCTACATACAAAAATTCTTAAAATAACACTTCAATGAAAACGTGCTGTAAGCGATGAGTCTGACCCAGAGCTCTCCACAGGCCGGTATGAGAGAGAGTGTCCAACCACACCGGTCCTCAGAAACATCCAGAGTGCAGTGGAGAGAAAAGTGAAATCAGATCAAAGCAGATGGGACGGTTTTAAAAGTGTATTTAAGGGATCTGGCGTCCTCCTTAGGGTCCCTTTAGTTAGGTTTTGGCAGCCAAGGCTTTGGGGATGATTTTGTTTTATTACCTTTGTCTGTCTATCTTTCTGTCCGTCCTTCAGTACTTGAGCGAGACAACTCAAAATGTCCTCGACAGATTATGAAGACATTTTCAGGGAGTACTGGTCACGGAGGATGTGATTAGAATTTGGTGGTGAATTGAAAACAGATGTAGACTCAGGAGTTTTTATTAAGGTAACATTACACATCAGGGCACTTGCCCTCAGTTTCTATATTAGCTCCACTAACAAGGTCAGACATGCCGTGGCCTTTTATGACTTATCAGCAAAAATGATTCACCTGGCAGCTCAAAAATATTATGCCTAAGGTTGTTAACAAAATCTGAATTTCCTTGATTTCAAAATGGCATTTTCACACATCATGAAGACATTTTGTTTCTCTGCCTTTTTGTCACTTTCCTGACCTGGCTCAGCGCACATCAGAATGTCTGCTGTCACAGCTCATCAGGTTATTGACCGACATTCATCCTGCTGGTTTCAACATCCATTTTAGCACTGGATTTACAGCTTCAACCAGCAGGACAGTTCGGTCTGTCCCCTTTTTTTATCATTATTTTTATTTCACAGCAGAAGGAACCAATGTTTGGAGCCTGAGGAGTGGAGATAAAACTAATGACTACTTCTATCACTAATCATCGACTTTTGGGTCAATTAGTCGACTAGTCAGGTGTTTGTTTGCTTGTTTGTCCCCACAATTACCAAATGGGTCTTATTATTGCTTTGTGATGTTAGTACTTTATGTCAAATAAAGATGCAACATAATAACAAAAATTATTACTGTTCTTCTCATTATTATTTCCTTCTTACGGTTGACCTGCTCTTTCAAACTTAAAATGTGCAGTTTTGAGTTTAATTTAGAGCCAAATATTTCTTATGTCCAACGCATAACTATTGTTAACTTAACATTGACAATTCTGTTTTAATGTGATGTCTAGTAACCAAAGTTTGTACATAATTAAGATTAGACTTTGCTTTACAGTTTAGTGACAGGACAGGAATAAGAATTTGATAAGTGGAGGGGGACTACAATGTAAGAGGAAGGAAAAATACTGCATGGCTTTAATTTTGGCTTTTTAAGAGACATGTGGTTTATGATTTGTGGATGTGATCCTCAGAGTTTCTTTTCCTTTAATGCTTGTGCAGTACTGACATACTCTAAAACCAAAAGGCCGCTGATAAATGAAAAAAAGATCCTTTAGAAGTTTGTTAAGTGCAGCTCAGTGAGAGCAGAGTGAAGATAACTGTGACTGAGTTTGAGTCCCGTGGTCACATGCGGAGTGCTGAAGGTGATCTCTGAGAGTCATAAATAAGGAAAATGCTCAGTTTTATCTGTGAGCAGCAGTCTGCCCAGGATGGAGATGGGGTTAGCTCTTAAATTATGTTCTGGCCCTGAAGGGACTTTGGAAAATTCGGCCTAAACTTCATTCCTGCCCCTATTGTTGTTGTCTTGTTCAGGATGAAACACACCAAGAGAAACGAAGGTTTAGAACGCGCTAACATAACCGCGGCCACTGCCGCCATGCTACGTTGTTTTCCTGATGCTCTGTGGCCTCCATCAAAGATAGGAAGAGGAGTAAGTTGACTCCCTCTAAAACATGTGATGACATTATTTAACAACTATCTGATGATAAAATCTCACTGACCGTTACGTCACTGACTTTTGTCGATTACGTTGACGATTCCCTACTGCTGAGCCAACAAAGTTTTTTTTCAATCCCACAGAGGAAGTTACTTGACTTTAGCTTGATATAATGCACAATGCTGATGAAAATGGAGCTCATGTTCCCCCTCATAAATGTTTTTTAGTGCCCTGTGGTTTGATTCAAGCAGCTCTGCAGGACCAGTGAGACACCCCTACCTCAGCACAGATCAGAAGAACAATGCTCGCTCATATCCCAGCCTCTCCTCACAAAGGAGCCCAAAGTTAAGTGTGATACAGTATCTTGCCCCATCTTTAATGCAATGTGATGGATTAGGCTTCTCACTGCAGGAGCTCCTCTAATCCCTGCACACTGACTCACAGGAGCAGCTGATGCAGAGCCGGTGTGGAGAAACAGGCTGTAATGTAGACCAGCTCTTGACAGCCAAAGGTGAAAATACTGCATGTCACGTCTGTAAATCTGACTGGACGCTGTGCAGGTCGATGATTTATTAAGAATTATTGAACCACTGGCGTGTATCCACATCTGAGTTCTGTCTGACTCACATCATTCACATGCATGCCTGTCAGTGGGGGGACTGAACAGTGGTGCAGTGGTTAGCACTGTCGCCTCACTACAGCAAAACTCCTCCTCACACAGACCCTGAGTCCAGTCCTTCATGTCCATGCATGGCTCCCCTCCTGTGCATCAGCTTCATCGATGATGTTAAAGTGTCTGTTGGTGTCCCCGCATCAGCCCCTCTGGGATGACCATGGCCTACTATGTCTCCAAACTGATGAGTGGTGTAAACAATGGATGCATGGGTAGGAATGTGAGTGTATGTCAATGGAGGTTAGAGCTCGGCTTAAGCTGTCAGCACAATGGCTTTCAGATCATGGCCTTGTGTGTGCTATGGTTTGGCTGCACACCATAACATCACAGCCCTGTCTCTCTGCAGGAAATGTGCATAAATAAAGGATATATTTAAATATCAAAGATTACACAGACATTAGAAGCAAGTCATCTGCTCTAAATAAGAAATAGAAAGTTAAGGATGAACCACAATTAAGTCCTCACAAGTGACTTGATCCATCATATAACTGACCCTGAGAAACTTCAGTATAAATGCATTATGTACAAGAAGGAGCATTCCCCCACAGAAAGGCCAGACCAGGCTTTTACTTTGAAAAGCATAAACAGGAAGTGCAGCCATGCTGTGTTCACCTTCTTCTGATGTGAACTAGCATATGTGCTAAAGCAGGGTGAATGTGACTCTGTCATTTCCTTGAATATTTTGGCAGAGATATAAATTCACAGCGCACGGTAAAAAATTGTGGAAACTTAAGCACACGAGAATTATTGCTTACATCAGCTGTCTAAAAGCTCTGCAAAATGAAAATAGACAATCTCCATGGCATTTACGCAGCCAAAATCCATCCAGTGTGAAACAGCCACAGGAGAACAATACTGGTCTATCATCTTCTCCATCCAGAGAAAACACTGGCATGCTGTTGTATGAATTTAAACTTTCATTTAAGATTACAGACTGGCAGACGTGGGTGGGGCAACATTAACTGGATCAGAATCTTATGTAGCTAAACAGGTTAAAAAATGTCAAGAGATGTTTTTCTGCCTCTTTCTAGAGTAAACAGAAGAGTGGGGGTGTCTTTGTGGGGCCTAATGTTACAGCTGCACAGAGGCGTGCTGAACACAGCTGTCCCTATAAAACGCTGTAACACATGGACTCCTGATACCGTATAACGCTAAGCTTAGCTACACTGCTGAGCTACACATACAGCCTGAACTACACATTAACAACCAGAAGAGTGTAACTGTTTAACAACGTGAGCACGGGTCGCACACATGGCACAGAATCAGGTGGGGGGCAGAAAGACACCTGCAGGCAGGTTCCTGCTGGGCACGGTAATAACTCAAGGCTCCTTATGTTAGAGGTCTCCTACATTTACAACATGGGTTAAGATCTGAACAATGTTTAGCTGGTTGCACGTCCTAGAGAAAGAAAATCAAGTCAAACCAAGGGACAGTTTTGATCAGTTCCAGACAGCTGAAACCCTTCAAATAACCAGTCAATAAATCAATCTTTATTTTTATAGCTCCAAATCCTCTACAGTATTACCTCAGGATGCTTTTACTAAAGAGGAGGTCGGTGCCACACTCTTCTTTATTTCTTTTTATTTATTTTATTTTGTTTAGGGCGGATCCAGCTGCACTGCAGAAATAAATAGAAATGCCAGGACCATAATCTGTCGTTGTTATAGTTCTCTGTTAAAAAGAAATTTATAGGATAGCCCGTAAAGGGTCAAGAGGGTCCTCCTCCCTTTACTGTCGTAACAGTAGTTATTATGGTGGTAAAATCAACAGCCATGGATAGATTGATCACTGTAAAATTATCAATAGCTTTAATGACTATGAAGTGGAGAGGATTGATGTTGGCAAGCACAGCTCCATGTCTGTGATAAGTGCAAAAACTCCCCTCCTCTCCACTGTTAAACATGTGCATTTCAACAGATCCATGTATAAAACACAAACTGTACATACACTAGACTTTTACTACAAAATAATTATGACTATTATTGTATCAATAAGAATAACAAAATAGGATCAAAGGCAGAGCTCAGCTTTCACATGTTTCTCTCCCTCTGGATCCATATCTGTCTTTTTACAATAAAGTGTTGGATAAAGAAATTAAGTGTCTAGTCTGCACAAAGAGCACATTGAAATATGTTGAGGTTTCTTCTGGTTGTGGCAGCCACAGATCTGTGTCCCTAAATAAGACCATCCATCAGTCCTCCATCAATAAGCATGACAGAAACAGCTGTAGCGCAGAGATGGATCAGGCCTAACCTCGAAGTGAGGCTGGATCTGCTTGATTCGATGTTTGTGATGAGGAACATCCATCTGAGCTCGGTCTGCAGACTTTGAAGAGACAGTCGGCAGGAGCTACAGATGCAGCCACTTCAATTTCCCCTCCCAGCCAAATGCCAGCAGAGTTCCAGCCAGTTACCAGCCAAATATCAGCCACACTCAGTCATGCAATCACAAGGTTTCCCCATGTAAGGACTCATACTGTAGGCTTCAACATTTGCTCTTATGGTACAGCAACTGTTAAATAACCTGAGAGGAAGCTGTTCACCACAAAGTCATCCAACCATGTACTGAAGATTATGATTTATACCTATAAGAGATTACTATTATTTTTTCTTCAAACAGACAGCATTGAACTGAGTATAATGCAAAGAGCTGTTTACAGAACTGGATTTAGCTTTCAACACAGACTGTTGTTCGCATGCGGAGTAATACAGACTGTTCTGGTGAGCCAAAGACATAATGGAGAGAAGGTATTGTTCATGGTAACATTTTCCAACCTAATATAAATTTGCAATAATATAGCCTAATTTGCAGGATCTTTGCATTTAAGAATGGCCCATAAATGAACGGCTCACTCACAACTGCGAATCAGTTCTCATCCTTCACTAAAAAGAGCTGTTCACAAGCCTCCACTCATTCGTGAACATCCCATCTCCAGCCCAAACCACCACGAAGAAGGTCATCAAAACAAAGGCTCTGTTAATGAGTAGAAGAAAATAATACAATGATAGCAGAAGATAGTGTAAAATAACGCGGTAAAACAAATAAAAAAGTCGCACCAAGCACACAGGACCGTTTAGAGTTGATGAAGAGTTCATCTGATGACTGCAGGCAGAGGCAGGCTAGCTAAACCTGTTGTATCCTGGCATTTGAGCTAAGCTAACTAGCAGTAGTCAAAAGAATGGAGTCTATCTGATTGTCATGGTCTCAGATATCTCTTTAAGATAGCAAGAGTCTTTTTCATGACACTGGGCCCCAAAGTGCTTTCCCATTTTTGCCCCGATATGTGCGGCCTATTACCTACTACTATGTCTGAAGATCCCTTGGAGCTAATGAAAGACATTTTGAGACTTTTTAAGGGGCTTCTAAAAGGTAGAGGACATTTTCCTGCAATTGCAGGATTAAGTTGACTAAATTTGGAAAAGCAGAAGGACCTGCCAAGAAGTGAGAGAAACCTGTGCATCTCTTTTTCCAGATGTTGTCTACCTATTTGAGCAATTAAGACAGCACACCAGACTCAATCTGCACTTTAACAATTAAAACATAAGAAAATACTCAATATTGGGCATTAACAACTATTATTCCAATCTACTATATTGTGGCAGGTTTCTTCCCTGTCCATTTGCCTGACAAACATTTCAGCACTGTATTAACGTGATAATAAATGATAAGTGTGATGTGCTGTGCATAAATCTTTTAAAACAATCAACCAATATTTAAAATTCAGGGCTATCAATTGTGCCTTCCTTTTAGTGCCATACCAGACTATCTAATCACCTGCCGGTTTACAACACAGTTATCTATCACACCATTCTTTTAACATGACAAGAAAAAAAATCCCCAACCATACTATTCTCAAAAATAGACGTTTTGAGCATTTTTGAGGGGTTTGGACCTTGACCATGGAGACAGGGCTTCTCTCCAGAGACTTTCTGCAGCTTTTATTTACACTTGGTCCCACAATTAATGTAAAATGCTCTCCGTCACTGAAAATATGAGACTCTTATTTAAATGTCTAATCATTTGTATACACCAGTGTTTCTCTCAAGGCCCCTTGAGCACCAGGCTCTAGGAAGCAGCCTTCCCTCACCTATTAGTAAAACCTCCAATGCCCGAGGGCGAACAAAAACACGCACAGCACATCCAGACGCACACATGTGGCCCAAGGTGAAAGGCATCTAGGAGCAGTCCTGAGGACAGAAGATGGAGGAAGCTTGAACAGTCCCGCCACTGCTGTGATTCCCGGTTAATGAAATACGCAGAGAGCAACATCTGCAGCCATTCACCCTGAAAATAAGCCCATCCACCTCTCATCATCATGGAGACACAGCCACACTCACACCTACCACAGTCCGAGCAGAGCGAGCAGCAGCCACGGGTTCATGGTTTCATCCCGAACAGATCCGACAAAGAGCCGCTTCATCCTGCGATCCAGCCGGGGAGCGGGGCGCCTTCACCGGGGAGAGGAGCTGGGGAGCTGTCGGTCGTCTTTACGCAGCCGATCAAGGCTCAGTGTAGCGACGAGAGAGCTGCGTCCATGCTGTGTGGATGTGCGTGTGGAGGGGGAGGAGGAGGCGGAGAGGGAGCTGACTCTGCTCTAGTCCATCTGCAGTGCCGCTAACAGGCTGCTGTCACACACCGAGCCGAACAGCCTGGTCCCCCCTCATACCCACCGTTAACCCGTTTGATTACAATTATTCACATATAGTGTATTAAACCTCTGATGTGTGCGTGTGCAGGTGAAGCGCAGCTGCTGTGTAATCCTGTCACACTGCAGGAGCCAGTGAGCAGCACCCAGGGGAGACCCTACACCCCTGAGCTCCAGGCCAAGGTGACTCCAAGGCATGGAGAACAAATCCACACACAACCCTGATCCCAGGTTTACAGTGTGAAGCTCTAAAACATGTTTGTGATATTGCACTGAAGTGTTTCAGGGGTGTGTTTGTCAAAGTGAGGGGGGCCCAGGTGGGTCACAAAACCCTGAGGAGAAAAGGGTGATATTTGTATTTTCATTACAGACAGGGGTTTTTGAACATGTCAAAGACAGACAGTTGGCTTTGCTCCTCCTCCGATTACCTGCACATGAAGGCAAAACTCATAACTTTGTTACCCATTTTCCTGATGATTGGCCTAACTTTATAAACCAGTTGTTTTGTTTTCATTCATTTATTGCCTTATGAATGAGGATTAGGACCACAGAAAAAAAAATAAAAACGTTTTTTTTTTTTCTACAAGCCTGTGAAATAAGTCAGAATTCTGAGATTAAAGCCAGAATACTAAGAAAAAAATCGATAAACTGACTTAAAGTCTGACTTTATCGCAGAATTCTAACTTTATTCTTGGAAATCTGACTTTTCCTAGATTTGGAAAAATATCAACCTCTAAAAAAATGTCATCGGCCCAGTAAGAGTAATAGTTCTACATTGGCAACAAATAAGTCCTTTCTCCTCAATGAAGCACCATTTTAATATTTTGTCTTCTTCAAATCTTGTAATTCATCTGTTGCACTTGCACAAGAAGATTTTTGAACAGGTCTTGTCATTTTTTCTCTCTGATACAGAGGACTCCCACTTAAGTACACCTGTTCAACAGCTTAACAAAAATAACTAATCAGACATTCACAAGGCAGAAACTCAATGCATTTACACATGTAGACATGGTTAAGATGGCCTGATGGGGTTTGAGCATTAGGATGGAGAGGAAAGGTGATTTAAGTTACTTTAAAAGTGTTCAGGTGCATGGCCCTTCAGATTTCACTCAGTAATCCCAGAAACAAGTACAAAAAACACATGCAATGAGAGTTTGTCCTAAAGCACAGAGCTTCATTTCTTATGTTGGTATACATTCTAATGATGCTCACCAATAATTGAGCTCACAGATAATAGAACAAGCTGTCCAGTGTATTACATGCAGTAGAGAACACCAAGGATTCCTAATGGTAACTTTATTTGTGCCTTTATTTGCAGGAAAAGGAGAGCATAAATTGTTTTAAGCCAGCAGGTATTTGGTGTACAGGAAACTGGTCCTTCATAAGCATAAGCCTGCCTGATCCTGACTTTATTAATTGGAGGATTAGATAATTACTAAGGTTGAAGTGTCTGCCTCATCTTTTGTTGTGTGAGAAAAATCACTATAATCTGAGCATCTTAACATTTTTCATACTGTGTTCTGTGAAATAGCAAAATGCCGGCCACCCTGCGCTCACTGATTTGGTTTGATCTCTGTTACTCCCAAAACACACCCATGTTTAATCAAGGCACATAATCCATCCTCTTTGCCCCCTGCGCCCAGCTTTGCACTGAGAACATGCGTCTGTGAAATTTCAAAATATAGACTGACACGCCTCAAACAGCTGATCACCATGTGCCGGAGTCAACATGCTTCAAGCCATCAAATTACAATAATCCAGTCTAGAGGAAACAAAAGCATGGACTAGCTTTTCAGCATCGCTCTGAGTCAGGATAGGCCTGATTTTAGCAATAAACATTCATACATTTGGCTAATCTGTATTAGGGATGAAGTTTAATTTGTGAATTTGGTAAAATTCAAGTTATACAGTAGTTTGATTCTTACTCTGCTGGTGGAAGGATATTAAGGCTGTGCCATGTCTAAAATAGTGCCTAATCAAAGCTGTGATGTGATGGAAAGTTAAGTGGATGTAAACAAACTGTTTGTAGTCTGTGATGACCCCACACCGTTTTTGTGGCTTTTTTTTCCCACATTTTTTTAAATTAATTGAAGAATCTGGCATCATGTACAGCAGTGTATAGCAACGGCATCTGTCCTGAGATTTCTGAACAGAGAGAGAACTGAGCTGCGACACTGTGGCACACATTCACACAACCCCCACTTCAAAAAACCTGAACTATCCCTTTAAAGTAAATTAATGAACTTTTCCCTAAATGTATCCTATTAGGGCTTCATTTAACATACTGTATGTAAAATCTGAGATTTATTTTATTTTACTAAATCAGCTAATTCTAAGTTGTATAGGTTTTTGTTGTAACCTATAATAACCTGAAATATTTCCTTAATTTTATGACAGTTCATGGTGACGGTTTGTTTATCTAGAACATGCTGATGCATGAAAAGCCGCTAAGCAGGAGAGGAAGACCTGCTGCCGCCGTTGTGTTTCTGTATCTCATAGTCGTGCTGTTAACCTGTGATGGGTCACGGTTATTCTCTGCCTGCTCCGCCCTGTGGCCACCAGCTGCCCATCCTCGCTCTACATGAATGAAACAGAACATGGATTAACTGATCAGGCTGAAAGCTGAAGTTCATGTTTACGCCCACCTCCTGTTGGAGTAAAGGGCTTGCTTCACATGGACCAAGATGAGCTGCAGTGTAATCCAAAGAGAGCTTTTTTGTTTTTCTAGTTAGTCGTTCATTTACATTAAATGTTATACATTTAAAATGTACAGTTACAGCCCTCTTCACCTCAGATCTGCTCTCTCAGTCTAACTTACCTTATTTACCTCAGCCATAAAGACCCAGCCTGAGCTTCTTCAGCGTCTATTTTTATTTCATTCATGGACCATTAGCATGGCTAATTATTGTTAAGCCAGCGTCTGAAGAATACATGGTTCAGCTTTGATGCCTCTGAAATCACACGCTTTATGTAAATACGTGTGATTTTACTCTATAATAGCCTGTTAGCTGGAGCTCTGAGAGATGAAGACAAAATGTGCTCCAAAGCTTTTTCTTTGTCTCCTGGTTTCACTGTCAGCAGTTTGAGTTGATGTGATGAATATCAGTCAGAAAGAAGATCAGAACATCTCTTTGACCGAGCTCTCGTTGGGTTTCATCCTGACATGAAAGAAGAGGAAACGAGGAGCAGCACCTCATGCTGCATGCTTCAATTTCACAACCGATATCTCAAAGGATGACAGTTTTAATGCACATTGGAGAAGCATCTGTAAATCCTCCTTTATCAGAGTGTTAGTGACAGCAGCTCATTTTGTGAAGAGATCTTTGGGATTTATCTTTGACCCCAGGGCCATGTTTGCTTTGTCCTAAAGGAGAGACTGATTTTTTGTCAGTAGTTTGTTTTTCTGTGTGCAGTTTACATGTTTTAGATCACTTTAGATTAAAGATCCAAGGCTCCATATTTTACCCCGTCTTAACATGTTTACTCCAGGGGCATTCGTGGTGTTACTGTGATCCTCAGCAGCTTCACTGGTCTCTGATCGTTAAGGCAGTCACTGGACACAGAGAAAATTAAACACACTATAACAATAAAACACCTTGATTTTAGAAAAACTTCCTAAAAGTTGATTCTGTCCAGACCCCATATGGCCTCTTCCAGTGCAGGTTTAGGAGATCCTCCTTTATAATGAGGGCAGCAGAGTCACTGCAGCAGCACGGATCACGCACGGCGAGGGCGTAATTCAGTGTTCTCCTTCCAGGAGGGGTCCAAATGCCCCAGAATGAAGTGCTATCACCAGCACTGTCAGGATGCTTCAGGGACGAGCTGGCTTGGCATCAGGCCTCAGCTCATAGTTTCCATTCTTTTTCAGCCTTGCAGTGCACCCCTGACATCACTGTTGGCCTCCCTTAGGGCCCTTGGGCCCCACTAGGAACCACTGCATAAGCAGGGCATCAGAAATCATCAGTTTAAAAAAGGTTTTCTCTTACCCTTAGGCCGCCTGCTGCTGTGGACTTATGAAGCTTCAGTAACTACAATTACAAATATTTGGCCTTTCATTTAGCCCCTTTCCATTATCATTATAGTTCCTGATATTAATTTCAGAGAGATCAACAGAATTAAATACATGGTAGTTCCTGCAAACAGCACACATATATTAGTTTGACCTTGACAAACAATCATGGATGACCTGCTGCTGTGGACCTGCTCCACTCCATGTGCTTTATCCTGATCAACCATCAACAGAAACATCATTTAACATAAATTCATACTTTCAGACCAGTTAAACCCAATTTAATAACAGTGCAGCTCGATGCTGCAATATTAATCAACATCAGTCCTCTCCAGATTAAATTCATTATAGATATTAATGTTAATATTAGAGTGATCTCTCTATCCATGATTGTATTGATTATACATCCATAGTAACTATCTTTACAACCATATAGACATGAGGACCCTCTTGAAAATGAGATGCCACATCTAAAGGGGCTTAGCTTTAATAAGTTAATATTTAACAAAGACAAATATGATGCTTTACAAATAAAGATTGACTGATTGAATCTATATTCAGCAGAGACAAATGTGGTGAAGACAGATTCATGATCTGGGCGTCCATGTGTTTGTCTCTATCATAAATTCTTATTTTTAGTCCCTTTGTCTCTGCCTGGATGGAAACATCTGTGGATGTATGGATGTGAACATACAAGTTTGTCTCCAGCCTACTTTATTGTAAAGTGTTTTGAGATAACACTTGTTATGAACTGACAATACACAAACAATCATTGACTGATTGATTGATTGACTGATTGATTGATTGATTGATTGATTGATTGGCTCTTGAGCATGTGTCAGTATCCTGAGTGGGTCTATTGGATAAGTATGATCTAAAGCAGTGTGGCACTTTTTCAGAGCATCATCACAGATGATAAAGAGGACCTATCTCCTGTCTTGGAGTATAAATGGACTTCATCAGAGGTGCTCTGGTTTTTGACGATGCAGAGAGAATAACTGGGTGAACTTTGACAGTATTGAAGAAACCAGCCGCAGTCTATGAATGTGAAAAGACTCACAAACTTTGTTTGAAATAAAACACGAAGCACATCACTCATAATTAAATTAACCATCAACACCTGCACGTCCTGAGGTAGAGACAATCTCACTGTTGCTTAGCAATTGAATCAACTAATTGTCCATGTCTGAAAAGCATGAAGAAGATTATTTGAGAGAAACCAATCAGGTACAGTGTCTTGTACTTTTTTAATAAATTCATTTTGCTTATAGGTGTTTTTTTTCTAAAAGGCCACACACTGATCCCTTCAGTAAAGAAATGAGAGTCAAACATTCTTGCTTACAATGACAGTGGCTCTATAAATCCTCTAAATGGGCTAAAATATATTTTCACATTCTTTGTAACACTTCCGTCATGGGACTAAAATAATACTGTATTTTCTGTTGTATTTAAGCTGATGTCATTTAAAGGGTTCATTCTGTATTACCATACTTAAGGTTTGGCACATCAGACTTTCAAGTTTTTTTATCTTTTAATCCTCATCAACAGTCAGCAGTATCTTTCCTACACTTTTGTGACATTGTGCTGTTCTTTCTGATTGTTTTTATTTAAACAGTCTCTTCTCTCTAATCCTAAGTAAAACTTCAATCTTTTATTAAAGCATAAGGGATTGCAATCATCAATCTGAATGTGTGCTCTGAGATCTTTAAAACATAAATGAAGGGAATTTTTGGAGACACTTTCAACTCTCAGGGAAAGTCAAATCATTATTTTTTATTAGTATCCAGAATGTAAGGAATGGACAAAAGCTTCCACATCACGCAGTACAAAACAGGTTTTTTAATACTAAATTGTTTTTAGCTTGTTTGGTTGTTTTCTGGTCACTCTGATAACTGAGAGAGGTTTGACTCGGCAGGTCACACCTTCACATTCATTCACGCTCACTCCACTGATGGCTATAGTTGTACATTAGTATCAGCTAACTCATATACACCCTTTCATACCTATTTAATTATCCACTGCCAGAGTGTCCTGCCTAAGGACACATCAGCATGTGACAGCTGGAGCTGGGCTTGAACCCTCGACCTTCTGATCGATGGTGGAGCGTACTGCCAGTCTAAGCCACATATGCTTCAGCATGAAAAATAAAGAACGGCGAGAGGAGGCGACAGCGCACAGTTTACCTGAACGTGGGTTCAAATGTTCAGTTTCAACGAAGACCTGTGAGGGTGTGTGAGAAGACTTAGATAGTTCATCCATCCATTATCTATACCACCTACCCCTGTCAGGATCACAGGGGGCTGACAAAGAGTGGGAGGTGGGGTACACCCTGAACCGGTCAACAGCCAATCTCAGGACCGCATAGAGAGATGGACAACCATTCACACTCACACCTAAGGGCAATTTAGAGTCACCAGTTAACCTAATGAGCACATTTTGGATCTGTGGTGCCAGAGTGCCTGGAAAGAACCCATGCATGCACGGGGAGAACATGAAAACTCCACACAGAGAGGCCCCCGGGCCAACATGGGGGAGTGAGCAGCCTTCTTACTGTGAGGCACATGCACTACCTGCTGTGCCTCACAGTCTTAGATAGTAAAGACTTGAAACATAATCATTATTCAGCAAAAACAGAGATCGTCTATAGGACTTATTCTATGTTATATAGTTCTATGCTCCCTCATGCTTCATAGCAAAGAGAGTCACACTGAAAATGAAATTCAATCAAAGATTATGTCCTTAAAAAGAGCTGTATCTCAGTTTTATGAAACTGTTTTGTTCTTTCCAAAGCTAAAGGATGGGAAAACATTTAATTGCACTTATCTGCTGGAAAAAGTTTGACTATTTGATGGCTTCACAGCAGACATTAGGAAACAGACAGCATCCTAAATGGTCAGAAAGTGACAGAAATGCCATCTCTTAGTGAAGAGAGAGGTTTTTCTGTCACAAAGTACGTAATATTCTATCTTTCTTACTTTAACAAAATTATTTACCAGCCCCTCCACCTTCACACAAGGATCAGCCGATGTTGTAATGGAATCAAAAGAGAAACTTTAGCCTTGAAACGTTAGGACTATAACTGGTGTCTGTAAAGTTTTCTGATAATACCTGCTGTGAGAAACTTGAATTGTATCGGTCACCTCCCTCTGTTCTCACTGATTCGCAGCTGGCATAATTACAAACAATTGACTGAAAGCAACCCATCAGCGGTTGGAGTGCTTTGTAACCAGCACCAGATTTACAAGTCATTTAAACTGATTCTTGATATTTGTTTAATCTTTACAGGCCTGAAACACTGGTCAAATACTCTGTCCAAACTGTTAGGCAGCCACCCACCACGAGAGCACTGATGTTCTGCTTAACTTGACATGAGTGAAGAGTAGGCATACTCTAACCAAGAGATAATCAAACTTATTTAAAGGTGTTTTAGCCTGAATTTATACCATGGAGACAGCCCAGTTTAGATTTACTTGTCTATGGGACAAGACACTAGAACTCAAATATTAAAATAATTAAAGTGAAAATGAAAGACAATTATGAAAATTAAAATAACAATTAGGAAAACTGGAATTTTTACCTCTGCAGAGGAGGTTATTATTTGCCTGTGTTTGTTGTTTTCTTTTGTCTTTAAGTCCAAAAGTTTTTAACAGATTCAGTTGAAATTCACAGGAAATGTTGGTAAATGAAGTGATTAGACTTCGATGATGACCTTAATCTGGAATGTGGGGAGACGGTGGACAGAGTTGGAAAGGGGGCAGAAGAACCAGGGAAGACATGCAGGATATGGGTCCCAGGCTGGACTCTGACCTGGGCCGCGATCGGCACCCCATAACTGAATGTTTTAAACTGCACACACACACTCTCTCACATACACAACGGTCAATTATAGCTTATTATCTTAGCCTGAAGCCTGCCTTGTTTTCCCTACGTCGGGCTCCTGCAGTGTTCCTCTCTGTGCTGTGTTGGTGTTTGCTTACAGGGGCAAAGCTGAGTCCCTCCTGCTGACCGAAGCAGAACAGAGCCCAGAGGTGAGGCGTGAAGGGAAGAGGTAGTTGATCCACATGTGATAAAACATTGTGAGCAGGCAGTGTTGTCCTCAGGGTCATTTCTCCGTGCTCGGGGGTTGATGTTTGGTAGTTGTGGTTGGAGCTGCAGCTCAGACTGTTTCAGCGGTAAATAAGACAGCTCATCAGAGGGCTAATGGTGGTGTTATGATTAACACTGATTGTGTCACAGGTACAGTGTGATAAGAGCAAAGTATTTACCCTGGTGGATGTGGTGATTTCACAAACAAAGGCTGAATAATTGATGAGTTTGTCATTAAGCCATGTAATCAGGAAGAGCATTAATATTAATTCTGACTTTCTTAATTCTAATTAGACCCTGCTTCTGTTAATTTCTGATTTGGGTGACCTTGTTTTCAGGAATTATCGAACTCAGTGACTTATCACTGTGACAGAGCAGCAGTTCAGCACTTGGAGACCTTGGGGTGGAGCCAGTCTCCTGCTGAACAGGAGGGTTGGGGGTGTGGGTGAAGGAAGTGAGGTGGGCAGATGTGAAGTGACTAAAATAAGAACTGAAGGTAGTGACAAATCCATAGACTAATATGTCCTGTCATGTTTGGCTCTGCTTTATTTAAGGTTAGCCTCTTGAGGTCTGGCATCTCATTTTCAAGAGGGTCCTCATGTCTATAAGGTTATAAAGGTATTTGTTATGGAGGTATAATCAATAACAACCATGGATAGAGAGATCATTCTAATACACTAACAGCCATAATAATTATGAAGTCGAGAGGACTGATGTTGATTAATACATGTAACAGGATTTATATTGTATATTATTCCACTTGCTCTCTGAGTTTTATGTTCCTTTTTGGTGTGTATGGCTCTCATCCCTCTCTTGGGTGTAGTCTATATGTACAATGGACAGCAGCAATGCTCAGTATGTGAGAACCTGAACATTTTTGACCAGTCATGATTGTGAGCATACTCCAGCAGTTGTCAAAATTGAACATACAGTATCCACCTGAGTTGAGGATACCAACCAACAGGTGTCGGGGATGTGGACCCTCTGGCCCTGAGATGGGTCATTTCATCCCATGATGTCCACAGTTTGAGCCGCCATGTCAGGGATGATGTCCCTCACGCATTAGTTAAAAACAAACAAACATCAGAATAACTTTATTGTTTTATTGTTTTCTCCATTCTTCTGTGACTCTTCACCCTCTCTCCCCTTCTCTCCCTGGTTATTTCGTCTTCATTTTCCTCTGCATAGCTCCTCTGTATTGTTAACGGTGGGGGGCTGAGATCAGCTGGGGCAGAGTAAAGCCTGGGACGGACCCCACTGCCAAGCCCCACCATGTCCTGCTAGATCAGCCGGACTCTCAACATCTCACATCACACACTCTCATCCTACATCCTCCTAAATCTTCATTAAATGTTGAAATGGTCTGAGTTGTTGGAGTAAAGTTTTGATAAAGTCCCTCATATTTGCCGCTCACCTGTTCTTCTGCCTTGAGGCCCTTTAGAGCACGAGGCCGTGGGCAGAAGACCGACCTCTGCCCAAACCATCCACACTGAGGTAACGTTTGTGTGTCCAAGTATGGAGCTGATTTTGGGCCAAAAGTTTTTTTTTTTCTTTTTTTAAAATAAAAACAAAACAAAACAAACAAAAAAATAACATGATTGAAAAAAATGAAAATTGAAACTGAGAGTTTAGAGTGTGATCTTGGATTCTAGGAAAAGAAAACAATGAGTTGAATGAAAAAAAAAAATTAATATACTTTTAATTCAGCTCTGTAATTTCTTTTATTGTAATCCATTCCCTGATGCTGCGCTGCCTTCACTGTCTTGTGTGTAAATGGGACTCATGGTTTCTTTAAGTATGGGTGTTAAACTTAATCTGGCAGATTTTACAGTTTATATATTAATTGCCAAGAGTTGTCAAAAATAGCTTTTAAAAGGTAACTGTCTTCACTTTTTACAAATATCATGGGAATACAGTGTAAAGAGAGTGTTGAGTTATATCTATCAAAGCACCCACATGAAGGCAACATAAACGCTATGCTGTCACTCACAATCTCCCGCCCGTCTCAGTCGATGCAACACCAGAATGAGGCCAAAATTCTGAAAGTGAAAAAATTTGATTTAAAAACTAAAAAAACAAAATATAACCAAAAAAATAAGATTTGAGCGTCAAACTGTAAAGCTGAAAAACTGTATAGCTGAAAAAAAACACCTCAAATATGAAAATTCAGAAGATTAAAAATGAAAATTATTTTATCAAAATAATTTCTGAACTGAATCAAAGGAATACTCAAAATGAAAAATAACATCTCATGCTTATTCTTATTTCAACTTAGTTTTTAATTTATCTTTTTTAATTCAAGATCAAACATTAGATTTTAAGTTTCAATTTTATTTTTTTTTAAATCACATATATATATATATATATATATACATATATATATGTGTGTATATATATATATATGTATATATATATATATATATATATATATATATATGTATATATATATCTTTTTTTTTTTTTTTTTTAAATTTAAAAGCTTTGGGCTTCATATTAAAGAAACTTTGAACATCTTAAAAACTCTAAACACAAACTCAGTTAAAACTCTGGAGCCAGAATGCTCCTGCACCGTCCCGCTATACTAAACTTTCCCAGGACCTGATTTATTAAATTCTTTTCGTTTCATATGAACATGCAGGGAAAGAGGCAGGACGATTATATTGCTTTTGTCCTGTAGGGTCAGTCCCAGAACTCCATGGATAGGACCATAGTCTGAGATCCTGCTTCTGACGCCGCGTTTGTTACGATATTTTCTGTATATTGAAGGCAAATAGAGGATTTTGAGTCGATCACTCATCTTTGTGAGTTTTATTCAGTCCTACAAAGAGAGGAGCGGTTTCAAAGAGTATCAAAGCAGTCTGTAGAAGAGCTCAGTGTGGGACCATCCCGCTCTGAGTAATATACACAGAAAAGAGGGGGTTGATTACACCACACATCATACGGATAACTGAAAATCATATCATGAAAGATCACAGTCAAGGGTGAGAGCATCATATCTGGTAAATAACTTTGAGTCAGGCGAGGCGGAGGCCACGAGATCACAATCTTAGTTTCTCAGGATAAACAAAGTCTTGTAGACACAAGCAAAGCAAAATAAAGTTTTCCCAGTACGGGGGAGAAATTGCAGCACCTGTGGATAATTAGTCTGCAGAACGTGCAAAAAGAACAGGACAAAATGATCCTCACAGAAAATAGGAGGGATTAAAGGGCCACACACTGGGCTGCAGAGCAAACAGTCCTAAAGCCCCTCTGCTGTTTGCATGTATTAAAATCATTCATTATGCATGCATTAAGGCAAAGGGGTCCCCTTTGTATGCAACCTACTCTTATTGCAAAATGCATCCAATACTCAAAGCCCAGTGCAGCAGTTAGAGTAAATTATTCACATCTTCTCATAGCTGATGGGACCAGGAGCAGCGTCCTAGTGTCACACCACGATTTTCTGAGATTAACAAAGACTGAAACAAAAAACTGAACATATGAGCCTGGTTGAAGTGTCTCTTTAAGTCTTTGGGCTCTAATTTCGTAGACCAGGCGCAGGCGGGGCGCACCTGCCCTGCTCCACGCCTGAGCCGCGCCAACAGGGTGTGTCCAGGGCATTTTGCAAGTTTCGTGCACGGCACAGTCTGGCGCTGGCAGGCACACCCACGCCTCCGTCTCTCCTACCGGCGCACGTAGCAGAGAGGGAGGAGATAAGACTTGAGTGGGTTTAACACAGCTGAGTGTGATCTTCACCAATCAAATGAACGCCTCTCCTCGCCTTTAAATGCGCCGCGGGCGAGGCGCAGTGACAATTTCACCTCAGTGGCGAAGAAGGTCAGAGCCGCTGTCACTTTTACAGCAACTGGGAGGGCGCAGGGGCCACCGGGCCGCGCATCGGAGCCACGATGCGTGTCACCGTGTGGACCACCTCATGGGACAGATGTAATCTGTTCCTGTGTCATAAATATGAGTACAAAATTAAGTGATAATTACATTTGAAGACAGCAGCAGGCTAATCCATTCATCATGCTTGTGATCCACCTGCATTCCTGGTCTGTCATCGCCAAATAGCAGAACCTTTGCTGAAAATATATCTCCTCCTCATCCTCCTTAATAATGTACTCCATCTTTTTAGATCACGTTAAGAATAAAGATTAAAACAGAGAAATATGGGCAATCACAGGTAAATCCTTAAGACACAGAGTGACTTACATTTATTCAGCGAGCGTCTCTCTCTCTTTTCTTTTCTTTTGAATTTCATGAGATGAGAGAAGCCGGATACTCCGTATCGGATGATGTGGCTGTTTGTGGTTGGCTGAGAGATGTGAACTCGTTAGTTATGACAAACGTCTCTGATCTGACATCAGATGTGACGGGACAATTAATATAGATACAAATGTATGTGCTGGTTCAGACGGTTACATTAAATAGTGGTTGCTGTGATTGTTTATTGCATTGAAATGTGCCTGACACTCTGGATACCTGCCTGTGAGGTTTTGGTGACGTGTGCGCACTGTGCGTCTGTCAGCCAAATTACCACTGCCCGGGGTGCGCCTCGTCTGCGCCGAGAATAGACCAGGTTGGAGCTGGCGGACTTTCAGCGCACCTTCCGCGTTGTTTTTTGGCACCAAATTGTCACTGCGCCAAGCTGAATCTGTGGACACCTCCCCCTGGTGCGCCGTCACACCCATCTCGGTGCAGCCGGTCTACCAAATTGCCAAATTGGCTGCGCATGGTGGTGCGCCGGATGAAATTACCCCTGCGCGGGGTGCGCCAGGCTGTGCCACCCTGCGCCACCCTGAGTTGCGCCAGGAAATTAGAGCCCTTTAAGTCACTGAAATGTGCAAACATGGATTTTCTGGTTATTCTGCTGATGTGGGCATAGATATGGTGAAATGACTTTCAGAAAACGACCAGAGGGATGTTTAAGTAGCCAGTTTTTACAATGGGCGGCAAAAGTCAGAGGAAAACAGCTGCAAGAACAGAAACGCAGAAAAACCAAGTACAACAACAGGAGAGCTCCAGGCCTGCAGGGGGCGCTGTTGCAGGGAGAGACAGGCAAGAGACTGAGGTCAAGCCAGCAGATCCTCTGTTTTCAGGGGTCAAGCCAGCTGTTCCTAAATTTGAAGTGCTCATGTATTTGAACCTTTACGGTAAATGCTCCGTGCAGAGCCAGAGGGGGATGACAGACAGGCTGAGCGACTTTATCATGTTCCTGTCTTCATTTTACCATCAAAAGTGTGAAATAAAGTAGTCTTGGCTTAATGTTGGCTCTAAGACTCCTCTTTTTTCAACATGAATGATGTGTAATAATATTGTATCAAATAAAGTCAAAGAATGCATGGAGCAGTTTATTTTGAGCCTTTCGACTCGTTCAGTTAGTGAGAATACCTGAACATCAGTATTTCATGTACTTTGAAAGTAGATCATGGGACATGATAAAGTCAGGGCCTGGCTGTCATCCTCCCCTGCGGGCATTTACCATAAAGGTTCAAATATGTGAGCACTTCAAGTTTAGAAGCAGCTGGTTTGACCACAGACAACAGAGGATCCATTGTCTTGACTGCAGTCCCTCTCGTCTGTCTCTCCCTGCTGCAGGCCTGGAGCTCTTCTGTTCTTGTACTTGGTTCTTCTGTGTTTCTGCTCTTGCAGGTGCTTTTCTCTGACTGAACTGCTTAGAGCTGTTGAAGGAAGTTTGCTGTTGTTAGCCCCCATATTTTGTTTCTGAAATGCTAAATGTTGTGTATATGAAACACTGACAAAGTTCATGAAACTTGATCATAAAGGTTTTTTGTCTTTAAAGAAGCTAAAACTTGCCTGGACTGTTGTAAAATTCTGTCTAATCATAAATCATTTATCTTTGGGGTCTCTGTCTCTGTCTCTGTCCACTGCTGATGTCTTGAAGCCTCCCGAAGTTTTAATCCTTGTAGTGATGGAGCCGAGTCTGCGGGGAGGATCAGACGATGCAGTTCAAAAGCAGGTGGACAAACAGGAAGGTGAATGTGCTGATGTGCTGCGGATGCTCGGCTCGGAGCGATTAAAGCTTCCTCAGCAACACCCCACCACTCAGCACGGCTCCGAGCTCAGCAATGTGTGGATCTAAGCACTGTTAGGATTTGGATACCTCGAGGCTCTGCTGACTTCTTTGTGCGTGTGTGCAGGATATCTGGACACCTTCAAAAAGAGTCACCTAAAGTGGTTTAAAGCTGCTCTGTGCAGAGTTCAGCCTCAGCAGCAGCAAAGTGCACAGACAGCCATGTTGGTCGACTCAAACCTGAGAATTTAAAGTACAAAGAACACAAAACATGACGTGACATTTCAGAGACTTAAAGGCATAAAGAGGATGGATTCTTACACTTTACTTTACTGGTATCAGGAAAAAACATCTGGCTCCCATTGCGTCTTCTGATTTATTACCTTCTTTAATTCACTACATCAAGAGCAGCATCCGTCTACACATCAACATTTTACAACAGCTCTATTATACTGCTGTGGAGTACTGAGCTCATTTTCTTTTACAGAAAGGGACACACTGGTAAGTGGTTCAATGTAATCACACGAATGTCTCAGGATGTGTCCAAATGCAGACAGATTTAGCTTTTGTCTCCATTTTGGCCTTTTTTTTTACAAACAGTGTCTCAGGTCACTGAAAACATGTATGAATAACTCCTGTTGAGGCAACAAGTTTTAGTTACTCTGAATTTTCGTGTTTATGTGTAGACATGGAAAAAAGCAAGAAGTCAAAGTTAAGTCTCACGAAGTTATGATAATAATAATAATAATAATAATTATTATTATAATAATAATAACAGCAAATATTTTGTTTGGAACTTTTAAAAACAAATGTTTACGAAGTGTTTTGACAAGCAGACAGGAACATACAGAAGAAAAGCACAAGAGTCGTAGCACAAAAACCAACAAAAAGCTGACTCCTAATCCAAGAGGCTTCACAAACACAAATGAATAAACCAAAGCATAACGAGAACCTAAGAGAGGGCAGGGGCATCTCTGGAGTCTTTCAGACCAATGTGCTCATGGAACGCGAGGAAGCCTTAAACCACATAAGGGGGCACAAGAATCCAGGGTGCCCATACCCAGAACACCCCTGAGTTACAATCCCCCCAAACTCTCCACCAAGAAAGAAGCAGTTCTCATTTAATAAGAACCCAGACAAAGTCTCTGCATCTCTTAGGGCCTGATCTGCTAAAGGTTTGCGTGTATAAAATCACGTGCAAACTTGATAGCGCGCAAAGCTAATCTACTAACAGGGTGCAGCGAGGATTGCGTCTGTCAAATGAACGAAATAACACACACAGTCCATTTAGCATGTTAGCCCTAACAATCCCACAACTGATTGGGCGCTGTGTTTTTGCGTCTAAATTTAACACGTTTGAAAAGCAGGTGCAAAAAAGGCACAGCGTTACGCACAGAGGGTGTGGTCATTGTAGCGAGAAACAGGGGTTGCGTTAACGTAATATTTTCCATCACCGACTGAATTTTTTTATGAAAAAAATAAAGACTTGGAGGCTGTCAGTCATTATGATGGACTGGAAAAACAGGGACAATTCAGTGTGCCGCCATACTGATGCAGATGCACGCGTAAAGTAAACCCTCTCTGTTTTGCGCTCTTAATACATTGTGGAGGAGGTCATTTTGCCTGTGTAAAAAAAAAAAAAAAAAAAAAAACTTTATAGCCATAATCACTCCATTTATCACTCAGAGCTGACTGTATCACACTCTCCACGCACTGACAGTGAGTTTAGGAGCTGTCAGTGCGTGGAGATTGTGACGCAGTCAGTGCGTAAAAGGCAAAAGTACCCGCTCAGTCTGTGTGTAACTGTAAGACTGCTCTTCACATGAGAGGTTATTGGTGATGAAGCTGTGTAACTATGAGAATGCTGTCATTAGATTATGTTTAATTGTAATCAGAAAAGGAAAATTAAAAATATGGATAGAAATAAGGAGTGATGGAAAAGTGACGACCTTGTCCATCAAAATGGCAGACAGCAAAAAAAAAAAAAGATTACTGCAAGTGTGTTCATTTGCCTCCAACTCCATGGCTTCAAACTTCATTTTTCATTTGCAGCCACTCTGCTCTCCCAAACTCTCCATGGTGACAGCCGGTAGCACACGCAAAATCCTCCTTTAAAGGGGGAAGTCTGCACAACTTTTGTGCCTGTTATCAATTGCACATGCAGTGATAGTAGATCACCCACAACACGCCCACCAATAGTAGGTGGAATTTTTTAGCTTGCACACACAATTTAGCATCGTTATTTTGGATCTTAGTAGATCAGACCCTCAGTGTATTAATGTTTGATAAGCTTGGGTGCTAACTAATGATCATAAAATAGTATAAATAAATAAACCCCTCCAGCCTCTCAAACAGAGGTTTGATTATCTATCAAACTTGCATAACAAATGTTACAAAGTCACTGATGACCTGTTATATAAACTTGCCTTTGTGATAGTTTTGATGAAGGCGTCATAAGGTATCAGATTATCCGTCTGACTAATGGTGTTAGCATTCGGCACTTTGGGGAAATAGTTTGCAGACTTTCTGTCATTTTCTCTCATTACACTGATAGTTTGTTACACACGTGTCATTTTTTACTGTAAAAACACAAACAAGGGCCCTACTGAGCATGTGCAAAGTCAGTTTCAACACTTCAGCTTACTTTTTTTAGGGGGGCTCCCCATAGTGGTTATGATATAATCATTTCTTTAGTAAAATAGACCCCTGAGACACGTCTATATCTATTTATCTATCTATCTATCTAGATTTGTATGTGTATGCATATATATATATATATATGCATACACATACAAATGTGTATGCATATATATATGCATATATATAAATGTGTATATACAAATATATATACACATATATATATTTGTGTATATATATATATATATATATATATATACACATATATATATATATATATATATACATATATACATATATATATAAACTGGATTTTTTTTAAGTAGAGCTTCTTATTCCAAAAAGAAAACATGGAAGATTGTTGTTTAATTGTTGTTTTCTATGAATTGTGAGCTGCTGCTGTCTTCGTCCATGATGAGGTGAAATTGGCACTGCGCCTCGCCTGCAGCTCATTTAAAGACAAGGAGAGGCGTCCATTTGATTGGTGAAGACTCTTCTGTGTTGAACCATGATGAACGTGTTGAAGCTTTGAAGGAGGAACTCAGTCCCAAATTTGTTCAGCAGTCCAACGTCTCCTTTATTTTGTTTTGCACTTCATAATGCGACACACATTCAGTGGGACTCTGTTTTATTTGAAACCCTGCTGTTGTTACACATGCAGAAAGTGGCTTGGCATTGATGTGCTGAAATAAGGAGGGGCGTCCCTGAAAAAAGGCGTAATGATGATGTGAAAACGGGGACTCAGACCAGAGCAGACTTTTCCACTTTGCCTCAGTCCATCTCAGATGAGCTCAGCCCAGAGAAGCCGGTGGTGTTTCTGGGTGTTGTTGATATTTGTCTTTGTCTTTGCGTGGTAGAGTTTGACCTTGACCTTGTAGATGTAGAGATGAACTGTGTTAACTGACAATGGTTTTCTGAAGTGCTCCTGAGCATCAATATTCTGATGATATTGTGGCCTATAGATGAAATCCTTATATTTCTTGCAATTTAATGTTGAGAGGTGTTTTTCTTAAATTGCTGGGATGCTCCTTTTGTCCCCAATTTTGACAGTCACCTTCATTTTACCTGATCAGCTGTGGGACATTTCAAAGACTTGAGCTTTCCTTAACTTTATTTTGATGCTGCTGGATGTTTGGGAAATATTGCAGGCGTCAAATACAAAATGACTGAATATTTAAACAGTTTTACCATCACATATCTTTGTCATTTATTCAATTGAATATAGGCTGAAAGGATTTGGAAATCACTGTGTTCTGTTTTGATTCACTTTGTACACAATGTCTACTAACTGTGATCTGTACATGCATTACTACAATAAAAACCCAGTGTACTGAAAACAGCAGTGCGCCTGGATGGCCTTGAGGAAAACGGTCTTGAGTTAGACGGGATAAATAACATGTTTTGAAGCTTCTTCAGTTTTTCATATCGTTTTACAAAAAGTCAGTCTGTGTTTATTGATACACAAAGATGATATATAAATCCTTTATTTCATTTAAAAATAAGTCTTTACAGATCAGTTATAAAAGTGCCTTTTTGTGCCCCTCACCCACACACCATGAAAACTGAATCAAATGTAAATGAATCCTTCATAAAAGTGTGAAATTTGAAGTTAATCTGAATGTAATTGAAACAGATGTGGGTTAGTAGATGGCCTTTTCATATTTTTTATGTCACCAAAATAATGATACACACTGAGCCCCCCCTCAAAGTCATTTCTCGACCTCGTCGCCTTGAGAAGCAGCTCAGTCTTATATGCAAATGTGCAAATAAAAAGCCTTTTGATTTCTTTATCTTTTGGCTTCAAACTCTGCTGTAACTGGAGGCAGTGAAAGAAAGAAACATGTGTTCTCTCAGCAGAAGATAAAGCTTCCATATAATTAACTGAGAGACGGTGGGGGGGCGTGCGTGACTTCAATGCTTTTTACTGTAAATAGATGTTCGCCATCTGTTCCCCGTGGTGAGTCCGTGAGCTGATGCAAATAAGAGCAGAGAGCTGAAATAACAGCTGAGGAGTTGGTCCTCTTCATCTTCACTTCTTTAATGTGTGACCTGGAGGAGGAGGAGGTGAGGGAATCCCTCAGAGTGAGAACGAAAACACGGCTCAGCCACAGCTTTGTTCTCCGCCGTGTTTCTGTTTAGAGGCACCTTGTTTGTGTAGGAGTGTGTGCTCTGTCTCTCAGGTGGATCTTTGTTCTTCAGTCTGCTGGCTGATTGTCCTTGGGATTGACTGTAGATTACAATAATCAGAACAAAACCTGCTTGAATACTTACACTTCAACTACAGAGGAACACAAATGAACAAAATGGGCACTTGTCATTGTTGATTAATTTATACCTTGAATAAATACACCACTGTTTAAGTAACATGGACATATTGTTTTTACAATGAGGATCAATAAGAGAAAAAACGCTTTATTAATTGGTTTTGCAATTTAAGTCCTTCATTCTTAGGCGTACCCAAACTTTGAAATGTCATCTGGTGAACTCAGCACCTTTACAAGGTTCCCAGGTGACTGCTGTGGTTTAGTCAGAATTGTTCAGCATTTACAGGGCCGACTGGCCCGTTAGCCAAATGCTAAGGGCACCATGGCCTCCGGGGGGCACCACAAAATTGTGAAAAGAAATCACCTTTAATATAAATATATATAAACTGGTTATTACTATTAACTCTTAAAATGGAAAAGCTCACATTGATTCAAATGTAAAGCAAGACCCAATTAATATTATGATGATGTATGATGTATAATATGTTGTATTTATAATCTATTGCTGTTATTATTACTTATTCACTTGGGGTAAAGGTATTTATGTTAGATTTCAGATTTTTTGTATTTATTTATAATTTTTTAAGCATGTAAATTGGGTGACACATTATCTTATAAATTAAATACAATGGTAAAAACAATGCTATTCAATTTCTTTGTTAAATCTATGTAAATCATCGATTGAGGGGTGTGCCATGTAAAATCAGCCTAGGGTGGCACATTGGGTAGAGCTGGCTCTGGGCATTCACCTATAACATATTCCTGCAGTTAAGCTGCTGGCAAATTATACAAATGGTAGTATACTGCTGTGGATTCCTCTGTTAATTTGACTTAATGCAACAAAGCTTTTCTGACTTTTCACAGTGTTGCTTGTGATGTTGATGCAGGTAAGTGAGTGGATGTTGTGAGGCCAAAGACGGAGTGGACTGCAGGGTGGAAAGGCAGATCACAGCAGGGCTAATGTGAGATAGTAGGTACAGAAATTAAAGGAGTAACTGGCAATTTTTTATTCTCTAAAAGTAAAGAGTAAAAAGCTTTCTGTGCTGCAAAAGGAGAAAAATGGAGGATGAACTCCGGTCTGTAGATGATTCTCTCATCTTGATGTGTGGACCCAGTGGTGCTGCCAGCTACAATCCTTTACACACTTCCAGCCTGATCTACTAAGATCCAAAATAAGGAGTGCTAAATTGCGTGTGCAAACTTTAAAATTGCACGTGCTTTTAGTGGGCACGTTGCAGGTGATCTACTATGACTTTGTGCGCAATTGATAGCAGGCGCAAAAGTAGTGTGGACCGCCCTCTTTAATAGAGGATTTTGCGTGTGCTACCGGCTGTCACCATGGAGAGTTTGGGAGAGCAGAGTGGCTGCAAATGAAAAATGAAGTTTGAAGCCATGGAGTTGGAGGCAAATGAACACACTTGCAGTAACCTTTTTTGCTGTCTGTCATTTTAACGGACAAGGTCTTCACTGTTCCCTCATGACATATTTCTTCATTTTTAATTTTCTTTTTCTGATTCCAATTAAACATAATCTAAATGACAGCATTCACATAGTTACACAGCTTTATCATCAATAACCTCTCATGTGAAGAACAGTCTTACAGTTACGCACACACAGACCGCTCCTAAACTCGCTGTCAGTGCGTGGAGAGTGTGATGCAATCGGCTCTGAGTGACAAACGGAGTGATTCTCATTCATAGCCAGCTATGAAGATCTTTTTTACATAGGTTAAATGAGCTCCTCCACGATGTAGGGCGCAAAACAGAGAGGGTTTACTTTAATCGAGTCTGCATGAGTATGATGGCACACTGGATCGTCCCTCTTATTCCAGTCCATCATAATGACAGACAGCCTCCAAAACTTTCTGTCATTCATCAAAAAATTCAGTCACTGATGGAAAACATGCCGTTAATGTGACCCCTGTTTCTCGCCACAGTGACCGCAGCCCTCTGTGCGTAACGCTGTGCCTGTTTTGCACCTGCCTTTCAAACGTGCTAAATTTAGACACAAAAACACCGAGGGCAATCAGTTGTGGGTTTGATAAATCACATTGCAGGTGCTAAATGATTACATTACATCTCCCTCTCCCAGTATTTTGCACATTCTGATCATCTCCATGTATTCTGCATATTCATGAAGGCAAACACGCTAAATGGACTGCGCGTGCTATTTTGCTCATTTGACAAACGCAATCCTTGGTGCACCCTGTTAGTAGATCAGCTTTACGCACGCTATTAAGATTGCATGTGTTTTATACACACAAACCTTTAGGAGATCAGGCCTAAAGTGCTAGTGGTGTGCAATACTGCAAGATTTGGTATGGATCTGATACCAACATCGCTTATAATAAGTGGACCTGGCAACTATGGCTTTGGCGCATGCGCCATGTGTGTGAGTGTGTTTTGGGAATGGGCGCCACAACCAGGAAAATTGTGTTTTGCTTTATTGTGGGAAGATGGGAGATAAGTAATCAGGGGGGATTCACACAGACAGAAAAGCCCCAATAAGCAACTGCATGTTAAGAAACAAGCCCAAAAAACTGCAACCCACGGCAGCGACTCATGAGATTTGCAAGCAACTTTAGAGAAAAACAGGCCCAAAGACACTTGTAAATGAGCAGACTGGGCAACACTGCAACTTCAGGTTCAGATCTGTCTGTGGGAAAGTAATGTTGCGCTGAATTAAAATTAGCCATAATGTTACAACAGCTGTTAGGGAGGGTAACCACCACCAGGCATATCAAGAAGACAGCTGAAGATCAGGTGTCAGGTGATTGGCTTCAGCTAATCAAGGCACACATGACTAAAACACATGAATGAGGTCTCCTGTCACCTCTCCTGTGTTTCTTAAATATTTCACCATGTCATTGTCCATGTGCATGCTGCTTTAGGCTGGACTTGGATATGAACTGTGATGGTACCGAAATGCCCGGCGGCCGCCCGAGCCCCCCTCACAATTCCTGTGGAAATTGTCTATTTTTTTTAATTTTTATTTTTCTTCATCTTGCAGCTACTTTTTCGTCCCGCTTCTCCTCCAAGGGCTTTGAGAAATCCCCCACAAATTACATATCAAAACCAGTGGCTCGGTCCTGATCGGCGTGCTATGACTTTTCTAAGAATTTTGTGAGTTTTTGGCTGACAACGACAACAAAGGTTCATTCAAACTTTAAAACGCAACCGGCTTTCTCCTCTCTTCAGGAATGTATTTGGTATGACGAGAGGGTTTACGGTTTTTGGTCAGCAAGTCTTCAAATCTCCCCCGCGTCGACCAAAATCTCCTAAAAATCAGGCTGTTAGAGTGACTGACTTCATCAGTCAGAGTGTGAGGGAGCCCAAATTTTAACCTGAAAAAATCCCAAACAAATAGCCACAACACGGAAACGATACATTGGACCAGAATCATTTTTTTCACAGAAATCTTGTCTAGGTTCCTGGGACTCATATAAGCCCTATTTTGAAGCCCACATCTTTTGAAAATTAAATGAGAGCCAGCTGTTTAGCCCAAAGTCCATGACTTTCTCCCATTCAACCCCATTTATTCTGAGTTTTACTCCTCCTGTGGTACTGACTGTTTATAAACTGCGATAGCTCTGTCATTTCTCACAGTATCTGAAAAAAAATTACATATTCAGAATCCCAAGACATGTCCGACACCAAGGGGGACCCAAGGATCGTGCGCCCAAACATACTCGGGTGGAGCGGACTACGCGGAGGTCCGCGTGGACTCAAATCGGACATCCACAAGGCCTGTGTGCGCAAAGCTCAAACTTTACGACTGCGTGGACTCCGCTCCGCACACTGGTGTCACACAAAACACTGCTCGGCATTTATTTTCACATCGACCCGCATTAACTGTGACACCACCTCCGTCTCTTCATTTTAGTGCTTTGCAAAGTCAGCAGCCAGAGCAGCTCCTCTCCCTCGTCCTCGGTGTGCAGCGTCATGACAGAGAAATGGAAAACAAGCATGATGTCCACATCCTTGTAAATAAAACGGAATAGTTATATTATTAGTTAGTTATTATTAACAGTTATATAATAATAATGTTTTCTCATTCTTTTTATGTTTAGATGAGTCGCCAAAGTGCTTTCATGACTTCAAAACAAAAAACTGTTATTGTGTTAGTCCTCTTCATCCTCTGACTGCATTAGTGTTAGATATCTTTCCTCTGACTCACAGTCATGTCAACAGCATACGGTGTCTTCAGTCCCGTTGCCACAATTATAAGAGTGTATTTGCTTAAACAAGAGGTTGACTAAGAGCGTGGTCACTCTTTGTTTTTTCTCTTCTTTTCTTTGGCAAGTTTCAGGCAAAGCACCAGGTTGCTGCATTCACGGCTGGATGATCAGCATCAAGGGGCACATAATTTGAGAAGGCATCCAGCCATCTTTTGTCTCCGGTCTAGCTGCTGACTTTTACACATTTTACATCTTTAACCTGCAGGATGACGATGGTGCAGCAGCCACCCTGGGGTTCATCCAAAGGTTAGATGTTTAAATTAGGAATGGGAACGATTCATTGATGATCAATTATGATGTTTCAGACTTTCGACAATCACATGAAATTTGATTTATGTGACCTTGGTATCAAAGGCTGGTAAAGTTACTGTGCGACAGTACCGCTGCACATTGCAACTTTGGTTAATTCAGAGCAGCTGCTTTCTGCCGCTGGACTGACTGTAACCAGACTGCGCTCACATCTCACCCCTGAGCCTATTGGCATGCTTATTTTCTTCAACAGAGTTTTAGACAGTAACCTTATAAATCCACGGTTTGGTTCAGACTCAATTTAATAACCACGGTTCAATTCATACGCTGGTGGTGTTTAGTAAATCAACTACAATATGGAATATCAAGAACACGAAAGAACAAATCAGCAAGAAGTTCATTACAGTATAATATTTTTTTCAGCACCAGCTCTGAACACACCTTCTTGTTTTTCAGGCGGTTCATTGGGATCAACCCTGAGCAGGGCACAAAGGCTGCACGGGGCAAAGGGAAGGTGATAAAGAGAGCTTCTGTCAGCCCTCCTGTCTCAAGTCTCCTAAGAAGACTAACGGACTTGGAGTGGGACTTAGTGTAGTCAGTGACACACTCTCACAGACACAGCTCTGTTGAAGCAGCTGATGTTCTCTTTACTTCTAAGTCAGAGTTAAAGGGCTGTCCAAACTTTTCATGTGAAGAGATGAAGTTAATAATGTCACTAGTTAGTCAATAACTTGACTAATATAATTAGTAAAATATTTCTTAGGCCTTAAAACCTGATAATGAATGTCTTTCAACTCTCTGGAACTCTCTGAAGGGCAAAACATTTTGTCATGTCAATTTACTTGTTGGTGATGCTTAAGTTTACAGTGATGCAATTTTTTTCTGATACTTATGTTTGTGTCATAATGTTCTTAGACAGCAACTCCTGAAGCAGACTGCAGTTGTCAGGCCTAAACCAACCTTTTTGTTTAGTTGTTTAAGTGTTTTAAGTAGAATTGAAGTTTTAAGTTGTTCTCTATGATATGAGGAAGTTTGATAATACTAAGAACCATCCAACTCATTACAAACCCAATATTTGAACAAATTCAACATTTGGCCGTTTTTGTTTAACCTTGAAAAATTGACCTTTTCGCAGGAGGTTTTTGCATGGCAGCAGCGATACTTAATATATACCTGTATGTATGTTGAATTTCAATAAAGAGACATGGTTTGAGGAGACACTTTGAAGTTTTATTATTTGTCTTGACATTTTAAGTTGCAGTTTCAAAGGTTATGCTTATTTATCACATAAAAACATGGTCCTTATAACATGACATGCAAGTAAGTAATTTATTAAATCACTAGGTTTAGAAAAATTAATATATTGTCAATTTTGCTAGAGGCAAATGAATTAACAGCAAGGTGTGGTATTATGCTACAGCTCACAGTAAAACACTGTAAATATACATCTTAAGAAAAAGTGTATATAAAGGGTCATAAACTGCAAATCTTTTCAACAGTAATTTACTGTTAAGGTTTAAAATAACAGCTCCTAGCTGTATTTATAAAAACAGTAGCAAACTGTAAATTTCAGCAACAGCAATATAATGTTAATTTTACAGTAACTTCTTGGCAACCCTACTGCCAGTTGTTTACTGTTTTTTAACAGGGGGAATTTCTAAGAGTGTGCTCACAGTACGCCAGAGTCTGGGTGCATACACAGGTATACGCCATATATCCACTAGAAAACGCCCTGAAATACCATATAACCACTACAAAATGAGCAAGGATACGTATAGCAGCATGCTTGTGTGACTTTCACTTTCTCTCAGTGTGTGTGTGTGTGTGTGCACTCCTCCGTCTGCCAGTGAGCGTAAAGACGCAGATAGACGCACATCGCAGGGACAGTGAGGGATCATCAGTCACTCTGTGTGATTTTATCATTCACACGGTGTCTTGACAGCTCATGTGCCCGGTTTAAGTTAACACAAAGACTTCAAAAACTGACGAGTGAGCCTTTCATTAATCAAAACTCTACATTCTTCATCAGTCCAGCTCTTGTTTTCACTAACTCACTGTTTTCTAAATAATAAATTCATCCTGAGGGATCCTCCATCACTTATTCTCCATGATATCAGAACAATCTTTGAAGGATCAAGCTTCAAATACAGTCTACTAGTGGAGCGGTTCTCAACCTGTAGGTGAAGGCCCATTACTGGTCTCAAAGCTGTTTTCAGTGGACGGTGTATAAATCCGGTAAAACTGCGGTAAAAACGTCTTCAGTGTATGGAGGCCTTAAGAGGACAAACATCATCAGAGTATGTCAGATTATACCCACTAGAATAAACCAGACTACACACAAATATTACACTGTTTTACATTTCTCTACTCAGACATTCCTGTTCAGATTTACAAATTCATTTATGTGGGCTATTATTACTTTGAGTTTGATGTTATGTTATAGATTTATTGATTTAAAAATAAAGTAGTGATAACTTTGACTTAGATGTTAACTTGAGCAGATCCAGTTTCTAATGACATTCTGACCGTTAATGTCCACTCCTTATTGTCCTCCAAACATTAATTTTCAAGTCAGATGCTTTTATACTGGATAGTTCATAGTGTTGTGGACTTGTAGTCTACACATTGATGCCAAAACATTTTTCATTTACTGAAGGAAAATTAAATCTAGGCTAATTATGCATATTCATTTACACTTCATAATTTAACTCTTTAAAGCCTGAATGTACAAATAATAGCCAGAACATTCACATTTGTTGGAGCTGAAATTTAACGGAAATATATTTTTTGTATCTCATTTGATACATTAGATGTTGTTGGCGACTGATAATCCACTTAAGGACATTTTTTTAAATCATTTATCTCATTGTATTCAGATGTTTTTTTAGTAATTTGTTGATCATATTGATTAAATAAAAGGTATCAACAGTATGCATCAAATATGATACAACAGGCTTTAAGGGGTTAATTATGTAAAGGTTTGTGCATTTTTAAGTTTTGTGACATATTCAGATTTTGTTTTGTTGCTGTTTGTTAACAGTTTGATAAAAAACAAAAAAACATGAAGTATAGTTTGATTTAGTTTGGTTATTCATTAAAGTATTTCTGCTAGTTTTACAACTTGTAATGAGCTTTCAGTTCTTGTAAAGCTGCTGTAGTGGTGATCAGCCTGCTGTTTTTGGTGAACAAAATCCTGGTCTTGGAGTTGCTGGTTGTGCATAAACAGACCTGTAGACGGGTAGGATATAGACTCATAAGAAGCAATGACATGATTACAGTTATTGTTTAATATCACTATGTAGGACACTTGAGGAAGTATCAGACAACACAGAAAAAAATCTAGCATTTATTTTTATTTTATTTGTTACCTGGACCTGAGTTGCACCATTTTGTTACTTCTGAGTGCTATATAGTACGAGTAAACCTACACAACATGAGACATTCTGTGTTGAATGTTGTCCTGCCGTGTACGCAGCAACATTTTGGTTGGCTCCACAAACTCTCACTCCAAGGTTTTCTGAAAAGTTGGCAGCCCCGGCTTTTAGTTTTTCTTTCTTTATTGTGCATATTTCATGACATATTTAAACACTTCCGCTACTGATTACAGTCTTTGTCATTTGAGGCCTTACAAATTAAACTCTTTTGACCATTGATAACAACTTCTTCAGGGTGGGCAAACATTTCTGCAGCTTTCTGCAACTTTATTTCATTTATTCATTTTTAGCTTTCTTTCACAACTTTAAACATTTTTATCACTTATGTTTCACTGTTTTCAGCTTTCCTTTAATGCTTCCAAATATTCACACTTTCACATTTTCAGCTTTGTTTGCACTGCTTTTAGCTATTTCATTTCACAGGTTTCTGCATTAAGACTCAGCATTTCAACACTTTTGCTGCAAGGAAATGCAATTTTTCTAGTTCTGCTTCTTCTTCTTATTCTTTCATGAGATTTTAGCACTTTTCAAAGCCTTCAAATTTGCACAGATTTTCACAGAAAAAAATTGAGCAATGCAACATGTTCCTGAGAATTTCTGTTGTATTTTTCACTTGTTTAACTGTTATAGTTTTTACAGTAAAACATATTTTCTGCAGATTTTTTTCCATTGAAATTAATGGAAGATGTCTGCAGTTCTGCTGAAAAGTGTTTCAACTTTCACACTCTACAGATTCGGCATACTTCCACCAACAGACTTCATTCTTGCTTGAACAGATTCACTGGTCTCTCAACTATTTTTACATGTGCTCAGCTTTTTGCTATCTTCTACAGTTTTTGAGATATCACTGTTTAAGCAACACAAACTTTTCAGGTTTGAGCCAAAAACTCTCCGCTCTCACAGCGAGTCACCTGTTAGAGTGGAGCTGCCGCTGCTGACAGACAAGAAAGCTTCACAATTTTCCTGCTGTAGCATCGCCAAACTTTGTTCCACAGAGATGATTTATACATCAAAATAAAGGTACACTTCTCCTCTTCCACCTGAAATTTGTTTCAAACTCTACATTGACATCGTTTTGTCTCAGTAAGCTTCAGAGCCACGGGTATGTCGCAGACTCTTCCATCTGCTGCCATTATAACACTCCTCCCCAGAGAGCTGATCGATTCACTTTGAAGCCTGTGTTTAAACTGCTCTCGTGTCAACATTTTCTACAGTACAGACATCAAACTTACATCAATCATTTCAGCTGGTTCTTGGGATGCTCACGGTGCAATCCTTTTTTTGATAGCTATCACGGTTTGGGCACAGCGACAGCTCGTTTACCCAGAAGTACCAAGCTTAACTTCCCCACTCTGTACACTCACGACAGTGACATAGTGATGGGCACGGCAGTTCTTCTAGATGAACTGAATCACTAGAATCAGTTCACTAAAAAGATTTGTTCAACTGATTCGTTCACCGAATCATTCAGTGCTTGGCGGGAGGAGCCTGTGAATCTGACTTCCTGAACTGATACACGGCTGAACGGTTCAGGCTTCAGTTCAGTTCATTGACATATTCATGACTTTCTGTGGATGTGACTGACACTTCAAGTGAAAAATATGCCTTGAAAATCACATGAAAATGCAACTATAATAATAACAATTTAATAACTATCAAAAAGCCTGCGAAGTAAAAGGTTAAAGCTGTTTTGTTGTTGTTTTATTTTGTACTTCATTCAGTTTTTGCCGTTCTTTACTCTGCTAATCATAATGTGTTGTAGAGACTAAATCTGTTAAAACAAGGGGAGGTGTGTGTTTATGTTTATATGGCTTGACTCCTGTTTCAGTGTCTCCTGCAGTACAACGTTCAGTGAGTGATACGTTCACTGAACAGTCAGACCACAGTACATTCAGTCAAGGATTCACACTGAACATGCACCATTCCCTCGCAAATTTTCACAATGAGAGGATCAGACAGTCACACATTTTCTCACACTGCAGGTTTTATACATTACTTGCTACATGCTGTGTCCTATTGTATGTGAGTTGCTGTGGTGGCAATATAGCTGAATTTAAAAAAAAGTTCATTTTTCTGAGGTACACTTGAACACAACACACTCCTATCACCTGCCTAGTACCTGCTACAGATGGTGAGTCTCACGTTTTAAGTTTGTTTACCTGGGAACTAAATCTGTTAAAATAACGGGCAACAATGGTCGCCATGGAAGTGTATCCCTCGGGGGAAAATAATTCAGGAGAGTGAAGTTCACTGAGTGTTTAATTCACTGAGTGATTCAGGCGTCGGCTACGCGGTGCAGTCAGCGTGCACGGTCCCTCCCTGCAGCTGGCAGCTCAACTGAACTGAGAAACGAAGGAACCACACGAGGAAGTGATTCGGATCAGAACGTTCACCTAAAAGATTCATTATTTTAATGAATCGTTCACGAACGACACAACACTACAGTGACATTAAATACTCTGCTCCTCTCGCTTAGATACATGTCCACCTTGTGGCTCAGCACAAGAGGATCGTGTTTTAGCACAGCAACAGCTCCTTCAACCTGAAGACCCAGCTCCAAGTCTGTGCTCTCTACACACATATGAGGAACATTAAGTACTCTGGTCCTGTTGCACATATATGTGGCTGCCCTGTGGCCTAGCAGCAATGTTGCTGACTCTCCCTCTGGTGGCCTGGGTTTGAATCTCGGCGTAGACAGTTATACTTTTCAACTGTGTGTCCAATACAGACGGTCGATTACTACAGCTCCTTGGTGTATGCATCTGGCTGCTTTCTTCTCAGTCTGGACATCACAGGTTGTCAGTCATTCAACCTTCCACTTCCATACAACTTTAATTTTTCCTTTCTTTAGAATCCACATTTAATGACATATTTCTCACTTATTGCTACTGATTACAATCTTTGTCATTTTAGGTCTGACAAATTTAACTCTTTTAATCATAGATAACAACTTCTTCAGGGTGGCCAAACATTTATGCAGCTTTCTGAGATTTTATTTCACATTTATTCATTTTAAGCTTTCTTTCACAACTTTAAACATTTTTATTACACATTTCCCACATTTGTAGAATCAGAGTGGTGCAGCCGTCCTGCGTGGTGCAGTGGATAAGAGCAGAGTTTCCTGATGCAGAAGACCAGTATGAGGGGTTCAGAGCTCTCCTTGGTTGAACCTTGACATGTAGCTCGCTATCACATCCATCTTGTCAGGTCTGTCATATTGAGCAGAGAGGTCTTCTGGGTCTAGTATTTTCTGCTGCTTGTTCAGGTATGGAGCAGGGTCCTGGAAAACCTTCGCCGCCGTCCTCCTCCGTCTGCTCCCCTGCTCCACGTGAAGGGTTTTGCCTCTCTCTCTCTCTGTCTCCCTTTGACCTCCTTTTCTGGCTGTACTGAGTCCTCCTGACCACCTCTGATTGGCTGCTGCAGATGCTCTGATTGCCCCCCCCCCCCGCCCCGCCCCGTCCCCCCCCTAAATTGACCCCTATGGTCTATAGTTCATCAGACAGTTTTTCAATAAAGGGGGCGAGGTATTCAGAATGTCGTATACCAAAGCTGAAGCTTGGAGCTCTGCGTCTCGTGATGGTCACCTGAGAGGAGACAAATGTCAGTGAGTTAACAAAATGTTAAATCCAAAGAGATTATTGGTGATCATATATGACAGACCAAGGTTTTCTCACATTCTCAGGATAATATGCACAAGGGTCTGGCGTCTGTGTGCGATCCCTTGGAGGCTGAGTACGGCCCCGCATGGTAAACTGTGGAGGTCTCTTGGAGAGTATATAGTTAGGATCTGCAACGTTGTAGGTAGCAGGGCCAGGAGTCTGAGGGGAAAGACAAAAGCAGAGAAGAACAGGAAACAACAGGGTTAAAACTTAAACTTATGTTATTTTAATACTACAAATGAATGTCAAAAATGATACTCAAACACTTTTTCACTATTGTGTTTTTCCACAGGAGTTACCCACAGACTTTGGCAATGACAATGACCAGCTTTACAATTCTGGTATTGTGACACCCCCAGTGCAGACACATACCTTGCTATGGTCCTGGCTTAAGGGTTCTCTGCGGCTGTACATGGAGAAGCTGGGAGCTGAAGGCATGGTCGCAGATTTGGTCCCAATCAGAGAAGGCAGAGTGTAAGCTGTAGGGCCTAAAAGAAAAGAAGAGGGTTTTTAGCGTTGATTTATTAAACGCTGTGTAGAGTAAACATACAGTGTCTACACTGATAGCTGCATGTTACCTGGCATCTGGTCTGGCTTTCTTTCCTTAATCCTTTCACCCATAGTGCAGGATTTTATGGACTTGAACACCAACTTCTCTGCTTTCTCTGGCGAGTATGCACCTGAAACACCGAAAGAATTGATCATTTTATATATGTCATGTGTCTGAAATAAGCAGTATATCTTCTGATGTGCTTTAACAAGATCTTGTTGTTATTCTGTGTCATAATGATGTCATGATGACACAGAGCCAATCACAGTGAATCATCAGGTTTGACTGACCTGGTCCTGGGGTGTCCTCCACTTTTGGGTCCTTTGGGCGGCCATTAATGGAAAACATAGGTGAGTAGCTTTTGCCCATCCTGGTGGTGTTGTAGGGCAGCGCGTATGCTGCGGGTCCAGGGCTGCGCTCAACTTTGGGCTCAGGGCGTCGGATCCCAAAGCTGTACATCGGTGCTCTTTTTTTTGTGGGGTCATGGTTATTGTATCCTTTTATGGAGGAAAGAATGCAAAATAATTGGCAAAGATTAATAACAAGCCATGTTGCTGCTGAAAAAAACAATAATTGATCTTAAAGGCTGTTTTGTGGGTACCTATGAGAGGAGGCAGAGCATATATAGGCCCCGGGCCTTTACAGGCAGCAGACACAGGTCCAATTGGCTTATGGGGCCTCCAGGTCCCGATCCAGGGATTATCTTTTGACATGGTTCTGATGGAAAGAAATGGAGTGTTAACATGTGTTAACTGTAAATATATGTAACTGATTTTTGTAAACTCGGCAGTATTTTACCCTAATATCTACAGCTACTTACTGTAAAAAACAAACAAACAGTAAACTACTGTTAATGGCAATGTTTTGTGGGAAAACATACATATTTATATAAACTTGACAGCATTTTACCATAAAATCTACAGTTACCTACTGTAAAATGTGTACATAGTAAGTTACTGAAAAGGGCAATACATCAATAGAAAATTCCAATTTGCCCAGGAAAACTGGCCAATAGCAGACAGGAGTTATTTATCAAATGATTCTCATTTTTGGGTGAAACAGATAATTGATTAGATTAAATTAGATCTTGCTAATAAATGACCAGTAAAATAATTAAAGATATAGTGATATAAACTAAAATACAGCAAGTTCACTATTATTTTAAAGGCATAGAGTAAAATCTAGCATGATACTTTAAATGAAAATATTGTATTTCTGGTGTAAATCATGTTACAGTAAAGACAACTTGAATAAATGTACAGTAGTTATCCTATAGTTGAAAATACAGTAATTATGTTGCAAATTAAAATAGGTAATGGCTACTGTAAAGATATTTACAGTAACTTACTGGCATCTTGTTGCCAGTAAGTTAAAATCAAACAAAAGAGTATTAAATTCTAACTCTATTTGGAAACTTGATATTTACAGACACATCCAAAAAATCATTTTTAGAAAATAGTTTCTGACAATGGCATTACTTACATTCTTAGAAATATTGTGTAGAAATATTGTGTAGAATAATTTGAACAAGTATTATGTTGCGCGCTCCTTGGGGTTCCACTCGCAAATAGTTGAGTAGTGCAAAGTACCTCTTCAGAACTCCTTTTATAGGCTCAATAAAACACCTTGAGATCTCTTTAAACCAAAGCTTTGTCACCTTGAGATCTCTTTAAACCAAAGCTTTGTCACCTCGAGATCTCTTTAAACCAAAGCTTTGTCACCTCGAGATCTCTTTAAACCAAAGCTTTGTCACCTCGAGATCTCTTTAAACCAAAGCTTTGTCACCTTGAGATCTCTTTAAACCAAAGCTCTGTCACCTTGAGATCTCTTTAAACCAAAGCTCTGTCACCTCGAGATCTCTTTAAACCAAAGCTTTGTCACCTTGAGATCTCTTTAAACCAAAGCTTTGTCACCTCGAGATCTCTTTTGAGATCTCTTTAAACCAAAGCTTTGTCACCTCGAGATCTCTTTAAACCAAAGCTTTGTCACCTCGAGATCTCTTTTGAGATCTCTTTAAACCAAAGCTTTGTCACCTCGAGATCTCTTTAAACCAAAGCTTTGTCACCTCGAGATCTCTTTAAACCAAAGCTTTGTCACCTCGAGATCTCTTTAAACCAAAGCTTTGTCACCTCGAGATCTCTTTAAACCAAAGCTTTGTCACCTTGAGATCTCTTTAAACCAAAGCTTTGTCACCTTGAGATCTCTTTAAACCAAAGCTTTGTCACCTCGAGAAGGAGGTTATGTTTTTGCCAGCGTTGGTTTGTCTGTTTGTCTGTTTGTGTTCAAGATAACTTGAAAAGTTATGGACGGATTTGGATGAAATTTTCAGGAAATGTGTGGAATGGGATAAGGAAGAAATGATCAGATTTTGGGACTGATCCAGATCACCATCCAGATCCAGGACTTCCTTAAAGGGTTCTTAACAAGATCTCCAAGGGGAATGATTTCTTCGTTGATAAAAAACTCAATGGTCTCTTCCTCCCAGTCGTCCACGTTGCTGTCCAGCTCATCAGTGTCCACTCCTCCTCTGAGCTCCAGGCGGATGCTCTTCTGTTCTTGGTAAGACTGCAGCGCTGTACCTAGACAATTTCCACAGAAATCGTGAGGGTGCATTTCCAGAATTCAACATCAAGGGCCAAATATCAAAGGCCATCAAAGACCAAAGGGCCAATCAAAGACCAGAACACCTCTGTGTGAAACTTCAAGGGACAGAAAGTGCTCCTGTTGTCATGGTAACCGTAGACTGGGGGATTTCCAAAGCAGGAAATACAGACATGTGCATACGTGTATCTGTCTAATACATGTATGCATGTGTGTTAGGGTGGACTGAAGTGCTCTCTGAGTGCTTTTCTAGTTTTGTTATGGTTTTCTTCAGTGATTTGTACTGGCTTTAACAAATGTTGCTTTGCTCCCTTTCTGAATAGACCTACTTTCATTTTAAAGGGCAAAATAAGTAAGTTCTGTAATCAGCGACATTAGCTAAACCGCAGAGAAAGATGGATTAAACAGCGGCTGACAACAGTGAATAAGAGAAGAGAAGTATGAAATGATTGTTTTGGCAAGATGCAAGGAACCTTTGACTTGTCCACCTAACTTTCTGTGACTATTTCTACCTGAAGAAGAAGTTAAAGTGTTCTCTTCATGAGCGTAGGAGAGTACTCTCGGCTCATGTAACACTCCTTGGTACAAGAGACTCCACAAACATATAATAAGGAGTAAAACTGTGCTTTCTTCACATCATTGCTTGAGTAACAGCTGTTTAAAGATGCTGCTTCATGTAAATGGATCCTCATCCGGGCGAGGGGGGGGCTCTCTCTCTGCTCGGCCTGGAGGTATGCATGTATATGTGTGTTAGTTGTGGGTCAAACAAATTTGTGGCAATTAGTGTATTTAACATATTTTGTCACAATAAATTTGACAGTACTTATAATACCGTCAGGCTAGGGGGAGTGGAAAGGGTCCCCACACAGATGAACCTACTGACAACAACCCCATGCTAACAATCACTGGACTATGGACTATGAGCAAGGTGTGTGTCTGTGACGAGAAAGGCAAGAACCTGCATGGCTTAAGCATCCATCAAGCTAAGATGAGGTGCTTGGTCATAGAGCAGGAGGGGCAGTGCACAGGAGAAACTCCCTCCTGGAAACACTCCCATCAGCAGCCTATGGGAGTCTTAAAGTGATCAACAAGAACGGAGGAGCTGCTGTTTACTGAGTCCTTTTTATTTTTGTTTGAGGGGGTTTCCACTTTTAAAGACTGGTCTTCAACTTTCATCTGATGAACAGTCTATTTCAGTTTGTTGTTTTCAATAAATCACTTACTCAAAATGTTTTGACCCATCTCTTCTTTTTGCATTTTTAAGCTCTACTTACCATCTTAAGATCCAACAGTGGAAAATGCCAATTCTTGCAGTTTTTCAACTGGTCCTAAGAATTTGGTTTGGAGAACAAATGTACCTTTTCAGTGTAAAAAGTTTTTTTGTTTTTTTTGTTTGTTGTGTTTTTTGTTTTGTTTTACAATTGTGGTAATTTTGTGACAAAAACACTATCTGTAAAAGCATGATTATTTTAGTCTGCCTAGTTCTGTAAATATTTTGGCTTTTTAATAATTAGACAGAAAACTCACCTGAAAAGTCCTCTATTGTACCCAGTAAAACACTCAGAGATCTTTTTCAGTGAATATCACAAATTTATATCAGTGTTGATATGAATCACAAAGAGCTTTTATCAGTCCAACACATAAAGAAATACAAACAGGTTCAGATATTTTTTCAGTGGAAAAGTGGGTTAAACAAAGTACACAAGTGTATCGACAAATATTTATATATATGAATTTTTTAAAACAACTTTTCTGGCAGAGAAAAAAAACTTTTTTTTTCTTTTCTTTCCACAAGACCACGGAAATGATGAAAGCAGAAATATTCACACAGTGTCTTCTGATTGTGATGCAAATGTTGAGCACAAACATCTTGAGGTTGTTTGTACCTGCTGTACTGCAAACAGTGCAAAAACATCACATTACAAAGTAAAAGAGACAAAAACACCCTAACCGTATAAGACAAATTTAAGACAGAACAGGAAAAATTAAAGTCTTTTTCTCAAAAGTGCAAAATAAAGTTTTAAAATGTCAGTTTTGGCAATTTAGAAGTTGCATGATGAAAAATCAGAAAAATCAATGATGCTGAAAATTAAACAGGAGCATGGACAGACTGCTGGTGATGAGGATGAAGATAAGGATGAAGAGAACCAGTTAAATGTGTCGATGGATAAAAGGTGCTGATGAGCCTCTGATGATATCTGTGAGATGAAGACATGATAGGAAGTGAGACAAACCTCTAACCGCTCTAGAGACATGCCTGGACCATTTGGTGTTTTTTTTATTATTATTTGAAAAGTCCATGCTCTGAACGGCAGTGATGGGAGGTGCTACTCTCTTTTTTTAAGACTGTACAAAAGTGTAATGTGGTGCATCCTGAGCTTCAGTCTGCACTTTAAGACATTTACGTGCACAGTTCAGTTGAGCTGTGGCTTTAGATGGTGTTGGAAAAATATCAGTTATCCATCAGTTTTTAAGGTTATGTCATCCAGCAGACGTTACTTTTTAACTTCTTAAGTTCAAAAACGGTCACATGGTCTTGGAATAAAGTGGCCTTGTATTTTTTTGTTAAATAACTAGACAGTCCATTCACATGGGATTCAAAACACTGAAGTCAACTACTAAAGGTCACCAGGTAAAGCTAATCCTGTATGATTAGGGCTTTATAAGCTTGTAAGAGCTTTAGTGAAAGTGCATGCCCATTTCAAAAGGCAAAGGTTATCATCATCAGCCAAAACTGTTGTTGTGAAAGACTAATTTAGAAAAGACAGAGAAAAGGATGGACAATGTGAATGAAATGTTAGCAGAGGGACATTTTTCCTGATTGAAATTCTGCTACAGTTCATAAAATGCACACACTGAAATAAAAGCACGTTTTCCCACATCTGTCTCGACTCAGAGTATTTGTCCACAGTGTCCGTGTTAGCGAAAAAAAACTCCCAAAATCTGTACAAAAGCTACATGTAGAGGTGAAGGAGCTGATGGAGTTATCACAGCAAATATTCAGGTGTGTTTTCAATGTTGATTTTCTCTGAAGGTTTGATTCTGGACAGAAAAGAATCCAAGCAGGTGTATTTGTGTCTCTTTTGTTGAATCCATCCGTGCCGGTGCAGTAAGATCCCCCGTGATGGACTGAAGAGCACTCTGGTAACCGTGGGGCAGTTCTGGCTCATGTTCAGTGTTCACACGATGACACCCGTCGGTGCTGTAACTTTATGTCGGTGCTGAATCGCTGCCTTTCAGACCCCCACAGCCTCATCAATATCAGAGCTCATTAATGAGAAAGCTGTTCACAGAGCAGAAACCTCACAGAGTGCTACTCAGTGTGCGGGAAAAAAAACATTTCTAAGTGTTTGACACGTAACAATAAAAGTTAACCAATAACCATAAACCATCACCAGAACAATTTACAATTATGCAGAAGTGAACAGAAATCTGAGGAAATGGATCCTCTGGGGTTTATTAAAACTTTAAGCGAACCACAGATCCTCGTGATGGGATTTCTTCAAACCAAGAGCTGTTGGTTTGAACAGCATAAGAACATTAAACCCATCACAGCACAAGGTTTGTTTCTTATTGCTACATATTAGGACATATTGGTTGCTACAAATGTTAACGAAACCTGAACGCTAACCTATTTTCTTCATGTTTATAAAGCGAGTTTCGCCTTGAGCTCTGTTACTTTAAGTCAAGATAGACGGGAACATTTTAATATTAAAGCTTTTTAACATCTGAACTCTCAGAGTTAGTGACAACCCCACAGCTTTACATTATGACCCACAAATTGTCATTCAAACTGTTAAAAAGAAGTAATAAATCGTTTTAGACGGGTTTAAGATTTTTTTGTCTATTTTTTTACAACTAAATCAGATTAAGTCTCAGTTAAAGAATCTTGAGCCAAGTTCAGACCAAATATTCACAACAAGATGGTTTCAAACTTGGGACCATTTGTAGCAGTTCACTAGCCTTGCAGAGCAGACTGACCAGCCTGATTCTGAAATCATGCATATCCGTCTTGCCAGCCTCCATTGTCCAACAACTTCACTCGGCTGGAATCTTAACGGCCCAATCAGGGAAGAGAGGGGGGAGCAGCGGGAGCTGTGGGGGCAGAGGACGTGAAGACAACAGGAAGTGACTGCATGTTTGAAAACAATGGTAGATTCTGAAGCGGTCTCAATATCTGCATTTTTTTTTATCAGAAATGGACTCAATTTATTCTTTAATAAAGGAGGAAAGGACGTCACTTGAAGCTTGTCTTGCGAGAAGTCATGTTTTTGCTCTTTTCCTGACCGGGGATCACTGCTGGGAAATTTGGAGAGAAGTGGAAATCAATCATTGGACATGCCGGTTAGTCTGTGGTCGTCATGGTTACTCAGTGATACTTGGCGAAATCTGCTCTCCTCAGACGTTTACTGGGAAAACTTGGTAGGGATTGTCTTTGGCAAGGTTCGTGTCACAGTTAAGTTTTAAATGACACATCTGTGTGGTATAATTTAATGTGAAATGATAGTCTTCAGGTAGTTTAAGCTAACGGCCATAGCGGCTAACTGTTAGCCGCTAGGGCTGGTCGTTAACTGTTGTTAGCCGTTGTTAGCCGTGCTCATTGTGGCTCAGCGGCACTGTCACTGCCTCTTGCCCCGGGACTCGTGAGTCCTCGGGAAAGGAAAGGAAGTAGCCATTAGCTGTAGCGGCTAACGGCTAACAACAGTTAATGGCCATTAGCGTGTAGCCGCTATGTATGCTACGTCAGATGTAGCAGCGTTGCTTGATGTGGATTGTTCTGTGATAAGTGTGACGAGCCAAACGATCATCCAATCACAAGCTGCTGTTGTTTTTGAAGGTTCTGCCCCCAAAACATTTTCAAACGGCTCCTTCCCAGATAGATTAGTGAAATATTTTCAATATGAAATTGTCCATCTGGCGTGTCAGGTTACTGGGCACTGCAACATTCAAAAAGTGCGTGGGGTAATATTTACCCCTCTGTTACGTTTCGCCTCTACTGTGAATGATGTGGAAACTGAATGGGGTACACGAGTTGATCCCCTCTTTGTTTTGTCTCCAGAATTAGTAACAGAGACATGATATTGGAGAGAAAGAGGCAGTGAGGACTCAGTGGGAGACAGGAGCGCTGCAAGTCAGAAACTCTGCCTTTGTGTGTTGTGTTGCAAGCATTCGTATGTGATACGGCTTGCATTCGTAAGCAAGCTGTATCACAGCGTGAAGTGACACAGACATTGCGGCCTTGTGGGAGTAATGTGAATGTCTTGAGGTGTAAATACAGCAGAGCCTTGTTGCAGGGCTTTTGCATATATTGGGCTACTGTGTCATCCTACAAATGACCCTATGGTTACCATGTCCAAATATCAGGACAGTGATAGTGATTAACTTGATTAAGCTGTGATTCCACTCCAGTAAAAACAGCGAAAAAATAAAGTGGGAGTATCACCTGGAGCTGTCCACGTGTGTTTAGATGGACACCTCAGGGACTCATGCTCCTTGTGTGGAGGATTTGAGGCTGGATATATCCCATATTTATTAGATTTCTTGAAGTTACTTCAGGAGCAGTTTGTAATTTAAGGAAAATGCTCTGCCTCTCAGGAAAAATACTGAAGACTGGACTGAGGGAACAGCTGGTGACGACCCTGCACTCAGTGACAGGTGAACTGTAACTCTTGATACACACGTGGTCTTTCATAGCACCAAGGTGCCGATTGGTGATTTGACATGAGTGACAGTCTGAAACCCGCTGCTGGCAATTTGACATACTGAATCAGCCGTCTGATTGGAGCTGCTACATTCTGAAGCAGATTCGTTGCATTGCAAACATTTGGTCTGAACTGAGCTTTAAGTGAAGTCCACGCATTTTTTTTAATGAAAGTTTTCCCCCTTTGTTTTAAAAAATGATCCTGTTGACAAATAATCAATCTTCAGAAGCATCCTCATCCACATGAAAACACATAAATGCACTAAATGAAGACAACATCATGCAACAATGTTCCTGACATAAACATTCTCAAAATGCAATGCCTGTTTCATTTTCTTATTCCCCGACCTGCAGTCTAAACACTGTTACCCTTTACTGTCATTACACTCGCTGTAACTAACTGAAGTTCTCTGAGGCTAAATCCTCTTGATGGGAGAGTTGGGCGATTCCTCTTTGGTTTGGTTTGTTTGAGTGTATACGAACATGACAATTAAACTACAGTGCTGAGATCGCTTAAGAGAGGTGGTCTCAGCTTTCTTCCAGTTGACCCCGGAGCAGTTTGATCCAACAACCAGCACAAACAACGCGACAAGTTAGCTCATCATACTGCTTACTCAGATAACAATGGCATTGTGGCTCCCAGGCAATTCTGATTTCAACTGATAGCAAAATACTACAGAAAAAATGAACCACCTGGACCCACTTTCTCTCTCATAAAAACAGCAACAGGTTAAAATTACCTGCAGTTTCATCAGCAGATTTTCCAGGACATTATCCATGGATGCAAAAGCTTTAGTGTTTCCCAGAATTTAGTCCAGCTCATTCAAGAAAGAGAATATGTCCTTTTTATTAGGTGGATCTTCACTTTTACAAGGCTGACGTTTCCGTCAGTTTCTTTGCCGATGCTTCTACAGGAGTTATGGTGTAAAACGTTACTATGTTATCTGGTGTCCTCTGTGACCCACTGTTGACAGAGGCGAGCATTCAAAGTTCCAATTCCTTGGTCACAAAGCTTAGATAGTTACGATATGTTTACAAATATATTGTAAGGGGCCAATCACACAGACTCATCGCTGAGGGTGCAGTCACACCAAAAATGTCCTCAGCAGGGAGGGTCTGTGTCCACCTACATAAAGCAGGGTGGTCTTGCTTTCTCCCACACCTGCCTCTTCACCTGCTTCCATCGTTATTTGTGGCCGCTTTTCAACTTCAGTGTTTCTTTCAGCTTGTTTGGTTTGATTGAAGTGTCTTGAGATAACACTTGTTATGAATTGGCACTATACAAATAAAGACTGATTGATTGATTGATTGATTGGACAAAAATTTCTGACGCACTTCTGTTGGGAAGTCTGACTGGTTTAGGGCAGAGTGATGGTTCAATCCGACTCTGGTGCAGACTGGAAACTAAATTTTGTGTTTTAATTTAAGGCCAGATTGTGAAGTCCTGTTTTATGTTCCATAAAATCTGATTTGTCTATAAAAAGAGGATGGAACTTCCTTATCGAGCGTGCATTTGTGTCTGTCTGCACACTCCATGTTTCAGGCCGCCCAGTCAGAAAGATCCTGAAAGTCTCCTCCTCTTCTTTTTAAGGTTTATTCTAATTAGCCTTCTTCATTAAGAGGATTATCACTCGAAAAACATGAAAACAAAGTAAATGAACTCTTTATTGGCAGGAGCTGCAGTCAGTGTAGTCGAAGACATTTTTTCCCACTCTTTCTATGTGATTTGTTTGTAAAAATATTTGTGGTAAAATAGTGCAGAGGCTGTTCTGTAGTTTATGTGGAGGTTGCAAAGGACCTCATAAAAAAACCTGCTTGGGGCCTCACTTTGGCCCAACATTGAGAATACGTCTTTTGTTCCGGAGATAGTTGAAAGCAGAGAGATATAAAAAACATTGAAGAGCGTATAAGAGTTTGGAAGGTCAAAGGGCAGTTCAGAGCTGATTTGATATGTCAGTGTTTCTGTGACACAGAAATCTTGAGTGGTGTAGGGAGGAGCCGACCCAATACCAAATAGCTGGAATGTACTTTAAGTCTGTGAAGGACCAAAACTTCTTTAAGTGATCATTTTAACCCCCTGCATGTGCAACACAGGGAGCCACTGCAGCCGTTCCAGCCTTTGTGTGTTAAACAGCAGCTAAAGCACTGATTCATTCATCATTACATGCAAAAATGGCACCTCGCCTTAAAAAATTTGAATTTCCCTTCAACTGTTTTGTTATCTTATAGTACAAAAACTGTTTAACATTAAAAACACCATTAAAAATTAGGAAATGTGTTTTTTTCATTTTTGTGTTTTCATGGATCTGTGAGGAGCATTAATGGGTTTTTAACTTCTATGTAGATTAAGATCAGAAAAGGAATTAAAGTTTCTTTTTTAGACCAAAACAATCCTGTTTGACTTCGAAATACCTGATAGACTCTGTTTATCAAACTCTCAGATTAATGTTAACTTCTGGCCAAAGTTGGTCTGAGTAAGAAAAGGGAGGGGGATTGTCCGTATGTGTAAACAGCTTCAGTCTGACAGACCACCTTATGAAGAAGTCCTGATCGGCTGTGGGTCTGGATGGAGTCTGCACAGTTCACTTGGCCGGCTCCAGGTCTTTAATGACCGGTTCTCTGTTCAGGTAGGTGGCCCAGTAGACCAGGTTAAAGCTCCCGAACAGCACGGGGAACATGATGCGGGATATGCGGTCAATCTTACTGACGCTGTTGAAGGTTTTCTTGCTCTGCTCGGGCTTAGTCTCAGATGAGTTCTTGTTGGAGTCGTTCAGAGCGCACTTAGAGATGGTTGGCAGCGTGGAGTCTTTGGTGATGTTTGGAGCGTAGTTAGCCACGGCGACAGCATAGGCATTGTTCTTCTTCATGATGGCTGCCTCCTTTTTCTGCAGGGAGTATAAATTCAGGGTCAAAGTCACTCTGCAGGTCAGTTTTAATGCAGGTGATACTGTGGCTCATGCAAAATAAAAATATATGCTGTTACTGATTCATCATCATTGTGGGAGTCGACACGTTATGACTTTTTCTCACTGGATGCATTTCACCTTAGTGACGGATGTGGTACATGGTGTATGTGTTTTCATTTTCATCTTATCAAGTCAGAGCTCACACACAATTCCTGTGCTGTTAATCCTGAGGAGAAGGATTTTTGCCACGAGCACGTCTTGGCCAAAATAGACGGGAAAGTGATTTACATTGTTTAAAGCAGATTTGATGTGTCCACAGCAAAAGAACACGTCACAGTCAAGATATAAAATAAATCATATTATGATATTTCATGTCGCTTAGTTTGCCCAGAGATTAATGTGGAAAAAAATAATTTGACTCAACATTTTTAAAAGGACATGAAGGTACAGCGAAGCTCCTGACAAACTTTTATAGTGATTATTATTCATGTTTTCAGACTAAAATGAATGATCTCAGTTTAAGTGTCCTGTTCCGACAACATTTTTGTGACTACTTTCATCAAATGTAATGCTTGAGAAGAGCCTGCAATATACAAAAAAAAAAAAAAAACAACTGTCAACATCTTAAAGGTATTCCTAAATAAAGCAAATTTTTAGGAGAGACTAAATGTGACAACATAAAAATCTGCAGATGGGTTCTGACAGGTCCCGTATTGAGCAAATCTTTGTTTAGATAGAGCAGAATTTAAAGGGGACATATTATGCAAAAACCACTCTTTAAAAGCTTTTGAACACAATTTTGGGTATTTGGCCTTCCTTCCAGCCCGTAAAATTTGCTAGTAGACAACAAAACCTGTATTTAGCAGACTACATAAATGTAAACTCATGGTATTTGGCAAGCTGTTGAGTCTGTGGATATACCGTTACGTACAAAGCATTTTATTTGCATTAGCCTTGAAGGGAATGAGCAGCTACAGTCGGCTAAAACCTGTATGTGTGTGTCAGTCACTTCACGTCCAACTGCTTCTTCAACTTCAGTCAGTTCAACACAGGACTGGGAACTAGACTTTTCCTGAATCCAGGCTCAGCACCAACAATCTGTCCCCAAACTTGATGATGGAAATGTAAGTATTTTAGCGCTGTGTAGTATTTATTTTGCTCATTTCTACGAGCTAATGCTAACAGCAGGGTGAAGTGAACAAGAGGTAACTGCACAACATGTTCGTCAGTGTTCACGTTACTTGTTGAAAGTCTGAAGGATAAACTTCAATGTATGAGCATTCTTACATTAGTCAAGAGAAGTTTAACTGTTGGCTGAATATAATCAGTCCTTTACCCCCCATTACCCCTCCGTTTCTGCTAATGTTAGCCCAGAAGGTAGGCTAAGTTGTGGCTGTCCCACTGCGGTAACTAGGCCGAGGTTAGCATGTTGTGCTTTAGCCTGTGATGACTGGGGGCAATGAGCTTCACTGTTATCTGGTAACAGGCATGAATTTGCAGTTTGTGTGTGTTCAGGACTGTAAGCGGGACGTGGCTGGAGCGACAGTGCACTCTGCTTCGCTCGAGATAGGCTGCAGGTCTATCGTGAAGTCCCTGTATGTTATTGTGTTGGCCGCTACGCTGCTCTGGCTCATTAGCATATTAAGGCCTCAAAACCAGCCGTTCTGAACAGAGGGGTTATGTGAGCATGGAAAGAATGCAGCTGTGCTTCATTCACAGGCTTTTTGGACCAAAGTATGTTACTAACGTTTTATGAAGACATCAAGGATCCATGTTAAACTGCAGAAAAGGAGCACAATATGGGACCTTTAAGTTTTTAGGGAGTATTGAAGGAGAAAATCTTGATTTGACACCAAAAGTAAAACATTAATAGTAAAGTTACAGGTACCTATTAATTCGGTCTGCATACTTCTACCTACGCAGCATCAACGGCCTTTGTTCCTCCCTCACGCCAAACACCACAGCTGTCCTCCTTCACTCTTCGGTCATGGTGATTTGCTGCAACTCCCTTCTTTTTGGTCTCCCTCAAAAATCCCTCCATAAACTTCAACTTGTCCAAAACCCTGCTGCTTGCATCATCACCTCAAATCCTTCCACTGATCACATCACTGGACATCACTCCAAACTGTATTGGTGTCAAGATCTTGCTCCTCACCTTCAAGGCCATCCAAAACTCCGCTCCTCTGTGTCTCTCTGAACTTTTATACATCAGCACAGCCTCCCGCTGCCTCAGGTCTTCCAATCACCTCACTGTGCCAATCGTTATTTCATCTTTGATTATATATTGATTGATCCTTTTCTTATCTTGTTATGTATTTTGTTTTTAACTTTGCCCTGTAAGGTTACCTTGAGTGCTGAGAAAGGCACAAATAATAAAATACATTATTATTATTACTAATAAAGCAGCCTCGAAGTAGTTCAACTAAAAGAACAACTCAAAAGTTTTTCACCGTGTCATAAAACCGCAGATTATAAACAGAGGGCTAGCCAATCTTAATAAGAACGATCACTTTAAATATTTATTTCCATACATCTAGTTTTAAAATCCCCCAGTGAACATAAATGATATTTGATTTACTAATCATATTTGTAGCATCAATCTGAAACTGAAATCGAACAACTGAGCTACAAATGTAGGAGCTAATCCTTCACAGTGCTCTTTTGTTGTAGCAAAAAATGCAAGAAATCTCTCAACTGAGTATTTAAGGACTACGTAGCCTCTGCAAAACAGTCAACACTTTTCCTGTGTTTGAAAATAAACTTAGTTATTTGCTCTTTCATTATTATCATAATTTCATTAACCTTATCTCAATGACTATAACTTTTAGTTGAGTGAATATTATTTAAAGCAGTTAATAACGCTGAAAAGAATTATGAGGCTTCTCTTAGCAGCAGGTGAGTGCATAAACCCCCCTGTAGAGTAACCCAACCATGCCTGGCCATCACACGTCCAGCGGGACAGTTGAAATTTCACCCCAAAATAACTAAATTTGTTAAAGTTCTTTGACAAAAAAATGCTTTTCCCTTCGAGAGATGGGCACAGGTCAGTCATTGAAGGTCCAAGTCAAGTATTAAGTCCCCAAGAGGCAGCTGACAGACTAAGTGTCTTGTATAGTCAATAATATTTAAATTATGAATTATAAATATTTAAAAAAAACTATAAAATGTAAAAATATAATATGATGTTAGTCAGGGGAAACAGGGAGTATTGATAAAATTACAAGACATACAGTATAACACTAACTGTCAGAGTATGTGTGTAGTAATGTCTAAATTGACTGGATCCTTAATAACGAATACACTTTAAATAAACAAAGTCCTTAAAACAGAGTCAGGATAAAATCAACGCTATATGACCAATGATAAACACTCCAAAACATGCCTTTAGATGCTTCCAGTCATTCAGGTGTTTTGGGGAATTTGGTGTTTCTCTGTTTAATGATGTAAGCATTAAACATTTTGGGGTAACAGGCAACAATCATCACGTTTGATTATATTTTCTCCCAAAAGTCACAGATTATTTGACACACACTTGTACTCTTTTAACACAAGAAATTTAAATATATGCACAACTGAGCATGCACAGGACTTCTTTTAAGAGTTAATGAACTACTCGCTGTCACACTTGACCCCAGTCTCCCCACAGAGTGGGTACTGAAGCCAGATTTCAGTTGCACTTTGGGCACCTTCAGTGTCTTGTAACAGATGGACCATTCAATATATTTCACTGGTCCACCTGGAAAAGAGCTCATAGAAAGAGTTTGGGGAGTGCAGACCCATTCACAGCATATCCAGCAGGTGATTGGACGATCGCTCCATTAGTCAGATAATGCAGTAGTGCTACTGCACTACAGAACGTGAGCAACTGAGAGACGGGAGGGCGTGACATGCTTTGCAGCTCTATGATGAGCCAGAGGCACAATTATTGAGTGAAGGGCTCAAACCTCCAGTTTAACTCAAGTCTGAAGTCTTAAAGGATGAAGTCGAGTCCGGGTCGAGGTTAACACTGGATTTATATTCTTTTTCTTTCTTATAAGCACATTTACCTCCAACTTGAGTAACACCACACACACCTAATAGTGAATTGTTACAAGTTTTCATCGTGTATTGGAGCGTGTTACCTTATCATTGACCACACTCTTTCCGTCCCACGCCCAGCCTCTCTTGGTGAAGTAGTTCACGGTGGCAAACTCAATGAGAGCGGAGAAGACAAAGGCGTAGCACACAGCGATGAACCAGTCCATAGCTGTAGCATAGGCCACTTTAGGAAGTGAGTTACGAGCGCTGATACTGAGGGTGGTCATTGTGAGGACAGTGGTTACACCTGGAGGAGAGGAAGAAGATATGATTATCAGTATGAGGGGCCTCATCATAACTCTGAGGGCCCTGCTGTGGGCCTGCTGCAAAGTGCTGTTTAAAGTCGCTAAATGTTAGCCCCCCTTCTTAGCTGGGGTGGTCAAAAATTATTATTTTGAGAAAGAAGAACAATCTTATAGGATAGTTTGGGGTTTTCTTTCAGGACACATGGGCTGTTCTGTGTAAACAAACTGTGTGTAGTGTGTGATGACCCCATGCTGTTTTTGTGGCTTGTTTTCTCCCATAATTCTTCTAATTAAGTGGAGAGTGTGGCACCATGTACAGCAATGTATAGCATTAGCATCTGTCCTGAGATTTCTGAACAGAGAGAGAACTGAGCTGTGACACTGTGGCACACATTCAGGCTTATGCCGTGTACCTCACACAGCCACACTTCAAAAAACCCAAACTATCCCCTTAAACCTGATCCAGAGTCCAAAGAATGTGGTCAGAGTCTTCATGGTATTTAGAGGACTCATTATTCTAACTAGAGACAAGACATAATACGATTTTATTCACATCATACCATTATCAATTCTGCTAACTGATCTGATTCTTTGTCCATTTTGTTATTGATTCCTGCACATTTTCCAAGTGGAGAGGTCATCCTACACAGTGTCTCAGAGGCTAAAATACCAAACACATGGCACGTCTGATATTTGATGCATAGGCCGATGCCCACAGAAATTTCCTTTTGTTTCCATCGTTGCTTGAAATCACAGACAGGCAAAGGGCCTATAATAATAAAACATTTTATTTAAAAGCACCTTTCCAGACACTCAAGGACACTGTACAAAGTATAAACACAAATAAACAACATCAATAAATTCAACAAAGCTCATGTTTGATCATTCTGTATAAAATTAAGCCACGTTCTTGACCCTATCCGTCTCCTGACTGTGACAATTACATCTTTGACTTCTTTGGTATCACGCCTGCTGGCTGCCTCTGATGATTTGTACTTCATGCAGAACAAAGTGGGGGGAACTGATGAGGAAACTGTGTAGCATAAAAAACTATATAGATTCCTGTGGCTAGTTATCAATTCTCAACTGTAATTGATTTTTTTGATTCCCATCCCTTGTCCTAAATTAATACAAGCAGTAGATATCGTGCTGCCTCACACAGCATCATATACCCACAGTCTACTGCATACATTCAGTGTTTAGGTCAATGCTCTGTGTTTCTCCTTAAACAGAAAATTAAGTGTTTTTATTTTACAGGTGTAGACACTGACATGTCGTGCTTTTATATATAGAAGTGGCTGACTCAGCCACAGTTCTCTGTGAATCAAGTAGGCCTGAAGAGCCCCCCTCTGTATCCAAAGTAAATGAAAATAATTTCTTTAGTGGATATGAATGTATGTTCCATTTATCTACACAATATAAATCAAATAAAGAAGCTGTCCTGAGTGAGAGGAGCCAAAGGGAACCAAGAAAATCCACATTCAAAACAGTCATGGCATTCACCTGTGATGAGAGGAAACACACATGTAGGTGAGGCTGTACAGCTGTGGCATCCTAAACCCCAGGAAGAAAAATCCTTTGAATTAAATTTTCTTTAATGAGGCAGAGAGCATTTCTACATGGACTAAGATTCGTAAAAGGTGTTCTTCTGTTCACCAAAGTCCTTTCTTTTTTTAAAAAGATTATTTTTGGGGCATTTGTTGACAGGAGAGACAGTGGATAGACTTGTGAGAGAGGGCAAGAGAGAGTAGGGGAGGACACTGGATTCAAACCCGGGCCAGCAGAAGCATGTATATGGGTCGTGCCTGATTGCTTTCCACTGCGCCACACCAGCAAAGAACATTGATTTTGAAGGACATGGACCTTCAGCTGTTTAAAGAAAAAAGTTTGGACTTTCATATTTCGCTTGGATGACTTTGTAAATCCCAATCCAAAGAGCACCTCAAGCAAACTCCTTTTTGAGTCCAAGAAGTCTTTGTCTTTTGGATCTAAATCACTGTTGGACCCTTGGTTTCCATCATTATTACCTTTTCAAACTAAGCTTGTTGTTTCATTCTGTCCTGGAGCATGATTACCCTGCTGACTTAAGCTGGGAAATCTAACTCACATTTCCTGATAGACTGCATGCATTTAATATTTAGATCAATGCTCTGTGTTTACCCTGTCGCTCTGCAGAAAATGTAAAGAAACTCTCTAACTCACATTTCCTGTCAGATGTTTTTCTCTCTGCAGAAGTTTAACTAAAGTCTGAAGACTCACCAAAGACGGTTCGTGCAGGGACGGACTCCCTGTTGAGCCAGAAGGACACCTGTGAGAGGATGACGGTCATGATGCAGGGCAGGTACGTCTGGATGACGAAGTAACCGATCTTCCTCTTCAGATGGAAGTGCGCCATCATCACTGTGTATTCACCTTAACAGGAAGAGGAGGAGGACAAAGCCTGTGAAATATGACTGCTGCTCAGGACGGACAGAAGCCTGTGATTTGAGGATATGTTACTGCACCAAAGTTTGAGGCAGGTAAAAAAAAACAGCAGCAAAGTAAGAATATTCTCATGTGGAAGTGTTGATAGTATATCTTTTGTCAATGAGAGAGTAAATATGAGTGATGAGTGAATGTAAGAAAAATCTAAATGAAATCAAGACTTGCTGTGACTGCCGTTTGCCTTCAAAACAGAACCCCCTCCTCTGAGAACAGTTTGGATGTAGTCTGGCTCCGATCCCTTTGTCTCTTCGTGTTATCAGACTGGGCTCTGTGGGGGCCAAACCATCACCTCCAGGACTCCATGTTCTTTTTTTTCTTAGGATAGTTTTTCATGCTATTGGCTGTATATGTTTTGGGGGCGACTTCCTTCAGCAGAATAAATTTGGGGCCTCCCAAGGCCCTTGATGGTATTATTTGATCGCTAAGTATCTGCATGTGTTTTCCAGCATCTGGGCGCAAAGCAGCAACTCCATTTGCAGAAATGTGGCCCCTATGCCCCACTGCATTATTGTCTCACTCTCCAACTGACTCCTGCTCCAGCCAAATATTTCACTTTGACTCATCAGAACAGAAGACCTGCTGCTATTTCTCTACACATCCTGTTTTTGTGCGCAGTTGAGTCACTTGGCCCTGTTTCTATAACAGAGATATGGCTCTTTGGCCGCAGCTCAGCTCAAGACTTCAAGACTTCTGGCCAGGCTTCTATGCACAGTAGATGGATTTACTTCGGTCTCAATAGTTTCTGAAACATCTAAGCTGATGGCAGGACATCTTCTATTTTTTAAAGAGAAGTATGAGACAGCTTTCATCTGCCATGCTTTGTTTCCTCGGCTGACCACTGCATAGAGGGCCCTAAACACTGCCTGTGTTTCTGCATTCCTTCAAAAGAGCTTGAACAGCTCATCTTTACATCCCAGTCCTTGGTGAAAACTGTGATTGGGGAGACTTTGCTGATGTGGTATAACTACCTTGTGTTGTTGCCTCGCTCAGTCTTGCCATGGTGTATGACCTGTGCAGGGCTTGAAGCAGGAAAAAATCCTGTGCCTGAATTTTTTTTTTCCGGGGGGGATAACTGAAATATAAGCCGTTCACCAAAAAAAAAAAAAAAAAAACATAAGTTACTATATGTGGCCGGGCCATTGTGAACTAAGGCGACCAGAATTTTAAAATGAAATCCAGGGACATTTACAACTCGGCGGTAAAAATTAATTGAAAGTTAATAAGATCAAATTAAAAAACTGGGACAGTTACAGTAATATATATTAAATATATTATAATATATATATAATAATATATCATTCATTTTCTATACCGCTTATCCCTTTCAGGGTTGCTGAGTTATATATATGTATGTATATATATATATATATATATATATATATATATATATATATATATATATATATATATATATGAAAAGCGTGTTTTGATTTTAATCTACATTACATTTTAATTTCAGTGACATTTTTTCTTTTTTTCTCTTAATTTACTTATTTAACACCCTTTTGTTTGAAGGTGAGACATCTTTTTCTTCATACAGAAGTAAAGGGAGGGGCTACTGTTATTTATAACTCTGTTCTCACTAAACAGTCTGTCTAACCTTGACTTTTGTAACCAAACAGACAAAGTCAGGCTTTTATCTGTTTTATGCTGATCCTCTTCAGCTTTATTATGGTGAAAACAGTAACAGCCATATTAGAAATAAATTTAATTCTGGCTATAAGGATTTCTTTTTGGTGGAATCATCATTTTTGACCCTCTTTTTAGAGTAAAATTTACAATTGTGTTTAGAGTGGGAGAAAATAATTTGTGTAAATTCTAAGTTGAGTTTATATTGGTAGTAGATTGAGCATCAGATCCTCCTGAGTTTGGGGGCACAACAAGCCCAAATGAGCAACTGCACTTTTGGAACAAGCCCAAAAAAATGCAACTCACAACTGCAAAAATTTACAAGCAACTTTTCAAAAAAGAAGCCCAAATCGCTTATAATAAGCAGACCTGGCAACCATGGCTCCTGCGTAGTTGTGCATGTGCCACATGAAGGAAACGGGGGGTGAGGAAAGGACAAACTACCTACCGCACTCATGTCTTGCTTTGTTGTGGGGCAGTGGGTGATAATCATGGGGGAGCCACACAGACGGAAAAGCAAGCCCAAAGTCACTTATAATAAGTGGACTTGGCAACACTGGAATAACTGTTGTCCCAGTCTGCGTGCAACCTGCTCCTTCACGCTTTCTGCTTCCTACGCGGCTATAGTAATAACTTTTGTTCTTGTAGACGCAAATTAGTAAAACACTGAAATCGGGGACAGCTTTAACCGGGGACAGGTCATCCAAAACAGGGACTGTCCCCAGAAATCGGGAACGTCTGGTCACCATATTGTTAACGAGAGATCGTGTTTAGCTATTAATGCAGTCATACGAATTTTCTGTTCACACACACGGTCGGTCATAGATGTTGCTGTGGTACCTGTAGCCGTCGCTCCTGGTAAGGTCAATGTGTGGGAGAGAGCATGCACAGACGCTATGTGACTCTGGTCCAAAGCATGACGAGCTAAAACTTTTTTCCTGCTGCTGCCATACAATAGTTTTCTGGAGCACGGTACACAAAAACAAGCTCCTGGCTCCTTGAGCTTTTGACACCAGCTACCGTGAGGCTTTTCATCTGCTCAGCCTCCTCTATCCAACCCCAGTGCCACTTATTCTTTACTCCTGCTTCCCATCTCGAGGTTTCCTCGCCGGTTTTAATATACCTGGCATCCATGCTAGCAGTATAGCTAGTATAGCAGCTCCTCACCGCTAACGCTGTCCAAATGTTGAAAACTTAAGGCCCGCCTTACTCTGCCTCTGATTGGCTAGAAGACCCTGGTTACCTTGAGTACCATTGGTAGTTGGAACTATCACTTTAAACGACTGGTTACAGAGAAAAAAAAAAAAACTTAACCAAAATATTCCTATGCCGGATTTCCGGCACCGTGCCGGAGGTCTTCAAGCCCTGCCTGTGACATCAAAGTGTCTTCAGTGACCTTACTGTGTGGCAAAGTTTGGATATCCCTCACCTAGCCTCTTACATAGTTCACTCTACCTGCAATCGTACGGTTGAGGATAGCTGGGCTCAAACCTGCAACCTTCTGTTTACTGACCATATACAGTGTCAGACTGAGTCAGGCAGGCCACTTTTCTCCCTCATTATATAAGTTCTATTCATGAGACAGAAAAACAAATGTTTAGTGCACACCTTATGGCGTTGAGTTTCAGTTTCAGCGACAAATCTGAATGATCAGCTGTTGTTAATTTCTTGATTGAGAGCCCCCTGGAGGCAGGATTACACACTAACATTTAAAAGCTGTAAATAACGCTGTGTGCTGTCAGTGTTTTGATGCATTCATCACTAAAAAGAAAACAGAGGGATCCTCTGTCATGTTTTCTTGATTATTCTAACAGCTCTTGGAGGAACAAATAAACAGCAGACACACGGGGATTCATTATTCAGGGGCTGAGCGTGTCCTCCTGTCAGACTGCTCTTTGATCGCTGCGGGTGTCATAATGGAGTCTTATTTGTGATTAAGTCACCAGATTGTTTTTCTGTCCTTGTGTTTCCCTTCAAGCTGTAAATGCTGGGATCTCTCTTCTTTCATTTCTACTCAGAGAGAAATGATCCAATAATAAACTAAAGTCAACACCACTGAGAAGACAAAGAATCTTCTTTGTGCCATAGACACAACGCAGTCCATCAAATTTATCATTGTTCCTACTGTTGTTAATGTAATTATTGAGATCTAATTTTGGGGGGTATTTTCTTTTATTTGATGGATATCAGACCAGGGGCAGGTATGTGACTCTATTACAGGCTGAGGCCCAGCCCTCCCTTCATCTGACGAGGCCTCAGCAAACTCTTGACAGTATGATAAAACTACAGAGGAACTGGACATCCACTGGTGACTCAGTTGGAAAACACATTTATGCATATTGACAGTTAATTTTCAGAGAAACAACACAATAAACACAGTCTTACCGTCCGCGCTCAGAGTCACACTCACAAACACACAGACATGGTGCTGAGAAACTCTTTCTTTTGTTTGTGCCTTTTCTGTTTGAACAGGATCTCAGGACTCAGATCTGCAGGTGCAGCTGTTAGTTCACATTTGCAGTGATGGGCAGTAATGTCACTCTAAATAGCGCAGTTAGTAGCTAAACTACATTTTCCAGTAGCTTTGTGATTTACCTCGTTTTCGTGGTCAAACAGCTTTTTGGTAGTTACTTTATTGATCAAGCGGCGGGGGAGCATTGAAACAAGCTTCACATTTTCCTCATCAGAGAGAGAGAGCATCAGCAGAGCGATCTGTCAGTCCAGATCATTTTAAATAGGCATGTGAATCACAGGGTGACTCAGGATACAATACAATACTGATAGAATAATTGTACATAAGTTGATCCCACATTTGCTTCTGTGACTGTTTTTTCTGTGTAATTATTAATCTTTGTTTTTCACTGATGCAGGGACTTTCTAACCGATACCAGGACGTTCTGACCTACGTGCAAAGCTGTGTAAACGAATCCTAGACCTTGGACTTATACACCCACGCAGATGAAAAACTGTTAGAAAACATTTTTGACACGTTGCATTTGTGTGTTTTTCCCCCACCCCTTTAGATATGCAACGTAATCAATGTGGGTAGGGATTTCCTTAATAAAAAGAGAGGAAACGCAGAATGTGCTTCAGAGCGTGTTGAGATTTGTAACTGAGCATATCTCTGCGTTCTCCTTGCAAGTACAAATTTTGCCCGTTGTCTTTGTCTCATTTGTGTCTCTTTTCTCAGTTTCAGGCTGTTTGAACCTGACATTTACTTGGTCCTTCGAGCCGGATTCCAATACACCTGAAGGATCCAGCGGGTAGGTTCGAACTGCAGTATAAGACCGTGGCCACGGCAGGCCGCCTGGGTGCGACCTAAGATACCCTTTTTCTGGGACTGGACTTCGCCTCCCTGTCTGGATCCTGACGGTTGACGGAAATCCGAGGGGAAAAGACAACGGTGGTGAGAATGTTTTTAATTAAAAAGGAGTGAATGAGAGAAATTATTATTGTGGCTTGAATGGACAGGAGGGTCCGTTAAAGCCTCTAAAAACTTGGGTGGGACGGGAGGGTCCGTTAAATCCTCTAAATTGGTAAAGGTTGCACGGGGCCGTAAGCCCGTGGGAATAAATTTAAAACGCAAGATAAAACCCTGTGAATACTAGTCAATGGCAGGTAAATAAATGTAAAACGAAGGTACTGTTTTACGGAGTGAAATAAAGAGTATCCTAGGAAAGTGTTCACTCAACGATTCAAGTCCACGATAAATAGATAAATAAATAAAAATAATATAATAAAAGAAGTGATTGTGAGTGTGAAAGAATTATTAATACCACTAGGTATTGGTAATCATACCAAAGCAGTGGGACGGGAAGTGATAAGACCCTTGTGGATGCACAGGCAAGACGCTCCACTCGAAAGAGTTGAAGTGAGACGTACCACAACGGTAAATTGATTATCACCCCACTGATAACATCCCAGTCTATAGGACACCCTAGGTGCTTGAAAGACTGGACTAAATTTAGGAAAAAAAAAAAAAAAGATGGGTAAAAGTAATAGCAAATTGAAGCCAAGAGATAAACTGCAATGTAATGACTGGAAATTTGTCGAAAAATGCTGCCCAGATAAAATCCAAGCGTTAGATAAGTGGATAACAGATTTTGGATTTAATGGACAACTAAAATCCCAAAAATTAACAGAATTGCAGGATAAAATTAAACAAAAAACAAAAAATGACCCAAAAAAGATGAAAAAGATACATTACGAAGACATTGAGATATGGAAACAAATCGCATTAAAACGAGAAGAGGGCCTAAGAAAGTCAAAAAGAGAAGCAAAAGATAAGTTGGTTAAAGAAAAACAACTAATGTTTCACAAAAAGGAGGATGATGAAACAGGTCCGAGAGGTAGACGAAGGAGAGAAGTGCAAGTGATGCAGGAGGAAGTAGAAGAAGGAGAGGAGGAAGGAGCTGCAGGAGGGACAGACAGACTGTATCCCGATCTGAGTAAAGAGTTGCATCGCGAGCCACCCCCTGCATATAACACAGACAGTCCATCTGGCCCACAAACCAGGTCCAAGCAAACAGATAAAAGAGGTTGGTCCACAAAATTAGGAGCAATTTTTACCCCTCCCAAACAGCTAAAAGGCCCAACCTCAGATCAAGCTGACGTGTTATATCACGGTGCCTCAGCTCCAAAAACAGAGGACATGTATCCAATGATTCAAGTTGCAAATCCAAACACAGATGCAGGTCAAACCGCGACCATCATAGTTTATAGAACTTGGACTATGGAGGACGTAAAAAAAGCTGTAGATGGCATAACCTCGCATAAAGAAGATGTAAAACTCTTTGCGGAAGGCATGGAAAACATCAGAAAAACTTACCATTTAAACGGCTTTGAAGTCCAGGAAGCTTGGATGGCCAAGCTAGGCCCAGATTGGCATTATGTGAGCGGAGATTGGAGCCCTAATGTTGCACCACCTGGACGCGGACTGTTAGCGCATGACAGCCCAGCATTGAAAACTGCTGTAGAAGCGCTTGAGCGTCGCACTATTGATCGTTTCAGCAAAAAAGCAAACTACACTGAAATTGGACGTGTAAAACAAAAAGACGATGAGCCTTTTGAAGAATATAGGCTCAGGATGACAAAAGTCTTCAAAATGAACAGTGGATTGACAGAAGATGCCGATGACAATGGTACATACAAGCAACAATTAAAAAATGTCCTCCACGCAGGCTCCAAAGAGTCTATTCGTGGATGGGTAGACAGACACCACATTAGCATGCCCACCTGTACACTGGACGATTACATAAACCATGCCATTCATGCGGAAAAAGTGATAAAAAATAAAAAAGATAAAACCGCCACGAACACGTTTTATCACGAAGGCGGACAGCAAATCTTTTATCAAGGAGTCAGAGGAAAAGGGAACTTTAGAGGAAGAGGAGGTAGAGGTAGAGGCCGAGGTGGAAGAGGAGGTGGACAAAACAGACAAAACAGACAAGGCACAGGCACAGAGTGTTGGACTTGTGGGAAAGAAGGGCATTTTGCAAAAAACTGTCCCTTTAGACGAAACGGAGAACAGACCCATTACTCAGCATGACTAGACCTGTACTGGCCCGGTGAAATTTATCTGAACATGCAAGAAATCTTGGCTGCTATTGAAGATAAACCGGAAGTAACTCTTGAAGTTAACGGTAAAACAGTAACTTTCTTATGTGATTCAGGGGCCTGTAGAACCACGTGCAGAGAATTGTTCCCACATTACAAACCTGGGGGTAACCAAGTCGTTGTAAGATCCGCAAATGGGAACATAAATTTTATCCCTGAATCTGAGCCAGCATGGATAAGTGATCCTAAAGGTCAATCATGCCAATTGACGATACTTCTGATGCCAAGATGCCCTGTGAATCTGTTGGGACGCGATGGGCTAGTTGCTTTAGGCCTAGCGCTAGTATCCACTCCAAATGGGCGACTTGTGGTAAAACGGAGATCAGAGCTAATGAAAGGAGACATCTATGTCCTCCAGGGAGTAGGCCAACCGTATTATTACTACTCGTTGGATATACCAAACAAGCCCCCGACGTCCACAGGCTCCGCCCTCATGGCGGAGGGCAGGCAAGCTATCCTGATGGAACAGGATAAAATGTCGGACAGTGAACTACATGTTACTATGTGGTTCAAAAGGAGCCCAGGACCTGATATGGACTATGAGACTAAACTGAAGAGGGTTACACCCACCACCCTCACAGTAAACTATCTATATTCTGATGTAGAAAACACAGCAGTAGCAGGAGTGACGTTGAAGTCAGAATTGGATGAGTTGTACAAACAATACGTGCCACCACACATCTCCCTGTACAAAAGTAAAGACAAACAGTGGAAGGACCTAGGCAAAATGGTCCAACAGGGTGAGATGGCACGAGACTGGATTGCCACGTCAGTAAATACTTGGGCTAGTGCATCGACGGGACTGACAAAAAAAGCATTATTTTGGACAGTCTCAGCACAGGAAGCACATTTGCAAACTCCTGTAAATGAAAAGGATCACTGACAAGCTTTCCTTACTGAAGAAGAGGAAAAATGGTTGAGTACAATTCCAACACAGTTATGGTCCCAAGGACCATCTGATGTAGGATTAATCAAAGGAGCACTTCCTGTTCAAATTAGACCAAAAACAGAATATCGACCATGCATTAAACAGTATCCTCTTAAACCAGATGCACGAGAAGGTATATAACCAGTAATAAATGATCTCATAGCTGCTGGCGTGCTTGTGCAATGTGATGACTCACCATGCAATACTCCTATTTTTCCCGTAAAGAAACAAGCTCCATCTGTAGGATGGCGTATGGTACAAGACTTGCAAGCAGTAAATAATGCAGTAATACAAAGAGCTCCGTGTGTGCCAGATCCCTACACACTTTTAAATTCTTTAGACCCAGAGGCTAAAGTATTTACTGTGGTTGATATCAGTAATGCATTTTTCTCAGTACCAGTAGATAAGAACAGTCAGTTTTGGTTTGCTTTCACCTTTGAAGGGAAAAGGTACACATACACCAGATTACCTCAAGGGTATTGTGAGAGTCCTACAATTTATTCTCAAGTAATGTCTGCTAGTATGGCTAAATTTCAACCGCCAGAGGGAAGTCAAATTTTGCTTTACGTCGATGATGTATTACTAGCGTCACGTGACTTAGAGACATGTAAAAAGGACACATTAGCGCTTCTAAACCACCTAGCACATGAAGGACATAAAGTCAGCATGAACAAATTACAACTGTGTAAACACGAGGTCAAATATCTAGGCCATAATTTGAGCGCAGGAGGCCGCACTATTGTTGAAGACAGGAAAACTGCTATTTTACAAGCACCAAAACCACAAACAAAAAGACAAATGATGTCATTTTTAGGTCTCACAAACTATTGTCGAAATTGGGTCCCAAATTATGCAGAAATCACAGCACCCTTACAACAAATGATGTATGATCAGGATTTAAAAATGTCTACACCTCTCACATGGAACGAAAAAGCAGACATGGCTTTTTGCAAAATAAAACAGGCCTTAGTGTCTAGCACAGCGCTAGCATTACCAGATTACAACAAACCGTTTGTACAGATGGTTGATTGCAAAGAACACTATATGACCTCAGTTCTAGCGCAGCAGGCCGGTGCAAAACTAAAACCAGTTGCTTATTTCTCATCTAAATTAGACAGTGTTGCCCGTGCACTGCCACATTGCGTAAGAGCAGTAATTGCAGCCTCTATGGCTGTAGAGATAAGTGCTTCAATAGTGTTGTTTCACCAACTGACATTAAAAGTACCGCATGCTGTATCTGCACTGCTTCTGCAAACCAATATGACTTTTCTGTCACCAGCTAGACATCTGTCCTGTATGGCAACACTATTATCACAACCACATCTTACTATAGAAAGATGTACAACACTAAATCCTGCAACCTTAATGCCTCTTCCAGATGATGGCGAACAACATGACTGCCAAGAGCTGGCAGAACAAAGTGCAAAATGTAGAATTGATTTAAAAGATCAACCCCTAGGAATAGGGACGATTCTCTTTGTCGATGGCTCATCAAAGAAAAATGAATATGGCAAAACCCTGTCAGGATATGCAGTGGTTACAAAAAACAAAGTACTAAAAGCTGCAGCCTTACCATCAAACTATTCAGCACAAGCAGCAGAATTAGTGGCCTTAACTGAAGCATGCAAAGAAATGTCAGGAAAAGATGTAACAATCTACACGGATAGCCAATATGCATTCGCTACAGTTCATACTTTCGCACAATATTGGAAAAACAGAGGTATGATAACATCCACAGGTAAACCAGTAACTCATGCTGCACTTTTGACAGATCTTTTAAATGCTGTCCAATTACCAAATCAGGTGGCTATATGCAAATGCGCAGCTCATACATCAGGAAAAGATGATGTTTCTCTTGGTAATACATTCGCTGACAAAACGGCTAAAGCAGCGGCAGCGGGTGAAATTGAAATACTCCTGCTGACTAATAACACTATGATTGAACACAATGTACTTAAAGACATGCAGCAACAGAGCCTGCCGACAGAAAAAACTTACTGGATAAAACATGGTGCCAAATTACAAAATGATGTTTACATATGACCTGAAGGGAAACCAATCCTACCAAGAAATCTGTATAAATGGGCGGCCATATTGAGCCACGGTGTTACCCATGTCTCAACAGGAGGGATGGTAGGACAGATACAACAATATTATACAACCTATGGATTTAACTTGTATTCAAAAAATTTTTGTAGAGCATGCCTAATGTGTGCAAGACACAACCCGCAGGGAAATTTAAGACCAACTAGAGGAAAGTTTCCCAAACCACAATACCCATTTCAAATCATTAACATGGATTTCATTGAACTAAACAAGAGTGAAGGAAAAAAATATTGTTTAGTCATAGTTGATGCATTTTCAAAATGGGTGGAACTGTTTCCAACCAAAAATCCAGATGCACTAACAGTAGCAAAAGCATTATGTAAAGACATCATACCTAGGTATGGAATCCCTGAAAGGATTTACTGCGATAACGGAACTCATTTTGCTAATCAGATAATTAAAAAGATAGGAGAAATGTTCCATATGGATTTAAAACACCATTGTGCGTGGCATCCTCAGAGCGCGGGATTGGTTGAGAGGACGAACGGTACCATAAAAAACAGGCTGAAAAAATGCATGGAAGAAACAAAAAGACCGTGGACACAATGTCTAGATTTAGTCAAATTATATATGAACATTACAAGCACCGCAGGTTTGACTCCTTATGAAACATTGTTCGGAAGACCTTACAGACTTCCGCAGTTTAAAAACATCTGGGAAACTAATGACGAACCTACACTAGCTGAGTATATGAGAAAAATTCTAGAAAAGCAAAAACAAAAAGTTGACGCTGAGACTCCTTCTGTCTCCCAGCAGGAAATTCAACTAGTAGAGCCTGGAGATTGGGTCCTGGTGAGGAGCATCAAGAAGAAACATTGGCATTCACCGAAGTGGGAAGGGCCTTATCAGGTTTTGCTAAGTACACCTACAGCAGCTAAGATAGCCGAAAGATCCACCTGGATTCATTTGACACATTGTAAAAAGGTTATCTCTGTTGAAAGCTCCATCAGGGAAGGTGAGCAAAAGTCTGATGAATAGGGTGGATTTAGACGTATAGAGTCTGGATAGACCCAAAAGTCAGTGAAGGTTTTAAAACAGGTGAACCTGATTAGTTAATCTGATCAGTTAACCTGTGACACCAACCCCAGTAGAGGAGTCTATTCACCAGTTGATAACGTTTACAGTAATAAGTAGTGTATAATTTAAGATGATTCCCAAATGGTTACAGTGCGCTATCAGGTGTTGGGCCCTCTCAGTCTTTTTTATATTAATGTTCCTCTTTATATGGTATCTCTGGGAACCCCCACAACATAGTAGCAATAACTCTAAAGTACAACGAGACAGACGAGCTACCAGCAGACGAGCAATCAATGATATCGAAATAACTTTCACACAACAATTTGAAGACCTGATATGTCATTGCAAGACCAAAGAAGGAGCTATTACGTCACTTAGCATAGACATTAAACCCTGTGAGAATACAGTAAGACGAACTCTTGTTACAAATGTACCAGGTATGGGAACAGCTTCTAGATATTGTCTCGGTTTTGGGGCAAGTCAAACTTCAGCAAAGCACCAGACGGAAATAACTCTGAATTGTACCTTAGACACGATTCAAATGGAAGGGATAGTTTATTGTAAATGTATCACCTTTCCTCACGGTATTGAAGAAACATTCATTGCATATAATTGTAGTAAGCCTAGTACAGTTGATACACTCATTGAACCAAATATAACGATCATTCCCACTGACCAAATTACACCCACCGGTACTCCACCACCTGTGAGTATTACACCCACCGGTACTCCACCACCTATAAGTATTATTCAACCACTGAATCCAAACAAAGAAGAAAATCCTTATTTAGAAACATTTGAGGCTAGATGGAATAGAACTTTGATTAATATAGTTCAACCCCTAGGCTTAAAACCTGAGGACTGTATTATTTGTGTAGTACCCAGACATAGATATGTTGCAGTCGGAGTAGCTGCAGAAGATGATACATGTGAAAGTTATATCGTGGTTAAAGGATTCGGTAAACTGTATCTTACTGATATAAATACCCTTTTGTTGCACATGGATAAATTCTCGACCGTGTTCTCCCGAAAGATTTGCTTAATAGACTGTATTTTACTGTCTATGCAAAATGAGAACTACATGCAGCAGGTCTGGAACTCAGAATGCCCCCGACTCACAATGACACATCAGGAGCTGCAATTAGAGCCCCCAGTTCAGGAGTGCCCGGCAGCAAAAACTGCCAAGTTCTTCTGCCTAGAGGTGGGTTCTGCTGATAAGAGATTATCTAGCAGCTACCGTGAGAAATGTGTTCAGTGGATGAGAACAGCTGACGACTCAGCTCGGGGTAGATGGCTGGGTGAGATCTATGACAGACTGGTTTGGACACCAGACGTGTTCTTTGCATGTGGTCCAAAGGCAACATTAAGAACCAAACCTGGGGAGAATGAAGAATGTGCAGTGGTTATGCTGGCCGAAAGGGTTACAATCATCACTTCAGATAAAAATCAGGTATCGAGAAAGAAAAGAGAAGCTAAATTGAATGGTCTTGGTATTCCGGATGGTGTTCCACCTGAATTTGAGGCAATTAGAAATTCTGCAGGATGGTCTATATTAGGCGCCCTTCCATTTCTTTCAGGTATAACTGACGATACACAAACTAGGTGGATTAATTATATTTATTATAACCAGCAAAGACATATCAACTCTTCAACTAAAGCATTAGAGGCCATTGAAAAGAAACTAACTGATATCTCTAGAGCTGTGTTAGAGAACAGACAGGCCCTAGACGTTATACTAGCTGAAGAAGGAGGCCTTTGTACATTCATCAATGCAGACGAAGGATGTTGTACCAATATAAAGACATTATCTGACATGACAAATATTTCTCTTGCAATCAAGGAACTTAAAGTTATCCAACAGGAATTTGCAGACATAAATGCTATGTTGAGCAAGAGCTGGTTTGACAACTGGCTGGCAAAACATTTCGGACATTTTTCGAATATAATTCCATCTATTTTGATTCCAATTGTTACTGTGGTTATTTGTATCCTACTTGCTTGTACATGTATACCATGTATTGTTAAAAGTGTTAAAAAAAAATGGTAGAAATAATGCTCATTCACACTAATGAAATTTACAATATGTTACAGCAAGCAGAGGACACAATGAGCATGGATGAGGATGAAGAAGGTATAGGTTTGTTTGCGCTTAAAGGCTATTCTGAATTATAAAATTACTTGAATCTTCACATGAGACTCCTATCATTGTCCTTCTGAGTGTAAATAATATTTTGCTTCATGAACATGACCTAGCAGCTAAAAATCTTAACCAGAAGTGGCTGTATAGCGATTATGAGAATTTGAGCAAATATGTGATAAACAGGAGGGAAATGATAGAATAATTGTACATAAGTTGATCCCACATTTGCTTCTGTGACTGTTTTTTCTGTGTAATTATTAATCTTTGTTTTTCACTGATGCAGGGACTTTCTAACCGATACCAGGACGTTCTGACCTACGTGCAAAGCTGTGTAAACGAATCCTAGACCTTGGACTTATACACCCACGCAGATGAAAAACTGTTAGAAAACATTTTTGACACGTTGCATTTGTGTGTTTTTCCCCCACCCCTTTAGATATGCAACGTAATCAATGTGGGTAGGGATTTCCTTAATAAAAAGAGAGGAAACGCAGAATGTGCTTCAGAGCGTGTTGAGATTTGTAACTGAGCATATCTCTGCGTTCTCCTTGCAAGTACAAATTTTGCCCGTTGTCTTTGTCTCATTTGTGTCTCTTTTCTCAGTTTCAGGCTGTTTGAACCTGACAAATACGCAATACATATTCCACGAAAACGGTATAATCACGATGCAGTGATTCTGCGATAATCGATATATTAAAAATATATATAGCACCGTGTAGTCATGAGGTCCCTCTTAAAAATGAGATGCCACATCTCAAGAGGCTTACCTTTAATGAACTTATACTGAATGTAAACAAATGTGGTGGGGATGGATTTATTTTCCATGAGTTTGTCACTGTCATAAATTCTTATTTTCAGTCCTCTGTCTCTGCACCCCTCCAATTATCAGCTGAAATACATCACTGATAAATTCTCATTTTGATGCTGTTTTATTATTCAACGTCAGTCATCTCTACCTTATAATCATTATAGATGTTAATGTATAAATTAGATTATTACTCTTTTCATGATTACTATTGGTTATACTTCTATAAAAACTATAACTACAGTCATACAGACTTGAAGACCCTCCTAATAACGAGATGCTACATCTCAAGGGGCTAATCTCGAATAAATTTATATTCAGCAGAGACAAATATGATGAAGACAGGTCTATGATTGGACAGGAGGAACTGATTTCAGATTAGGAACAAGGTGAACCAGTCATTTGGCAACTTTATGAGCGTGTTTGTGTTTATTTGACAGTGCACAAACTGTTTATCAGACTGTTTAACCACAAAATATGATTTTGGCTGTTAGAAAATTATTTCATTTGGCCTTTAATAAGTAAAAGCATATTAAACCATATGATTAAGGACAAGTAAGTAGCTGTTTAATTACTTTATCATGTGGGAATGAGGTTGATTTTTGTATTAAATTAAAGCTTTTTTCAAAATGGATGTATGTAATTGGATAAATAAATAAGGTTTATTAATGCAGAACATCACAGGAGCAGGACTGCACAGTGACGTAAATATTCAGAAATAAGTCATGTTTTAATTTTGCTGCTAAGAAGCATCTTGTTGCTGCTACTGTCATGCATCTGCTTGATTATGCTGATGTTTTATATGTGCATGCATTTTCTCAATGCCTTAAATCTTTGGATTTTGGTTGTCATGAATGTTTTAAGGTTCATAACATATCCAAAGTTGCTAACTCATTATTGTACGCAGTGTGACTGAGTTGGTTGGCCCTCACTGAGATGCCCTAATTAAGATGGAAACACCATATTTATCTTAGCACAGGCTTATGAAACAAACAAAATGGGGGCAAATTTTCCAAGCTGCATTGGCTGCACATACGGTCATGGTAGTGCCTGTCAGAGCTCTTCATACTGATATATATCTGTCACTGATGTCTTGGTTTCAGACAATTATTTTGAAGAAAATGTGCATTTAAGTGCCTCTCACACTGACTTCAATTGTCTTCTTTCTTCTAACGATTCTCTGACTTGAAATGCTCGAGTCTCACCCGTGCTGGATTTGATGGTCTCCTTCCCCACGGTCTGACCCACCAGGTCGTACTGGTTGAGTCTGGATCCATCAACTGCCACTTCCACAGACTGGGAGGCATTACGAGTCCAGATATAAGTCACCTCAGCCTTTGTGTAAGCATCTGAGGGCAGTGAGGAGAGGAGATAAACATGAAGAATATATTAGGCGCTGTCTCGCAGCAGAGCAGATTATTATACTGTAAATGACAGAGATCAAATGAGCACCTCCTCTGCAGCTCAAATCAACTCCTACACACAGAGTCACGCTCAGGAGGAAGGTTTCACACTTACTATACAGCACAGAAAATACCCTCCAACTTCAGAGTCAAGTGTGACAGAAAATAGGATATTCTGAAGAGACGTACTTTGTTTTCCTCACTTAAAGCAATATAAAGAGCATAACTGGCAAAGGTGTTCATTTCTCTTTTCCTCACACTCCCCTGAATTTGACAAGTGAAGACCAAACCACTGTACACTCTATGTTCAGGATAATAAAAATACTTCGGCTACATTTTTTTAGAATTAACAGTAGGCAAGCTGACGCAGCATTTACAAACAATATCAACTAGGTTAGCAGGGTTCGGCTAACGTTAGCTTTGCTCCACCAGCCCGTCCACCTTGCAGGTCTATGCTGTTTGTGGTTAAATGTTGCTGGTTGCATGTGGCAAAGCTTACATATCTTCATTTTATTGATCAAAATACTGCTGAACTGCCTCATGCCACTAGACGTCTTTTTTCCTGCACTGTTGTGTGTTTCAACATCATCGTGCAACAGCAGGTCAGGCAGTAGTAGCCACTGACCACACCTGCGGCCCTAACTTGTGGTGGAACCGTATTAAAAACCATATTAAAACTTTTAACAAGTCACAAATCAAGTGAAGTCCACCAAATTTTGTACGAGAAAGCAACCAAGTTTAGGTTTTAGCTGGAAATGAGGTCACAGGACGTCTGTTCAAACTTACAGCTGCCAAACTTCAGAGGACACGAGTGAAAGTCCATCGGGAAATCTTCCAGGTGCATCGGACACTCAGCTTGGACTGTCAACCTGAAACAAGACCACGAACACACAAATATGAATGTTCATGAAGTCCTTACAGAGATAATCTGATTTTTTCTGTTTTATCAGAAATGCAGTTAAACTTCTTCATTAATATCCAGTGACCATATCAGACATCAAACTAACAGAACTTTCCATTGTATTTTGGTCAAATTGTGTTTTAAGTTGCGCACTACAATCATTGTAACCAATGTGCAGCGTGATGAGCTAACTCGTCACCCTGTATATGCCAGTCCCTGGGTCCACTGCATTATTCTTACAGCAAACAAACCTCTTCAGGGGTCAGCCTGTGGGGGGCTTAGATCATAAAATATTCAATATATTCAATGCTTGTCTGTTCTGCAGTTGGGCCTGAGCGTGCGAAATAAGTACAACCATGTTTCTGATGAACAGAGGTTAAAACAGTTTGATCTTCAGATCAGGGACGAGACATCAGTTTGGTTCACTGTAAGGACAACAAACAAGTGTGTTTGTGTCGAGCGACGCAGAGTTTAATCTGTGTGTGTGCCGAGGCTCACTGAACAACAAGTGGCGGTAAGAGCTCCCCACATTACAAAGTAAAAGCCTGGTCTGTTTTAGTTGATAAAAGACTGTTCATGTTTTTACACAATGTTTTTATTCTGGATGTGTTTCAGGCCAGTTTTCAGTTATTGATGTGTTTCCCAAAGTAGTTTAAGTGTTATTTAGTGCTTTACTGTCATCGCTTCACAACAAGACAAGCGTTAAATACAGAGGTAGATTGAACCTGCTGTTTAAACTATGAGAAATAACTACAGACATCTCTCTGCACACAATTCTGTATTATTATTATTATTACTATAATTATTATTATTAAAAAGAATATGTTATGTTAATTCATGATTTCCATTAATGCATGGGATGCTGAAGTGGACTTACAAATTTCTGTGGAGGTTTGGATTAGAGAGGCACACCCCTTAAACTTGTAACCAAAGCCATCTAAACCAAAGAGGTTTTCTCTCGTTTCTGATCTCATACAAGCTTCACAGAAACAAAATACCTTCTCACGGGAATAAAGAGAGCTGAATGCAGATACCTCATGGTGTAGAGCAGCGTCCCGTCCTCCATGATCCTCAGCAGTTTGTTGGGCATGGTCATATTATGGGCCACGGACTTCTTTCCGTTATGAAAAAATGTGTCTGGTGTCCAGATCTTACTGGCCATCAGGTTGTTGAGCGGCAAAGTGTTCATCGGCCCGTGAAACTTCAGTCGCTCATCTTTCCAACTCTGACGGAAGAAAACATCCACGGTGTACTCCTAAAAAAACAAAGAGACAGAGACAGGTCATCAAAGAAAGAGCTGGCTCCCAGAGGAGGACAGACTCTGTCCCCTGGAGGGGCATTTTAGGCAGCTGCTGGCACTATAAAGAGTGAGAGAGGGACGAGCTCTGGTTTGTCTTGTTCATAGAACAGCCCAGCAGTGGAGGCATGTTTAACACACAAAACAACAAAAACACTCAAAAAAAGAATATGGTCTTTTTAACGTAAGCTACTGCCAGAGCCACAAACCTTACATTTTTTGGGGTGCCTGTCAGTAAAGTAGTAATGTGTCTTTAGATGATATTTGTTTTTAGTTACCTTATAAAATAAGATTGATTGGCTGATTGATCAGTTATTTATATCTTTATCTACTGGACTCATGGGGGCTGCAGCCCAGCTGAGATGCAGGTTACACCATGGACTGATTGCTAGTCAATCACAGGGCTCAGCTGGAAGTGACCCGCAGAAATGAGGCTCCAGGTTTGACTTCCAGCCAGATGTCCCTTTATGAGGACAGCATCCTCTGTGCAAGACTCTTGTACTGAAAATCTTAGTGGAGGGGATACGTTCATCACAAACAGAACTTGACATGCTACAGCTAGCAGAGTGTACCCAGCTGCGGCCCATCAGCCCACGTCTCTGAAGCATTTTTGGACCAAAAAAAAGCAAATGATTGGTTTACACACACCTTAAAGCAGCTGTGTTGGCTGTTATGTGATATAAATGTCTGTATGACTGTTGATCCAATTCAGCTCAAGGTCTGTGATGGAGCCAGGGACAAAGAAACTTTGCAAATGTTACTCTATACTCTTGACATTTTTTGCAGGTATTCAATATTGAGAAGAGAATGCATTAACTACATTGCTGTACGGTAACTAATGTTATTGTAAGCACACATAGTGCCACATATGAGCTGGACTGTTCAGTCAGTGTGTGTCCCACTCTGCTTTGACAGTGTTGTGTGATACATGCTGAACACTGTCCTCTAAAGCCCTGTCCGCATGGAAACAAAAACCTTTTTTATTGAAAGCTGGAAGTTTGGGCTGCAAGACGTTGTTGTGTCATTTTAGCCTCCCATGAGCATAGCAACGCAAAGAGTGTGTTTTACCCCGTCATAATGGTGTTGTAAAAAGAACGAATACTGGTAACTGTAACAAAAAAAAAAACGTACTGCGGTCTCTTTTTCATCAGGGAGGAGACTTTGTTTGAATCTGTGAAACTCAGATTACTTTTTTAAAATGTGTCTGTCAGACAATAAAGTCAGAACAGGAAGGGGGCCTTAAAGTGACAGGAGCTGTAACAGAGCATCTCAGACAGAGTGAGAATACAGCTGGATCAGGGCTACTTGGTATATACAAAACAGAAGGTTTGTGGACACAGGTGATGGTGAACTTACTTCAGCAGTCATCAAAAATGACTCTTTAAAGTTCCGTTGAAGTCTGAATAACATTAGAACTATATTCTAGTACATCGTCCAAGACTTTGAGACAAACAACAAGAGCAAGGACAAACAAAATAATCACTTAGTGGCTGCAGTCCTTCTGTCCTTAATCAGGACCTTTACTTGCTTCTTAATTGGGTGGACTGCTCCTTTAAAGCATATGGCATCAGAACTGTAGCTCAAAGAGAGCTGTCTCATCTCTCCCACGTCAACAACAGCATGTCCATTAATACTGGGAAACACACTCTCTTATATGAGAGTGTGTTTCCGAATCAGGCGTGTCCCATTGTCCTGTTGTCTCCAGCCTTACATGATTGTTTTCGGGGGGGGTGGATTTGGCCTCAGTGGTCTCCTGGACACGTCCAGCCCTGACTGTCAGTCTCAGATCCAGCTGTTCCCTGAGGCAACATGTCAGACACACTTAACATCACTGAGGTCATCAGCTCGTCCAGCCAAGCAGAAACGTCTTCCTCTCACTCCGACTCTCATTACTTTACAGAAAAACTCATTTCTTCATTCCCTCAGTCAACATCTTTGTCATCCTCGCTCCAGCAGAGTTTGACTTTTATTCAAAAGTAACTTTCAGATTATAAGTCAAGACAAAATGTCTCTATTTGTTGGAAAAGATTTGATTTCCTGCAAAGACAAAAATGTGTGCTCACAACCAAATAAGCCAAAAGAGACTGAACCCAAAACATGCGTTCACTGTGTCAGGTTTTTTGGCCCCTGGCACGATTCTTTGACCCACAAGCCTGACCTATTTCAGTGTTTCTGAGAAGCAGAAGAGAAGAGCTCTGTCTTCTTCTGAAGGGATTTAAGAACCACAAAATCATCTTTTCTGCTTGAAATTCAGCCACTCTTCTGACTCCGTGAAATTTTTTTATTGGATTACCAATTTAAAAAATATGATTTGGAAGAAATATTGTCTCAGTACGGAAATACCTTTCCTTTGACGTCTAAAAGCTAAATCAGACATTTCTCTAGCCACATCTCAGTAAGAATTCTGAAATTCTGTTTTTTTTCCAAAGTCTGACTTTATTCTTTGAATTCTGTTTGTTTTTCTCTGTGAATTCTGACTTTGTTCTTGGAATTCCAACATTGTTTGTTAAGTACCCTGTAATTTCAGAATTCATTTTTCATTTCTGAATTGACTTTTATTTTCTTTGGGTCCTGACTTCTGAGTTTTTTTTCTGATTTCAGTGTCAGTATTTTGACTTAGTCTTCAAATTCTGATATTTTCCTAGGATTTTTTTTCCTTTTAGGTTAGAATCAGACTTCATCCCCTATATCGAACTTTATCTCAGAATTCTCTCTTGAATCTCAGAATTCTCACTTTATGATCAGAATTCTTATTTTACCCTAAAAAGCCTGCCTTTTTTCACACTCAGATGTCTGATACCTCTGCTTTATTTTGTGTATATCTGAAATTTAATTTCCTATCTTGATTGCTTCCAGTTCTTAATTTCCACAGTCAAAAGAGCCCTCCTGTGGTGAAGCAGCAGCTCCTCCGCAGAACAAAACAAAACAGAAAGACCTTTTCTTGTTTTCTTTTTTTTTCCTTGGGACAGGGATTTTCTGAGCTATAGCCAGAAAATTAAGGGTTTTGTCTTCTCTAACACGCCATTCAGAGCATGACGTTTAACATAAAAACACAAGCAGGTGGATCATCTCTCGCTGATGTTTCCCCTCATGGTGTTTGCCTTAACAACAACAGACAGGACAAAATAATCCAGAAATAAGAAACCTTCACAAACACGGAGGGAGGGAGGCAGAGGGAGCAGCAGGGGGCCGCTCGATCTACCAGGCACAGAGACGAGGTGTGTGTGTGTTCCTGCGTGGGAGACGTGTGTGTGCGTGTGTGTGTGTGTGTGTGTGCCTATCAGAGGCGAGCTATCAAAGGCAGAGAAAAAAAGACAGCGTGCAGGAGTGAAATTATCTGCTGCAAGTTTGATGGAGACGTGTGATGAATGAAACATGAGAGCATCTCTCTCCCTCTCTCTTTTCTCCTCGTCGTTTGAAGGTGCTGTCTCCATCACGACCACTTCCATCCCTCTGCCCCTCGCTTCTTCGCCACTTAAATATTTGAGTGGGGGGGGCAGGTGGGTGGGTGGTGGCTCAGATTGTGATGAAAAACTGAGGAAAGCTTTTAAGGCAAGAAGAAGAGTGTTTGTGCGTGTGTGTGTTTGAGAGCAACGCAGACATCTGTGAGGGTTTTCCCAGAAAACAACTCGATTGTGAATCATGAAAATACAATTTTAAAAAAGGGACAAAGACTTTGATTCTTGTTTTATGTAAGTTTCACGCTTATGACCAACCAAATATGTGCAGGGTCCAAAAGAAGCCATGGCATGCCCATCGTGTTAATGTTAACTAGAAAGCACAAACCTCCACCAAGGTAGCTCACATACTGCTGTTACATCTATAAGCAATAGTTCATGATAAAGTTACTATCATAGTATGATTCATGACCCTGAAAACCCACACCTAGCACTCAGAATAATGTTGATATCATTATAAGTTAGACAGTTATCGAGCAAAAACGATCATTTGCTAATGGTGGTTTTCTGGATCACCACCAAAAACCATCATTTCTAAGTTGGGCCATTACCAACATCTCCTGAAAATTTCAGCAAAATCCATCCAGTAGTTTTTGAGTAATCTTGCTAACAAACAGACAAACATAGGCCAACAAAAACATAACCTCCTTGGTGGAAGTAAATATGCCAAAACTGAGATAGCATTCATATTGCAGCAAAAGTTAACCAACTGCTGTCAGATGGGACCCAACTAGAATGATTACCAAAGGCCGCAAAGTCCTCATCCTTCATGAGTCCCAAAAGAAGAAAATCTCATCCATCCATCAGCTCTATAACATCCCTCTGCACAACGTGGGTCCACCTCTACGCATCCTAACCTGAATTCGTACATTTGTGCTGTTCTGGCTGTGATTGTTGAGCTTTTTATACAGTATATATTGTTGTTTTTTATGTCTTGAAAGGCCAGGGTCTTGGCTGGTCCCTCACAGGTCCATGATAGGGCCTAAACACCCTGACAGTCATAGATTGTAAACTCTGGGCCATATATGTGTGAATTTGTGGTTTCAAGTTTCCTCTCAGTTTATTAGGCAGCTGATTTACTAAGTAAGGAAAAGATTGAGGCTATGTCATCCTGTGAGGGAAGCACCATCTCATGGAGACACCCTGCAAGTGCATGAATGAGTGTTTTTGTCAATGGACTTTAAGCACAACTTCAGAGAGGGGGCGGGGCTTCCACTGGCTGGAAGTTGGCAGGAAGGGGGAAAATTGAAGCCACTGGATCTGAAGCTAAGGCTATAAATGCTGTAGTGCAGGGGTACCCAACAAGGTGCCTGCAAACACCTGGAAGCCCACAGGGAGCCAATGAGGTGCTCTCAGGGACATTTAAAAAAAAAAACACACAAGCTACCATCACAGAACTTGAAATAAAAACACATTTTATAAATTTCAGTTGTAAGTTTTATTTATAAATCACACTTAATAAATACAAAAATAACAAATATAACATGTGCATTACATTTTGAAATGCCTAATTTTCCTAAACTTTAACCTGTTTGAATAAAGAAATAACCATTGCTTATAGAAATACTACTGGGTCTTCCACCACTGCTATCTTCACCACAACTACACCTATAATCTTCTTCTACGTTTGACTGGAACAACAACACTTACTGATGTGACTCATCAATGGACTTAACTGTCTGACAATTTTGGTAGTTCCAGTTTGTCATTTCACGTGTTGGAAATTTGGCAAGCAACTTTACTTGAGAGTCATGAAATGTGGTGAAGAATGCAGGTCTTATTTTTTTTGTTCATATAGGAAGTAGAGTATATCTAGACCTGTTGGACAGATGTGTCTGATTGGTCTGTCCATCAATCATCTACACTGCTTATCCCTTTCAGGGCTGGAGCCTGTCCCAGTATGTATGGGAGAGATGAAGCAGGGAGAAGACATTATATGGCTTCCTTTGGGACGGGGACATCAGGTGTCTTCATATCACCACAACAGTGAAAAAGCAGTTCATCACTAAGCCCTAATTCACATACAGACTCACATCAATGGGCAACTTAGAATCATCAGTAACTTCACAGGCATGATGTTGGTCTGTGAGAAAACCCAAGCATGCATTGAGAGAACATGTAAACTCCGACGGACTCAGGGAGCTTGATTGCCAATACTTTGTTTGAGCCATGTGCACCACCTGCTACCTCAGATATTTTTAGGTTAAAAAAGGCACTTGCTTAGGTTGTAGCCTTTTGCTAAATTAGATACCAGTGGGGCCACGTTGAATCAGTGTAACGTTACATGCTGGGATTGCGACGTGTTACAGCCGTATTTCAAAAAGTTTGAAAGCCTCATACTCCAGCAGAAGTAAGTCTGTGCCTAATGATCAGTTGCCAAGTTTAACGTCTGTCTTAGAAACAATTTTTTTGATTTTCTGTCTTAATAAAAAAATATCCAAGTTTGTTTTTCAGCTCAATACAAAATGGTAGCGCATTTGAGACCATCAGTTGTACATTTCTCTTCATGTGAAGAGGGCATCATAATTTTTACACATTAAAAAGAAGCTTTAAAATTTGACAGAAACTAGTGACAGCTTGGCACTCAGGAGTGTAGCTTTGATTGACACTTCACTGCAGCCATATTAAAACATGCATGACTATAACACGTGGCATTCAATCAGAAATCCTCATTAAACTTATAATAATTGGGTTCACAATAGACAGACTCTATATGATCATGAATATGTTTAATATGTAACACGTGAAAGCCGGGCGGCGTGGTGCTGGATGATGGGATCTCATTTTTAATAACACGGTCTGACCTCTGCCTTGTCATCGCTCTCCTGGTTGGAGTGGCTCTGTAACCCATAGCAACAGGACAAACAGCGCTGACAGGTCTCTGTCTGAGAGATTTTATCTGCTGGATGTGAGTAATTACATCTGAGTCGAGCCAGCAGGGAGATTTTTGAAGGCACTGAGGTTTGGTTTTAACAGTCTGTCTTTAAGGACGAATCTCGACAAAGCCGTATTCATTGTCTTATTTTACAGGGAAGGCATGCCAGCAATTTTTCGATCTATGCTTTCTGACTGGGTTTATCATTTGACTCATTCTATGGAGACCCTTTGAGTGTGGATAGTTTTGTGTTTATTATTTTGTTTAAGGCTGGCCACACAAAGGAGCATTTTAGGCATATTTCTTATGCAGTGGTCAGGGGGATTAGGCCCATTTTAACATATCAGGTGTTTAATGTCAAAATCCACTCTCTGAAATCATAAATATCACAGTTTAACATTTACAATTCCAAATCAGGATCCTCTGACAGAAACCAGCCAGTACGAGCAAGTGCACACAGCAGCATCACTAAGTTGTGCACTGTTACATCTCATAAACATGGCATCAGATTGTTGAATTATTATAATTCAGGAGGTCCTATGAGCTGTCCTAAGGTGTCGATGTCTTCATTGTGAGGGATTTCAGCTAAGAGCAGAAGTGTGTGGTCTCACTGTTGGCCTGAATCATCTAGTGTGTGTGCATAAGGTCAGAGTCACCCCTAAATTCAGTGGACTTGGTTCAGTGCAGGGTGAAGTTGCAGCATTGTTTTATTTTTCTCTTGGTTTGGTTTCACACAGCACTTCGTCCGTCAGACCAAAGCCTGTCAAATGTGGTGTAATCCGACCTCCTGCCTAGAGTTGAGCCTGTAATTGTGGTTTTAGTTTCTGCCATCCAGCCCATTGAAGCATTAGGAGCTGGCAGTGCTAGCACTGCTAACATTAAATACGTTCTGCCAAATCCAAGCAACAGTTCTCTTCCTTTTGGTTTGCTTGTCTTGTTGGTCCTTGTTTGGTTCAGATGGCTTTCACATCCACCATGAACTGAACTCTGGTCTCCTGGGAAGCAAACCGAGACTCCAGTGTTTTAAAGAGTTTGGTTCTTTGGTCTGCCCCAGAATTTGTGTGAGCTTTCACACCAGCCCAAACTAACCCAATCTTTCACAAAAGCAAACCAGAGTTCACACCTATCAAACGTGGTGGGTGTGAAAGCACCCTTAGCCTGTAAGTGTGTGTTTTTGTCTGATGGTCAAAAAATCTTCAGTAGGTTATTATCCATCTTTTGCTCTGTTTCTCTATTTGTGCAGCCTTTCCCTGCATTTTCTTATTTCTTTGACCAAATGTGGTCCGACAGTAAATTATACTTTGGTACCCTGTAAATAAAGTTCATTTCTATATCCCCGTTCATGGATAAAACAACGCCAAAACAAATACAGAGCACAGAAAACAAGCCACAGCACCATGGGTCACATGATTCAAATCAAACTAAAAGCCGAGCTGTTTCTTTCAGTCCCAGGGTTTGAAGCATTTGGGGGGACCACAGGGGGACCATCATGGGTCTGCTGGTTTTAGAGATGGTGTAGAAGAAAAGGGACGCAAGAGGTCAGAGATTTTCAAGGGGACTTGTCCATGAAAGGCTCTAAAATTTAGATCCAAGATCTTAATTTTGTCTTTGCTTTATTTGTGAGATAGTAACATAGACAGTGATACAAGAGAGAGGACAGAAAGAGGGAAATAGGATTAAAAAAAGGACCTGATAGTTACAGACAGACAAAATATAGACATAAACAAAAAAATGAAGGTTTTCCAAAGTCTGTGGTTGATGTGAGGCACAGCTGAGGTCATTTTCATGTCAGATCTCAAAGGAGGGTGAGCAATGAAGAAGAAGCAACAACCAATACTGTATGTATGTCTAACCATGTACAGCCATGTTTACTCTTGTTGCTTAAACCCACACAACACACACAACACACACACACACACTCACACCCATATCCATACCTCCACATTCGTCTGTTACAAATCATGTCGTGAAGTGGAGGTTTTAAGAAAGCATGAACAAGAATGTTTGTAACATGTTTTATGTGATATTATGAAGAGAAGATATGGTATTGTTCTATTTTTATTTTTTATTTTTTTTGGCATGAAGACGCAGTGCGCAAAAATAAATTTAATGCAACCTCCTAACATTTACACAGGGTGCTTGTTAGCCAACAGTGAGCTGCAAGGCCGGGCCAGGCCACCTCACTCTCTCTCAAGAATAGCAGGGTGGTCTGTCTTCTGTAGGGCCACAGTTAGACCCATAATAGAGTAGTGGCCCCAACCATTCCCATATGTGGTCCAATTGGAGACCACAAGGAGGGGACCAGATCACTCAGGAGTGCTCAGAAAAGCCCCCTTTTTTCTTAGCTTCATCTTTTCTATTAGTCATCCCTATCAGACACAGGAGGGTATGTACCCCCCCACCCCCACAAAGGGGCCTGCGGCGGTCAGGAGTCCATTTCTTAAAACAAGTAAAAGTGCATAATCAATCAATCAAATCATAACAAATGTAATCTCAAGATACTTTCCAAAATAGCAGGTCAAAGCCACACTCTTCATTTTTACATACACACTGTACATACAAAGTTTTCTACAGTAATCTAATTGAAAAGAGACAAGTGTATTCACTTTCAGGCACATGGGGGGAGTTAAAAGTGTCTCTGAAAATATAAAAGCATTTTTTTTACCAAATGCATGCAATGGCAGTCCAAAGACTTCGTCAGAAATGACTTCAAGGTTTTGAAGGCTTCACTGGACGGAGAAGCCGAGGAGACGTTCTTGTTCTTCAATAAGGCCAATTGTGTTGTCAGGAGCAGTGATCGAGGCTTCAGTCTTTTCAAGGTTCAGATGAAGAAAGTCATTTAAACACACTTGATGGCAGTCAAGGAGTCAGAAAAGTTGGCCAGTTTACTTAGAAGATATTCTAGTGGTAGTAAAGATGGATATAATCATCATATAGATCAGGGTTCAGCAGCCCATGGCTCCGGAGCCACATGTGGCTCTTTTGCCTTTCACCAAAGTCTCTCTGGACTTAGAGGACAGAAAAGTAAAAAACTCGTTCTTTGTCCTGCATTAAACTCTAACTAATTGATGCCATTGCTGCATGTTTAAGCACTACCTGCAAAACATGCATTTCTTTTCATTAACTGATTATTTCTTTGTTTTTTACATCCTGTCAACTTTAACATGCGTCATGCACATCTTATTATATGTTTGTTTTCTTTTCTCTATTTCTGTTTTAATACTTATTTCAATAATACTCAACAGGTTGTGAGACCAACAAATAAGACCAGGGGACAATTTTCCACATTTTTCCTCAAAACTCACAGATAATCTGAAATAAAACCAGCATTGTTTCAGCATGGTTATATTAATCATCACTGTATTTTTGAAACAAAATGTGTATACATATATATATTGTATCTATATATCTATATATCTATATCTATATCTATATATATATATACACACACATATATATGCATATATATATATGTGTGTGTGTTATCTTCTTATCTTTTTTTCATGTGTGTATATATTCTTCATCATTTAATTTATTCAATTTTTATGTCAATTTTTACCACAAGAGACATGAACAGCCAGAAACAAATTCCTTGTATTTTGTTCACATACTTGACCACTAAAGCTGATTCTGATGATTAGAAACACAAGTTTGAGCACTGAAAACTGAAACAATGTCCACCGTTTGGAATTTTAAGTAAACACTGTTTACATGAATTTAATGAAATAATTCAAAGTCCTACTGTTTCTGGCATCAGCTACTTGTTTCAACTCAAGTAATCTAACTTTAGAGTGTAGAGGAAAATACTGTGAATCACGTAAACATGTATGACGAGTAGGGCTGAAAGATTTATCGTTTTTTGGATCGAAATCGCATTTTCAGACAGCACAATCATATGATCACCAAAACTGCAAATTTTTTTGCAGCGCTCCTGACTGACCCAGGATCAACTATTTTACACAAACTATTTTACAAATTTGCAGGAAATTTGCATTTGCAGAAGTGCTGGTAAGCAGGTCAACAACACAAAGTCTGTTTAGGAGTAGAAGTTGGAGTATCCCTTAAATAATGAAAACAGATTATTTATCATCAATATTAGATGATGAATAATGTATTATGTGCTGTTGATCATTGATTTCCTTACTGTTATATATATGTTGTATACTGTAAACATAGTGAATATTGCACTGAAGCTTGATTTGAAGAAACCGTGAATCAAATTGAAAGAAAGTCCTTAAAAGCATGTTGAGACTGCTGTCTGTTAAAAAGCCTGAACTGAACATATCAGGGAAACTTAGCAACATGCATTAGAAACTATAACAGTGGCAGCCAGTACATGAGGGCGCTGTGGGCGGAGCCCCACCTGAGCTGCATGAGGCTGCGTGAGCCAAAAGAGATGTCTGCTGTCTACCTGCAATTTATTATCAAAATAAGGAAATAGTGCTATTATAAACAGATCCAAGGCTCCAATGCGTCTGACGTAGCTGCTGAGGAGAACATAACAGGAGAAGCAGCAGGTGAAAGAGCTCGGACCTGATCAGCCGAACATCAGAATTTATCAGTAGTCCAAAGACAGTGGGCGACCATACACTCGGTTTTACACTTCTGGCTTTTTTAAACAGGTTAAATGACCTCCTCCACGATGTATTAAGAGTGCAAAACAGAGAGGGATTACTTTACACAGGTAAACCTTTAGTAAATCTGGCCCAATGCTTTTAATCCTGCTATATTGTGAGAAAGTGAGAAACACACCTTAGAATAGGCCCTAAATAATATAATAGTCTGCTTTTATGGAGGTGTTATGTTAATTTGCATTGCTGATATTAAATGAACACATATATTCATACAATATATTGCTTTTATATATTATTATTAAGTCATATATATTGGAAAGCTGACTCATGGCCATCTCCATATTGTATTAAATTGGTGCATTCATTTTTTAGGTTTGTGACACTGTCTTAGGAGATGCAAAAGAGTCTGCAGGGTAATAAATCTGATGATCTCAATTTTAGGCTTTAAAAAGTCTTAAATCTGTCCATATTTTGTAAAGTGGGCTTAAATAATATTTTTGTCAGGTCTTAAATTATGTATGTTAATTTACAGCTTCCTTTGTTGCCCCCTTTTTGTTTAATTACTTGTTAAACTAACTAAAACTAAATTAAAACAAAAAAATCTGACAAAACTAAATTAAAATAAAAACCTATTAAATTTTAAAAAGTATAATAACCCTGACACACACTCACTGACTCCATTGCATATAATACATTTGTTCTTGATTGTTTATGGGCTGTTCTGTGGCAATAAATTTGATTAGTTTGAAAAGCAGTTCTGTAACTGCAATTTCCCATAGCTGACTTTTTCTGACTTTGTGTTGATCTGAAATTTAATTCAAAATGGTCTTTAAAAGGTCTTCAAGGCCTTAACTTTGTTAAAACCTGCAGAAACCCTGTTCTTGGTATATGTCTATTTGGGCGCAATAGGCCCCTCTAGAGAAAACTGCACGTGCCGCCACGGCACTATAATTCTGTTGAACCCAAAAGCCGAAACAAACGGTGAGCCAAAAACAGAGGCAAGAACCAAAGCATGAGCTCCATGGACCGTCACACCCCCACTCATGTCTGATATCAGACAGTTAATAATCTCCTTCTCTCTGACATCTGACTGATCCTTCAGCCACAGAGACCCACTTTTGAAACATGAAGCTCTCTTCATATACCCCCGTCTTCATGAATATTGATATTATTGTCAGCCCAAAATCATGTCAGTCCTCCTGATACATTTACTCGTTTGAACCTCTTCATATTTTCATGAGTCAGTTCCTCAGAGCCCCCAACATTTCTCGGGCTGTCAACCTTTTTCCTTGTTCACACCTGCAGCCAAAAGCCTTAAAGCCTTCTCAAAACTAAGTGATACGTGTTTGGAACTGCACTTTCATTTGACAGCTCAGCGTGAGCAGAGGAGGCTTTCAGGGGCCTGCAGGCAATTTCACTTCAATTTAGAAGTGAGTCAAATAAAAGTGCGGTTGTATGTATGTGTGTGTGTGTTTGCATTGTGTTGTGTTGTTTCTGAAAAGATGGAGCACTTTAAGGAGAAGGTGCGAGACTTACCATATCTGTGTCAGACACCGGGCCAAAGCTGGTCACGTAGATGTCCGTCTTGACTTCTGTGACACGGTCTGTGAAGACAGAGAGCAGAAAAATATTCTCTCACAATAAATAAATCCTGCCTGAGTCAGAGACAATAATGAACGATACGCTGGAAAACTCCTGAGTCAAACTGAAGGGGTAGTTCAGGGTTTTTCAGGAGGGGCTGTATGAGGTACAGATGCAGACTCTTAAAACTCCCCCACTTTCCCTGACAGGGTCTTGGCTGGTCCCTGACAGGCTGGTGACAGGGCCTGCGCCTCCTGAAGGTCATAGATTTTAAACTCTGGGTTATAATTGGGTGAGTTTGTGATGTCGAGTTTGCTCTCAGTTGACTTGTGATCTGACTTAAGGTGATGGAGCTTTCTCCATCAGAGCTCTGCGACTTTAAAAAGACCTGCCAGAGGAGATAAGGCGGGCAGAATCAGTCACTTCTTTTAAGTCCCTTTTAAAAACTCTCTTTTACAGACTTGCTTTTGTGTGATGTTGTCTTTTATCACCATCTTATTTCTGTTTTACAGTCTTTTTAGCCTTTTACCTTATCATTTTACCTCCCACTGCGTCTAGGTCCTTCCTCTTTTAATAATTTCTTCTGTTAACATATTGATATCATTACTTACTTTTAATTTAGATTTTATTTTATTTATGCATCACCTTAAGTTATACGTTTAATAATTTTATAGCTTACCTTTTAGGTTTTTCATTGTTTTATCTCCTGCTCATGTCAGTTGTTCTATTTTATCATAGCTATTATTATAATAATTATTATTGTCATTGATTATTATTATCATCTCTTAATATTTGTTCTCTTGTTTGCTGCTTTCACCTGCTCTTTGCCTTTTCTTTTTCTTACTGGTTTTATGTTTTTAGCTTTTATTTTAGTCCTCATGGTCTCATTTAATGTTGTAGGGTTCTTGTATCGTCTGGCTTCACTTCATGAATTTCACTTGCTAGTGTCTATTCTGCCTTTGGTGATTGTCTGTGAGGGATTTTTGATTTAAAGTGAGTTTTTTGTTTTTTATTTCCTTTTGTGTTTAAGCTCTCGTGCTTTGCTGTCTGTATGTTCCTGCCTGTTTGTTAAAGCACTTTGTAAACCTTTGTTTTTAAAAGTGCTATACAAATAGTTATTCTAATTATTATTATTATTATTATTATTATTAAGGAAAAGATTGAGGCTGTGTCATCTTGTGAGGGAAGCTCCGTCTCATGGAGACACCCTGCAAATGCATGAATGGGTGTTTTTTAAGGAATTCTAGGCACAGCCTCTGAGGGAGGGTGCTTCCAATGGCTGGACATTTGCAGGAAGCTGTCAGGGAGGGGAACATTGAAGTGGCTGGATCTGTACATGGCATTAGCCTGAATATGAGCCTAAGTAACAGAGGTCAGCTCTGCGTTTACAGGGACAGTTGGCACTGAAGCTAGAGCTTTACACTGGTAAACATGGGTCCAACATCTCTGCATAACTTTAAGAGTTTTAGGTGGAAACAAGGCAAAAAGACAGTCTCGGCTAATTTCTTGACAGCTACTTTTCTACCATGCCCTGCCTTCCCTCATCAGCACCAAACAGCTGAAATACACAGGGTTGGTTTTTTTTTAAGATTTTGGGGCATTTTGTGTCTTTTTTGACAGGAGAGAGAGAGACAGTGGATAGGCTTGTGAAAGGGGCGAGAGAGAGTAGGGGAGGACACTCTGCAAACTATCCAGAGTCTGGATTCGAACCCGGACCGACAGAAGCATGTATATGGGTCATGCCTGTTTGCTTAACACTCCACCAAAGGAGCACCCTGAAATCTGCAATCTTCACGAGAGAAAACAACTACTATACTTAAGAAATGTGACAGTCCTTTACTTTGCAAGCTTGGAAATACCTGCATGCACACAGGAAAACGTCTGTTGATGGAGAGAAAGCAAATGAAAAATGTAGGAAACTGCCACAGGGGCAGGATGAGGTTTCAGGACCAGAGAGCAGCAGCTTTTATACGGTCTCTGCAGCTATCAGCATGAAGATTCTCCCTGCTGTCAGGATAAGAAAATACTGTACGATATAATATTATATAAAGACACAGCCATGGTTCTGAGAATAAATTTACTTGATGAAAACAATGAAAGAATTCTCTTTGTCTGGATCATCTGTATTTATGTTACTTTAGCTAATCTTTATTTGGGAAGTAGCATATTAGCAAAATTAAGGTTCAGAATCAGGAAGCTGTCGGTGGAAGGGCACTGTAGGCTGTGCTGAGTACCAATGCTTTGTCAAAACAAAGCTGCTCAGTGGAGGGAAAGTAAGTTGTCATGATATTTTGTGGCTTGTTTTCACCTAAGACTCTTTAGATTATGTAGAGATGGTAGTGTCCATGTCCAGCTACATAAAGCCCAGCTTCCATGCTATATCTTCCTGAGCAGAAGCAGACCTGATCTTTGTCACTGTTGCTAATGATCAGGCTAGCACTATACCTCATAAACCCCACTTTAAAATGTCTGAACTCTCCATTTAAAGGATAAGTTCGTTTTTTTTACACTTGGACCTTATTTTTAGGATTAAATACGCTCGTAGACTCACCCAGACAATTTTGGCGGAGCTCCGAGCCGTTTTGGAGCAATTTAGATCCATCTGACGGCGTTTTTCTCTCATGCCGTAGTAGCAGTTGCTAGGCTACACAGCTACACGGCTATTTTTGTGCAACATGGCGGAATATTTATCCGATGTAGAAGTGTCTGACGATGACTTTGAGTATAATGGATGCCCGTATCGTTTTGAGCCAGAATATACCGACGAGGAGCTTTTGAAAGGAGGATGCAGAGGGAAAGAGCCGAACAGCTGGCCAGAGAACAAGCAACCACTGTACGTCCACGAATGGGGGCTAACTGGTGGTGTTGTTGTGGACATTGCACGGCAAACACAACAGAGGAGGAGTGCCTTTGCTGCTCAGAGTGGGACTTGAGACCAGAGGAAACACGTATTGATGCCCCCCAAAATACGATTTCTGGCCCCGTCTGCTACTATGGCATGAGAGAAAAACGCCGTTGGATAGATCTAAATTGCTCGAAAACGGCTCCGAGCTCCGCCAAAATTGTCTGGGTGAGTCTATGAGTGTATTTAATCCTAAAAATAAGGTCCAGGTGTCAAAAAAACGAACTTATCCTTTAGAAAAAAAAAAAAGGAACCAGGAATTTTGGAGGGCCTTTTCCTCTTCTGGCACATTTTGTGCAACTATTCATCAAAAATGTCTTTAGTTTTTATTTCTTTACCATGACCTTAAAATTCTGAAATATAGGCCTTTTAGAAGCAACCCCCCGCCCCCAAGTAGAGTTGTTCTGATTCCGATACCAGTATCGGAAATTGCTCCGATACTGCTGAAAATGCTGGCATCGGTATCGGCGAGTACTGGAGTCCAGGCACCATCAGATACCATGGAGCTCCAAATGTCCGTGGTAAAGCTGACTGCATGCACGTCTTCTGCTACCGATGTTAGCAGTAAGGGTGTAACGCTGGCTGGTTGGAGCTCTCAGCGTGTTTGCAATCTGTGATTGGGGGTAAGCGCTGATTTGGTTCATAATCCATTGCATAGTGTTGCATTGTACTTTGTGTTGTATTATATGCTTTCTCTTTTTCCACAACTACAGTGGATGGGGGAGAGCTGCTTTGCGCATGCTCCCTTTATCGCTAAGCATTCTGGGTAATGTAGTCAATGTAATTATTCTGAGCTGGTTTTAATACGATTATAAATGATGGTACAGGCTTCTGTTTTTTTTTCATTATTTTGGGCAAATTATTTAAAGAATATATTGTAACTGGGTTTCCTATTTTATTGTGTTTTCAGGTTTATGACCTGTGACCGACGTGTGCCCCATGTCCTTATACTGTTCTATTTAAATGCCTTCATTTTGCAATATTGTGGCTGCACTAAAATTCGGATCAGTACTCTGTATCTGAACTTGTATCGGCCGATACCCACAGCACAAGTATCGGTATTGGTATCGAGAGGGAAAAAATGGTATCGGAACATCTCTACCCCCAAGATTAAAGTCTATTCGTGTGTTACTCACCAGCCACTTTATTAGGTACACCTGTTCAACTGCTCATAAACAGCTTATCACTTAATCACATGGCACCAGCTTAGTGCATTTAGGCATGTTGACATGTAGCTTCCAGCTCAGCATGAATGAAGGTGGTGTAAGTGACTCTGAACGTGGTCTGGTTGAGGATGTCTGAGTTTTAAAGAGGGACAGAGGATTTCTCTGTGATCTGAGAGTTTAGTAAAAGGTGTTTTCTGCTCCTCAAGCTCCATCAATAACATTAAAAGCAAAGAACATTGATTTTTCAGACATGGGGCCTTCTTTCTCCATGAATAAAACATCATCATCGTTTCTAGTTAACGTCATGAGAATATAAATATGGCACAAGCTGCAACTTTTCATTTTGCTTTGAGCAACTGTTGAGCCTCCAATCACTAATGAAACGTCAGTGTGAACAAACAGCAGGAGGGCAGCAATACTCTGTCAGTCTGTCTCTGCCTGAGGTGCTAAAGGTGACAACCACATCGGTCACTCTGCACAATAACAGACGAGCACTGCATGAAGAACGACCTCTATGTCCTGATACATAAAGTCATCAGAAGCTGTGGGGAAACAGGCCTACCATAATCTCAAGGACCACGAGAGTTTAAGGTTTCTGCACAAGATGTGGCACGGATACTTAAGTGTCTATTTGTATCATATACTGGAGATAAAGAGAAATAAAACTGCAGAGACAAATGGAAAATACAAGACTAAAAACAGGCTTAAAGTTCAAACTATAAATGTACTATATATATATGTGTGTGTGTGTATATATATATATATATATATATATATTTTTTTTTTTTTTTTTTTTTAATATATATATACACATATATATACATGAATAAATATATCAAAATGGGGGACAGGCAGCTCCCCATATTTGGAAGAAAAACTGAACGCAGGAAAAACTGCCTTGAAGGGGACCCTTCAAGGCAGTTTTTTATGCCTTTTTGGAATGGATGGACAGACAGATAGATAGATAGATATTAGAAACATAATTTATCATAGTCATTGGATTTTTTATGGGGTAGTGACTGTACTTAAGGGAAACTGGTTCTGGTTCTGGTTCTGGTTCCGTTGACCAGGGTCAGTCCCCATGGGAACTTCTGCTGAACATGTCCAGGGTAAAAGACCAGCCAGTCTGAACTCACTGTGAGCAGTGAGAGTGGAGGAAAGAGATAAAACATGCAGAGAAAGCAGGGTTTAAGATGCTGGAAAAGAGCCACAGGTTGGACTAAACTGGGCCGCTTTCCTGGAGGACGATCGCCCGAGAATATGGGGCACGACCTAACTACGATGCCATCAGTGTTACAGAACATGAAAAACATTAATACTGCTTTTTATTCATTATCCTACAGGACAAACTAAAGCAGTGAAGCCTAGAGAGTCTCCGTGCATCAGAGATATTAGAGAGTTTTAGCCATATTTTCATAATTATTCTTCATGGGCTCCACTCTGATCCATAAACTGTGAGCTGCAGCTGAAAAATTACACATCAAACTGTAATGGCTCAACATATGAGGGATTTATTTATTAATGGAACAACACAGGAGTGGTAATATAAAGATTTCATTTGAAAAAATGAAATGAAAACCCTTCATCTGCACATTTAAACTTTTAATGCACGACCCCCCCCCTTTTTCCACAAGGTTATGCTCACCAAAAAAATTAATAACGGAGAAAAAGTAGAAATGAGGAGAGAACAGTTAAAAAAAACGGTGATGTTCAAATATTTTTAAGATTAAACACCAAGAGGCATTTATGTTATTGAGAAAAAAATTCAAATGTTGAATGGAAAGACTTGGTTTTGTCTTGCTGAAAACTAAATGAATATAGAAATAAGTGTGAAAATAGACATTATTCTCAGAATTAAATGTTGTTTTATCACTTTACAGCTGCACCAAGTGATAAGCTTGGTGATAATTGTGGATGGTATGCAGACACGTGACTAATGTGACGTCACTCTGCTCTGTGGACATCGTTCACTCTTGTCAAGAGACTTTAATGCATTTCAGTCAATAATTCCTGTGGAGATCCATTCTGGAGCTAACAAAGGAACTGAAATATCATAAATAACTTATTTAACAGAACAACTATGTTAAAACCAGTGCCTTGGTGTACTCATCTTATGACGAAGGTACAGAGGTGTGCATATTTGTCCTCCCTGAAAAATTGAGATATTAAATGTTGAGGTCAAAGTCATCAAAGCCCCTATTTTAATGATTTTAAGTAATATTTTACCTGGTATAAAAACAGCACTTTAACTCTAGAACCTCAAACATGCACTTTTAAAATTGTTAATGGAGACTTGATGTACTTTTAGTATCTGATATTGTATTATTGTTGTTTAAAGGACAGGTACAGGAGGTCCTTCATTCTCAGAGCCATGAGCCTGTACAACAGCTCAAGGCTGTCAAGCAGAGAAGTTTCACTCTGACTGTTCAATAATGATGGTGAAAGCTGCACTTTCATCCCTGTGACTTACTCTGCCCTGTTTATACCAAGTGTTAATCAGTTAATCAATAGTGGACTCCTATTGCCTAATTTATTTATTGTATGTATATGTCATTTACTTTCTTTTCCTGAAACCTGCTACTGTACTGTACTGTAAAACCACAATTTCCCACCTTAGGATCAATAAAGTACATCTATCTATCTATCTATCTATCTATCTATCTATCTATCTATCCATCTATTTTCCAACAGTGTATTTCCAACAGCGCTGCCACAGGAAGTCAGCCACAAAAAACGACACCTAGCATCCCATCTCTTCAAGATGGGATACACCTTTCAGTCCAAGATGAAATCGCAGCAACACAAATGACCGTTGGTCAGGTGAGGTGAGTCTTCTCTGTTATTTTTAGGCCATTTCTATGGTTTTTATTGCGTGAGGTTGAAGGTGAAAAGACCAGCCCTCAGGCGCATCCTTTGCTTGAGAGCCTGAATTGTTCAAAACTTTTTGAGGTATTTCTGTAAAATGTTTGCACAAATGTCATGTTTCACTCAATAATGAACTGAATCATTCTGAATCAACAAGATTAAACACCAGGGTCACATGTTAAACTGTCGTGGTAACATTTTCACAGGTCACGCTATCACTGTAAGTACCCAACCCCTCCAGGATCCACCATGGATCCCATGTGCTATTACATTTTAGAGTCTTTAACTAAAGAAGGTGATGTTTTATATCAGGTCCATGAGGGACACTGAACCCACCACATTAACAAGAATGGACAGAGGTAAGGGGGGGGTTAAAGGTGGGGGTCACTATAGGTCAGCAGGTTCATAGAGTAGATGGTGTGAATGAAGCCTTAGCTGTGGACCAAGACAGTCAGACCAGATGCCAATCACAGAATCCAATCAGAGAGGGAGGTCAAAGGTCATTGACCTGGAGTCTGGTTTTCTTTTCTATCCGTCTGCAGTGTCTCCATGATCCTCGCTCACTTTGCTTCCTTAGATCTTTGTTCTGCTCTGTAGGGTAATGAAAGCTCGTACTGCATTCAGATGAGAAAATAAAAACCTGAAACTGAATACAGTGCAGCTCCATACTGACCTGCCTCTTTTATGGTAAGAAAACTGAGCTTGGTTTAATGCTCTCTGGGCCATGGACTGCCTTTGACTGTAACTGTGCCGAAGTGAAGTACAGATGGCGCTGTTGCCACCTCCCCAAAGACAATGTGCATTAGCTGAAAGTCAGAGGATGGTGAAGCCACTCTCCATGCACTGACAGCTCCTGAACTCACTGTCAGTGCGAGGAGAATGTGATGCAGTCAGCTCCGAGAGACAAACAAAGTGATTATGGCTATGAAGGGGATCTTTTTTACATAGATTAAATGACCCCCTCCACGATGTAGGGCGCAAAACAGAGAGGGTTTACTTTACACGTGTGTCTGCATGAGTATGATGGCACACTGGATCGTCCCTCTTTTTCCAGTCCATCATAATTACAGACAGCCTCCAAACCCTCCCGTCAATCATCAAAAAATTCAGTCAACAATGGAAAATATTCCGTTAATGCGACCCCTGTTTCTCGCCACAATGACCGCAGCCCTCTGTGCATAACGCTGTGCCTGTTTTGCACCTGGCTTTTAAACGTCCTAAATATAGACGCAAACCACAGAGCCCAATCAGTTTCAGGTTTGATAAATCACATTGCGGGTGCTAAATGATTACATTTGCATCTCCTCCTCCCAGTATTTTGCGCGTTCTGATTGTCTGCATGTATTCTGCATATTCATGAAGGCAAACACGCTAAGTGGACTGCGCGTGCTATTTTGCTCATTTGACAGATGCAGTCCTCGCTGCACCCTGTTTGTAGATCAGGTTTGAGTGTGCTATCAAGTTTGCACGTGTTTTATACATGCAAACCTTTAGTAGATCAGGACCTAAGAGTCTTTAGAGTCTTTAGGCCCTTAGAGGTCGGCGTCTTTAGCCAGTAGGTATGGATCATGTCCAGGCCTGGCGCTGTCCAGTTATTCATACCTGAGACCTTTTACTTTACCTTGTTTTTAGATCTATTAGCCACTGTGCATCATTGTCATGTGATGCTTCTTTCTTCCATATGCCTTTCCAGTACTGTTAGTCTCCAGCTTTGGTAGGTTAGCTCGTGTGTTATTACCTTGCCACTGAGAGTACACTTCGGCTGGTTCAGTGGCCTCTAACTCTCTTGTGTACCTCTTCAGTTGGGTGGCCAAGGCTTGGAGTCCTTTGTTTAGCAGTTTCAAAGGCCTCAGGTATGGGCATCTGCCTGTACTTCTTGGGTATCTCTTTTCTGGTTGCACCTTTCTGGAGTTCTGACAACTGGCTTACTTCTCTCTGTGTTACCTCCAACCTTCTTCCTCCATTTGTTCTCCTTCATATTACCTATCTGGTGTCCAAGCATCTCGAGGAGCATTGTTGCTGTACTTCATATCAGCTCATTGGTCTCGGTGATGTTCACAGTGGTAATCGTCTTTATCACTGCATTTACACTGGGCTAGGATCTCTGGACTTACTTCACTAACCCTTGCTAGTCGGTGTCAGGGTTGACAGGCACTCATCTTAGACATGATCTTGTCTCTCAGTTCAGTGAGTTATGGCTTGGTACCCCAGAGATGAGGGAGTCAATGTTAACTCCCCCATCTGACCTATCGTCCTGGCTCCCCCTTGCTGTAGCATAACGTGTTGTATCTCCTCAATCTCTAGTTGTGCAGATAGCAGCTGCTGTTTGTGAATGTTGGAACACTGAGCTACAAGCTGTTTCAGCATTAGCATTGACTGTGGGTATCGAAGTAACCATTTATCCCGTAGAGTCTTCATGTAACCCCGCTGGCTAGGGTTACTGGAGTAGTAGCATTGTAACAGAGCCTTGTTCTCATCTTGTGTCCATTTCCTCCTATGTCTTGTTCCAGTAGCCCAATTTTCATGACAATGCCCTGGTTCCTCAGCATTTGAAGCGGACCTTGTTAACCCGGGGGACATCTGAGCTGGTGTGGCTTTCTGTAGCATCACACTCATGTAATGAGTATATATATATATACACACACACACACACACACACACACATATATATGTACATATATATATATATATATCTATATCTATATCAATATATATATCTATATATATATATACATACACACACACATATATATATACATATATACATACACACACACACACACATATATATATACATATATACATACACACACACATATGTATGTATGTGTATATATATATATATATATATATATATATAGCTTCTACACTCTCTGGTGATATGAAATAGTCCTTTTTTATGTTAGTACATCATTACTGACTCTTAAAGACCACGGTGGAGTGTGTTTTGATAGATTTGGCTATTTAAGTGTAGAAGATCTGCAATCAAGTGGAGAATCCAAGGATTCTTTGGTAGCAAAGATTTCTCAGTATTTATGAAATAAAATGTGTTTGAGCTCACTCAACAGTCAATGTGCCATGTCTTCTTCGTCTTACCTCCGAGGCCCGGTCTTAGCCTGTTGTCATATCCGTCCAGCAGACTGTCCAGGATCTTCGTGAAGGTGGCAATGTCTTTGGAGTTCCTTGTTGTATTGGAGACTGCTTGTGACCTAAATAAGAACATGAATGTTGTCTTTAAAGTCACACAGGCAGAAAAAAAATCCCACATCAGGTTCAAAAATAGTCTTTACTTAAGGACTGTAGGAGGTGGTACATATTTGTAATCTCCACCTACAATAATAAACCTGTTTTATCCAGGATTAGTTCATATTAATCCTGGGTAGATATCCTGTACACAACATTACCACATCATGATGCACATCGTAAAATTCATGCAGGACTTTATATTCAAACCCTGAGGCACATGTTGTTTATCACAGCTGATGGTGATCCTGAAGAGGCTGAAAGCATGCAGCTGTAACTTCAGATTCTACTGCAGGCAGAAGTCAGTCATGTGAGGCTGATTCTTGTTCATGCTGAATCATATTAATGATTATGTAAAAGTTAGCATAAGAAATTTGGATTGCCATCAGCAACTGGTTAAGTGAAATAATTTAGTCTCCATATGTTGTTTTATTTCTTAAATTAAACAGTTCTGGTTTCACAAATATAACCCGCAATTCCATAAGAAATACATTAATAAGGAATTTCGATGTCATTGTGCAGTCCAGATGATAAACAAAAACTCTCTTTTTAATTATTTAATACCACAGTGCATGATCAAAGTAGAGTTCAACCCAGCAGCACCTCCAGGGTTGAAAAAGGAAGCCAGTGTGGAAAACTGCAGTCGCCTCAGTGTCAACTTGAGGCTGTCTGCAAAAACACCACCTCATTTAGGGGCGTCAGTGCTGCTGTCTGATTGTGCTCTCTGTCAGTAATCATCAGGTTGCAGGTTCAAGCCCAGCTCCGGCTGTCACATAGCGATGTGTCCTTGGGCAAGACACTTAACCCCAAGCTGCTCCCACCGCTGCATCAGTGGCGTGTAGATGGGCATGAAAGGGCGTGAATGTGTTAGCTGATACTGATGCACGACAGACATAGAAGCTTCAACCATCAGTGAGTGAAAGTGTAGATGTGACCTGCGGTGAAAAAGCTTCTTTGAGCTGTCAAAGGGACTAGGAAAGCAGCACATAAACTCAAGTCCGTTTACCATTTACAGCCCGTGTTAAAATGTCATGTTTTAGAAGTCTGATATGCTCTTCAGTGTGTTGAACTCCTCCTCCACGTGAGTACTTCTATACACAAGACAACGGGTCCAAGAGCCTGGACTCCTCCCTCTCTCCCTCTTCTTAGCTGCCTGCAGCAGCTTGTTCCCCCAGCTCCCTTAACAGACCTGCCAGTGTGAAGTCCTGTTGTTTCATCAGCAGCCAAAGCCCATTGTCTCAGGATGTTATTGAGAAGATGGCACCAAGCAGCACTGAACCAACCAACTGCCACAAAGTGAACCGATCAACCAATCAGAGTGGACAGGGTCCATGGGGGGACGAGAGTGACGGGAGCTTCCACAGAGTGTAGGCTGAGAATACAGGTGAATCAGGAGCACGAGGGGTCTGAAAACTATCATTTTTTTGAGGAATGAACCCAAGTTAAGACGGAGCATGGGCTCTTTATGAATTTAAGGTTTGCATTATTAATTGACTGACATAACTTCAGGCCTGTCCAGTGTATCCATCTGTCTTACAGCCTTTAGCTGACCTTACCCCGGCCTCTTGTTACTAAGTTGATTTGGAGTTTGAGATGGCATTTTCAACATGGCAGTCGCCTCACATACACTCCTGATCAAACTTTTAAGACCAGTTGAAAAATTGCAAGAATTTACATTTTGCACTGTTGGATCTTAAGAAGGTTCTCAGTAGAGCTTCAAAATGCAAAAAGAAGAAATGGGAGTGAGACAAAAAAAAATTGAGTGAACAATTTATTGCAAACAACAATAAAACTGAAATAGGCTGTTCATCAGCTGATCAAAAGTTTTAGACCATAGCTAAAAAAAAAACAGAAATAACCCTAAAATAGAAATATAAATTTCAAAAAAGGACTAGTAATGGGTAGCTGCGCCATTCTTGTCAATCACCTCAAAAACTCGTTTCAGCCTGCTTGATGCCAGTGTTTCCAGGAGGCTAGTGGGAATGTTGCTCCAAGTGGTGAAGATGGCTTCACGGAGGGCGTCCACTGTCTGGACCTGATGTCCATTTTTGTAAACTTCCCTCACCCCCCATCCCCAAATGTTCTCAGCTGGACTGAGATCAGGGGAACACGCAGGTGGGTCCAAAAGAGAGACGTTATTCCTCTGGAAGAAGTTAGGCGGGCATTGTGAGCTGCAGCGTTGTCCTGTTGAAACACCCAGACATCACCACACAGAAGAGGGCCCTCAGTCATTACCACACAGACCAGGGCCCTCAGTCATTACCACACAGACAAGGGCCCTCAGTCATTACCACACAGACCAGGACCCTCAGTCAGTCCAGGCCCTCAGTCATTACCACACAGACCAGGGCCCTCAGTTATTACCACACAGACCAGGGCCCTCAGTCATTACCACACAGCCCAGGGCCCTCAGTCATTACCACACAGCCCAGGGCCCTCAGTCAGTCCAGGCCCTCAGTCATTACCACACAGACCAGGGCCCTCAGTTATTACCACACAGACCAGGGCCCTCAGTCATTACCACACAGACCAGGGCCCTCAGTCATTACCACACAGACCAGGACCCTCAGTCAGTCCAGGCCCTCAGTCATTACCACACAGACCAGGGCCCTCAGTTATTACCACACAGACCAGGGCCCTCAGTCATTACCACACAGCCCAGGGCCCTCAGTCATTACCACACAGCCCAGGGCCCTCAGTCAGTCCAGGCCCTCAGTCATTACCACACAGACCAGGGCCCTCAGTCATTACCGCACAGACCAGGGCCCTTAGTCATTACCGCACAGAACAGGGCCCTCAGTCATTACCGCGCAGACCAGGGCCCTCAGTCAGTCCAGGCCCTCAGTCATTACCACACAGACCAGGGCCCTCAGTCATTACCGCACAGACCAGGGCCCTCAGTCATTACTGTACAGACCAGGGCCCTCAGTCATTACCGCACAGACCAGGGCCCTCAGTCATTACCACACAGACCAGGGCCCTCAGTCATTACCACACAGACCAGGGCCCTCAGTCATGACCACACAGACCAGGGCCCTCAGTCATTACCGCACAGACCAGGGCCCTTAGTCATTACCGCACAGACCAGGGCCCTCAGTCATTACTTTACAGACCAGGGCCCTCAGTCATTACCGCACAGACCAGGGCCCTCAGTCAATACCGCACAGACCAGGGCCCCTCAGTCATTACCACACAGACCAGGGCCCTTAGTCATTACCACACAGACCAGGGCCCTCAGTCATGACCACACAGACAGAGGCCCTCAGTCATTACCACACAGACCAGGGCCCTCAGTTATTACCACACAGCCCAGGGCCCTCAGTCATTACCACACAGCCCAGGGCCCTCAGTCATTACCACACAGACCAGGGCCCTCAGTCAGTCCAGGCCCTCAGTCATTACCACACAGACCAGGGCCCTCAGTCATTACCGCACAGACCAGGGCCCTTAGTCATTACCACACAGACAAGGGCCCTCAGTCATTACCGCGCAGACCAGGGCCCTCAGTCAGTCCAGGCCCTCAGTCATTACCACACAGACCAGGGCCCTCAGTCATTACCGCACAGACCAGGGCCCTCAGTCATTACTGTACAGACCAGGGCCCTCAGTCATTACCGCACAGACCAGGGCCCTCAGTCATTACCACACAGACCAGGGCCCTCAGTCATGACCGCACAGACCAGGGCCCTCAGTCATTACCGCACAGACCAGGGCCCTTAGTCATTACCGCACAGACCAGGGCCCTCAGTCATTACTTTACAGACCAGGGCCCTCAGTCATTACCGCACAGACCAGGGCCCCTCAGTCATTACCGCACAGACCAGGGCCCCTCAGTCATTACCACACAGACCAGGGCCCTTAGTCATTACCACACAGACCAGGGCCCTCAGTCATGACCACACAGACAGAGGCCCTCAGTCATGACCACACAGACAGAGGCCCTCAGTCATCACCACACAGACAGAGGCCCTCAGTCATTACCGCACAGACCAGGGCCCCTCAGTCATTACCACACAGACCAGGGCCCTTAGTCATTACCACACAGACCAGGGCCCTCAGTCATGACCACACAGACCAGGGCCCTCAGTCATGACCACACAGACCAGGGCCCTCAGTCATTACCACACAGACAGAGGCCCTCAGTCATTACCACACAGACCAGGGCCCTCAGTCATGACCACACAGACAGAGGCCCTCAGTCATTACCACACAGACCAGGGCCCTCAGTCATTACCACACAGACCAGGGCCCTCAGTCATGACCACACAGACAAGGACCCTCAGTCATTACCACACAGACCAGGGCCCTCAGTCATTACCACACAGACCAGGGCCCTCAGTCATGACCACACAGACAAGGACCCTCAGTCATTACCACACAGACCAGGGCCCTCAGTCATTACCACACAGACCAGGACCCTCAGTCATGAAGCTCTGTTGTTCCATTGAAGGAAAAAGCAGTCCAGATCATGATGGCGCCCCCTCCACTGTGCCGTGTAGAAAACATCTCAGGTGGATCTGCTTGTCATGACAGTAACGTTGAAGCCATCAGGACCATCAAGGTTACATTTTTACTCATCAGAGAATCAAACTTTCTTCCACCTTTCAGTGTCCCATGTTTGGTGCTCTGGTCCAAACTCCAAACGGGCAGTTTTGTGGCGTTGAAGGACTCGAGGTCTTTTAAGGCGTCATTGTTCTTAAACCCTCTCTGGCAGATGCTGTCTGATGGTTATTGGACTGCAGTCGGCACCAGTAACAACCTTCATTTGGGCTCAGGATCGTCCCGTGTCTTGATGGACAGCCAATCAGATCCTCCAGCTCAGGGCCAGTGAAATGTTTTTGGGTCTACCACTTGACTTTTTTGTCCATCACCCTCAGGATCTTTAAGAAGTTTAAAATGACTGTCTTCCTGCATCCAACCTCAGCAGCAATGGGGCGCTGTGAGAGGCCTTGCTTATGCAGCTCATCAATCGACCGTCTTCAAAGAGGGAAAGCTTTATCGCCTTTGCCATCAGGAGGTCATGACAGTGTGGACATCTGACAGAAAATGACATTGAATCCACATTTTTGAGAAGATTTTGGCTTTTAAAGGCTGTGGTCTGAAACTTTTGATCAGCTGAAGAACAGCCGATTTCAGTTTAATGTTTTTTTTGCAATTGCTTACTCATTTGGTTTTTTTCGTCTTGCTCCCATTTCTTCTTTTTGCATTTTGACTTAAAACCTTCTTAAGATCCAACAGTGCAAAATGTAAATTCTTGCAATTTTTCAACTGGTCTTGAAATTTTTATCAGGAGTGTATAAGAAAAAGTCCACTTCAATCTCCAAACGACTGATGTTTTTCTCGCTTCATCCACTATTTTTTACCTTCTGTGATATGAACCAACAAAAAAGTATTTTTCAGAGCAGGAGTGTTATCCAGCTGCAGCCCCGCGGCAGAAGCCCCCGGTGGGACAAAGTCAGGCCAACAGTACCCCTGACGTGATGAAGTGATGCATGTGAAACTTCCCTTCCTTTTCTTTCTATCACATTTTCAGGAAATTCTTCAACTGATGACTTTCAGATGACCAAAGTCATGCATCGACTTCATTTTCAACATGAGGCATATAAAGCCATATTAGGATTATTAGAGATGCCCCGATCAAGTTTTCTGTTTGCAGCACCTATCAACAATCACTTCTTAGTGAGACTGACCAATTTTGATCCTAATAATATTTTATGTTTTGCTATAGCATTTGATCCAGTGTTTGTGCTGCAGAGCAGTTCAGAAAGTTCTCAAGGAGCAATGCTGCAAGGATGACTGAACTGCACAATGATATAATCCAATTATCACTATGTGTTAATTATATGAATTAAAACAATTATTGACAAGCTGGAAAAATATGAATTTATCCAACAAACAAAACGGTCAAACTAGTTAAATAAATGAAAGGTAACTTGTTTAAGAACACTAACTTACAGATGCAGCCACTTCAATTTCCCCCTCCCAGCCAAATGCCAGCCGAGCTCCAGCCACTGTGAGTCTAAATAAGGGTATGTTTTTATTTGTTTTTGTTCTGAATTTCTCTACACAGTGGCATTTTCCATACTAACAACATTTTCATTCATATGTACTATAAAATATGGGGGGTAAATTTTATGTTTATCATATAATTACGTGGGATCTAATTACAACCATTGGAGGGGGCAGGTCAAAGCACCTTACTGCCACCGACCAGCTAAGATTCAAGTTAAAGAAACTGAGGAAAATTTAAAAGGCTCCATCTTTTGTAGGTGTAATTATTTCAAACATTCATATTTCAAAGTTCAGCTAAAATCTAAACGTTCTTCTCTCTAAGTTACATTTAAACACATCATGGGCTTATCCTCATCAAACATACATTTTACAGAGCCAACTTAAACGCTTCATGATGTTACTGACTGGACCTCAGATGCATCACAAAACAGGAAGTGCATATTCTGTTTAGCTTTGTGGCCTAGCTGGTAAGCTTTATCCTGTTTGTGCAGTACCTGGGACATTATTAAAATCATGTAAAACAGAGAGGTTTTTGTCAGACGGCCAATCAGAAGGTCACTTCAGGTACGTCTACAAGAGAATTCTACCCCCACACCACTGTCTCAATATCTTTTATCGTGCCCCGTTGAGAGACTAACATTTCTTTGTGTGCGCTCCACCCACCACCACCCACAAAGTCCCTACAGGAGCAAAGTTAAGATTATGTTTTTATTCAAAAACACCTAAACATGTGAATACTAATGCCTACATTAGATATTAGAGAGCAGACACAGAAATCAATATTTTATTATTGTTTCATATTCTCACTTGATTTTTACTTTATATTCTAAATGATTATAAAAAAACAACAGGCTGGAAGATTTGATACTAATTTCTCTCATGACTTAAAGAAAAGATTTAATTATGTAACTACCTTAAGTTCTAACAAACAAGTATTTTCCACAAACAACAACCTCAAGCAATAAACAACAGAAGCTTGTTCCACAACCCATGTTGATTTTCTGACAGAAATCCCACCTCTGACAATTTTGAACTGTATCCCGAGGAGGAAATTAAGGAGGTGGAGGGCAATCCAACCATCCTCCTGTTCAAACCAAGCCGCAGCCTCCATGGCTTTGGCCCTGTTGGGAGTCACGCACCATTATTTTAGAAACACTACCCTCTGCCATGGACACAAAGGAGTGCCTTACAATATTTATCCACTACCTGCTCCTCTCTGAGAAAGCGACTCTGAATATCATCTAACTGAAAAATGACTCTTTCACTCAAAAGCAGCTGACCAGGTAACTAAGACCATGCTGGTAAATAAGACCATCATGACTTGCCTACATTTCTATATTCTCTGATACCAAATGGAGACCTTTAATTATTTGGTAACCTGACACGCCAGATGGAGGGCTCCATATATCTGCCACAGAAATATTTCACTAGTCCATCTGGAGAAGAGCCCATGGAAAATGTTTTCAGAGCCAGAACCTTCAAGAACAACTGCAGCTGGTGATTGGACGATCAGTCAGCCAGTCACACTCATCACAGACCAATCATATCAAGCCACAGTATGACGTAGCAGCTCGACCCTGTTGTTAGCCGTTAGCTTAAACTACGTTTCAGTCCTTAAGACTATCGTCTTACATTAAATTATACCACACAGATGTATCATTTACCACTTACTGTAGATGTGACATGAACCTTGTCAACGACAATCCCCACCAAGTTCTCCTGGTAAACTTCTGAGGAGAGCAGATTTCACCAGGTATCACTGAGTAACCATGACTACCACAGACTAACCAGCATCGTCCCAGGAGGATTTCCTCATCTCTCCCAGTTTCCCAGCAGTGATCCTCGGTCGGGAGAAGAGCAAAAACATGATTTCCCGTAAGAAAAGCTTTAAGTGACGTTCTTTGCTCCTCTTTCAAAGATAAATTGAGTCAATTTCTGATAAAACTGCAGAAATTGCGGAATCCATGGAGACCGCTTCAGAAGCTGCCATTGCTTACAAACATGCAGTCACTTCCTGCTGATGTCACGTCTTCAGTTCCCGCCTCTCTTCCCTGATTGGACCGTCCGGCTTGTGGCGGTGAAGTAGGAGGACATTGGAGATTGGAGCTTGGCAAGATGGATCTGCTTGATTTCAGACAATGAATCAGGGAGGTCCATCTGCACTGCAAGGCTAGTTATTTGGGGCCTTATGAGCAAATTTTGAAAAATGGTTTGATGGCATGGGGCGTCGGTGCCGCAGGGTTGCAGGTTTGAGCCCAGCTCCTACTGTCACATGGTGATGAGTCCCCTGGGCAAGACACTTAACCCATAGTTGCACCCACTGCTGCATCCATGGCATGTACATGGGTGGAAAATGGGTAAATAAATGTGTAAAGCTGCTTTGAGTCGTCAGAGACTATAAAGATGCTATATACCAAAGCTCAAGTCCATTAACCATTTGCCATGGCAAAAACTCGAGGCATTCAAATCCATTTACCATGTCCATGTAAGCAGGTCGCCATGGTCAAGAGGACCTGCTGAAGCTCAACTCGAGCATCACAAAATCTGATTTTAGTGACCTTAACATGGTTGTTGATACCAGTCAGTTGGTCTGAGTACTTCAGAAACTGTGAGTCTAATGGGATTTTTATGCACAGCCATCTCTGTGGTTCACAGAGAATGGTCTGAAAAAGAGAAAACATCCAGTGAGTATCAGTTTTTTTAGGTGGAAATGCCTTGTTGATGCCAGAGGTAAAAGGGGAGTGGCCGGAGTGGTTTGAGATGATAGAAAGGCAACAGTTACCACTCAGTACAACAGAGGTAGGTAACAGGAGAGGACCAAACCAGCAAAAGAGGACCACACTGGGTGCCACTTAGGGCAGCAGCTACTGATTCTTTTAGTAATCGAGTATTCTGTCGATTATTTTGGCGAGTAATTGAGTAATCGGATAAGAAATACATTGTGCACGCTGCAGTTTTTTTTTTACATTGAAAACTTTTGGCTTTATTGAAAAGCATCAGTAACATACAAAAGAGAAAATAAGCCAGGTCTCTTAAATGAACAACAGGACTTTTGCTGTTTAAGTACTAGAAGAGGGCAGACATCTCTATAGCGGCTATCTCAAAAATGTACAACTCATACATACAGTAAAAACCTAAATGGATGAACAAGGCCTTTAGTTATAATGATAACTGTCTCTGCAGAGAGCACTTCACCAGTTACAACTAATAAAATGATACTGATATTTATCTGTGTCCAATGGTGTCAATGTTTTGAATTTTTAAATTTGTTTTGCTTATATTGTTCTTGAAGTATTTTTTTCACTGGGTCATATCTTGCTTTTTTTAGTTTTTTAGTTTCTAGTTGAGCTTTTAAGTTTTTTAGTTTGGTTATTTTTATATTATTATTATTGTTGTTGTTTTTATTCATGGCTGTTTCTTTTTGCTTTATTTTTTGCCTTTACTGCTGTAACAAAGCTAATTTTCATATTGTGAAGCCATATCGTACTTCAGTATTCAGTCAGTATTCTCTGTTCTACTCACTGCAATCAAATTAAAAGGAAAGTTATTAGATGTGGAAAGTATGGACAAAAAATACACATCATACCTATCCAAGCAACCTCCGCATTGATTTAAATTCTGAATCAGCCTTTACTCAGAGCCATAATCAAAGTCCATTATGTACTAAACTTAATCTCAATTATTGACCACATTAACTGCTACTACTGGTAGTGATCCCACACTTGAAATACTTTCTGCCGTTTCTTCTGCGGAGTCTCCTCTTTCTGCCCCTCTCTCCCTGCATGACTTACAATCTGTGCCCAACATCTACGTTACAGCAGCAGAAGCAGAAAGCTCGTTGCGCAACAGAAATGACCATCCGTGTCAAACACAGTGCGCTGTATAGTGGAATCAAACATAATTTGCCTCTAGGATTTTTAGTAATTGAATAACCAGAATTACTGGAGGAATCATTTCAGCCCACTCCTGTCAGCTAAGAACAGTAAACTGTGGCTACAGTTCACACAAGCTCCCAAAAAAATTGGACAACAGAAGATTGAAAAACTGTTGCCTGGTCTGATGACATTTGGATGTTAGGATCAGAACAAAGCCATGAAAGCATGGATCCATCCTGCTTTGTGTCACTGCTTCATTCTGCTGGTCTTGGTTTTATGGTGTGGGGCACATTTCTTGGCACACTTTGTCTCCTAAGTACCTTTTGAACTTTTTGAGCAACCTCCTGATTACTGACAGAGCGAACAAGCAGACTAAACCACCAATGCCCCAAGATGACAATGAGTTCACTGTACTCCACAGTCACCAGATCTCAATACAATAGAGCACCTTTGGGATGTGCTCGAACAAGAAATTTGTATCGTACACGTAAACCTGACAAATCTGTAACAACTGTGTGAGGCTGTCGTGTTAATGTGCACCTTGTTGAATCAATGGAGACATGGCATTACAGGAGGGGGTCAATACAGTTCATCATGTGGTCCACTTCATGAAATTAAACTCTTTTAAGGTAAATGTGCTTTTTGACCGAGGTAAACTGACATAGCCGCTAAATAGAGTGATTTACTTCACTGTTTGAGGTAAGATAGAGAGGATTTCTGAAAATGCCTTTTGTGAGTTAAAATTTGGCATGTCCTCCTGTGACAAAGACGATGTAGAAAATTAAATATTAATTGACAACTTCCACTGATAAATATTAAATAAAATAAAATAATAAGAGCTTTACCATATATGTTTATCCTCAGTCAAGTTAAAGTGTGGCTAACCCCTGCTGTAGAAGTGTTTCTGATGTTTTAGGATTGAGTATCATCTCAGTATTGAGTTATGTGCTTTAAGCGATATTTTGCTATTGTGGCGGCTCTGGTCCAAAGTGTTCATATATTTTTCCTTTTATTTAAGATCCAACTGCAAATAAAGAAAGATATGTTTTACTTCTATTTGCCATGTCTACTTGATAATACATTTAATTTTTTTTAACATTATTTTTAATTATTAAAATTGTTTACTTTGTCTATTTTTTAAAACCTTATTTATTTATTTTGATCATCATTGTTGTTTAAAGTTTGTTGAAGTTGGATCTTGTTTTATAGTCTTTTTCACTATCTATGAAAATAATTGTTATCATTATTTGGTCACTATCAAGCGACAGCACCTTGAGGAAAAAAAAAAAATGACGGCTGTTTTCTTTATTTTTGCCCACAGAGTCATCCATCCATTACAAATACTGCATTTCTCATCAGCGGAAGTCTCGGATCAAATGTTTTTCATGTTTATCACCAGATCATTGATAGCTCTGTTGTTTTACGACACTCGAACTGTAGAATCCCATCACACTGCTCTTGATTAACCCGGTAAAAGCAGGCGTTTTCAACAGGAATACCCTGATTTTCGGCAGAATTAACAGGGATTTAAGTTTTAGAGATAGAGATGCATGTTCCACCCACGCTCGTTTGCCTCCTCGGGTGGAGAGAAACCTGTGCCAAATCCTAAAGTTCATTTTTAATAACACAAAACTACATTTGCTTTAATATTTCAAAGCCGAACTTCCAAGAATGTATACAGCTATATAATAAACCCATTTATATGGCTGACCTGCCAGCGATTTTCTTTTGTTATGAAAATCATCTTTCTATGATTGAATTTTTCAATGAGTTCTGGTGCTGCGTTCACGTGTGGATGTGCCGCGCGCACTGAGCAACCACTGAGAGGACGATTCACAGAATATCTTTATTATAATCAAAGTGCAAAACGGTAACCGAAGTACAGTCATGTTTTGTCTCATTTTTATGGCCCGTGCATTTTTTCATTTTTAATTAATGTGATCAGGCAGAGCTTTGTTGGCGCTGCCAGTGCGCGCGCTTCATCTGCCGTGTGAAGGGTGATATTTTCTTTCTTTGGGAATAAAAAAAACGTAAAAGTGCCTTGAACTTACCGTGTCTGCCACAGAACGATCAAACATACCAGTACAGGCATGGACTGCGCGCTCCATCGTCCCCTCATCGCTGAATCCTGCGGACGAGACGGGAAACGCTGTCGCTGCGCGTAATTACACGGTAGATCGACACAAAGCGCCCTACAGCGGCAGCAGTTTAACGGATCCAGCAGAGATGCAGCTGTCTACATGAAGACAGAGATCATCAGGTTCGTGCCTCTGAGGGTGCTTGTTTTTATCCGTGCTTCAAATGTCCGGCTCCTCGGAACAACTGACGCCTCCAAGCGACTCAGAACAAAGAGCTTCTGTTTGGTTTCGTACAACGTGTCCAACGACTCGCCTCCTTCTGCCGAGCGATGGATGCTGCCTACCTGGCACGCGACAGGTGTCCCTGGGTTTCCAGAGAATTTGAGCGGTAGATGCAGCCAGAGGGAGAGGAGGGAGGTTCACGCTGAAAATGCGAGCAGCCCTGTGGTTACTGTGTGTCCGCTCTGCCAGCTCCTCAGAGGGAATCCCCCACAGTTCAGCTCAGCAGACACACTAACCTGGAGCACACACAGCATGTACACAGAGCAGCGCCCTGATGGAGAAACATGAAGGTCCGCCTGCAGAGGAGCGCACGTTTCCTCTTAATATGCTCGGTTCATCCGTGCGTCCAAATGCGCACGATCAATATTAGCCGGGGAGGTTCCGTGAAGCCTTCAACATGTCACCCAGTGTCATGTGTTTGGGTGATAACGAAGAAAGAGAATGAGGTTATTAAAAAAGACAACTGAAAAACAACACCGAAATTGTAATCTAGTATGAAAGCTGACAAAGGCGAGCCTGCTGAGGGTCTGGGATTAAAGATTAAAAGAAGGTGGACTTCATCTAGCAAGTACCACTACTGCAAAATCTGAGACAAAAACCAGCAGAGAAACAAATATCTGAATGTACAGTGCTTGTTTTATTCTTTTCATTTTGGAAACAGAAACAAAGGAACACAGAGAACATGGAATTGGAATATAAATGACTAATAACATAAAACATAGAACATAAAAAATAATAATTTCATAAAAATAAATCACATTTATTCATGTAAAAAGATAAATATCTGTAGCGTACGTATGTGTATAGATATATAAGCTCAGTCTGCAAAGGCATAGCCCAATCAACATTTTTTAAGCAACCTGCAAAACAAGATTATTCCAGCTGTGACTGCAAACCTGAGATTAGCATAGATGCTAACAGCATCAGTGGCAGTTTTATCAGCACTGAATGGAGAACAAATGATGTATCTTGATGTAAAGATATTTTCACTTCTGACATGTTTTGGTGAAAGTTTGATTCTGAATTGGCTCAACATTTACACCATGGCAGTGACGCCCGCCTATTTCAACAGCTTTTTGGCCATCCAGTCACCTTTCACATATATTTCTGAAGAGTTCTGCTCTCCTCAAACACTTTCTATTGGCTCTGGTTATTGATTATACCTCCATAATCAATACTTCTACAACCATATAGACATGAGGTCCCTATTGAAAATGAGATGCCACATCTCAAGGGGCTTACCTTTAATGAATTTATACTCAACAGGGACAAATGTGATGAGGACAGATTCATGATCTGGGCGTCCATGAGTTTGTCTCTATCATAAATTTTTATTTTTAGTCCCCTTACCTGGATGGAAACATCTCTGGATGTACATATGTGTGTATATGCATATATGTGTATCCCTAACTGAAGAGTGTCTTCAGCCTCCTGTATTGTAAAGTGTCTTGAGATAACACTTGTTATAATTTGGTGCTGTGCAAATAAAGATTGATTGATTGATTGATTGGCCAATGAAATATATCCTGTATAGGATATTGCACTGCATTAAAAACACTGCTAAAACACTGGATTTTATCCAGCAGGTTTGTCAGTGATCTGATTGGCCCATAATGAGTTTAGAAAGTAGAATGTTCCTTTTATGAACCCTCCATGTTATTTTTCCAGAACTTTAGCTCCATTGTGTTCTGCTGAGATGATCACTAATTGTGTTGCATGGATTTGTGAATCAGTCAGTGTGTCAGATTATTGTGTTGCACCTAAAACAAAAATACAGTAAAATTAAACATCATTAACTTTTGTTGTTTAAGCTTCATCATCCATCCATTGTCTCAGTAACTTTAACAAAAGACATCATTAAATAACAATAGATTAAATCATATTTATCAATAGTGGGACGATTTTCCCTTCTGTTTCATTCGTTCATCTAATTGTCTTGAGCTTTTCCTCCTCACTAATTTGGGGTGCCTGAGGTGCCCCCCACAGACGGCTGGGGCCCAAAGCATATGCCCATGCTGCCTATGGCAAAGGCTGGCTCTGAATGGATCCAGAAAACTACCTTGTGCATGTGCTTCATTCATTTGGCTTTATAAGATGCAAGCCAGAGGATAGCTGTAGCAAAGGGATCAACATATCCTTGATTTAAAAGACTACATTTTATAAATAAAGAGAAAAAAGCAGAGTAACTGTGGGAGCACGGAGACTTAAAAGGTCGTAAATGTCTCATATAATCGTCCCTGACGGCTCAACCTTCAGGAACAAAAGGGAACGGTACTAACTCTTCAGACCTCACAGGGGAATCATTTATCACTCAGCTTTCTCCTCCTGCCATGGTGTTGGTGTCCATTAAGATGCTAATGCTAACGTATGTCAGAATAAAACAATACAGTACAATCAAACATGAACCTGCAAAAGGTCAGGCGCTAAGGTATTCAAACTAGCAACCACCGTCTGAGGAATGTTCTGAATCTTTGACATTTATTACCATGCAGTCTCAAAAGCTTTGCCTTATTTATGAACAAGATGATTCATTGCTGAGTTTGAAAGAGTCAGAAACCATGAGGAGGATCTGAAGATTGTTAGGGTGGTCTAGATTTGCATTTATTTTAATGATCGGCAGCTTCTAACAGCGTTAACATTTATAAACACTGATCTTTATTCACATTTACATCCCAAACAGAGAGAACTGCCCAAAGTAAAAAAGCACACTGTGAACTTTCCAGAGCTTTCACATATTTGCTTTGCCTTGTAATAACTTTGAATTGTCATGTTTAGTCAGTCACATTTGTTTTCAGGTAAAGAAGATGGAGACAGAACCTCCATGTGAGGTGACTGCTCCAGATCCTACACAGAGTAAAAGTCAAGCACATCAACCAGTTTAATATCATCTATGACTGCAAAATGATAACTCATAACAGAACTTTTCACTGTATCAGCATATCAACACTCCAACTGTCCCTCTGCTGAAGTAAAACATCCACATTCAGATCTAAAGACTGTTGGCTGTTACCTTCCACAAAAAGTAGGAGGGCTGCAGGGCTGTTGGGGTCGACGCACAGTACTACTACTCAGGAAAATAAACCAGAGACACTGCAGAAGAACGGGCTGATGCTGGGATGTATTCTGCTCTCTGAAGCCAGAGAAGGATGAACAGACAAAGGTTCTCTTCACAGGAATGAGGACCATGTGACCTGTGAAGAGTACTCATAACAAACCAAACATGACACTCAGGAGACAGCAGTTGGACATCATTCTTTATTCTCTAAATCTGTTCTCAGTGCAAAAAGTTTCAATTTCCCTTTAACTGCATGTCAACTTTTCCATCTCCTTGCTCTGCTCCCAGTAAACATCAGAGCACAGTGTTGTGGCAGACAGTGACTGTGAGAGGTCTGGACTGTCTTTAACGCATGGTTACTTTTGATAACAATGCAGGGGACAAAATACAGGACCAGGTGGAGTCATCATGTATGAGCAGGACTGAGAGAAGCTTTACATTAAGTGAGAGACGAGAACGGTGCAGATCTTCTTAGTAAGACATGTATTCATTAAATATTGTAGAAATGTTTATGACACAGAAAGAGTCCATTACTAACATCATGAAAACTCCTGAATGATGTCAAAACTGAAAATATATAACTGTTACTGTTAAGATTTAGAGACAGAGTTTAGGACACTTTTGATTATTGCTGCCATTTTATAGGAAGCAGGATGATAACATTTGATTTTGAATTTTAACAAAAAGTCATATGAAGTTTAAATTTATAATTAAAAAAATATTAATGTGATCTTTTTTTCCAAGTATAAAAATGTTGAAAAGAAAAATTTAAAGTTCAAAAATAAGTTACTATTTATCTTTCTGTCTATCTGTGTCTGTCTGTCTATCCGTCCATCCATCCATCAATATACATATTTCTGTATTTTTTTATACAGTATCTATCCCAACAACAGCAAGGACCATCCAGTTTAACTGAGGGAGTGGTCGGACGTTTGGCTGGCAGCTGGTGCTCATGGAAAGCCCTCAAAGATGGTTAGGACATTTCCTTTATGTGTATGACGAGGTAAAGGTCACCAGAGCTAAAGTCACACTCGCCTCACGCTGTCATGACACAAAACGAAGTGCTGTGAAAGTCCTGGCAGAACATATTGGATCAGGAGGACTGACAGTTTGAAGCAGCTTGTCCGTCCTGCCTCTGCTGATGTCTGTCCACTTCAGACACACGTCTTAGAGCAGAGCTGTTCTCACGATGTCGTGAAGTGGATCCAGGCATCAAGAGTAAATGCTTAGTAATTGGCACAGTCATTCAGACCTGAACATGAAGAACTGTAACAGACACACAGCAGGACAGCAGCGCAGTGAAGAGTTCCTGAGAGAGAAAATGACAGGACAGATCTGAAGAGGAGTCATTTCACAATCTCTTACCTGAATGCATCTGTCATCCTCATCACACAGCAAAGTCACAGCAGGAGCAACGTGAACCATTTGCTGAAAAAGGACTTTTTTTTTTGTTATATTTGACCCTACATGGGTGTAGAGTTATCCTGATGAACCAGGTGGACTGAACCACACATCCATGGGATGTATTTCATGTCCATCTGGAACTACACGACTTAGACTGACTGCATGAAATAACGGATGTGATGACAGTGGAAGGAGGTGGAGCAACACTGAAGACCTCAAACAGATGTGATGTTAATGATCTGTTAGTTTGCTCATAAATGAAAGAAGTCACTCACCATGATGGGTCTCCTGTTTCTCTCCAACATTTCTCTGTTTACAGTCTTCGGTAGCTCCTTTTCAACACATCATAGGGGCAGGATGTTCTCTTTCAGAGCTTTGCAAACCTTTAATGTGTCTCATAGTTCTAAAGATGCTCTCAATGCACAAACCTTGGTTTGTTTACATCCCTGATGATCAATGTCAACGTCTCTGACATGGAAGAACAGATCGTGGGAGGCAGGACAGAAATCAAACCTGCCAGACTTTCTGTGGCAGAGTGGAGTGGTCTCTCAGACTGATCTGTTGGTCATTATGATACAGTACACGAGACAGAATGACCGACTTTTGTGGCCGACAGGTCCTGAAACCCTACAACTGTCGGGTTGGGCCATAATCATGCATAATCGTGTAGTCTGACCCTGACATGGTGGAGACTGACTTTGAGAACATCTGTGTGATATTAGAAGGGACATGCAGGGAATAAATAAATACATACATTTGCAGGCAATGTGCATTTAACAATGGCTCACAGACAAACGCTCACTCACAACTGTGGATCAGTTCCCATCTTTCACTTAAAAGAGCCGTTCAAAACACTCGACTGAAAAACGTCACATCGCTACCACCACGGATGTAGGTCAACAGAGCAAAGCCTCTGTTTACGAGTAGAAGAAGATAATACAATGATAATAGAAGATCATGCAACATAAAAAAAATGGAGTTATAACAAGCACACAGGACTGATTAGAGTTGCTGAAGAGTTTATCTGATGACTGTAGACAGAGACAGGCTAGCTATACCTGTTGACTCCCAGAGTTAAAGCTAAGCTAACTAGCGGTGGGTGAACTCTGCCTGTCTCTTCCACGCACAGTCAAATGAATGTTGGCTATCTGCTTGTCATTGACTCGGGACTGAGGCAAGACATGAAAAAAAAGTTGGTGTATCCCTTTAAGCATGTGGTCAGCTGTGGTCAGTTACTCGAACTTTTGCTTGATTTCAGACATGCAGTCTCCTAAATGACCTGGACACACAGAACCTACATGTGGTAAGCATACAAATCGTAAGATGAATTTGAAAGAGTTAAGATTCAACCTATCAGTTCTACAGCCTTTCTCATCGATATTTTTTCTGGAATAAGGATTTTAATTATTATCACGATATTTTCCTTAGTATCAATTACTTATCAGGTGATCACAGAGTCATCTGGTCTGAAAACTGTGAAGACCAGTTGAAATTATGAAGGCATATCAACAGAAAAACTGTCAGCCAGTTTCAAGGATCAACCAGACAACTTTAACAGAACCTGGTCCATATTCATAGATAAACTGACTTCCAACTCTTCCTGATTCCCAACCCCAGATGGACCCCATTCATAAAATACCACAAAATGCTCTCAAAATAAATAGCAAGTTAACACTCTCAGCACACACTTACTAAGACACTCACTCACACCCCCTCTCACTCTCCTCTCACTTCAAGATTTAAGGGAAGAATGGATAAATGAAGTAAAGCTACATTATAAAATTACATTTTATAATGAATATCTAATAATCCCCACCCTATCATAAAAATAAAAATGGTCATTATGTTTGGCTTTATGCCCTCCCCCTGTTATTATTATTATTATTATTATTATTATCATTTTGTTTATTTATTTCTTTTTATTTATTTGTTTGGATATTTATATTGATGTTGTTGTTATGATTATAGTCATTGCTGTCATTGTTTCTGGCACTGCTGTTGCGATTGTGGTTATCATGTTAATATTATTATTTTTAATACTAATATCAGTGTCGGGATCACCAGTGTTATTATCATTACTGCACTGATATCCCTGTCTTCAATGGGAATTAACTGATATTCATTTCATTTCATTTCTTTTTGTTTCTTTATTTCGAATTTAATTTTGTTTTATTGATGTTTATACATCATCAAGATTTCAAGATTTGAACATTGGTAATTCATTGTCTCCCTGAACACCACTACACCTACCCATACTAAAACTTTAGGGTGATTGTTTTTATTTTTTATTCCTGTTCTCTTTTCCATGTTTCCATGTTATCAATATAATAGCCATTATTATTATTATAATTATTATTTATTTCTTTATTAATTTCTCTGTAGGTGCATATGTATGTATGTGTGTATGTGTGTATATATATATGTATATGTATATGTATATATGCATGTATATATATATATATATATATATATATATATATATATATACATATATATACATGTATATATATATATGTATGTGTGTGTATATATGTATGTATGTATACATGTATGTATGTATGTATGTATATATATAAATTTTTCTTTTTTTTTTGGTGTGTATGTGTATGCGTGCGTGTGTGAACATACATGGGTATGTGTGCATATGTATGTATGTATGTATATATACATATATTTATTATCTATTTATTTTTATATAATTATTAGGGATTGTTTGACCGCCATTAGTAGTAATATTGGGTTTTGCCCCCCCCCCCCCCCCCCCGCCCCCCCCCCCCGGTGGTGGGGTCGCCCCTGGGCGCGTTTGTCGATCTGCTGTTCCAGCATAATAGAGAGTCTGCTTGATGACAGATTAGCACGCTCCTCAGGGTCTGGGTGCAGTTTGTTAAAAGAGACTTAATTTCATTTAAATTGTATTAAAAAATAAAAATAAAAATAATTAAAAAAAAAAGTCAAAATCTGAAAAATAAATTAATTCCAGAAATAAGGCTGAGCCTGTTTCTGACAGTCAGGCTTCCTCCTCAGGGTCTGGGGGCTGTCTCTCTGGGACCAGGCTCTGACCTTAGTGGAACATCAAAGCAAAAAAAAAAAAAAAAAAAGAAAAAGTTTGTCTTTTGTGGTGCTGGACTGGCGGATCTCTGGATGTGCTTGGGGGTAGCCTTGTTATCCCGGTTGGGCGGGGGTCGGCGATCCTTTGGTGGGGCACTGTTTTTGAGCTGCGGGTGCGGGCAGCTGCAAAAAAATAAGCTGATAGGGGATGGGAGGAAAAAAAAAAAAAAAAGGGGGGGGGGGGGGGGGGTTGACAAAGACATTGGTTTTCTGGTAAAAACAAAAGACACACACACACAACACTTACACACACACACGGACACATATCATACACACAAAAACAGCTCACTCCTTTTTTGAATTTTGTATTTTTCTACTTTGTTTCTTTTCTGTTTCAAGTTATGTTTCTTGTCCTGTTATATGTCTTAGTCTTTGTTTGTATTGTTTGTTTGTTTTTTGCAATAAAAAAAAAAAAAATGAAATTATGAAGGCTGCCATTCAGAGGAGGAAGAGGCAACGTAGGAAATTAAAAATGAGTGATTATGACAGCGACAATGAACTTCCAGTCACTTTGGAGCCAAGAGGATATCTGTATGAACTGGAGTTCACAGAAGAAGAGCTGCTGCAGATGGAGACCGAATAGGCCGAAAGAAATACAGAGGAAAAATCGGTGGAAACTGGAGGTCAAAAAAGAGTCAGAAATACACAGTGGTGTGAGTGTATGAACTGCGACTCAATGCCCACGGACCCGGAGCACTGCTGCTGCTGTGGACCTTGGTTACAGACCGACTTCAGGATCTGAGTCAGAGGATACTGGAGACTCTCATGCCGTCTGTATCACTCATCAGACAGATTTTCCTGCTCTTCTGAATCCCGGAGTATTGTGGACATTTTTCAATTTCCCAAAGATAAACTGGAAAAAACATCCCAAACCTGAAGGACCTAATGACAGTTTATCCTCAAAGTAAGTAATAATGATCTGTCAGAGACAAACAAGCAGAGTAGAGGAGGCTGTTTACTGTAACATTGCAGACTACTTTTGTGTGTCTCTCTCTCACTCTCACTGACTCTCTCACACACACACACACACACACACACACAACCATTACTGTTTATTAGCCTTTAACTTCTGCTACAACACAATCTTAGCTGTTTCTGACGTAATAATATAAATATACCATCTCCTAAATGCAAGAATTTATTTAGATTTTGCCATGACTTTATATAAATTGTATATAGATGTATAGATATGTACACACAGTCTGTCAGGTAACGAGAGATGCAGGCATTTCCTGTATATGATGTTGCTGCATGCCCTTGTTACGCAGAGGAATACAGCAAAAGCTATGAGTGCTCCATGATGCACGTCTGTTTCTGCATCTAGGGAAGCAACACAAAAGAAAAAGAAGAGAAAATAACTCAGGACCCAGTGGACATTGCAACTGCCCTGAATGATTATTTTATTTACTCTGTAGACAAATTGGCACAGAGCTTCAACCATCAGGTGCAACTGCTCCCACCCATGCAACTGGATGCTGCTGCACCCATTTTTTAATTTTTGCACAGTTTCTCAGTCTCAGGTTGACATGATGATTGGTAGGCTCAAAAATTCTAAGGCCAAAGACTCATTTGGTATGGATATGTTGTTTCTAAAAATTCAAAAGGACTCTCTTATAGCCCCGTTAACAAACATAATAAACACCTCTATATTGGAAGGAGTTTTCCCAGATTCCTGGAAGCACTCGGTCATTACACCTATCCTTATTCAGGTAATGCCACCATGACCAGTAATTACAGACCTATAAGCATTCTCCCGACAGTCTCTAAAGTATTGGAAAGGCTGGTGTCAAAGCAAGTCATAAAACATTTGAACAACAGTCCGTATATCCTAAATCCAAAGCAATTTGGCTTCAGAAAACACCACTCCACTGAGACAGCTGTTTGCTTCCTCCTGGAACATGTAAAATTAAAGCTGGATGCTGGTGGAGTTGTGGGAGCTGTCTTTATTTAACCTCTCTGTAAATGTAATGAGATGGTTTGAGTCATACCTCTCATCACGGACTCAGTGTGTTAGGGTACTCAACCTAAAATCAGCGTCGCGCAACAGCAACTTTGGCGTTCCACAAGGGTCAGTTTTGGGCCTATTGCTCTTTAGTATGTTTATCAATGACCTCCCAAGTTGCTGTCCTTCAAATGTAATCTGTCAAATGTATGCAGATGAAGCAGTGAAGACAGTGAGCATAGGTCAGGAGTTGTGTGCCATGACTAACGTGTATCACTGGCTTGAGAGCTCTCAGCTGCATCTTAACATCTCCAAAACTGTCTGTATGTATTTCTCAAAAAAAAGCAAACAACAACAGCGATCCTAACATTTTTGTACAGGGTAATAAGATCAAGGTAGTTCAAGAATTTAAATACCTTGGTGTCATCTTGGACTCCCAACTTCACTTCAAACAGCAGGTCAAAAAGACTGTGAGCAGAATGAAACTTAACCTGTCCAACTTTAGATTTATAAGAAACAACTTAACCCCCGAGTCGGCAAAGTTATACTTTGATGCAATGATTATGCCACACATGTCATACTGCCTGACCAGCTGGGCATCTGCCTGTAAAACAACCCTGAGGCCAGTTAAAACAGTCTATAAACAGGCATTAAAAATTTTGGAGAAGAAACCTAAATCGTACCACCACTGCCTGATATTGGATAAGCATGAGCACCTAAAGTGGGACAACATGATAAAATATACTGATGCTGTACTTGTTTATAAAATCTTAAATGATCAAGCTCCACCTCCACTTAAAGATTTTGTTAAAAGAAACTCAAGTAGATCAACTAGAGCAGGCCTCAGAGGTGACTGCGTTGTACCATTCCGAGAAAGTGCCTCTGGTCAAGCAGTGTTCTCATTTCATGCCTCCCAGACCTGGAACCAAATACCAAGCACTATACATGAACTACCAACTTGGACTTCCTTCTCCAAGCACCTCAGAGCATGGCTGTTGGAAAACCAGATCTGTGATCATAACCGTGTCTAATTTTGTATGTATGTCTAATGGGCTCAGTGTGTTGGGGCACCTTCCATAACTGTCCACTGTTGCGTACATAAGTACATCTATGTATGCCTTTTTTTTTTTGAATCAGTGCTTACATAAGACTATGTATGCTTTCTAAGTGCAATATCTACTCACACATCTGCATGTGCAACAGTGTGCTATCGGCATATGCAATATTATATTCAATCTGACACTTTATAGTCCTGGGCAGTAAGGGTGATGACAATACAACAGGCACTTTTATTTCTGTGCAATATTGGGCATTGTGCGATATAATGGAGACCTGAGCTCCAAGGCAGCTAGCACTGTGCTCTTTAGCATTTGGCACTTTAGTTAGCACTCCAGCACTTTTATAATTCATTGTGTATAACTCCCATGGTCCCCCAACTCTCAGCCTGTTTTTATTTTTGGACTGTATGACATCTTTAATGTTGCTTTGTCTTTTAATATGCTCTGTTTGTTTTATTCCTATTATTGATGTTTGTTTTGGTATTATGGGCTCTAATTTCGTAGACCAGGCACAGGCGGGGCGCACCTGCCCTGCACCGCACCTGCACCGCGCCAACGGGGTGTGTCCAGGACATATTGCAAGTTTCGTGAAAGGCGCAGTCTGGCGCAGGGAGGCGCACCCACGCCTCTGTCCCTCCTACTGGCGGAAGAAGCAGAGAGGGAGGAGAGGAGGCGTGAGTGGGTTTAATGCAGTGTAATCTTCACCAATCAAATGAACGCCTCTCCTCGTCTTTAAATGCGCTGCGGGTGAGGCGCAGTGACAATTTCACCTCGATGGCGAAAATAGTCAGAGCCGCTGTCACTTTTGCAGCAACTGGGAGAGCGCAGGGACCACCGGGCCGCGCATCGGAGGCCACGATGCGCATCACCGTGTGGACCACCTCGCGGCACAGATGTATTCTGTTCCTGTGTCATAATAGGAGTACAAAATTAAGTGATAATTACATTTAAACACAGCAGCAGGCTAATCCATTCATCATGCTTGTGATCCACCTGCATTCCTGGTCTGTCATCGCCAAATAGCAGAACCTTTGGTGAAAATATATCTCCTCCTCATCCTCCTTGCAATAATGTACTCCATCTTTGTAGATCACGTTAAGAATAAAGATTAAAACAGAGAAATATGGGCAATCACAGGTAAATTCTTAAGACACCGAGTGACTTACATTTATTCAGCGAGCGTCTCTCTCTTTTTTCTTTTCTTTTGAATTTCATGAGATGACAGAAGCCGGATACTCCGTATCGGATGATGTGGCTGTTTGTGGTTGGCTGAGAGATGTGAACTCGTTAGTTATGACAAACGTCTCTGATCTGACATCAGATGTGACGGGACAATTAATATAGATACAAATGTATATGCTGGTTCAGACGGTTACATTAAATAGTGGTTGCTGTGATTGTTTGTTTCATTGAAATGTGCCTGACACTCTGGATACCTGCCTGTGAGGTTTTGGTGACGTGTGCGCACAGCGCGCCTGTCAGCCAAATTGCCACTGCCCGGGCTGCGCCTCGCCTGCGCCGAGAATAGACCAGGTTGGAGCTGGCGAGCTTTCAGCGCACCTTCCGCCATGAAACAGTTGGGCGACACTGCGTTCATGTCATTTTGAGTGCGACACAACAATCAAAACAATGGAGGACTTGGAGGCAATAGTATACTTGCTGCTCGGTCTGTGGCCTTTTGTCCCAAACCAACTGAAAGAGGAAAGCAGAAGAAGGCTGCAGGCGGCGAGAAGAAACACCGAGGACAAGAGCAATCGAGCTGCAAAGAAAAGACGTATGAGGGTATGCTAATGGTAGCTACCGCTAGCATGTTAGCTAGCTCGTCGCGCTCATGACTCATCGGTGACGAGCTAGCTAACAAATCAGTAGCCGGCAGTTGGTCGACGTCACCTTTTAGTATCGACTCAGCTCGCTTAGAACCAGAGCAGAGTAGGTACTAAAAACCGGTTTGTTTTAGGAGGTACCGTGCTGGTGGAAACGCAATGCAAACTGGGTAGAGCCCAGTAGAGTAGAGTAGAGTAGGGCTAAGGCATGCTGGTGGAAAAGGGCTATTAGTGGCCATATGGAGCTCATACAGCCCCGCTTCAAAAAAACTGAACTATCCCTTTAAGTTGGGTACATCCAGACATTGTCAAGCCTTGGTTAGATTGATTAGGATCCTCGTTTGTAAACTGATATTCTACAGGTTCCACCAGAGTAAATCATTTAATACACAAAATCCACAATTTCCTTTAAAAAATGGGGGTAAACTGGTCCAGATTTTATGTCCCCATCATCAGTAAAAACCTGGAACTTAAGTTGAGTCTACAGTAAGAATCTGTGTATCAGTGCAGATTCCATAAATGAAGCAAATTCATGATAAACACAATCATCATCATTTTCTTTAACCTTTGATTGCGGTTCAGTCATATTAGAATCTAAGAAAGACAATTCAAATGGTGTCAGCGGTGCTTCTTTCTTTATCCATGAGTTTTATCTGGAATCCAGTGTGGTGCACATTTACACTGCCTGGGCAAAAAAAAGTCGCCACCACAAATAAAGGTCACACACTCTAATATTTTGTTGAACCAACTTTAGCTTTTATTACAGCATGCATTCGTTGTGGCATTGTTTCAGTAAGCTTCTGCCACAAGATGTCACAAGATTTATTTCCATCCACTGTTGCATTAATTTTTTCATCAAGATCTTGTATTGATGATGGGAGAGTCTGACCACTATGCAAAGCCTTCTCCAGCACATCCCAAAGGTTCTCAATGGGGTTAAGGTCTGGACTCTGTGGTGGACAATCCATGTGTGAAAACGTCTCATGCTCCCTGAACCACTCTTTCACAATTTGAGCCCCATGAATCCTGGCATTGTCATCTTGGAATAGGGAAGATAAAATCCATTGATGCAATAACCTGGTCATTCAGTATATTCAGGTAGTCAGCTGACCTCGTTCTTTGGGCCATAATGTTGCTGAACCTAGACCTGACCAACTGCAGCAGCCCCAGATCATAGCACTGCCCCCACAGGCTTGTACAGTAGGCACTAGGCATGATGGGTGCATCACTTCACCTGCCTCTCTTCTTACCCTGATGCTCCCATCACTCTGGAACAGGGTAAATCTGGACTCATCAGACCACATGATCTTCCTCCAGGACAGTTCTTAATCCAATTGTAGTAGTTTCTGCAATCTCCTTAGATGTTTTTCTTCTTGATGCATGCCAATGATTTGACCCTTCTTAAACAGACTAACATCTTTTCCATGAACACAGGATGTGTCTTTGACATGGTTGTTTAAGAAATGAGAAGCTACTCATTGCATCAGCTGGGGTTTAATAACTTGTTGCCAGCTGAAAGATAATCGCCAATGCGGTAATTATCCAATAGGAGGCTCGTACCTATTTGCTTAGTTAAATCCAGGTGGCAACTTTTTTTTTGGCCAGGCAGTGTACCTCTCCAACATACTGTGATGTAAGTAAACAGTTTGTTCCACAAAATCAAATAACACGATCTATTGTTGGAACTGGCCTTTGACTGAATAGATGAACAGGCAGTCACGTGTAAAACCAACATAATTCACTTTGGCTGTGATACACAAACCAAAAGTGGATTCTTGTGTTCAGCCTGCAATACAAGAGGGAGAAAATCAGAATATGCATTTTTTTTATCATACTGTACAAAAAAATGGAATTAATTTAGCGAAAAATCGAATGCAATATTCAAATGTGTAAATCTCTCAAATTTCCAGTTGGACGATGCAGTAAAGAAAGAACTTATTTTTCTGCCACTGATCAATGTGTAGGGAGAGAACCTGTTGTTGGGTTTGGTTTGCTGCCTCTCTTGTAGATTTGTCAGACCTACAGCTTGATTTTGATGCAGTTAAACACCCATGGAAAGAGGTCGACCCATTAAAGCCTCATGCAGAGACAAATCAGTTGTTTTGTTATGCATAGAGAGAATTGACTGAAGTGTTAGTGTCCCCAGTTCATTTGTCTTGACAGATGTGTTTCCATTGCTTTTCCTGTAATAATATGATTAGTACATTCCCTTTGTCAAGAACTCTGTGGTGAACATGGAATATAAAGAGTCCATTTTAAACCTAGTGCTAATGCTAGCTGTTTGTTATTAAAGATGTAAGTGTAGTTCCATAATCTGATCAGTTCCTTGAGGAATACCAAATCTAGGAATAACATGTTCCATTAAACATTCATCTATAAAGTGCATTTTCTTTTCTGGTTGCAGGAGATGCCTCAGGCCATTTGGAAAATCTATCCACTATGACCTATGACCAAAAGACCTTTTACCTTTGGCATGTGAGTGAAATCAATCTGCAGTAGCTGAAGAGATGTGTCTGGTTTGGGTAAATGTTCACATTCAGGTTGTATGAGGTTTATCTTTAGGACAAATTATACATCTTCTAATAAAAACCCCAACTTGTTTGCCCAATCCTATAGTGAAAGACACAACCTGGAAATCATCAGTAACAGTCTTTTAATTTACATGGTTTGCACCAGGAGTAACACCTCGGTGTGATCAATGTGTCTATAATCCATTAACATTGTTAAAGCAGCCTATCTGTTTCCATCTTTTAACTTCAGATTAATCAGCTTGTGACTGAAACGATATCAAATCTGTTATTGCAGGTAATTCAGTGTTTAACCAGGGTGAATTTATCGCAGCTTCTGCAGCATTTTGATCTTCTAACTTATTCTAGTTGAGAAGTATTTCAATAATTTAGAGTTTTGAATTGGTTTTCCTGCATTTGTCTCAAAGCCTTGATTACTCTATATTTTACTAAAGACATGTGCAGCAGAAAATGCACATTTTGAGTCCATAGATGTAGTTATTGCTTTGTTTTTTAAGCCAAGTCATGCTCTTTTTAATGTTATCAATACTGTTGCTTGAGCTGAAGATGCCAGTAGGTGACATGCCTCTATACAACAATCTAGATAGATAATGATTGCATAAAATATTTTTATCATTTGGAGGCATGGAAGAACCTTCACAGAATAAAATGAGACCATCTCTTTACGAGGTAGTTTCTTGTAAATCAGCTTTTTCTTGATGTGGAATTAATCAATTGCATAAATCATGTGTTAATTCTTCTTCATCTTCTGTATAGCACCATGAAATGTCTAAAGGTGCAAAGCTGGATCTGCAGTGTTTTTGTAGAAATAGTCAGATTTTGAGTACCTTCTAAATATGCGCTAGTTCCTTGGTCACTGACTTGTCATGTGGTGTGTTGTGAAATGTATTAAATTAATATCCACTGTGTGGGAAGCATGTAGAATCAATAGATGTCTAAAAACTATAGTTTGTGTTTTTTTTTGTTCTGAAACAGTATGTTTATCTTCTGAAACAAGAAGCTGAAATGGCTATTTGTAAAGTGGCAGGCCAAGCGTAATGCACCACAAATAAGATATCTAATATGACTAAAAGCATGTTTCATTTCTTCAACATTGCTGTATTTCAGGTGTGTTTTTTATTTAAGTGAACCATTAATGTTATGTTCTGCAAGTCATGCCTGACAATAACATACAAGACCCAGAAATGAGAATACTTTAGACTTTGTCTGTGATCCTTTGATAACCAAAACCATTTAGACCCTTTCTCATTCAACTTTCTTTCAGGTTTGTTCTCACCTTCAGCAAAACTTAACTCTTCTTGGAGCTGCAGATTCTGCTCTTCACAAGACAGATGAACTGCTCTGGTCATGCTCTGATCAGGAGAAAGTGATCAGCTTGAATCTTTGTTATCAGCTAGAGAAAAGTCCTGGAAACTGGAAAATCTACCTTCATCACATAAGAAAACAAAGATCTGCCAGTGTGTCACCAATTAACAGAGTGGCCAACCCAGACATTAGCATTGCACTGGTTTTCTCTCATGAAGGCCACTGGGATTTTCCATTGTTCTTGGATAATTGCAGATAAAAAGGTCTGTGGAGATCAAAAGTTCATAAAATGTACACATTTTATTCATGAAAGTCTTTGCCAACCAAGTACCTTTCATGAATGAAACACAACGTCACAGGTTAACCTCGTGTTTGAGAATTTTCTCTGAATTGACTGCCCCGATCAGTTCAGGCAAGGCTATGATGTTCATGTTATTCTTTATTAAAAAATAATCAGAAGTGATTGCATGAGGGTATGTCACCATTTTTGTTGGCCTTGTTAGATTAGATTAGATTAGGTTAGATTAGATTAGATTAGATTAGATAGAACTTTATTAATCCCTTGGGAAGACTCCCTTAGGGAAATTAAGATTCCAGCAGCAGCATGGTATAGCAGATATATAGATATAAAAATAAAAATATAAATAAATATAAATTTTAAGTAGTGACAAACCCATGGGCGCCCAGATCATAAATCTGTCTGCACATTTGCCTCTGCTGAATATAGATTTACTCAAGATTGGCCCCTTCAGATGTGACATCTCATTTTCAAGAGAGACCTCATGTCTGTATGGTTGTGAAGGATTTTTATTATGGAAGTATAATTAATACAATCATGGATAGAGAGATCATTCTTATATTAGCATTAACATCATTAATGAATATAATCTGGAGAGGACTGATGTTGATTAATACAACAGCACCTATCTGAACTGCCATTAAAATGGTTTAACTGGTCTGAAAGTATGAATTTATGTTGAATGATGTCATTTCTGTTGGTGGTTGATGCAGAATAGAGCACATGGAGTGGAGCAGGTCCACAACAGCAGGTCATTCATGACTGTTTGTCAAGGTCACACTAATACACTGCCTGGCCAAAAAAAAAGTCGCCACCTGGATTTAACTAAGCAAATAGGTACGGACCTCCTATTGGATTATTACTGCATGGGCGATTGTCTTTCAACTGGCAACAAGTTATTAAACCCCAGCTGATGCAATGAGTAGCTTCTCATTTCTTAAACAACCATGTCAAAGACACGTCCTGTGGTCATGGAAAAGATGTTTGTCTGTTTAAGAAGGGTCAAATCATTGGCATGCATCAAGCAGAGAAAACATCTAAGGAGATTGCAGAAACTATTAAAATTGGATTAAGAACTGTCCTGGAGGAAGGTCATGTGGTCTGATGAGTCCAGATTTACCCTGTTCCAGAGTGATGGGAGCATCAGGGTAAGAAGAGAGGCAGGTGAAGTGATGCACCCATCATGCCTCGTGCCTACTGTCCAAGCCTGTGGGGGCAGTGCTATGATCTGGGGCTGCTGCAGTTGGTCAGGTCTAGGTTCAGCAACATTATGGCCCAAAGAATGAGGTCAGCTGACTACCTGAATATACTGAATGACCAGGTTATTCCATCAATGGATTTTTTCTTCCCTATTCCAAGATGACAATGCCAGGATTCATGGGGCTCAAATTGTGAAAGAGTGGTTCAGGGAGCATGAGACGTTTTCACACATGGATTGTCCACCACAGAGTCCAGACCTTAACCCCATTGAGAACCTTTGGGATGTGCTGGAGAAGGCTTTGCATAGTGGTCAGACTCTCCCATCATCAATACAAGATCTTGATGAAAAAATTAATGCAACACTGGATGGAAATAAATCTTGTGACATTGCAGAAGCTTACTGCAACAATGCCACAATGAATGCATGCTGTAATAAAAGCTAAAGTTGGTCCAACAAAATATTAGAGTGAATGACCTTTTTTTGTGGTGGTGACTTTTTTTTTGGCCAGGCAGTGTATGCTGTTTGCAGGAACTACCATGTATTTAATTTTGTTGATCGTTCTGAAGTTAATACCAGGGACTATAATAATAGTGGAATGGGGCTAAAGGAAAGGCCAGATATTTGTAATTGAAGATTTGTAGCTCCACCGCAGCAGGCGGTCTACACCAAAAACCTCAGGCTGCCTTCAAGAGAAGAAGCAGAGACTAGTACAAGAGCAAGGGACATGGCTGAAATATCCATAAGCCCTTGTAATGATGCCACCTCAGCTCACCGTAGCCTCTTTGTTTGTTGGTAGGTTGATCCAAAGTTAGATTAGGAGGGTTTTTACACTATGGCTGACTCCACAGATTGGCTTCAAATTGTTTCAGCAGCTCCCTTAAAAATCAAAACATCACTCTGGCGTTGTCCAATTCTTTCTACAGTTTATGGTCAGGCACCGGGATGAAACAGCATGTTTGGATAGAGCTGAAATTAATTATAAAAATGACTTCATCAGATGAAATACAGGATCATGCATACAGAGAACCATAAAGATTGCTGATTTTTAGTCACATAAATGGAGCCACTTCAAGTTTCCCCAATTTTCTTGGCAGACTCATGGCTGATCCATGACAGGAAAGTGCTCGGACCTTTAAAGTCTAATAGAGGACATCACCATCAGCCGTGGTGCTCTGCTCACAGCTGAACATGGCAGCTAAATGCATCGTGACAGGTTCAGTCCACTATGAACAATTCCTCCTCGGGCCATCTGGAGAGCTCCATCTTTGAATCAGAGACCCTCGAAGCCTTCAGAGTTCTGGGTTAGTGGCACATGAGGATTTCAAAGTATTTACCTTCAACCCTTGATGCACACTACATGCTTTTATTGCTTCTCATCCTTAAACCCACACAACAATGGTATCAGAGGAATGTCGGGGAACAACTCAGCTTTGTGATGATGTCAAGGGCACACTGGGGAAATAACTCCAGGAATACTCACATGTACTTGCTGTACACATCAGTGTGGTGGTGGGGAAATCAAATCTATGATGAAAATGTATTAGAAATGAGCTAAAAGTTTAAAAGATGAGAAAGTTTAGGCAGTGTTATCAAATTTAAGACTGTTAAAGACCCAAACCAGGTAAGTTATTATTTTCTTTTTTAGCACAAAACCATGACGAATAAAAAAACAGCCAGAAATTCTCTGAATCTTAAAGCAACAATAATTTCTCCTTCAAAGTGCTATTTTCTTAGTCAATCTAAAAGTGCAATAACTTTTGACAGAGGACAGTGTTGTCTCATTTGTTCACACACCAACTTTCAATTATTAAGGGGCCGTCCACACGGAGACAAATTCAGGGGTATCCACTTAACTTTTAAGTTCTATATGTGTTTTGTCCACACGAATACACCTTATCAGGTAGGGATTGAAATTGTAATTTCAGACAATCCAATCATGTGATCGCCAAACGTGCAGTTTTTTTGCTGCGCTCCTTACTGACCCAGGATCTGTTGTGTCAACTATTTTACACATATTATACAAATTTGCAAGCAATTTGCAATTAAGAATGGCTCACAAATGAACAGCTTACTTGCAATTGCGAATCAGTTCTCACTGTTCACTTAAAAGAGCTGTTCGAAAGAGTCGACTCGTTCACGAACGTCACATCTCCATTGAGGAAGTGCTGGTAAGCAGGTCAACAACACAAAGCCTCTGTTTAGGAGTGGAAGTTGGAGTATCCCTTAAATAATGAAAACAGACAATTTATCATCAGTATTAGATGATGAATAATGTGTCAAGTGCTTTCGATCACTGATTTCTTACTGTTGTCTATACTGTAACATAGTGAATACTGATTAGGTTACTGATTGATACTGATTGATTTGAAGAAAATCAAGAATCAAATTGAAATCATAATATCTGCCAGAAAAATCACAATTAGATCTTTTCCTGAAATTGTTCAGCCCTACATCAGGTGCCTGAAAACAAACATTTTTCATCTGAAAACACCAGCGTGGACACATGATTGGGCCATCCAGCTTTTGGACAACAAATACAGATATTTTCAGAAATTATGAGGCCATAGCCCCACCTCTGGCTTAAACCACATGTGTGAACCATGACAACAAAGTTGGAGACAGTGTCGTGCTCATGCTGCAGAAGCCCCTGAGCTTGAGAACAGCAGATGCTAGGGTTTGTTGACATTTCTTATGATGTATGCATGTGCTCCATGTCCTCTCTCATTTTGGTGTCTGTCTGGAGCAGTGTTACAGCACCACTTACAGGCCTGCATATATACCACGGTGTTTTCAGCGTTTCAGTACAGACGGACACATTTACTGAAACAATGCCATCTTTACAGAAAACCTTTCAGTACAAAAATATTTTTGTGTCTGTGTGGACAGGGTCTAAGAAGTCAGCTACTCTGTCTCAGGTCTAGTTGAAATGATCATTGAGGCTAATAGATGAAATCCAAATGGCCATGAATAAATTGAAGAAAAGTCAAAAAAAAACAAAACAAAACACTTTTTAAGGCTTTTGAACACATTTTTGGGTATTTGTCCTTCCTCCCAGCCCACAAAATGTGATAGTAGGCAACAAAACCTGTATTTAGCAGGCTGCATAAATGTAAGCTCATGGTATTTGGCAAGCTGTTGAGTCTGTGGATATATTGTTATGTAACAGCATATTTTTATTTGCATACCTAACCTGATTGGGCTACTGAATAGACCCCCTCCTTCCTTGCTGGAGAGATTCCTCTGTGAAGAGCAGCCATGTTGTTTATATTCTTAGTGAGAGATCTGTGTTCAGCATGTCACACTGTAAAAATTCTAGAAAATAATAGTTGTAGTCAAATAGTTGTAGAGTTTATAACAACATTATAAGGCCTGTTGGAGTGTGAGTGTGAGAGACAGGCACTGTGCAGAAGCATGGCACGGCAGCTGGCCTTAGCTCATTGGTCTCTGAACCTCAGACTAAACAGATTAGAGATGGACAGCTCCATATACACTGGCTGGCCAAAGAAAAAGTCGCCACCACAAAAAAAGGTCACTCACTCGAATATTTTGTTGGACCAACTTTAGCTTTTATTACAGCATGCATTCGTTGTGGCATTGTTTCAGTAAGCTTCTGCAATGTCACAAGATTTATTTCCATCCAGTGTTGCATTAACTTTTCACCAAGATCTTGTATTGATGATGGGAGAGTCTGACCACTGCACAAAGCCTTCTCCAGCACATCCCAAAGATTCTCTATGAGGTTAAGGTCTGGACTCTTGGGTGGACAATCCATGTGTGAAAACGTCTCATGCTCCCTGAACCACTCTTTCACAATTTGAGCCCCATGAATCCTGGCATTGTCATCTTGGAATAGGGAAGAAAAAATCCATTGATGGAATAACCTGGTCATTCAGTATCTTCAGGTAGTCAGCTGACCTCATTCTTTGGGTCATAATGTTGCTGAACCTAGACCTGACCAACTGCAGCAGCCCCAGATCATAGCACTGCCCCCACAGGCTTGTACAGTAGGCACGAGGCATGATGGGTGCATCACTTCACCTGCCTCTCTTCTTACCCTGATGCTCCCATCACTCTGGAACAGGGTAAATCTGGACTCATCAGACCACATGACCTTCCTCCAGGACAGTTCTTAATCCAATTTTAGTAGTTTCTGCAATCTCCTTAGATGTTTTCTCTTCTTGATGCATGCCAATGATTTGACCCTTCTTAAACAGACTAACATCTTTTCCATGAACACAGGATGTGTCTTTGACATGGTTGTTTAAGAAATGAGAAGCTACTCATTGCATCAGCTGGGGTTTAATAACTTGTTGCCGGCTGAAAGACAATCGCCCATGCAGTAATTTTCCAATAGGAGGCTCGTACCTATTTGCTTAGTTAAATCCAGGTGGCGACTTTTTTTTTGGCCAGGCAGTGTATATCCACCATGGAAATATTTCACTAGTCCATCTGAGAGGAGCCCATAGAAAATGTTTTTAGAGGCTGAACCTTCATAAACAACAGCAGCTTGTGATTGGAAGATCGTTCTGCCAGTCACACTCATCACAGACCAATCATATCAAGCCACAGTATGACGTAGCAGCTTGACCCTGTTGTTAGCTGTTAGCTTAAACTACGTTTCAGTCCTTAGACTATCGTCTTACATTAAATTATACCACACAGATGTATCATTTTTCACTTAGATGTGACATGAACCTTACAATAACAATCCCCACCAAGTTCTCCTGGAAAACTTCTGAGGACAGCAGATTTCACCAGGTATCACTGAGTAACCATGACAACCATAGACTAACCGGCATTGTCTGCGGAGGATTTCCTCATCTCTCCCAGTTTCCCAGCAGTGATTCCCGGTCAGGAGAAGAGCAAAAACCTGATTTCCCGTAAGAAAAGCTTTAAGTGATGTTCTTTGCTCATCTTTTAAAGAAAAATTGAGTCCATATCTGATAAAACCACAAATATTGCCTCATCCACGGAGACTGCTTCAGGAGCCACCATTGTTTTCAAACATGCAGTCACTTCCTGCTGTCGTCACGTGAAGCTCCCGCCTCTCTTCTATGATTGGGCCATCCAGCTTTTGGCCGTGACGTCATAGGAGACAGAAGCTCGGCATGATGGATCTGCATGATTTCAGACCATGAATCAGGCAGGTCCATCTGCAAGGTTAGGATTTATCGTCTTCCTTTAAGTTTATGGACTGGTGTGTTACTGGTGACTAATACACTCCTTATAATATAACCTCAGCTCACTGTAGATTCACAAAGTACCAAAAGCAGCAAATATTGGACCACATTCCTGTAGAACATTATTGTAGTAGTATTGTATGGGTAGACTGACTTTAAAACTTCTCCTTTGAATCTAAGGTACAGCTAGTTATTGTTTAATCTTGATAACCAAGCATGTCATTAAAAATACATCCACATGCCACTTGGAGAACAAAAACTAGAATAACAAGAAAAAAATCACAATACCAAGAAAAAAATGTTGATCCACACTCACCAGGCACTGTGTAAGGTGCACCTGTTGAACAGACGAGCTGGTCTGTCAGAAAGTGTGAATCTGCCACACAAAACCATCTCTAGGGCTTACAGAGAATGACCCTAAAAAGAGAAGATATCCCATGAGCAGCAAAAATGCCCTGTTGATGCCAGAGGAGACTGGCCAGGATGGCCAGGCTGGTTCAGGGTGATAGAAATGCAGCAGTTTAAAAACAAGGCATACACAAGAACATTTCTGAACACACGAAACACTGAATATTTGAGCTGATAGCCAACAGCAGAAGAAAACCACACCTGTTGTCATTCCTGTCAGCTACGGACAGTAAACTTAGGCCACTCCAACACCAAAATTAGACAGAAATTCATGTAAATAATGTCAAAGTATGGACCCATCCTGCATTTGTTCAGGCTGGTGGTGGTGTGGTGGTGTGGGAAATTTTGGCCTCTTGGAACCAACTGGTTTAAGCCCCACAGCCTACCTGAGCACTGTTGCTGACCATGGCCATCCCTTTATGACCACAGCGTCTGCACTCCAGAGGCCTCCACAGCTGTCAGATCTCAATCCAAAAGAGCACCTGGTGGATTGGGAGATTTGAATCAGCCAACAAATCTGATGCTATCAATTTCATCAAACACCAATATGGACCAGAGTCTCTGTTGCTATCTGTTACCTACATAACCAGGAGCTACATGTTTGGGTGTTTGTATGTCAGGCTGGGAGCACTCAACTTTGGGGTTACGTTGATCAGAGCTCCAACTTACGACTTCCAATTGAACACACCATAAGGCAAACTCTCACTCCCCCGGGTCCTAAAGAGGAACTTGTAGCTGCGCCTTGCTGTGTGCCATTCACAAAAAGAGGCTTGGCAGACAGGACAGACAATAAATTGCCCAGCAGTATGTTCAGGGCAATAAAAGAGATGAGAGATGAGTTTGGGTCTTTCAGTGGGTTTGCTTCTACACAGTAAATGTTTGGCTGCACTTAAGAATTCCTAATAGTGCTACTTGTGTCATTGAATTTCATTCACAGTATGAATACTTTTCTTTATTTATGTGAATATTTTTTGGGTCTTCTGAGTTCATACACAAATGCAGCAGCGTTCGCCCCCCCCACGTGGCCCAATTGTTGAAAAACACATGCTAAAGTGCCCTAGAGAGTGTAAAACTCAAATTCACAAAAATAACTTATTGAGATGAAATCATTTGCTGACAGCAGAACATTATATATATATATATATATATATATATATATATATATATATATATATATATATATATATATATATATATATATATATATATATATATATATATGTGTGTGTGTGTGTGTGTGTGTGTATATATATATATATATATATATATATATATATATATAGGTGGAAATGTTTATAAGAACAGAGTCCATGGCCCCACATTGTTTAGTGGTGAGTGTTTAATGTCAGCATCCGGATCTATATTTGTTTTATTTTGACATGTTATCACTTTATGTACTGTAGCTGGCATTTGTTGACATTTATGTTGTGGAGTATTTACAGCATTGCCGGATGAATCCTCCGTGTGCGGCTTATTGTGACACTAAAAGATGCTGACAGCCTCACACAGCTGGCATACATACATATGTGTGCGTGTGTAGGTGTGTGTGTGTGTGTGTGTGTGTGTGTGTGTGCTGGGGGAGGGGTCTCATGGCAAATTAAGGTGCAGTCGTGACAGTTATTTCTAAAAGTGTTGCTTTTATGACAGTCAGCGTGGAGCGTGTGGCATGAAGGAGGCCTGCTGTCATACAGCAGCAAACGTTACATGATTTTATTCACACGCGTGTTGCTGCTCCACAGACAGGCCTCATATCTGAACAGCTGCACGTCTCTAAGAACAGGGAAACACTTCATGTTTTTTCAGGGCTCCACTGTCATTTGCAGCCTGCACACGTCATGTTTTGCAGATTTTTTTCTTTCTCTGTCATGAAAGGATACATTACAGATTAGACTAAAGATTTTTCCAGTTATATTTAATTGATGGCCTCGTTTTGTAAGCTTTAAAATACAGTATCAACAGAACACAGCAGATATGTAGATCTCCACAGGAGTGAATTAGGCATATGCAGGGATGATGTCATTTTGTGAGCTAACCAAGAAGCTATTGCAGGTTCCCTCAACTAAAAACCTGGAAAGTTAAGATAAGATAAGATAAATTGGGATTCCAGCAGCATTGTACAGTACACAGGTATAGTTCAGCAGAATAATTTAAAAAACAAAATAATGAAACTGGCCTGGACAAAAATGATGGTTCCCCTAGAAAAGATTGAAAATGATTTGACCATAGGGACATGTTAAACTAAGGTGTGTCCTGTAATTAGCATCACAGGTGTCTTCAAGCTTGTAATCAGTCAGTCTGCCTATTTAAAGGCTGAAAAGTAGTGTTTGGTATGGTTGTGTGTACCACACTGAACATAGACCACAGAAAGCTAAGGAGAGAGTTGTCTCAGGAGATTAGAAAGAAAATTATAGACAAGCATGTTAAAGGTAAAGGCTATAAGACCATCTCCAAGCAGCTTGATGTTCCTGTGACTACAGCTGCACATATTATTCAGAAGTTTAAGGTCCACAGGACTGTAGCCAACCTCCCTGGACGAGGCTGCAAGAGGAAAATTGATGACAAAATAAAGAGATGGATGATATGAATGGTAACCAAAGAGCCCAGAACAACTTCCAAATAGATTAGAGGTGAACTTCAAGGTCAAGGTACATCAGTATCAGATCGCACCATCCATCACTGTTTGAGTCAAAGTGGACTTAATGGAGGACATCACTGTTGAAAGCAAATCATAAAAAAGTGAGACTGGAATTTGCCAAAATGCATATTGACAAGCCACAAAGCTTCTGGGAGAATGTCCTTTGGACAGATGAGACAAAACTGGAGCTTTTTGTCAAGTCACATCAGCTCTATGTTCACAGACACAAAAATGAAGCATACAAAGAAAAGAGCACTGTACCTACTGTGAAACATGGAGGAGGCTCAGTTATGTTCTGGGGCTGCTTTGCTGCATCTGGCACAGGGTGTCTTGAATCTGTGCAGGGTACAATGAAATCTCAAGACTATCAAGGCATTCTGGAGCCAAATGTGCTGCCCAGTGTCAGAAAGCTTGGTCTCAGTCACAGGTCAAGGGTCCTCCAACAGGATAATGACCCAAAACACACAGCTGAAAACACCCAAGAATGGCTCAGAACAAAACATTGGACTATTCTGAAGTGTCCTTCTATGAGCCCTGATCTAAATCCTATTGAACATTTGTTGAAGGAGCTGAAACATGCAGTCTGGAGAAGACACCCTTCAAACCTGAGACAGCTGGAGCAGTTTGCTCATGAGGAGTGGGACAAAATACCTGTGGACAGGTGCAGAAGTCTCACTGAGAGTTACCCTTCCAGTTAAAATGTTTGAATGATTTTTGAAATTTAAGAAGTTTAAAAATAAACACCAATAGATTTTTGATATGTTTCATAAGTTAAACAGTGGTTCATCAAATTTACCAGGCATTAATTAATAAGAGTAAACATGTCACACTCATGCATTACTGATACGTAAGTTGAGACTATCTTGTGTAAATAAACATGATGTGCCTTGAGTTTTTGCCTTGGTTTAAAATGTGCCTTTGGCCAAAAATGAAAAACCACTGCTTTGCTAAAAGTCCTGTCCTTTTTAAATGAATAATCTACTGTGAGATGACAGGTTTTTATGACTGAAACTGCTTAAAATCAAGAAATACAAATGCAGCCACTTAATTTTCCCCTCCCCACATATTTTTTAATAATCGGTTATTATTGCTGCTAGCATGCTAAACAGCAATAAAAAAAAGCAGTTAAAGCAGCAAATTAAGACTGCAAAGAATCTACATTATTTTGTTATTGATGTCTACAAACCCTCGCTGGCCACTTTACCAGGCTGTTAACTGCTTGCCAACTTAAAATTCAAAGTTTAAACAATTATGCCAGTACTGAAGGTAGACGGGGGTCCACACCTGGCACTAGCAAAGTCTACTCAATAAAGTAGGTCCTGGTTTCCAGTTTTTCATAAAATATGTAAATGTATACCATGTTTGTATTGTTTTTCTGCATATAACCAATCTAAAAATACGATGAACGTTTCCAAGTCCATATTGTGACCTTTGTCAAAGAGTCAATTCTGGTATAAAATGATCCAAATGAACAAATGTTTATTCAAAGTCACACGTTTAACCAGCCCAGCACGAACAGAGTTGTTATTAAGGCCCCCTCACAACAGGACGTCTCCTTTGCCCTTAACCTTTCTGTGACACCGACATCATTCTGCTCTCCCATTACCATCCGTCAGAAAGTGACAGACTAAGCCGTCACCCTGCCATTAAACTGTCATTAGGCCTTCATTTCAAATCCATTACAACCAGTGGACATGTCTAACTGGTCCCTGTGCACCTGTCCGTCAATACATATGATCCAGGAGATGAGCTGGTGCAGTAATGATCTGTGCCGAGTTTCAGCAGCCCTGTTTAAATTAAACTCCTGCTGCACCAATTTGCATACACTATATTACCAAAATATTCTCTCGTCTGCCTTCACATCTGAGCTTGAGTGACATCCCATTTTCCAATCCAGGGGGTTGAATGTGATGCTTGAACACAGGCCATGCCCCTCACGCCAGAAAACAGCCAGAAGTTTCAAACTGAAAAAAAAAAAATAATAATAAAGATCTAAAAGTGAAAGAAAGATCTGAAGGTAAAAACAGAAATTTGAAACCAATAAGGTGAGATCTAAACCTGAAATATTAATCCTTCAGCTGAAAAAATGACGCATCACGTGTTAAAATATATTTCAGAGTAAAAAATGAAATAAAATATTTTATGAAAATAATTACAGAGCTGAATCAAAAGTACATCTAAACTGAAAAAAATCTGACTTTTTTAATTCACAAACAAACATTGAAATTTCAGTTTAAAATTTCATTTTTTCAGCCTTTTCTTATTTTCAGATTACAGCACTTTTGGCCTGGCTTTAGCTCCAGACACTGACAGCTGCCTGTGGAATATTCAGTAGTGAGGAAAAGTCAGGACAGGACTGAGTGCTCAGGTGGTGTCCTACCACTGCACCACGCTGGAATTCACTGAGCTGCTGAGAGCGACCCATTCTTTCACAAATGTTGGTAGGAGCAGTCTGCATGCTGAGGTGGTGATTTATACACCTGTGGACATGGATTTGGATGGGTGAGTGAATATGTTGCCAGTATAGTGTAGGTCCAGCATCAGACCCCATAACGTCACATACTCTGTGTGCAACAGTTTCAGCCCATCTGACAGAGTATGATCTTTTGATCCAGTCCAGCTCCAGCACAGCGCATGACAGACTAACACAGAGCTGCTGGATCAAAGGTCACGTGGGAATAAAGACAAACAGCAGGTTACACCACCATCCATAGTCGATTTCCATCTTTTTAATTGGCAGTCTGGACATGGTGTTTGGCTCTCTGCATGTCCATGTCTGACCTCCTGTCAGGGTTGATCTGTTTGGTAAATACTGACGTGAGTTTGAGTAGATTCTACTCAAAACAGACTTTCAAACCAGCGTGGAGCGCAGCCTCTGGCATGGGCTGGTAGCCGACCGAAGCACAGGATGTGGAAACTGAATGACTGGCTTGAATGTTGGACGCGCACAAACGAAACAGAGTACGTGTGTTTAGTGGTTGTCTACAGATCCATAGAGAGGGACAATGTCCTCTGGTGTTTGGATAAAGTCTGTAGGAGCTTGAGGCCTTTAAGGAAGGCTAAAGGTGTGGAGCAGTGTTCATTTTGTTGACTAATTATTTTCGTCAAAGTTTTCGTCAACAACCTTTTTTCCCCTGACGAAAACTAGACAGTAACTAATAAAAACAAGTGCACATGGACAAAAACTGAAACTAAATTAACTGACATTTTCATCGACAAATAAAAACTAGACGAAAATGTTTGACAGAGACTTAATCCAATCAGACCTGATTTGGTCATGTAGAAAGTAGGGACAAGTTAGGAATATATCCAATCACAGCTGCTTTGGTTGTGTGGAAAGGTTGGATGAGTTAAGAGGGACATCCAATCACAGCTGCCTTAGCTTGGTGGTGGTGGGATAAGTTGTGGAGCGATCCAATCAGAGCTCCTCTCTTTATGAACTGATATATTCATGTAGAGCAGGTTCACTGTTTGTTGTCAGTTCTGGTATTGTAACTGAGATGCTCTGCCAGGTAGCCTAAATAAAGGTGACTGCATTTCACACAAAAGTTCAATTTGTTTCTGTTCATTTATACATTCAGACTTTACTAATATTCAATAAAGGGTTATTAGATGTTTGATTTTATCCAAGTGTAAAACATGACTTCAGAAATTCAAAGAAGACATAAAAATGCCTTACCCTTTACACTGTAATTTTAGTCGACTAAATTTACAGTAGATTTCATCGACTAAAATGTTACGAAATTTCATCATCTCATCCATTCATTCATTTTCTATACCAACTATCCCTTTTGGGGTTGCAGGGGATGGAGCCTATCCCAGCTGTCATTTGGCGAGACGCAGGTACACCCTGAACTGGTCGCCAGTCGATCGCAGGGCCACGTAGAGAGACAGACAACCATTCACGCTCACACTTACACCTAAGGGCAATTAAGAGTCACCAATCAACCTAATGAGCATGTTTTTTGTCTGTGGGACGAGGCCGGAGTGTCCGGAGAGAACCCACGCATGTACAGGAAGAACATGCAAGTGTCTGCGACATGCACACACAGAAAGCCCCTGCCCGACCCAGGGATCGAACTGGCGACCTTCTTGCTGTGAGGCACATGCGCTACCTGCTGCGCCACAGTGCTTCCCCTTCATAAACTAAAACCAGACTAAAATTAAAACGATTTAGATGACTAAGTAATGACTAAAACTAAAAGACATTTTCGACAAAACACTCAAAGTGCTGTCAGAATTGGTGTGGAGGTGATAAAGGTGAAACTATGAATCCTAGAGACCACTCAGGAGAAACCTGTTCCATCAGGATGAGACACCTCAGGATGAGTTTCCTCATTATTCACATTCACAGCAGTCATCTGCAACAAGCTGTTCATTTAGATCAGCCTATTGATTACCCAATAATCAATACTTTACCCACAATGAGGAAATCAGCACGTTAACACTGACATCCAGAGAACACAGCTCGCACTTGTCTAGTTTCTCTGACAAGTGTCTCTGATGGATTCAAACAGGTTCGGTAAGCAAATCAATTCTTTAAAAAAAATCCCCAAATGAATGTGTGAAAATAATAGCATGCCTATGGCGCCATCTGATGGTCAGGAGTGTGTAAAGCAACACAAGGCAAGAAAACCAAAGTGAGACATCACCATTCATACGTACAGCAGTTTAGAGTGCTTTAGTGTTCAAAATAAAGCAAAAAAGACATGAAATAAGTAAAAATGAGAAAGAAAGAAAGAAATATAAGATAAAAATCAATAAATATTTAATAAGATGAAAGGAGGAGATAAAAAGATGAAAAAATAAGTTCGATTTATGATTAGGCAGCAGTAAATGAAATGTTTCAGACCAGTTTGAAAAGAGTTCAGATGCAGAGGGTCTCAGGTTGTCTGGTGGTTTGTCCCACAGATGAGGAGCACAGAAACTACGTCACCCTGTTTAATCCTGACCCTGACAACAAATGGTAAATGTTTATCTTCAAGGTCTTGAAGGTAGCGTTATTGTCAACACTGCAATATGTGTACACATACAGAGGATTGAAATTACTATACTCAAAGGCGGTGCTACACAGTGCTACATTAGCATAAATGCTAAACATACAAAAATAAGAACACAATTATCAAGTTAAAAGAGTAAATCAAATAAAAATATCGAGGTAAAAAAAACAACAAAGTGCGAGTACCAGGACAAATAAAGGTAACATTTTTTAACAGTAACAAATTTTAACACTAAAGTAGATGGTAGTATGGAGTAGGGTGCAAATAGTAGTGTGAAAATAGTAGTACCCCAATGCTGCATTAAGTGGCTAGTGCAAATGTTAAATGGACTTGAGCATATCAAGTGCTTTTCTAGTGTCTCCTTGAGCTCAAAGTGCTGTTGCGCCACAGGTCACATCCTTTTGGAGTTTTTGAGTAAATTATCCAAACACAAACTCATTCATGATTTGGGTTTGAGTGTCTCCCGGGGACACATTGACATGCGACAGCCAGAGCTGGACTCAAAACCCTCGACCTTCTGATTGATGGTACAGCATGCTACCAGACCAATTCACCTAAGCACGGAGCATAAACCTGTCCCAGTGGGTCTAAGGGGTCTGGATGTCTTTAAAAAGCTTTATAGAGCAGCAGAAGTGTTTAAAAATCTACCCTCTGACTCAGGATCCTACTGTCATGATCTAAGGACGGGTGTGATATGATCTGCTGTCTTGGTGCTGGTGAGAACTCCAGCAGCAGCGTTCTGGATTACCTGTGGCTGTCTGATGGATTTTTTTAGTTCAACCTGTCAAAAAACTGTTAAATAATCCAACCTGCTGAAAATAACAGCATGAACAAGTCTCTCTGTGTTCTTTAGACAGAAATCTGTCGATTCTTGCTCTGATTTAAAGGTGGTTATCGGCTGATTTTATAACCATTTTAATGTGGCTGTTACAGTTAAGGTCTGGGTCCATAATCTCACCAGGGCCTCTGGCTTGGTTTGAAGGTTTCTTTGAGGCCAAAGACCAGTATCTTAGTTTGGCCTGAGATGTGCTCCTAAACCAGGGGTCTGCAACCTTTCCAGTCAAAAGAGCCATTTTGCGCATCATGCCCAAAAAAAAATGTCTGGAGCCTCAAAAACACTTTTGAACTATAAAATGAAGACGGCTGCACCCGTTGACTCTCCATCATTACAATGACTTTAGATCTATAAGCAAACTGCTTTACCACCTGACCTGACTGCTCTATAAAGGGTCTTGTATTTTTTGTTGCTTTAACTTGGCATTGTTGTGATACCATATTATATTGCATTAGTTTATTAAGAACTAAAATGACAACAATGTTGTGTTTACTTTGGTAATAGGGCTCGTCAACAAAAATAACAGTTAGATAATAAGAGCCTGTGTTATTGCTGTTATTACTTTCTTTTTTGTTACTCAGTGCTTTTCCACAGGATCAGGTTTTACTTGCAGTGGGGAAATCATACATATTTATTTGACATCATCAGGGGAGATGGGGGTCAGAGGGTCTTCCTCTGACAGTTTTAAACCTAAATCTTTTCTTTTCTGCATTTGGATCATTTTTCATGCAAAATTTTATAATAATCATCAAGTAATCTTGTGATCTTTGTGGTGCTTTTTGAAATCTCCTCAGTGTTTTTGAAGCTTATCTCACTTAAATAATTAATAAGTGTTTAGTTTCATGTCCATCTTGATTTGTTTTTTAAAATATGTCAGATGGACATGTAACAGTAACTCCCACACCTGAGTTTGGGGTTACTGAATGAGACAGAGAGACAGTGAGGGACTGACAGCTATTACATCGCAGACATGGAAATGAAAAAACAGTCTCCTGACATCTTTGTGTAAAAATCCACCCACTTCAAAAACAAATACACAGTTGCACTGAATTTATCATCTCCCCAGTTTCTGTTGTCTCTGACGAAGCTTTATTGCTGACACGCCTCCATTTTAAAAAGTTTGACTCTCCATCCTTCACAGCAGCAGCTGATGTTTCAAAAGTAAGAGAGTTCATCAAACCATCCATTTTTGTTGTTTTCGTGTCTTTCCTCACTCCCGAGTCCATGACAAGCAGTAGACACCATTCTTGTGACTGTGCATCCAGTAACAAGTAAAAGACGGACTTAGATTGCCAACCACTAGCTTAGCTTAGCTCAGCTGGGAGTATATAGGTAGTGTTTTAGCCTGCCTCTGTCTACAGTCATCAGATAGACGGTCTAGACGGTCCTGTGTGCTTGTTGTATTTTTATTGACCGTGTGATGTTACGTTATCTATTTTTAGACTAAGATTAGCATTTTTTTCAATTTTTAAAAGAAATACGTATGAAACTAAGCCGCAGGGCGCACGTGCAGACCACTGTGGACGTGCTTCTCAGCATGTCAACAAACCAAAGCCTCCGTTTACGAGTAGAAGAAGATTGCTACTGAGGATTATGGCCGACGTTATGAGAGAGGACGAGGATGATTTGTTGGGACTGACGCAGATTCAGAACCTTACCTGTCAGTACCAGAATACACGGAGGAGGATCTACATGTTTTGAAAGCTGAGGGTGCACGAAGAGAAGCCGAGGCAGTGGAACAGCCTGGGGCTGAGGGAAAAGTCCGAACCAGCATGGACTGTGGTGTATAAGAGGGCTAGCCTTGGGGCTAAAGTACTACAAAAGACTGGAAACAGCACCAAAACAATGAGATTATTCTTGAGGAACACGGCCATCCCATCACTCGGTGTCGCACAAACAGTCAACGAGGTCAGTACTTAGCACGGCGTATTATCTTGAGCCAGACGAGATAAACAGGATGGCCATTTGTCTGTATTTGCCTCGTAACTCCAGAGGTTACGTCCTGTTTCCTCTCCTTGAGGGCTCAGCTAGCGGTTGGTGATCTTTGTCCGTCTTTTACTTGTTACTGGACGCACAGTCACAAGAATGGTGTCTACCTGCTTGTCATGGACTCGGGAGTGAGGCAAGACACAAAAATAACAAAAATGTTGGGGTGTTCCTTTAAAGATGCAGCATTCCTGCTCTTCCTCTGCTGCAGGTCACACAGAGGTCACACAGAGGTCATGGGAAGAGCACACGTGGCGCTCGTTAAAGTTGACAAGATGTAGAAAAAAACGGAGAAATAATAATTTTTAAAAAATGCTCACTTTTTGCAGATAGTGCTAAAAATGCAGAAATAAAATCAGTTTATCACAGCTTAATGTAAGACAGAGAACCAGTTTTTAGCCATGGGTCGCCGACCCTGTCCTAAACACTTTCTCAGAGACACTTTTCCACACTTGGGAAAATTTCACTGCCCATCTGCTCCCTCTGACTTACAATGGCCAACTTTGAATACTTATAACTCGGAAACAGTACGTCGTAGAGACTTCAACCTTGATCTGTCCCCCATAGTTTGATCCTTCTGAACATGCCAGTCTTAGTCCCGATCCTCTATGACCTTAAGTCGCTGAGACACAGACAAAACCTCTTTTGACCATTAGGAAAACGCCACTTTATGACACAAGACTAGGGTTGCCACTTTTCAAGCAGAAAAATAAAGGACACGCCTGGCAGCGGGGATGCCACTCTGCAAGGGCCCACCCGCCAATGGCCTAATAGTGGGGTGGGACATCAGTTGTGGTAAATCACAGTAAAGACATTGCTTTAATAACGTATTAGTTAAATTTTTAAGTACTTTATTTCACAGTTTTTCAGAAAATATCTGCAAACGTAAAACTAAGCAGATACAACAATTAAATAACAACTTGAGTAAATACAAGCTCATTAACTTAAAACTTAACTTAAAATAACTTATTAACTTAGCATCAATTTATTAAATTATAATTAAACAAATGCTTTGACACTTTCAAAAATATGTGGTGCAGGAGAACACAACAACTTTCAGAAAGTAGTAATAATTATAGAAAATCTAGTCTCAGGATGGCGTTGCAACTTGTACACACCTGACTTTTCATGCCAATAATTTTATATCATTTCTGTTTCCTGTTTCACCACAAATGAAAGAAACACCAAACAAATTTTTGGTGTGAAAATAACAAACATTAAAAGTATAAAACTATCCTTCTGCCCACATCTCTGTTTTACAAAGTGATCTGTTTACCAAAAAGGTTTTCTTGTCTTTCATGTGTGGAGCAGCAGTCCATGCCAAAGAGTCAACAGCCTTCTCTCTTCCTAAATGTGCTTTATTTGTCCATATGTACTTCTTGTCACTTCTTGAAACACTGAGTAGCTGTTTGTCTTTCAAAACACTGCAGGAAAACTCTGAACAGGACTGCTCAAAGTTGAGAATGATCAAGAGCTCACTTCTCATAAGTTCCACAGAGCATCTGTTCATATAGATTTTCACTGACGCTGTCAAGCCAGTCATTTGTACTTTCCCACTCACGTCTGGATTTCTGCATCAGTTTCCATTTCAATGGCTCACGGTGCGGAGTACCAGATGCAGCCGCAGACGCAGACATGTTTACTTCTGATTTCCCATGACGTTCTCTCACCCCATCAATGATGAGCACTTATTCCTCAAAAATCAACCAACCAAACCAAGTGTCGCTATGAGTAGATGGGAGCTAGCGGGTGTTGACTTTGGGCAGAATGGTGCTGCATTAAGGCAAATCTGAAATATGGGACAAACCGTGTCCTGTATTGATTCAAAACGGGACGCAATGTATAAGAGTGAAATATGGCACAATTCTGTATTTTACAGGACGGGTGGCAACCCTACATAAGACTTCTGGTGGCACCATAAGCATTTGTGATTTAGTGGAGCTACATTTTGGTTCCAAGTCTGTAGGACCTTTGGTTCAAGAGTTTTTCTTCTTGGAGTCTTGGAAATGCCTTCCCATCAGCACACTTGGGCCAAGCCCATATCTTAGGAACAGAACATCATTGAGCGACAGCACTGGTACCGGTGGGAATTGTATGCCCAAAAAATTGAATATACCCTACTAAAAGTAATGAGCAATTACCCTATCCCACCCTAACCCCCCACCCCCCATATATCATTGGTCATATCTTAAAGTATTTCCTGGTGTGGAGCAGAGTGATGAATCCTTAAACTGTTTTAAATCTCACTGTTTTGATCTCGCAGGGATTTGGAAAGAGATGTATCAAAACTGTGGGAACGTTACAAGCCCTATAAAGAGATGATGGCAGAAGTGGAATGAAACTTCTCGCCTGCGTTTTGATGGGGTACTGTCATTCCTGACAAAGGAGGAGGCCTCCCCCAGCCCTTCCCCCCATCAGCTGATGGGTCATAGATTTCAGTCACTGCACACAGAACCTTTATCAGCAGCCTGGTTTTGGTGAATCATGTCATAGCAGAACAAACATGTAAACAGCTTGTGAGTTAACTGTGCACGTGTTTCATTCTGTCACCAGATTGTTAACGTTGGAGTGTGTCAAATAAATCAACCTGGAGAACCATCTCAAATGTCCTTCATTGGTCCTCTTCATTAATCATTTATTAATGGGTTTATAACTGTTAGTCATTCAAGATGAATACATGATTATTACTAGTATTACCATGCTTTACTTATGCTGTTAGTTAAAAGGTCCCATTTTATGCAAAAAAACACTTTTTTTCATTGCTACGAGCTAATGCTAACAGCAGGAGTAACTTCACGTGTTCGTCAATGTTCACATTACTTGTTGAAAGTCTGAGGGATAAACTTCAAAGTATGAACATTCCTACATTAGTCTAGGGGAGTTTAACAATTAGCTGAATATCATCAGTCCTTAACCCACCCAATTACCCCTAACGTTAGCCCAGAAGGTAGGCTAGATTAGCATGTTGTGCATTAGCCTGTGATGTTTGGGGGAATCAGCTTGCTGCTATCTGTTTTTGAGTCTAGAGGTCCTTGTGCGCAGGGCTCTGTAGCGTCTGCCAGAGGGGAGGAGGGAGAACAGGTTATGTCCAGGGTGAGTGGGGTCTCTGATGATGTTTCCTGCCCTCTTCCTGGTTCTGGAGGAGTACAGTTCTTGGATGGAGGGCAGGGGGGCTCCAGTGATTTTTTCTGTAGTCCTAACTGTGCGCTGCAGTCTGCGTCTGTCCTGCTGTGTGGCCGCTCTGAACCACACGGTGATGGAGGTGCACAGGACGGACTCGATGACAGCAGTGTAGAACTGGATGAGCAGCTCCTGAGGCAGGCCGTGTCTCTTCAGCTGATGAAGGAAGTCCATCCTCTTCTGAGCCTTTTTCAGGATGCAGTGGATATTCATCTCCCACTTCAGGTCCTGAGAGATCGTAGTTCCCAGGAACTTGAAGGACTCGACGACTGAAACAGGGCTGTTGCTGATGGTGAGGGGGAGCAGTGATGAAGGCTGTCTCCTGTAGTCCACTGTCATCTCCACAGTTTTGAGCGTGTTCAGCTCCAAGTTGTTCTGGCTGCACCAACACACTAGCCGCTCTACCTCCTGCCGGCATGCGGACTCGTCTCCATCCTGGATCAGGCTGATGACTGTAGTGTCATCTGCAAACTTCAGGAGTTTAACAGCTGGGTGCTTGGAGGTGCAGTCGTTGGTATAGAGGGAGAAGAGCAGTGGGGACAGGACACACCCCTGGGGGGCGCCAGTGCTGACAGTCCGGGTTGTTGAGGTGACGTCTCCCAGCCTCACCTGCTGTCTCCTGTCAGTCAGAAAGCTGGTAATCCACTGACAGATGGACAGAGACACGTTGAGGTGTGAGAGTTTGGAAGAGAGATGTCCGGGATGGTGTTAAAGTCCACAAACAGGATCCTCGCGTAGTTCCCTGGGCTGTCAAGATGCTGCAGGATGCATGCACATGAGGCGACCGCACTCAAAACCAGCCGTTCTGAACAGAGGGGTTATGTGAGCGTGGAAAGAATGCAGCTGTGCTTTATTCATAGGCTTTCTGGACCAAAGCATGTTACTAACGTTTCCTGAAGACATCAAAGATCCATGTTAAACTGCAGCAAAGGAGCAAAGTATGTGACCTTTAAATAAAGTTAGGCTGGATTCCCAATTCTACCCCTTAGGCCTTTGTTTTGCACATTTACGTCTAGTGAAGGGGTGCCCCAATTCTTCGTAGGGCTAAGGGGAAGAGCTAAGACGAAGGGCTACACAGCCCTTGAAACAAAGACAGACCAGGGCCTCACTTTAAAGAAAGGGGTATGAGAGTTATCCATAATACACCGCGCCCACTGACAAGAAGGCAGAGCGGAGACCAAAGGAAGCACATAATTATAAGTAATTATGAAATCATCAAGTAAATATAAATCATGTTTTGAATTGTTGGTCATATTTTAAAGTTTCTCGTTATAATGAGCTAGCTTTTGCAGCTGTAGCTACGGCTATTGTCACATCTGCCAACGACACAGCTAGCTCTGAGTGATGACGTAGCGGGAATCGAGTGGCGTCTCATTTCTCAGGAGCGTGTTTCAGCCCTTCCCCTTGGCTCTCAAAGCAGAAGGCTAAGGGGTAGACGAAGGGGTAAGACAATGGGAAAGGGCTAAGGGGTGGAACTGGGATTCACCCTAATTCTGGTGAGTCTGCTGCAGCCCCAGAACACTCAGCTCCTGTTACAACAACTCCAAAGTCCATCCAAGTCTCCATCCAAAAGCCCAGGTGCTAAGCCTTAGTGGACTTTTGCCTAATCCCAATCTCCATCCAAAGAAAATCTCTTTCTAATGGAGAGAACAAATTAAATTGATGAAAATGGGAGAGTAGTAGGTCATAGTTTCAGGTTTTCCACAAAACCAAAAATGTGCTTGTAAACATATGTATTGTTCTCATTCTTAGACATAATTTTTGCAAAGCTTAGTGGTGACCCCATTCTGATGAGAGGAGACTTGAATATGGTCAGTGAGATGGTGGTTGGCCAATTAAGTCACCCTGACCCATCAGATAAGACCCCATAAGCAGCTCTTAATGATCCAAAAAATGCACTGGCATTGGCAGACGTTTGGCACCTATTACACACCCACACTTGTGAATACACCTTCTGCTTCTACTTAGATATTTCTGTACCTACCTTATCATTTCATGAAAGCAGACACTCGAGGAAACTATTACAGAGACAGAAATTAGATCTGCTCTTAAAGGCCTATCCTCAGGGAAAAAAAACAGATGAGGATGGTTATAGCAGTTTCTATGAAAGTTTTCAGGACACACTTACCCCTCTCCTTATATCACTCTATAACAATATTATTCTAAAACAGAAAATGCCAATCACGATACCATCTGTTATCATTTCCTTAATACCAAAACCAGATAAGAATCATATGCAAATGAGTAATTATCAACCATAAGCTTGTTAAATAACAATTATTTAAGTTTTAGATAAAACTGTAGACTTGCGCTTGGACAAAGTGATCTCATCACTCGTACACTCATAAGAAGGCTTCATCAAAGGCCAACGGGCCTTGAATAATATGACAAGGCTTCTTCAAGTGATGACGAAGGCTGCCGCTCTTTAGCAGCCAGCGATATTGCCCTGCTTTTGATAGAATAGGAAGGTCTTTTTAATAAATACATTGTCTTAGTTTGAGTTTAGGAGTAATTGCATGAATTAGATCAGGGCATTACACCATGTGTTAAACTAACAGTGTAATAAGACTCGAACGACCCAAATGCAGATACAACTCAGTCCAAATGCAGAGTCAGGTTTATTGAAAGTCCGGGGTTTGGTACACAAAAAAGGCAAAATCACAGGCAGAGGTTTCCAAAAAACATGAGGCAAAAAGAGCAGAGTCAAAACTAGCAGGGTCGTGATCAAGAGCTAGAACAAGGAATAAAGTGCTGGAACAAGTCATGAAGTACAACAAACTGGCAGCAAGGCAGGGGAAGACATGAGGGTTAAATACATGAGGTGATTGAGGTGATGAGACACAGCTGGGGAAGAACAATCAGGTGTGACAACACCAGACAAGAAGCAAAACCTAGTCAAGGACAGGTGAATTTTCAAAATAAAAGAGGTACAAGACAAAACATAAAACATGGAACCAAATGGGTAGCTTAACTAACAAAAAGTAGGATCATGACAAACGGTGTAATATGCCACCCCCTACATCTATCACAATCTACAAGAAAGGGTTGCCAACTTTCCCCAACAATTTTAATTTTAGCACTGGAAGCGCTTGCCTATGCCATTCGTAATAATCCTTATATTACAGGGATTGATTTGAGTGGTTATTAAAGCCATCCTTTCTACTACAGACATGCCTCAACATAAATTTGCAGCTCACCTTGGCTCTGCACCCTTTGTTTGGAAGCTAACGATCTGACATATCTTTGAATAATTTTAGATCCCCTATAAGTAAGACATTTGACTTAAACGGTTCAAGAACTTTAAAAGCCATTACAGAAGAATTAGAGCATTGGACAGTTTTATCTTTATCATTTTGGGACAGAGCAGCGGTGATAAAAATGAACTTACGACCTCAGATCTTTTTCCTTATATCAGACTTACCTCTAAGGTTTCCTCAACAGTGGTTTAAAGAAATCAATCAATATATAAAAATTAATCACGCCTAGAAAAAAAGGGTGGCCTTAGTGTCCCTGATGTTTACCTTTATGATTTGGCATATAATGTAAGACTCCCACTGACCTGGGCATAGAACGAGAATAATTGTGATGCAATGGGTAAGTGGCTAGTGGAAAAGGCTTGTTAGACCTTACCAAATCAGTTTCATTAATGTCATGTAAATCTAAATGTAATGTTATTATCAATAACACACTTATAGTGTTTCCTTATTAAATTGTGAGGGGAGTGTAGCATATTTAAAATAAGTTAGAATTTTTTATAACTTTTCCTCAGTAATTAGGGTGCACCACGTTCTAAGAAGGAAAACAATTCAATTATTCAGTTAAACAGTCTCATCTAAAGTGAATGAATTCTCTCTGAGTCTAGAACCTGAATAAAGAACCCAAAAAATATTTCTTGATATATAAGATCTTTCATGAAAGACATGACAATATAACATGGATTAATGGCACACAAAATGAATAACTGATAAAGAAAATCATAGTAACTGATGACTAACATATGATGGTGGTGCTGTAATATAAATTAATCAAAACAGATATACTGACTAAACTCCAGTTTGATGGGAATGAGCAGACACCTTGACAGTCGGAAGTGGACAGAGCAGAAAATTGCTGAGCATGAGGGCTACCACACACCCCAGGTGTTAAGTGTAGATGAGGGTGGCAGCAATCTCACCCTGCTACATATAAGAACTATCACTACAACCATACAGACATGAGGACCCTCCTGAAAACAAGATGTTGCATTTCAAGAGGCTAACCTCTAATAAATTTATATTTAGCAGAGACAAATATGATGAAGACAGGTCTATGATTGGTCCATGGATCTGTCACTAGCTTTAGTTCCTACTTCAGTCCACTTGTCTCCGCCCACCTCCCTTCCTTCGCCCACACACCCAACACAGCATGGTGTGGATGGCTGTGCATCATGAGACTAGGGTCCACATTCAAGATTTCCTATTGCTAGACGGAGGGTTTTTTTCTTGCCGCCGTTACTGTAAAGCTGCGTTCACACCGAACACGACTTTGTGACTGAAATCACGTCGACCACCCAAGTAGCATCGCCTGTCCACAAATAACCCATTTTGGCCACTGTTGCCGTCACTCAGTGATTTCACCACGATCACATCATATCATATAATAGGATGTATTAGCTGACATTATTCCAACTGTATCCTTTTCACTCACCTACCAACCACAAAACACTGCAGCTGATGGCCCTGCAGCAGCATCATCTGTGAGTTCTCTGCGGTCCGTCAGAGAGGAACTAGTCCTCACTAACTAATGTTTCCCACACAGACATGGATTGTCACTCTGTGAACCAGAATAAAAACAGTCTGTCATGGGTACTGTCACACACCCACACAACGCTGATTGGCTGATGCTGCACAGCCACACACAACGTCGCCTGAAGAGTTCAACTTTTCAACTTTGCCGACAAACCGACGAGCAACATTATCGCCCAGAGCGCATCTGTCACATCGCGGGAGGGTAAGCCCCTCCCCATTGTGGCTGTACATTGACTACACATGGAGAGTGGTCGCCAAGGTCGCAAAGTCGCGTGTGTAGACAGCTTAAGCCCCCTACAGCCTTCCTATAGGTTGGCTGGCCCAGAGCTGTGCTCATGATGGGTTCATGTTGGGTTTTGGATATATATATATATATATATATATATATATATATATATATATATATATATATATATATATATATATATATATATATATATATAGATAGATAGATAGATAGATAGATAGAGAGATATTTATATAGATATATAGATATGGTATAAGTGCATATGTGTAAATGTGTATTTTACATATGTAGATATGTATATATGCATGTATGTGTATCCATAAATGAAGAGTTTGTCTTCAGCCTGCTCTTTTGAAGAGGGCCTTGAGATAACCCTTGTTATGAACTACATTAAAGATACTTAGGATTTTGTTGATAAATTAAAAACACTCTGGATACCCCACAACACTTATCCGTTCTGTTCTCAGGAGACGTAGTTTCATTATATGCCAACATAGACACAGACTTTGGGCTCCAGTCTATCAGGAGAATCCTACAAAAACATCTGGATCCAAACCGCCTGGATGCAGCGTTAACCCTTTAACACCTGTTCTATCTTATTTGATACATACTTTTATGATACCTCTCATCAAAATGATCAACAAATTACTAAAGAAAATCATCTGAATACAATCAGATAAATGATAAAAAATGTGCTCAATAGTGCTGTCAGGAGATTGAAAAAAACTGAGAGATTAATTAATTATGATCTGTAATTAATTGATCTAATTAATCTCTTTTTTAATCTCACTTAAAAATTGCTGAAAAAGCCCTGAACTTGAGGTATTTTCATTGAAATTCATTAGATTACTGTGGCAGATCAAAAGATTGTTGTCCACCCCCCAAAAACTCAAGCACAAGAAGCCCAATGCATAAAAATGCTCAAACTTTAACGAGCCAATCAGGGGACAGAGGCGGGAGCTGTGGATGTGACGACAACAGGAAGTGACTGCATGTTTGAAAACAACAGCGCCGTGTAAAGCCATATGTGTAAAGCGATCTCCATGAATGCAGCAAGATCTGCAGTTTTATCAGAAATGGGCTTGATTCTTTAAAGAGAAGCAAATAACGTCATTTCAGGCTTTCTTACAGGAAATCATGTTTTTGTTCTTCTCCCGACCGGGGATCACTGCTGGGAAACTAGGAGAGATGCAGAAATGCCTCTCTCTGAGGCCTCATGCTGTCTGCATTGGTGCCCCGGTGTCCTGTACAGAGTTGGTGGTCTGTGCAGCCATCTAGTGGATGTTTAAGAGAGCCCCCCCAGGACTTTTTGCTGATAGGTTTAATATTATTTACTCAAGACAACTCTCTATAGTTTATAACATGCGCATTTCTTTTGGGTTTTTTTGGTCATTTTTCTTTAAATTATTTTTTTTTTAGAAAACTACTTTTATTTCAATAAAATGATTTTTCATACTCTCAAATCACAGTTTACATCAGTCTACACATTGTTTTAAATTATTTACATTTAATTAATCCCAAAACACCCCACCCCCACCCCTGTTCTATGCACAATTTATGTCTTTTACATTCAAGGAAATGTATTGTCAATAAAACTACTCAAACAATTGTTTTTCTTCTTCCACATAGGAACTGTCACCCAACACAGAGAGAAAAAACAGCGCTAGACCACTGGCCTGTGCCAGTGCATAGTCGTCCCTTCCGGAGGAACGATAATAGCCCCTTAACCTAATCCTGAAGACCTGGCCCTGAATATAACCAGGGGGTTCTTACGTTTATTTCTTTGCCCCATTTCTAGTACTAAACCTAACCCTAGCTAGGAGGATAGAAAAACTAAGAGAAAGATAGATAAATCACACAAGACCAACAAATTCATGATTGTTTTATTATTTAAAAAGCCAAGATATGCATAAATAATAACAAAAAATAATAAATACATGTAAAAAGATAGATACTTCATGAAAAAGGCTAAGAGAAGCATGAATAAAATAAATAACCATAGATACAATTAAAAACATAAACATCTCATAGACAGGTCAAAAAGGTCAACATTAAAAACACCAAGAACAACGTTAAAAAGGCTAAAAAACAAGCATTTTAAAAGCTAAAAACTCGTAAATACTTCAAATGGGCTAAAAATCTAACATTAAAAGGCTAAATAAACATTTAAAGGATAAGTTCGTTTTTTTGACACCTGGACTTATTTTTAGGATTAAATACGCTCGTAGACTCACCCAGACAATTTTGGCGGAGCTCCGAGCTGTTTTCGAGCAATTTAGATCCATCCGACGGCGTTTCTCTCTTGCCATAGTAGCAGACGGGGCCAGAAATCGAAGCCCCTAGATAAGACATTATCTGCTGCGAAACTCACTCCTCCTCTGTTGTGTTTGCCGTGCAATGTCCACAACAACACCACCAGTTAGCCCCCATTCGTGGACGTGCAGTGGTTGCTTGTTCTCTGGCCAGCTGTTCGGCTCTTTCCCTCTGCATCCTCCTTTCAAATAGCTCCTCGTCGGTATATTCTGGCTCAAAACGATACGTGGCATCCATTATACTCAAAGTCGTCGTCAGACACTTCTACATCGGATAAATATTCCGCCATGTTGCACAAAAATAGCCGTGTAGCCGTGTAGCCTAGCAACAACAGCAGCTCAACTCATGTTCTTGTCTATGACGTCACCAAAAGTTACCCGTCCTTGTAAAGCCCCGGATGACCATAACAACAAAGTTGAGCTGACATGGTGATAACACTGGCCATTCATTTATAAAATGTAGCTGAAATGAGCGAGTTTCACAGCAGATAATGTCTAATTTAGGGGCTTCAATTTCTGGCCCCGTAATGCTACTACGGCATGAGAGAAAAACACCGTTGGATGGATCTAAATTGCTCGAAAACGGCTCCGAGCTCTGCCAAAATTGTCTGGGTGAGTCTACGAGCGTATTTAATCCTAAAAATAAGGTCCAGGTGTCAAAAAACCGAACTTATCCTTTAAAGTTCAAAAAATTAACAAAACTAGACAGTTCATAATATTAAGGCAAAAAGGTCCAACTGTCTAACACACAACTCACTGTTTGTAAAAAGTCTTCACAGAGAATGATGTTCATTAAGCCCTGCCCACTCCTTATAGGAAGAGCAGCAGCAAAAACATGTCGAAACATCGGGCAAACGTCTGGAGTCGGAGAAACAAACATAAAAAATGCAATGAAGCTAAAGAAATACAAATAACAAAGAAATAAGCTAAAGAAACTGACAAAGCAAAGAGAAAGATAAGCTAAAAAATGCTAAAGAGCAAAAGAATGGTGATAAGGGGTTGCCATAAATTAAAAACCAGCTAAGGAAAGCTGGAAAGGAATGTTGGTATGGGGGAAAAGAAAAGCAAAGGACAGGGTATAGAAAACAAAAAACAAAGGCAAACAGCAACCACTGAGATGGCAAATATTTGAAGCACCCACTAACCTTCCACACCAACCACCTGTACAGGAAGGGACAGAGCAGGCTGTCCTAACTGAGGAGGCTGCGTTCTTCAAACATCTGCGGGAAACTCCTGCAGATGTTTTACCGGTCTGTGTTAGCCAGTGTCCTCTTCTGCTCTGTGGTGTGCTGGGGGGGGGCAGCACATCCAAGAAGGACACATCCAGGCTGGAGAAACTGATCAGGAATACAGGCATATCAAACCTAACTACAGGCATATATCAAACCTTCAAACTACAGGCCTAAATCAAACCTATCTACAGGCATATATCAAACCTAACTACAGGCCTAAATCAAACCTTCTAACTACAGGCCTATATCAAACTACAGTCCTATTTCAAACCTTCTAACATCAGTTCTATATCAAACCTTATAACTGGAGGCTTTTATCAGTCCTTCTTATCACAGTCCTATATTAAACCTTCTATCTAAAGTTCTATATCAACCCTTCTAACTACAGGCCTATATCAAACCTTACTACAGGCCTATATCAAACTAACCGAGTAACTGCAGCGTGATCTCAGAGTAGAGATTGCAGTGCATTATTTGTAATTCCTCACAGCACTGGAGGAGTTACTACAGGTCTTAATTCGTTTCTGAGAATGTAGATGTAACTTCACATTAACTCATCCAACCAAAGATGATTGTACCTGTTTTTTTTGCTGAGTGTCTCTACTATAATTTTGTCGTGTTATTGATGAGTTAACTCTTAGTTTTTGTATGTTTTATTGATGAGAAAAGATCGCTAGCTAGCTGCTAACATTAGCATTGTGTATCTTCCAGGCTGGTGTATGTGTGGTTACCGTGACAATCACTATTGTACTCTTGTTGGCCTTGTTACACATGCAGGCTGGGAGATTTAACAAAAGGCTGTTCCAACCAACATGAGCTCCAGTGAATGATACTAAAGATGGTTTGATTACATGTGGGTCACATTGGCATTTTTTTAAATGATTTGAATAAAGTGTTTTAAACTTTTGCCTTTAAATGATTGCTGTATGAAGGTGTATTTGTGTTTGTGATTGTGTTTTTGTATGCATGTATACTGGCACACCTGTCTGTTGTGATACTGTTCCTGTTCTCCCTCCTGTATGTAAAGCACTTTGTAACTGAATGTTTAAAAAGTGCTATGTAAATAAAGTTGAGTACATATTATTCTCATGTTGTGCCTTCTGGGAAACGTTAACTTTAAAGGCGAAAGGCAGAAGTTCTATCTGAAACCAAGGTCATTACGCCATTTCCTTCTTCTTCTCATGTCTGTGGAACATGGCAGGGTTTCAGGATCTCAGAGTGTTATTCAGGCGGCGGCTGACCGCTGCCGTCACCAGAGACCTGTCTGGACTGAGAGAGTTCTCCGAGTGTAAAGAGGAGCTGCAGTGACAGAGGAGGCTGCTGGCTGTGATCCAGACAGCTGAGATAAAGCTCCACAGAGCTGGTGAGTTTGCTTTCAGTCTCCATTTACCTGAGTGGTTCAAGACAAGATGGTGGGCTGAGCAGTAACAGCCCTTAAAGGCTGTGATTACAGTGTCCCGAATGATGGTTTAAGATGGTTGGAAACACTCCAACTGCTCCAAATGGAAAACCAAAGTATGGTAAAGCCTGCCAAGCTGATTTTTACAGATAGAAACAATTTCCAGGGCTGTGAACATTTCAGAAGAGGCAGCTTTCAAAGTAATAAGTGTACAACAACCTCCACTTTAAGTTTTGTGGTTAGTTTAGTTCTATTGTTGTACCTAACACATGTTCAATTGCACAGTTTCATTTGCTTCTTTAAGTTTGTGAGGTCTGAGAGTTTCTGGTTCTGGCGCTGCAGCAAGATGGACGAGTAAAGTTGAGCTCCTCAGAGTCGGTTATAAAAATGATCTCCCTCATTTTAACTTTGGGCTAAAATCAGTCTAACTTAGGTATGAGAGGGGGCAGAACACAAAAGGGGCATAAGGCTGGCAGGAAAATGAACAAAATGCAAGGAAATTTAGATGTGGCCAATAAGACTGAGCAGGTGGACGCTAACAACAAAGACAACATGGGTACAACTCCGGGTGAAGCTAATGCTAATCAGAACGCACTGCTGACATTACTGTCTAAAGAGCTAAAAGGCTTTCAGGGAGAATTTAAAAGAGAGCTGAGTGACCTTAAAAGTGACGTCAAAAACTCCATGAAGGAAGACTTCAGCAGGTTTAAAGATGAAGTTTTGCAACAGCTGCAAAGTCAAAACTGAAGTATCCCGGAGGCACAAACCCAGATTTTAGACCTGGAGTCACTTGTCTGAAGATGAAGGAGGGGGGCCTGCCTCCAGATGCCTTACACCAGGATGAGGGTGCACTGGGACACCGGCCTGTGGACCTATGAGAGCACAGAGGAGGCAGCCCAGGACATGACTACACACGGGATTAAGGTAATGGTGACATCCAAGACAAGGTCCACCACAGCTGAGGAGAGACTGAGCGACCTGCTGCCATGGAAACGTGTAAACGCGCTGGACAGCGCAGCACAACAGGCCCGAGAGAGGCTGACGGAGTACAGGAGGAGCCCGCAGCATTATAGCTGGAAAGAGGCACGAGGAAAATGTGGGACAGATGAGTTAAAAAAAGACACATTGATGAAACAGAAGCAATATTTTTGTTTTTAGAATAGGCCTATCTGACGCAAAGGGTTTTAATTTTTACTTTTGTATGTATGTTTTTATGTGTGTGTGTATATATATATATAATATATATAATATATATATATATACAATTCACTTCAATTCAAACCCAGGAACATCAAATTCTTCTGATATATGCCTTGAGAACTAAACACATCCCTATCTTTGGAAGCCATACAGTTCTGTGTACAGTTGAAGTTCCATTGTTCATGTATTTTTTATGTTTGGGTTTGGATTGCAACATGTCTCTACAATTAGCATTGACTGATAATTATATTAAAACATTGTTGTTGAGTGTCAACGGTTTCAACAACCCTATTAAACGATGTAAAATATTGAACAAACTTAAGAAAGCGAAACCACAGATTATATATTTACAAGAAACACATTTGTCCAGACAGGGAAATGAAAAGCTAAGGAGGTTTGGGTATACAAATATATTCTATAGTTCTTTTCATCACGGTTGCAAAAGAGGTGTGACCGTACTCATCCCTAATTCTGTCAAATTTGAATGTACTAAAGAAATCAGCCATAAAGAGGGAAGATATGTATTGGTTAAAGGACAATTGGAAAATGAAGAAGTGACCCTAGTTAATGTCTATGCCCCTCCTTACAGTAATAAACATTTTTTTAGATTTCTGCTTGAAAAAATCATCTTGGTAATGGCGGGAATAATAATATGTGGGGGTGACTTTAATATTGTTATGAATAATGATCTAGATATAACAAACAATAAGAAAAACACTAACCAAGCCACCAAAATGATTAAGGCAATGTTCAAAGAATTTGGTATGGTTGATATCTGGAGAGAACTGCACCCCTCTGTACACACTTTTCAGGACCTAACATCAGCTACGCAAGGATTGATTATTTTTTTATGAACAGAAAGGACTTATATACAGTAAAGGAGTGTGAAACAGAGGAAGCAGATGTATCAGACCATTGTGCAATCTATGTAAAATTAAAATTTAAAAGTGCAGGAAAAAAATGTATTATTTAATAACACACCAATTGTCGAAGATATTAAAAAGGACAATATGAAAATGATAACGGAGAGGTGAGCCCTGTCATTCTGTGGGACGCTCTCAAAGCGGTCATGAGAGGAAAACTCAGTGTCAATTAAAAAAGCTAAAGACTTGGACTCGGACTCGAGCTCTGGCTGCATTAGGACTCGGGGGAAGACTCGGAGGACTCGAGTTTATTTATCAATGAATCCTTTGTTTTTTTTTTTGTTTTTTTTTATTATTTTTTTATTTATTATTTCTGCTAGTATAAGGTCCTCATATCAGCAGGGGCGGATTTAGGATTGAAGAAGATCCGGGGCTTAGCCCAGACATTGCTTTTGAATTGTGGTTGAAATGAACAATAAAACAAAAACAAATAACACTGTCCTGGACAAATTAAGGCACTTTGCTGATGAGCAGTGGGCCAAATTACCTGTCAACAGGTGCAGGAGCCTGATTGAGGGTTACAGAAAACACAAAATATTAGTTTACAGGTCCCATCATGCCTGTTTGCCCAATATATTATATATTTCTGTTGAACCACAATTCAAAAGCAATGTCATGATTTTCAGTAATTTTTTATCTATTATTTCTTTTGTCAATTTCAACTTATTTCAGTGATAGCTGTTTTTTCCTTCTTCCCCATATATATATATATCTATATATGAATATTTTGGGAAGAAAATATATATATATATATATATATATATATATATATATATATATATATATATATATGTAGATAGATAGATAGATAGATAGATAGATAGATATATAGATATAGATATATACATATATGGAAATGTTATTTTAATTTTTTTTAACGTTTAAACTTAATACATCCTTGAAAAAGAACAGCAAACTCAAAACACATGTTGCTTAAATTTGCAGTCCTCTGACAGCTAATAAAGTTCTGTTAAAAAGGAGAAAATGGTATTATTCATTTTTAATGAAGACATTTTTAATTTGCATGTCATTTCTCAGGCTTTGCAAAAGTGGAGAGCTGAAGAGCATCTAGCCTCTTGGCTCAGACTCAACATTGAGGACTCAGACTTAGGCTCGGGGAACTTTTCTAGTACTTGGGCTAATGTACTGAGGACTTGACCTGGACTCGACTCATGTGAGAGGACTCGACTCTGACGCGACTCGGATTTTCTTTTTGGTGACTCAGACTTGACTCGGACCCAAACACTGAGGACTCGGACTCGACTCGGACTCGAGCTATGGTGACTCGACTACAACAATGCTCCCTAAAATTAAAGAAATTAGGGAAAATATAGACAAATTACTGAATACTGAGATTAAAAAAAAGACCCGATTCATAAAACAATCATACTATGAAGTGGGGCTTAGAGCAACACGATAACTAGCAAAAAGACTTAAAAAAAAAAAAGACTGATAGGACAATCCACAAGATAAGGGATGTGGTCACAAATCAGATAACCAACGAGTCTAAAGAGATAGAAAGGAACTTTGTGAATTATCATAAAAACTTGTATGGACAAGACCCTGAGGTACTTGAACTCCTCCACTTGGGGCAGAATCTCATCCCTGACCTGGAGAGGGCACTCCACCCTCTCCTGGGCGAGGGCCTTGGACTCGGATTTGGAGGTGCTGATTCTCATCCCAGCCGCTTCACTCTGGTGCGAACAATCGATTAATAATGGCCATTCCAGTTCCCATTAAAACAATGAATCAACAACTTTTGCTCCACTCACATATTGTATCAGAGAGGCAGCCATTGTGTACTGAGGTGTCAAATTAGACAGCAAAGAACTCACTAATAAGTTTATTAGAAATGTTCAACTGCACATTATTGTCCTGAGCGGCTGAAAAGAAGATTTATTTTACAAGAATACAGCAATGAAAAGGCAAGCCAAATCAAGACAGTATATTTCTCCTACCCAGCTCTACCCAAAGCTAAAGAAGTGATATTCAACATTTTAAAGGACATTTATCCATCTAATCACTTCTTGTATCAAAGATTTCATTGGGAGAACAATACATGTGTATTTTGTGAAAATGGTATTGAAACTGTCTTCTTCTTTCACAGTTTGTTTTTATCAAAGTATTTTGGACGTCATTTCAGAGCTGGCTTCACTGGAAAGATGTGACAGTTAGGGCCCGGCCGATATAGCAGCCAGAGTTATGCCGATACAGCACCGATATGTTCTTACTTTCTCATAAAACAGTAAATACCCAAGTTTTTGTGTCCAAGTTACTCAGAATAATGTTGTTGGACTTAACCTGCCGGAAAACTGACCCTCAGTGTTTGTTTCCTCTGTTTCTGTCTTTTGCTTGGAACATTGCTCTACATATGGATTTAGTCTACTGCTGATGTCTTCATATGGCTGGAAGCTGTTAAATAAGATGCCTTAATGTTTTTAAATCTGTAATAAAATGAATTTCTATTAGAAAAACAGAACTCTCAGCTCTGTGTCAGAGTGAGGACTCTTTCTTTCTCTCTTTCTTCAGGGTCCTTTGACCATCTGAACAGTTCTGATTGTTGCTGAAGCAGTGGAGTCCTGCTGTGAGGCTCTGAATTATCACCACTTCTGGTTTGCCCCATAATCTATAATCAATGATCAAACACTTTCTTTGTCCTGATTTCACACAGCTTATTCAATCTGCACATCTGTAGGTAATTGGGACCAAACGGATTGCAGGTCACATGGTCAGACCACTGATCATCATTAGACAGACATGTGAACAGGCAGATCCGTCTGCACTCCAGACGGATCAAAACCAAGTCAGCACCAGTTTTTCATGTCTCTGTGTCCCTGACAGGGTCTGGGTTTTTCTCCAAAGAAGTGTTTGAATGACTTTGTCCCATATCCTCTGACAAAACACAACTTTTATTCAGACATCTTTTGTCTGAAAAACAGAGAGGAGGGAAAATCTGTGTGAAACGGCTGAAAAGAGACAAACACAGAGCAGCAGATTTTAGACAGACAGAGCTGAAAGAGCTTCAGAGAAGCTGAGAACCCAGATCCACAGTTTAACAGCCTCTTAGTTTGACACGTAAAGGATCAGCTCAAGGTTCTGCTGCAGGAGGTCAAAGATTTTGTCCTTCTTATGTTCTTATTCCAGTCTGAAGGCTTCAACAGTCTGGAGGCTCTGACTGCAAAGGTTCAGTCACCTCCTGAGAGGGTTCACAAAGTTCTGCTGTCCATAGTTTGGATCCTTCTGCTAACTTAAGCTTTATGAAGAAGTCTGTATTTTCCATTTTCCTCCTCAGACGTCCTTCAGCTGATCACCAAAGAAGAAGAGGTTCTCCCTGAGCAGCAGGAGAGGAGCTCCAGTCTGAAGTAGGAGAACCCAGCAGGAGCAGCAGACATGAAAGAGGAGCAGGAGGAGGTGTGGAGCAGTCAGGAGAGAGAGCAGCTTCAGGGCTCAGAGGAGGCTGACAGCAGCATGTCCATGTTCAGTCCTGTCCCTGTGAAGAGTGAAGGTGATGATGAAAGAGAGACCTCAGTCCTCACAGCTTCATGAAGATCAAGGTGAGCCCACCTTCAGATTAGTCCAGAATAGAGTCTCAGTTTTTCTCTTCCTCCAGGACGACCCCCTGTGGAGGTCCAGAGCCTTTCTATGACAACAAGCTCTGAGACAAACACACACTAACACAGGTCCCAGTCCACTGCACATCCATCAGTCCAGCACAATAAAGTCCCACAGCAGCTCAGCAGAGGCTCAGGGTCAAAGACCAGCAGCTGAGCTGGTCCTCCTCTGAGGGGAACTGCTGGATGTCATTAGTCCAGAGGAAAAGCTGTTATTTTCTGTCTCAGCAGGTCACCTGTTGTCCCTCACCTGCCTGCTATGCTGCTCTTTTGAGCACATGAACATGCCGTCTTAGTACCTAGCGACGTTAACTCTCCAGGGGGAGGTGACAGTCGTCCATAATAAATACATGACAGCCTTACGACATGCTCGAGCTGCCTACTACTCCTCACTAATTGAGGAAAATAAAAACAACCCTAGGTACCTTTTCAGCACTGTAGCCAGGCTGACACAGAGTCAGAGCTCTATTGAGCCTGTGATCACATATATGCATATATACATATATAAAATACACATATACAGATATATACAAATACATACATCTAACACCCAACATGAATCCATATAGCCAATCATGAATCCCTCCATCATGGCGGCAAGAAAAAACCTTCTGTTAAGCAGCAGGAAATCTTGAATTTGGACCCCAGTCTCATGATGAACAGCAAATCCACACGATGCTGTGTTGGGTGTGTGGGCAAAGGAAGGGAGGTGGGCGGGGACAAGTGGAGTAAAGTAAGAACTAAAGCTAGTGACAGATCAATGGGCCAATCATAGACCTGTCTTCATCATATTTGTCTCTGCTGAATATAAATTTATTAGAGGTTAGTTCTTGATAGTTGTTATAGAAGTATAATCAATAGTAATCATGAGTAATAATCCAATTACATTAACATTTATAATGATTAGAAGGTAGGGATGACTGATGTTGAGTAATACACAAAATCAAAATCAAGAATCAAAGTGAGAATTTATAAGTGATGTATTTTCTGCTGATAACTGAGGGGGTTTGCAGAGACAAAGGACTGAAAATAAGAATTTATGGTAGTGACACACTCATGGACGCCTAGCCCATAAACCCGTCCTCACCATATTTGTCTCCATTGAATATAAATTCATTAAAGTAGGCCTCTTGAGATGTGGCATCTCATTTTCAAGAGGGACCTCATCTCTATATGGTGCTAAAGATAGTTACTATGAATGTTTTGTCAACCATGGATGGAAAGATCATGCTAATATCTACATTAACAGCTATAATGATTATGAACTGGAATGAGATGGCCAAATATGTGTTATGTCTGTAATTGTAGTTATTGAGGCTTCGTGACTCCACAGCAGCAGGCAGTCTACACCAAGGATCCCAGGCCACCTACAAGACCAGAGCCAGAGACGAGTACAGGAGCAAACAGAAAGGGGCAGAGGCAGATATGGAGAGAGAGTGTGAGAGAGAGAGGGATAGAGCCCAGTGTGCCAGATCCCCCCGGCAGTCTAAGCCTATTGCATCTTAACTATGTGTCTAAACTATGGACTATGAGCTGGTCCCTAACTGAAAGCTTTATCAAAGAGGAATGTTTTAAGTCTAACCTTAAAGGTAGAGAGGGTGTCTGCCTCCTGAACCGTGGTCAGTAAATGGTTCCAGAGAAGAGGAGCCTGATGACCGAAGGCTCTACCTCCCAGACTACTTCTAGAGATAACAGCTGAGAAATAGAGCCATACACCCCTATGCTACGAAGGGAGCAGACACTGCCGTGTTGCTGGATAATTACTGCACTGAACACGTCTCAGCTGGCGCTTAAGGCACTACATGTAGAACGAAAAGGTCTCCTTGTCGGGAGCGGGGGCACAGGCACTGCCTTCATTGATAAGGGGTCTATATCAAAGTCAAAATTAAACACAGCCCTGTGTTGTCTGCGTTGATTCTGGTTAGCTTCAACAAACAAAGCCAAGCAAAGCAAAGCAAATCAAAACAGGACTAAATTAAACAAAAAGCTTTCAATTTAACAAAAAGCACTAAGGTGGACGAAGGCGCCCAAAGCCGCCTGCAACTGCCCCAATCTGCAATTGGGTCCAGCACTTTGTTTTGTTAGTTTCCTTTGGGTTTAGTTCCTTGACACTAAGTGTAAAAAGAAGATGAAAAAGAGAGAATGAAGAGAGGTGGTTTGATTCAGTGAGTTGATTTTGTTGGAATGTGGAGTGACAAAGAGTTAGCGTATGTCAATGGATGAATCTGAGCATGCAACTGTTCTATGATGTTATTAGTCTGCACCTCATCTTTCTGGGGTTGAGGCCTTGGTTTGGCATACGCCTTGACATGAGGCCTCTTGCTGCCTTCTAGTGTCAAGTCCACATTTGTTGGTGTCTGGATCTCCAGGACTCTGGCACTGTTGTCTGATGCTCTACCTGGATGCATATGTGTTTCCCATGCCATGTGTGAACTCTTTGATTAAGACAACAAGACCCAGCTCTGCTATGCAGTCCAGGCTTTCTTTCTGATCCACGTAGAGAAGGGGACTGAGCTCCCCTCTCTCAGCTCTTTCTCAGCCTTTAGAAAGAGACACGGAGCTTCTCCAGAAAGGACCCAAAAGAGTTTGACACTATGGCCAAAGATATTGAACATTTTGATCCAGTCAACTAAGATCATCATGTTGAGAATCATTTTGACCGATTAGATGAACAACTAATTGACTTGCTCCATGCAACCCAAAGGGAGAAAGATAAACTTGCATGGAAGACCAGCTCTAAGTCTGTCAGCAAGTTTATACAATCACTTCCTCCTGGCGTCAGAGATGACTACAACATGCTACATCAGGCATTGACAGAAGAATTCGCTTCTACTGCTGATGAAGCCACAGCAATGGTTGCAGCCCACCAGATTAACCACTCCCGTCAGGAACATCCCAGAGATAACTACTGGCATATGCCAGGAACGGAGAACTGCTGACCTAACCAGGGGACATTATCAATGGTTAAGTGAACACTTGGGGGAGCTCCTGAACCTGACCAACCCAAGCTCTGATAGGGGGAGGAGTCTGAAGGTCAAGGGGAGAACTCATCCATATCCTTGACAGAGATCACTGAGGTGGTGCAAGAGCTCCTAAGTGGCAGGGCGAGGGGTGTGGATGAGTTTCATCCTGAGATGCTGGAGGTGCTGAACATTTTTGGGCCGTCTTGGCTGGCACGCCTCTATAATGTCGGGGATAGAACTTGTGGAGAGGCAGACTTGGATTGCGGTTCCCATTTTGAGAGAGGGCAAGCGGAGAGTGTCCTCAGCCTCCCAAGGGGGTGGTTATCGAACCTCAGATTCAGGAGGAAATGTGGGTCCTGCCATGGCCGTGGGACAGTGGACCAGCACTTACCTCTGCAGGGCTCCTTGAGGGATCATGGGATCATGGGAGTTCGCCCATCCAGTCTACATACGCTTTGTATACTTGGGGAAGGTTTATGACTGTGTCCCCTGGGGGATCTTGTTGGGGGTACTGAGGGAACATGGGTTCTGGGCCCTCTGCTGATAGCCATTTAGTCCCTGTATGACCAATGTGAGAGTTTAGTCCACATCCTTGTCAGTGTTGGACGTACTCCTGGTGCATTTGGCCTCTGCCAGGGTCACCTCTTTTATTCTGTTTGGGGTTGACATGGACAGGATCTCAGACCTGAGGACCTCATTTCTGTTTCTTGCAGATGGTGTTGTTCTGTTGGCCACTCCGGCTTCCTCCCACAGACCAAAACATGCTCTTTAGGTTGATTGGTGAATCCAAATTGCCCTTTGGTGTGAGTATGAGTGTGACGGGTTGTCTCCCTATGTGGCCCTGTGATTGGCTGGCATCTGATTCAGGGTGTAACCTGACTCTTGCCCAATGGCAGCTGGGATAGGCTCCAGGCCCCCCATGACCCCGAAAGGGATAAGCGATATAGGAAATGAATTAATGTTCTGTTGACTTCTTCAGCTGGGGACCTGCAGCAGGCCTTGGGGTGTTTTGCTGCAGAGTTCTGAGCTTCTGGGATGAGGCTCAGCACCTCAAAGTCTGAGGCTCTCTGCTGGAAAAAGGTGGATTAGCCCTCCAGATTGGGAGTGAGTCCTTGCCCATAGTGAAGGAGCTGAAGGAGTATCTTGGGTCTTGTTAATGGGTGAGGGTAATATGGGAGTTATGGAGTTAAGCCAGATGAAAAAGCTTTCAGTCTACTGTTCCATTTCAGTTCAAACCCTCACATGGTCATGAGCTCTAAGTAAAGACCAAAAGAATGAGGTCACAGATACGTGAGGTCAAAATCAGGTTCCTCAGGAGGATGGCTGTGCACAGCCTTAAAGAGAGGGTAAGGAGCTCAGACATCCAGAGAGAACTCAAGGGAGCTAAAGAGGGAGGTGGGTAGAGACAGAGAAACTAAAGTAAGAACTGAAGCTAGCGAGAGATCCGTGTACCAATCAGATCTGTCCTCATCATATTTGTCTCTTTTCAATGGAAGATGGTGCAGCATGTTTTGAAAAAGTTAGAATAAATATGAAGGACCTTGAGATTTAGGTTTGATCTCACCTGTCTTGGTCACAAAAAGCTTGAAACCTGCTGGACTAAAGTAAACCTGGGCTCAGCTGTCCTGTGTGTTTTCCACACCCATCAGGATTTCTGAACATGTTTGACCTTTTTTGATTTCACATAAAAAAAAGTAAAATCACTCTTAACACACCTCACACCAAAAGGATGATCAGCTAAGATTATCTTTTGCACCATCTGATAGTTCGGCCTTTCCTGACTTAAGTTGGAAGGGGAAATCTGGTCAATAACCATGTTGATTATTTTGTGGTGTGTGTCAGTCTTTAGTGGACAACTTATACTGATGATATGATGATTTTGTATTTCAATCTTTTCCTGCAGACTTTCAGCCAGAGACTGAGGTTGAGACTGAGGACTCCTCTGAGGCTGAGACTGACTACAGTGATGATTGGAGGGAGGCCAGAGAACATCCAGGCTTAAACCATGTGAAAAAAATCAAGTTAGGAGACTAAAGCCTGGAGAGAAACCCTTCAGATGTGATGGGTGTGGTAAAACATTTAGACAGCTAAGCCATCTCAACGGACATAAAATTACTCATTCTGGAGAGAAACCCTTTAGCTGTGATGAGTGTGGGAAATCATTTAGAGGTCATTCTGAGCTAACCAAACACAAAAGGGTTCACACTGGAGTGAAACCCTTCAGCTGTGATGAGTGTGGTAAAGCATTTAAAGAGAAAAGTAAGCTAAGCAACCACAAAATGGTTCACACTGGAGTGAAACCCTTCAGCTGTGATGAGTGTGGTAAAACATTTAGAGGCAATTCAGAGCTCAACAGCCACAAAATGGTTCACACTGGAGTAAAACCCTTCAGCTGTGATGAGTGTGAAAAATCATTTAGAGGTAATGCTGAGCTAAACAAACACAAAAAGGTTCACACTGGAGTGAAACCCTTCAGCTGTGATCAGTGTGAAAAATCATTTGGAACCAACTGTCAACTAAACAGTCACAAGCGGGTTCACAATGGAGAGAAACCCTTCATCTGCTCTGAGTGTGGTAAAACATTTAGACAGCTAAGCCATCTTAACAGACATAAAACTAATCATATTGGAGAGAGACCCTTCAGCTGTGATAAGTGTGGGAAAACATTTAAAACCAACTCTTATCTTAACAGTCACAAAATTATCCACACTGAAGAAAAACCCTTCAGCTGTGATGAGTGTGGTAAAACATTTAAACAGCTAAGATATCTCAAAAGGCACAAAATATATCACACTGGAGTGAGACCCTTCAGCTGTGATAAGTGTTGCAAAACATTTAGATACAAACTTGATCTAAAAAGTCACAAAATGGTTCACACTAGAGATGAGTGCCAAAAGCAGTCTACAGAGCAAATCAGTCTTCTTCAGTGAGAAGAACTTCATCTACTCCATCATCACCTGCTGTAGACTCTGTTTAATATCCACTCAACACCACCCTCCACATAATTTTTGGTCTGGTCTCCACACAAGGCTCAGCTGTCAGTTCACACTAAAGCAGGTCATCTCCTCACACCCCAGCAGCACCAACTCGAACTGGTCTGACTCACTGACTCACTGTGAGTTCTTGTGTTTCAGCCATAAGGTCCATACTTTGTTGGTAACCAATGGAGCATCTGGTTGTCCCAACATGTTGGTTCATACATGAGAGAAACTCTTCAGCTGCTCCAAGTGTGGGAAATTATGTGGAAAGAAATGTAATGTGTCTGGTCACATCCTGATTTCTATTGACAGAGACCCTTTAGCTGCTCTGTTTGTGGAAAAACACATTTGACAGGAAAAGTGTTCTGACCAAACATGGCAAACCACAGAACACAGCCTTCAAAGAATTGAAAATGTCTGCAATTGTTGAGTTTGTTTTGTTTTCTCCTTGCTGTTCCTTTAACCTGTTCATACTATATTCATTTATTACCTCCACCAAGGAGGTTGTGTTTTTGCTGGCAAAAAAGTCCCAGGACTGGTGTCACAAAAGATTTATCTAGAATCCAAATTACAAGTTTTCCCCTTCGAAGTAATCCCCCTGGAGTCTAATGCACTTTCCCATCCTTCTCTACCACGCTTTCATGCACTCCTGGAAGGATTCTTCCAGGATCCTCTGCAGCTCCGTCATCACGGCCTTTTTGATGTCATCCATTTCTCCAAAACGGGTCCCCTTGATGATCCCCTTGAGCTTCGGGAAGAGGAAAAAAATCACACAAAGCTAGGTTGGCTGAGTAGGGAGGTTGCTCCAGCACGGTGATGTTCTTCTTGGCCAGGAACTGTCGGATGCTCAGGGCATTGTGAACAGGTGCGCTTCATGGTGAAGCAGCCACGACTTGTCCTACCACAACACTCAGCTTTTCTTGAGCACTGAACGAAGCAAACTCCACAGTATGTATTTAAAGACATGCTGGTTGATCGTCTGGCCCTGTTGTAAGAAGTTTGAAGTTTGGGTTTGAAATAAATCTTTTGTGACACCAGTACTGGAACTTCTCTGACACACCTCGTATGTTTGTTTGCTAGGAAGGTTACACAAAAACCACTGGATTGATGTTGCTGAAATTTTCAGGACATGTTGGTAATGGCCCAACTTAAAAATGATCAGATTTTGGTGGTGATCCAGATAACCACCATTAGCAAACAATCGTTTTTATTCAATAATTGTCTAACCAATAATGATATGAACATGATTCTGAGTGCTAGGTGTGGGTTTCATGGTCAAGGAGTCATATTATTATGATGGTAACTTTATTATTGAACTTACTTCACTTCAGTTAAATTAAGAAAAACCCACAATGGTCACTTAAATAACTTGAAGCTGACAAAAGTAATAATAAATAAATGAAAATTTACTGAAAATTAACTAATGAAAATCAGACATTGCTTTTGAATTGTGGTTCAACAGAATCATTTAAAAACAAAATAATGAAACTGGCCTGGACAAAACTGATGGTTCCCCGTTCTAATATACACTTGGGTGCAACTTAGACACATCATCACAAATGTATCCTGGGTTCATTGGGTGTTTCGGGTCTCACAACATCAGACACCCTCGCCCAGGTGACCCAGCCGGGGTTGATCAGTCCCCGGCTTGTGTCTAAGTAGCTGTTACGGTCCACGGATCTCCCCTCTTGATCCACAGCCATCTGGACGCCTTCTCTGCTGCGTCTGTGATGTTTTTGATGGCTCTTCTGTTTTGCAGTCCCTTCACTCCCAGCATCTTGAGTGCCCTGACGAGAGACTGGCCCACGAATCCTCTGCACCCGACCTTGATGGGGTTGCATCGGGTCCTCCATCCCCTGCTCCGGCACTCGCCTGCCAGCTCCTAGTACTTAGCCCTCTTCCTCTCAAAGGCCTCCTCCATCCAGTCGTCCCGGGGAACAGTCAACTCCAACAGGACCACTTGCCTTGTTGTTTCTGACACCAGGACTATGTCTGGCCTGAGTGTGGTCACTGCGATGTTCTCTGGGAATCTGAGCTGTTTCCCTAGGTCGACTTTCAGCTGCCAGTCCCGAGCTGATGCCAGCAGCCCTCCTGCTTGGCTCTGGCTCTTCTGTGGCTTCTCTCCGGCTCTAACAAAGGCGATGGACTGCCTTGATGGTTGCTGGTGCTTGCTGGTGGAGATCCCTGTGCTGATGACCTCTGCGATAACCCGCAGCACTTGGTCATGGCGCCAGCGGTAGCGCCCTTCTCCTAGTTCCCTTGGGCAGCAGCTCAAGATGTGCTCCAGGGATCCACTTCTCTGGCAGAGAGGGCACAGTGGATTCTCGGCCAAGCCCCAGCGGAAGAGGTTGGATGGGCTTGGGAGGACATCGTACACCGACTCGATCAGAAACTTGATCCGGTGTGGCTCAGATCGCCATAGCTCTGTCCACGTTATCTTCCGGTCAGCTGCCTCCTCCCATCGGGTCCACGCCCCCTGTTGCCGCATCCCTACTGTCCTACTACAGTGGGCTTCCTCCACCCCGGCTCAGATCTCCTGCTGGATCAGCTGACGCCTCTCCTTTCCCTGGGCCTTGATGTAGTGAGGTCTTGGGTTGCTCCCAAAGTCTGCATGGCTGGAAGCCGCTGATCCCACCAGCTTCCTGTGTCGCAGGCGGGACTCAGCCTGGTCCACTGCCTCGTGAGCCTTCCACTTCCTGCCAGTTCTTACTTCTATGCCAGCCGAGGAGACTTTGATGTCACTGGAGTCCCTATACAGCAGCACCTCTCTTGCTCGGGTAACCATAAACTCCTCCGTCACACTACTGAAGGGCAGTTTCAGTTTGTTGTTTCTCCTGTACAAAGCGATGCTGCTGAGACTTTGCGGTAAGCCCAACCACTTCCGCAGGAAACAACTTACCTTCCTCTCAAAGCCCTCAACGGTGGTTATTGGCACATTGTAGACCAGCAGAGGCCAGAGGAGTCGTGGCAAGATGCCATGTTGGTAAATCCAGGCTTTGAACTTACCTGGTAGCCCTGGCTTATCCACAGCTGTCAGCCAGGTTCCCAACTCCTCTGATGTTGCTTGGAGGGCTGCAGTGTCCTTCAAGGTGCAGTCAAAGATCTTGCCCAGGCTCTTGACTGGCTTCTCTCCCGCCGATGGAATCTGGGTGCCTCCAAGTGAGAAGCGAAACAAGTCTGTAACCTTCCCCCTCTTCACCACCAGGGACCTGGACTTTGCTGGCTTGAAGGTCATCCGGGCCCAGTTAATGAGATGCTTGAGGCCTTGAAGGATCCATCGACATCCCGGGACTGATGTTGTAGTCACTGTCAGATCATCCATAACTGCTCTGATGGGGGGCTGCCGCGTACCTGAGTTGGTGAGCGGGCCTCTGCACTCCACCTCTGCTGACTTCACCAGCATATTCATGGCCAAGGCAAACAATATCACGGAAATGGTGCATCCAGTGATAATGCCTTTCTCGAGCCGATGAAATGCAGATGTTACCGTTCCGGAAGTGACTCTCACGCTGAAACAGCTGTAGTAGTCCAGTATGAGGTCCTTGATCTTACCTGGAACGTGGTGTCGGTCAAGCGAAGTTTCCACCAGCTTGTGTGGAATGGACCCATAGGCATTGGCGAGGTCGAGCCAAAGGACTGCCAGGTCTCCTTTACCTTCCCGTGCCTCCCGGATCAGCTGGGTGACGACTCCTGTATGCTCGATGCACCCTGGGACCTTCGGAACTTCCCCCTTCTGCACAGAGGTGTCGATGTAGCTGTTTCTAAGGAGGAACTCCGTCATGCGCCGGGCAATGATACTGAAGAATATCTTGCCCTCGACACTGAGGAGTGAGATGATCCTGAACTGCTCGATGGTGCTTGAGTTCTCCTCCTTTGGAATCCAGACACCCTCTGCATGTCTCCACTGCTGTGCTACCTTCCCCCTTCTCCAGATGACTTTGAGGATCCTCCATAGTCGCTTCAAGAGTCTGGGGCATCTCTTGAAGACAACATACGGCACTCCGCTGGGGCCTGGTGCTGAGCTCGATCTAGCTGCTCTGACAACCTGCTCGACTTCTTTCAAAGTTGGCTCCTTGGTGTCAAATGCCGTGGTGGGTTCTGGCAGAGTTATCAAGGTCTTGCATGGCCCAAGATCTTCTTCTCGAGCGCTGTCACTGTAGGTGGCTCTGAGGTACTCGTTGACCTCATCTTCAGTGCACACGAGGTGGCCGTTTCTTTTCTGCCCGAGGATCTTCTTGGTGAAACCAAAAGGGTTCGAGATGATGGCTGCACGTTTCCTGGCTCTCTCCCTGCCCCTTTTCCTGTGCCACTCGGCACGACAGAGGGTGATGAGTTTTTTCCTCACAATGTTGCGGAGTTCTGACAGCCCAGCCTTTTCCTCCTCCCTTGCCTGCTTAAACTGCCTCCCAAGCAGTCTGAGCTCCTGCCGAAGCTGGCTGATCTTCACCTCCCATCTGTTTGGCTCCCCTAGACCTCTGGTTGGCTGTTGTTCCTTTATGCCAAACCTTTCAGCACCGATGCTGATGATCATTGCAGACATCGTCCGCAACTTCTGGTCTGCATCTCCCCTTGCGGCCGCTTCAAGGACTTGATCCAGATCTCTGTCAAACTGGAGCCATTCGCCTTCCTTGGTGGCACCAGGCCACAAGACCCTGCAATGTTCGGAATGTCTGGTACAGGGAGGGGCTTGTGGAGCATGGAGGGTCTGAGCACTGTGGGTTGACTCCTGGCCGGGCTCCTCCTGCGTCTCACCAGGTACTGGACCTGTGCGTTGCACCACCTGCTTCCCCGTCAAACATTTCTTTCTGGCCTGGTGGATCTTCAGGCCATGCTGGTTCTTGCAGACTTTGCCACATGAACAAACTGCGCTCGTTGTCTTTTTTCCGTTAGCATGGGTCATTGCCTGTTGGTCCGTCCTGTTGGGGTGCTCATCCTCCCCCCCTCTCGGGCACCCCTGGGGGTATAATTCAGTAGAGTTTTCCGTAGCCTGCTTGTGGGTGCTCCCTCACGGGAGCTGCAGTTTGGGTTGCTAGCCCTCTCTGCCCCGGTTACTGTCTTTCCAGTTGTCAGCTGTCTCTCCAGCAGTCACCATACTTTCATGGTCGTCATCCGTCCTGTTCCCGGAGGTCACTGGTTTGGCCAGATCAACTAGTTCTAATATACACTTGGGTGCAACTTAGACACATCATCAGTGATGTATCCTGGGTTCACTGGGTGTTTCAGGTCTCACAACATCAGACACCCTCGCCCAGGTGACCCAGCCGGGGTTGATCAGTCCCCGGCTTGTGTCTAAGTAGCTGTTACGGTCCACAGATCTCCCTTCTTGATCCACAGCCATCTGGACACCTTCTCTGCTGCGTCTGTGATGTTTTTGATGGCTCTTCTGTTTTGCAGTCCCTTAACTCCCAGCATCTTGAGTGCCCTGACGAGAGACTGGCCCACGAATCCTCTGCACCCGACCTTGATGGGGTTGCATCGGGTCCTAGAAAAGATTGAAAATGATTTGACCATAGGGACATGTTAAACTAAGGTGTGTCCTGTAATTAACATCACAGGTGTCTTCAAGCTTGTAATCAGTCAGTCTGCCTATTTAAAGGCTGAAAAGTAGTCACTGTGCTGTTTGTTATCATGGTGTGTACCACACTGAACATGGACCACAGAAAGCTAAGGAGAGAGTTGTCTCAGGAGATTAGAAAGAAAATTATAGACAAGCATGTTAAAGGTAAAGGTTATAAGACCATCTCCAAGCAGCTTGATGTTCCTGTGACTACAGCTGCACATATTATTCAGAAGTTTAAGGTCCACAGGACTGTAGCCAACCTCCCTCGATGAGGCTGCAAGAGGAAAATTGATGACAAACTAAAGAGACGGATAATACGAATGGTAACCAAAGAGCCCAGAACAACTTCCAAAGAGATTAGAGGTGAACTCCAAGGTCAAGGTACATCAGCATCAGATCACACCATCCATCACTGTTTGAGCCAAAGTGGACTTAATGGAGGACACCACTGTTGAAAGCAAATCATAAAAAAGCAAGACTGGAATTTGCCATAATGCATATTGACAAGCCACAAAGCTTCTGGGAGAATGTCCTTTGGACAGATGAGACAAAACTGGAGCTTTTTGGTAAGTCACATCAGCTCAATGTTCACAGATGCAAAAATGAAGCATACAAAGAAAAGAACACTGTACCTACTGTGAAACATGGAGGAGGCTCAGTTATGTTCTGGGGCTGCTTTGCTGCATCTGGCACAGGGTGTCTTGAATCTGTGCAGGGTACAATGAAATCTCAAGACTATCAAGGCATTCTGGAGCCAAATGTGCTGCCCAGTGTCAGAAAGCTTGGTCTCAGTCGCAGGTCATGGGTCCTCCAACAGGATAATGACCCAAAACGCACAGCTAAAAACACCCAAGAATAGCTCAGAACAAAACACTGGACTATTCTGAAGTGTCCTTCTATGAGCCCTGATCTAAATCCTATTGAACATTTGTGGAAGGAGCTGAAACATGCAGTCTGGAGAAGACACCCTTCAAACCTGAGACAGCTGGAGCAGTTTGCTCATGAGGAGTGGGCCAAAACACCTGTGGACAGGTGCAGAAGTCTCACTGAGAGTTACAGAAATCTCCTGATTGCAGTGATTGCCTCAAAAGGTTGTGCAACAAAATATGAAATTAAGGGTTACCATCATTTTTGTCCAGGGCAGTTTAATTAGTTTTTTTTTTTTTTTAAATGATTCAGTTGAAGCACAATTCAAAAGCAATGTCTGATTTTCATGAGTTAATTTTCAGTAATTTTTTATTTATTATTACTTTTTTCAGTTTCAAGCAACAATTTTGTCCAGGTGTTGCTTATACAGTAGATGTCACAGCAATATGTGAGGCGGAGTGCTTTCTAGTTATACTTTGTTTCAGTAATGTTTGACCTCATATTTGAGAGACCTTACATTTAAGGTGAACATGTTATGGTTTTATCACTTGTTAAGTTGAAAATGTGCAGACATCTTGTACTGCTAAGTGTTTTCTAAGTATTGAGGATGTTTACCAAAGCGTGGGCAGATTTTAACAGGTCTTGCAGAGGTTTCCACTGAGGACGAGGCCACATCTTAAACTTTTTAACTGAATTACTGCATAAAAGGCACAGCAAATAAACCTGAGAGGCTTCTTGTAACTTTTAACAATGCCTCAGGTCACTTTGACATCTAGCATAGGTCATTCAGGTCTGAGTGACTTTAACTTTCACTTTCAGAATCAGAATCAGAATCAGAATCAGAAATACTTTATTAATCCCCAAGGGGAAATTCGGTTGTTTCAGTTGCTCTTATACACAGCATAGCAGTCAAAAATATCAGAAGAACACATTAGAATAGCCAGGAGCAATTTAACTAAAATAAAGTAAAATAAAATAAATACAAGAATGAAAATAAATGAAATGAGAGTGAAAATTAAGTAAGCAGGTTGCAACCTGTAGAGTCTTTAAGCAATATCAACTTCCTTATGAAGGAAAATAAGTCAAAAGTAAGTAGAAGTCAGACTCCGAATGAGGTCAAGGAATACACAGTATTAACGATTAACAATATTTACAATAAGAATACAATATAATATCAGAGCAGTAAAACAGTAATAAATGTTTATTCTCCAGGACCTGACGGAGCAGTGATGTTAGAGGGAGGAGTTATAAAGTCTGATGGCCACAGGCAGGAAGGACTCCCTGTGGCGCTCTGTGGTGCATCGTGGGAGGATGAGTCTGGCACTTGATGTGCTCCTGTGTTTGTCCAGCACGCTGTGGAGGGGGTGGGAGGTGTTGTCCATGATGTCCTGCACAGCGTCCTCCTCTCCGACACCTCTGTCAGAGAGTCCAGCATCTAGTAATAGCTTTTTGACAGGCAGAGGTCAATATGCCGAAAATGTATTTAACTCTGTTTCTTATCTGAAAATCTACATTTCCTAAAAATAAAGGGGTAAACTGTAGAGGTATGTCTGTTTCAGTAATAGGTATTAAGGCTTTATGAAACTTTGACCTAAATGATTTTATCACTGGGCATTACCAGAAAATGTGCCAGTGGTTGGCCTCCTGAAACCCGCACTGCCTCCAACATTTGGTGTCTCCTCCTGCAAAATGTGCTTTTTGCTTTGGAGTTAGAAAAAAACAATACAGAACTTACAACAAAAATCTCGCCACACATGAGAATTTGTGCATTTCCATACATAATTCCACATCTTTGACCAGCTTTTATCTGATATTGAAAGATTACCGTCTCTCTCCCATGTCTGTTTGACATATTCTTTTGTGTGTTATCTCTTTTTCATAGAAATCTTGTAGAGTTGAGATATAATTCCCTTGTTTGAACAGTTCTGATAAGCACCAATAAACAATGTCAGTATTGGGTCCTCATGGTCTGATTCATTTTTTATATTATGATCAAAATAATTTCTTACCTGAAGATATCTATAAAATTCAGCTTTTCCAAGGCCATGTTTCCTCTTTAAATACTCAAAATCTCTAAATTGACCTTTGTCTGTCAAAGACATGAATGTTGTTATTCCTTTTGTGATCCAATAGTTTAAACCTTGATCTATGTTGTTAGGTTTAAAACCTGGATCATTGGCACACCACTGAATTTTTGTATTTTGTCATTTAGTTTATTTTTTTTTTTTTGTAACTGTTCTCCAAATTTTTAACTGGGTTTTAATCAAGGGATTTTGCACAGTATCTAAAATTCTTTCTAGATTTTTATAAGCCAGCATTGCATGAAGTGGAGAATTATTCATACTTGAGAGTTCAGTGTCTTTCCACCTAGCTTGGAATGTTGGGGTACAAATATTTATTAGAGGCTTAATCTGTGCTGCAAAGAAGTAGGATTTAAATAGGGGTGGGCCATTCCCCTTCCTCCTTTTGGAGTTGTAGCGTTTGAATTCTGACCCTTGGTTTCTTTCCTTGCCAAATAAATCTAGAAATTACTTTATTCAGTTATAGGAGATTTTGGGGGGGAATTTCTACAGGAGGTGCCTGAAATAGAAAAAGGTAATGAGGAAGAACATTCATTTTTACAGAGTCAATTCTTTGACTTAAGCTAAGACAAGAAACAGAGTTCCACCTACATATGTCCTCTTTAGTTTTGTTAGAAGGGGCTCATAATAAATTATGACTTGCTGAGCTTTAGCTCAGCAAGTGAGTGGATAGGTCTTGTTATGTTTACTCCCAGGTACTTCAGTGAGGTCTGATCTCATTTAAGACAGAATCTCTTTTTGATGTGATTTGGGTGTGAATAGTTAAACGACAACATTTGTATTTTTTTGTTTAATTTGTATCCAGCATATCTACCAAATGTCTCTAGAAGGTTCATTAATTGAGGGAAGGGGGTTGAGGGCTGTTTTAAATAAACCAAAATATCATCAGCATATAATGCCACCTTATGCTCTTCCTCATTTATGCAAATTCCTTTAACATCTTCCGTCTGTCTTATTAATTGTGCAAGGGGCTGTATATATAGGGCAAAAAGCTGATTAGACAGAGGACACCCTTGTCGTGTTCCATGCTATAATATAATAGAGTCCGAAAGAAAACCATTTATTTTAATACGGCCTGATGGCCTACCATACAACGTACAAATGATTGTAACAAACTTGTCGTTCATGCCAAATTTTTTAAGTACGTTATAAAGGAAAGGCCAGCTCACTGAGTCAAAAGCCTTCTCAGCGTCTAAGCTGACACGGACAGCTTCAGTGTTGTTTTGAGTAAATGATTTATTATGTGAGGAGACCGTCTCATATTATCATGAGTTTGTCTTTTTGAAATAAACCCTGTTTAATCATTGTGAATGAGTTCTGGGAGAATAGTTTATAGTCTTTTAGCAATAATGGCCACAAATAATTTATAATCTGTTAAACACTGAAATTGGGCGATATGATCCGCATTCTGAATGGTTTTTGCCTTCCTTTGGGATAATTGAGATGACTGCCTCATTCCATGATATGGGCATTATACCTTTTTCTAGAGTGATATTACGAGCTCTAATCAGGTCTGGCATTAACTCACCTCGGAAGGCTTTTTACCATTCTGATGGTAGTCCGACGGGTCCAGGGGATTTGTTAGCTTTAAGCCTTGAGATGGCGCTGTTTAATTCTGAGTCCATCACTGTGTCTTTATTTTTGTGACCAGGTCGATTTTTTGCTCCCTTTTATGTTGTGTCTCCAAGTCTTTTATATAGCTGAGTTAACTTCCCCCCTATCATTTTCTTCTAGAAATATTTTTATTTCATTTTTCATTTGAGTTTTTAATTGTGGACTATTTAATATACTTGTGTTTAACCTCCAAAATGTTTTTCTAGAACTATCGCCAATGGGAACCGTGCATGAAAGAGGGGCATGGTCGGATAGATCAATACATCCAGTATCACAGTTCTGTATTCTATGTCGATCCCTAGTAAGAATGAAAAAATAATCTATTCTGGAATAGGTGTCATGGGGGCTGAGTAGAAGGTATAATCTCGGCCTGATGGGTTTAAGTGTGCATTCACACTAGGGGCACTGTCCCGGATCCGAGCGCACTTGAGCTCAAAGTCCGGTTCATTTTGGTAGTGTGAATGCACTTGGGGAGGTGGTCTCCAGCGCGATTGGAGAGGACTCGGGCACGGTTCGGTTGAGATGTGAATGCAAGTGCGCCAGGATACTGGACAGAAAGCTGACGCTGCTGCGTGACGTCACGGTTGTCTCTTCTCTCTTTAAACATGACGGCCAAAGGTTCACTTTGGAGCAGTGAAGAAATAAAATTCTTACTTGAAATTTGGGCTAACGAGGACATTCAAAAACATCTGAATTCCACACATAAAAAATCTGAAATTTTTGGCATCATATCTCAAAAACTACTGTCACTTGGGTATACCAGGACCACCGATAAAGGCCGTGATAAGATAAAGAGGCTCCGACAGCAGTGTCACAGAGCGCAGGACTCGCTACGTAAGTCCGGCAGCTCGACTGGTGAAAAGGAAAAGTTTCCTTGGTATGATGATAATATCATTGGCCACAAACCAACAAGTCAGGCTAATGTACTGGAGTCGGAACCCCTTTTCTCACCGACACCGTTTACATCTCCTCTGCCATCTGATAAGGGGTGCGTCCGAATAGTCCTTTTTTCATAAGGAACCTTTCTTACTGAAGAAATGACCCGGAAGCATTTCAGCATCGGCCATGATAAGTGCTGTCCGAATTTTCCAAAAATTAAGAAAAGGAGGGTCGTTGCTTCCTTTATTAACTCCTTTAGCTTAGGAAACACTGGACCATCCTTTTCAAAAGGAAAGGAGAAATGAACACCCCATAATGCCTTGCGCCACGTGACGTGTATAAATAGGGCTCCTGCTGAAGGTTTCCAAGTAAGTGCTTTCAAAAATATAAATAAATATAGTTCATTTCCTTTTTAATCATTTTTAAATTGGTGGAAAGATAAACAACTACATGTTATAATTTATAAAGCACTTTAAAGCATTTCTTTTTCTCCATAACTGCCTACAATGTAGATGAATATTAAACATACAACTGTGGTACTTGTTTCCCATATTATTATTATAAGTTAATCGCCACATTTTAATCTATCTTAATTTATGAAGTAAATAATGGCAATAATAAGGCAGTACAATTGGGTCTCTAATAACATTTATTAAAAAAAACAATCAGTAAAAGGACAAATGAGGCATTTTACTATACTTCAAATATAATGACAAATTGAAACAACATTCACAGTGATATATGTGAATGAAACAGGGAGAACAGTGCTTCTGAAACAGGTATTAGCAGACCTCAGGTTTAAAGCGCCCTCTAAAAGATGTCAACATTTGTAAAAGCTCTCACTTAACCTCGCGGCTGAGAGAAGAAAACACACACTGCATGACCAAAGGACAAACACCTGTCACAGGTAAATCCTCTGATCATGGATCAGGTTTTAACAGGTCAAACGACACAAAACAACGCTGTGAGGTAAAGCGGATGACAAGGACACTTCTTGTAGTTCATTTTCTGAACATTGTAGTTTGTCATGGTTTACCTACGTCACAAGAAATCGTCGTCGAGTAAATATGACACGAAAGTGAAAGTGCAGTCGAATTCCTCTTTACCGCAGTTCTCCCTTCCTTTCCTTGACCCTGTGACGTTTTCCATCAGGGTTAAGGTAAAGTGGATAGGAAAGGACTTAGGAAGGACTTTTTGGACCCCCCCGGTGAGCTGAGGAGGCAGCTGGTAGCCTCTTCTTTGTTCTCCTCCATAGCAGGTTTGGTTACCAGTTACGTGCATATCGCCCCCTGCTGTTTCAAACAGAGTAAATATGCAAGTGGGCCCGGGAACGGTTCGATGTTGCAAGTGTGAATACAAGCCAGCGGGGGGGGGGTTCGAAACAAGTGGGCCGAATGTGAAAACACCCTAAGTCTCTCCAAAGATCCAGAACATCAAGTTAATTTATTAGTGCATTCATTTTTTATGTAAAGATGTAGTGTTTGAGATCTTTGAGGAGTCCAATTTTGGGTTCAGACAGATGTTCCAATCCCCACCACATACAACAATGCCTTTATCCCCTATCATTAAATCAAACATCCTTCTGTAGAATACAAAATCACTCCCAGGGGGAGCATAGACATTACAAAAAGTTACTAAAACATCATCTATTTAGCCTGACACTACAACAAATCTCCCTTCCTTGTCTATAATCTCTGAAATTTGTTCAAAAGCCACTTTTTGCTTACCCCTCTCCTACGCCCTGTTTTGTAACCACAGGACTATACTTTTGTGACTCCCATCCTCTTTAATTTCTCGTGCTCAGATGGAGTGAAATGTGTCTCTTGTAGAAAAACCACCCAACCATTCTCCTTCCTCATTTTAGACAATCTTTGACTTCTCTTAGCTGGGTTTATAATCCCTTTCACGTTCAATGAGATAATTTTGAGGATCTGCTTATTCATGTATATGTATATTTGTCAGAAGTCAAAGCCCTCTCGAGAATGTTCCTATAAGCTGTGTACAACAAAACTTTTTCCCAAAGAAAAAAGATACAACAAGAACATATTTGAAACAGTTTTAAACTTAATCTTCGCAAACAGGTTTCCTACAAATGCTTCTAAGGTAGAGGCTCGTATAGAAGGAGCTCTGTGGGGTTTTGAGAAAACAAAACTCCCGTTAGGGGACGTCCCATGCAGCAGCATCAGTCGTGGGGCCCTAGTTTGTAGCCACATTGTATTCGGTGTTTAAGTCAAGTGCATAAGATGAAGATGATTCGCCAATTCACAAGTCCCGACTCATTTAGATACAGAGCAATAATGTAGAATTCACACATACCAATGAAAAGCGCATCCCAGATTATCAGTAATGTTCGTTACTTACAGGCTGCAGATAACGTCTTCATATGAGAGAAGCTATAGACCATCCAGGGTTGCTAGGTGTATGATAATTATCGTATTTGTACGATATATGATCAATAATTCAAAAAAAGGCTAAATGTACGATAATTTGACAGTTTCACGAACTGCGTAGTGAGCACAAGTCCGGATTAGATCAGTTAGCCAACCATTAATTGACAATATGTAAAGCAATACACAAATATAAAAAACGCTTAGCTGCTGAGGTCTCTGATCTGCTCGACCCCCAGGATGATCAGAAAAGAGCCTAGGACAAAGGATGTTACAATATCTTATACACTTTGGGGTGGTGTCTTCATCATTACACTTTTTTTGGAGCAAAGTGTACAGAACAGGAAATCTGACTGTGTCTGGTATCATAAGTCACGTCTGGCAGGAAAAGAGGAGCTATGACTGTTAGAAAAAGGTCAAATTCAAGGCATAGGGTTAACAGAAAGTTCTTACAGGTCAGCGTTGTTGGCATAAACAAGAGGAACAGAAAATGAGAAGCAGGCCTGATCTTTTACTGACAGCAGCTGCACTATTACTGATTATATGACATGTTTAAACTGATCAGCTTTAACATGATATAGTTGAATAACTGTTAGCATAAAATGATATCTCTAGATGTTAGCATTAACTCTTAAATAATTATAACAATATAGTAACCTACTGTAACGTCCATCCGGACACTGTAATGATGACGATCAAGTCTGTTCATGAACACTGTGTCTTTTATTCGCTAGTCACTGTCGGCCGTGACCATGCCAACTCCAAAACAACGAACAAACAGAAGACATTGAATGAATCGATCATCTTTCCTTCGCTCTCTCCTCTCCGGCTCTCCCCAGCTCCCTCACTCTCTCACTCAAACACACACCTCTGCCTCTCCCTCCTGCTGCACTTTCACTCATTCAGTCTCAGTCTCCCCACAGTCTGCCAGGTGGACAGGTGCTGGAGCTCCTCCCAGGCTGGATGCAGTGGGATTTACCACATTGACTGGATACCCTCGTGAAGCCATATCTTTCATCGCCTCCGTAGCGTCTCGGCACAGTCGGGTGCCGTCTGGATAGAAGATCCGTATCTTTGCAGGATATGGTGTTTGGAACTTTACATTTTTTGCTCTCAAGACTCTCTTGGCTTCAGTGTATTCACTGCGTTTCTTCCAAACCTCAGGAGGAAAGTCACTGTCAACATAAAACTGAACATTGTCACACAGCAACTCCTTTTTCTGCCATGCCCGCCGGAGCACCTCCTCTTCAGGACGGTAACTCCCGAATCTGAGCATGATGGATCGGGGCCTTGCATTGGGGTCAGTTGGCTTCGGCACCAGGACTCGGAGAGCCCTCTGAATTCCAAGGTCTTTTTCCTGAGAAAGGTTGAGTATGTTTTTAAGTAAGCTGTCCATAAAGCCAATCATATCATCACCCTCTTTTCCTTCGGGTATTCCGTAAATCCTCAAATTGTCTCTCCATCAGCCAGGCTTCCAGGTTAGCTTGGCGCTGCAACAGTCCCTTTATTAGCATATTTGTCGCCTGAAGCATGGTTTCTGTCTTTTTATCCTCTCCTCTGCCTCATCCAGTCTGTCATTTGCTCTTTTCAGTCCGTGTTTAATATCGACGAGCTGTTCCCTGTTGTCATTCCTGAACTCTCGAAGTTCGTGAAGAATGTTCTTCAAGCTAGCTTCTGGTCCATCGTCACCGTCGTCATGTCAGGTCCTCTGTTGAGCATTTAATGTATGGGGCACCTCATTCCTGAAGGCAGAAGTAATAATAAAAAAAGAAATTACCTGCTCAAAGGATGAATGCCTTAATAACCAAAATTGCAAACTGTACATAAATACTGTTACATATAGCTTATGAAGCACTAGATTACCACTGCTTCAATAAAAAAATCTACCACCTAAAATTAGAATGCACATTAAATCTGAATGCCTTGAATTTTAAAATCACATGCATTTTCATAACTATAAACATTTATAACCACATTATTTACTGTCATCCTAGAGATCCATTTCCTTAAATGAAGAATAACAGGGCATATGCAGGAATCCTGAGGTTAATTTCAATACCTTTTTAAGACTTTTTAAAAAACCTTTCAAAAAAAATTTTAAGACCTCATTGCCACTTTAAGCTGTCGTTAGCAACACACCTTTAACAGTTGTAGTTTGCAATTTAACCCTTTGGTGTGCAACACAGGTACCCCTCTTCTAATGCACAAGTTTATCTTTGTTCCATCTTTTTAAATCAATTAACTTTATGATTAATTATTACAGGTATTATTTAAGTATCCTGTTTTTGATTATCACTTATCCTTATTTTCATTTTTTCTTTTTTATTCTATGAACAGAACCCGTTTTTATATTACAATGTCAAGTCTGCACACATGGGTCAAAAATGACCCGCATTCATGTCTATGGCTATTTAATGCTGGTTAAGTTTATCTTTGTTCCATCTTTACAAAATAAATTCATTTTATGATTAATTATTAGAAATATTCTTTGAGTATCCTGTTTTTGATTACCACATATCCTTATTTTCATTTTTCCCTTTTTATTCTATGAACAGAACCAGTTTTTGTATTACGATGTCAAGTTTGCACACATGGGTCAAATTATTATTTATTATTATTATTGGTTGTAATGTTTTTGGAAGCCAATGGGAAGTCTGAATTTGCTTGTTCCCATTCCCTTATTAGCATATAAGGCTTACTAGTGGTACTAGTGAACATTTTAAGTTTACAAGTAGTACCAGTAAGCCCAAAACAGTCTATTAGCAGTCTTTTTCAGTCTATTAGTAGTACTTGTGACACTTTTTGCTCCACTAGTAAGGCTGTTCGTCCACTAGTTGACCAAAATTGAGTACATGTACTCCAAATTCGAGTAATAGTAGAGTTTAACTACGGTTGATATCACCAATATCAAATTTGCAAGCAGCCTAGCAATCAACTTAGCTAAGTAGATAGCAAACTATGAAGGGTAGTAACTAAATTAGAATCAGCTAAGTATAATGGATTATGTCAACAGCTTGCTAGCTTGCATACAGTTACTACTTTTAATGCTCTAATAAGAAATGTATTCTGTCTCTCAAGTTACACTAAACCTTATTACAGTTGTCTTATAAAATTGCCATCAATTTTTTCTAAGGTGAGGTTGGAACAATCATAAAAAATAAATAAATAAATAAAAATACTGTACTTCCTTTTTAAGCATGTATGTGCTTAGACAGCAGCATCTTGTTAATTTCTGAGGACCTGCAAAACAACTGTCCAAAATGACACTGGCATATGAGACAGCCTTGGTGTGCTCATAAGCAGTAGCTAGAAGCCAGTATATCTCTGGACTTACAAGATCTTTGACAAGGGCGTACCATGGTTACAACATATTTAGTGATTTCATTAATAAGACATTCCTTTATTAGTCCCACATGGGGAAATTTCAGATTTACAGCAGCTGCAGAATACAAAGAAGAAATATACGAAAGAAACTTACAAGTGAAAACATGAAATAAAAAATATGTGTAAGTGGTATTTACAGTGTTTATGTACATGTTTGATGTTTTACTGTTGGAAAATTTGAGATATTAATAAATATAAATACGGTTCATTGTGCACTAGAGAAGTTTTTATTGTGGAGCCTTACAGCTGCAGGAAGGAAAGACCTGTGATACCTCTCCGTCACACACTTCAGGTGGAGCATCCTGTCCCTCATGGAGCTCCTTAGTGCAGTGAGTGTGTGTTGAAGGGGGTGGGAGTCCTTGTGCATCATGGAGGACAGCTTGACTGTAGTCCTCCTCTCCTCCACAAATTCCAGAGGGCATCCCTGTGGTCAATCTTCTTATGGCAAACTTTTAACTTGCACACTGTACCTCACAGCTCTCAGTGTGAGCCTTGGCATGCATGACAGAGAGGAAAGGCCTCATCACTGTTAGTGGTTGGAGCTCAGGCAACTTCTCTGCCATCTTCTCCAAATATGGCCAGTATCTGTTATGAGAAAACCACTTAGTGTTTGGGGTGCATACTGACATAATAATGAGACAGATCAGGGGAAGTCACTAGTAAAATCTCTGTTACCAACCAAAAGAAATCATGTAGCAAAATTAATGCTATTGCTAATAACACCTTATATCTGCTGGACATGGAGGTGATACGGCATTAAGCCGTAAGCCATATCAAATCTCTACAGTCACAATGTCTCAAAGGTATGATTTAGGCCTGTTGTGCCTAACTATAATGGATTGATACAGTGTACAATACCAGTGTAAACTTCAGGTATGACTTGGCAAGGGTAAAGATTACCTGCAAGAGACATCCATACAAAAGAACGTTACGTTTGCAGCTTCAGCCAGCTCCTCCTGCAGGAACAATGGGTAGGCATATACTTCACCGTGATAGTCATTGAGGCCTTGCAGCAAGATTCTGTGTCTGCAAACAGCAATTTCCAGGCTCGTCATCCAGCTTGGCCCTGGACTTCTGTGAGGTTTCTTGCTGTAAATGTTGCCGGCCCACAGGCATCCTGACCAGCCCTCTGAAAGGAGATACAGTCTGTTACATGTAGCCTGGAGACAAGTAAAAATGAAACAGAGGAGGTAGATGGTTTGATAAAACCTTACAATCATCATTTGGCTTCTTATCTGGTCAACAAAGGCAGACACTTTGGTATCTTGTGCATTGAACAGTCCATCAAAGTGAGATGGTTCATCTCTCCGGTCAAATCAGAAGAATTTCCTTGTTTTTATTACAGCCTTTATGTCAAGAATTTAAGATGCCACAAAAAATGATGGAATATGAACTATATATACATGGGGGGGAATAATTAGCACTGAGGTTCATTATAGTTAATATATCAATTACTAAAATTTGAAAATTAGTTTGCTGACCCTTTGGACTTATTGAAGCAGTAGTGCTTTCTGTTACCATCTGTAAATATAGCAAGCATGTCTGGTGTGCATGCAGGGCACTTAAAAGGCTCGACCAGGCACAGATGCTCTTTTTTCCAGTTGCAGAAAGCAAATTCCTGATACACCCTGTGGAATGTATCACCACATATACTGCCCATCTAAAACAAGTGTGAGGATTCCCCCTTCTCTACCTCTGTCTGGACTGTTTTTGCCTCCATGAATCCTCTGCCTCTCTGCTCCATGGGAAGTGGGCGTGGCTACGCACCTGACTACTATCACCTCATCACCTGCACCTACAAAGCCGGCTTGTGGTCTCCTCTCCACTGCCAGTGGATTTCCACAACTCCAGTGGTTTGTTGGCCATCTCGATTGCTCTAAATCTTTTGAGCTAAGCTTTTGATCTCCGATGCCTTTGTGCTTACTTTGAGTGTTTTTTGGATTATTGCCTGATTACTCACCTTTTGCCTTTGCTCCTTCTCTCCCCAGTGACTTCACAAGCCCTCACCACGCCAACCACCTTTACACTCACCTTCTTCACAGACAATCCCTCACCTATCCTGGATACCCCCCTTTAACTCCTCACCTGGTCTCCCTGTACAATAAAAACTCTTTGTTACACCTACAATCTGCCTCCAGGAAATTTTGGAGCCTCCAGTCTCCTTCGGTTTCCTTTTTTTTGGTGGCTTAAAGAAAAAAATATATATATATTCTTGCCCTTACTGGGGCACACACATCCCTTTTAGGTGTGTACAAAAGCATTTTCAGAGAAATTTAGGTATAAATGCAATAATAGAGAAAAATGTATAAAAATATTGATTTTGTCCAACTCAGCCACTTCCTGACGTTCTCAGATGGCATTTGGCGACAGAAGAAAAGGAAAGAGGAGGGAAAGAAGGATGGAAAAAGTTAAAATACAACGACAAAGAGGGAAAGATAGAAACACACAAAAAAGAAACAAGTATTAAACAAGTATTAAATTTTCAGAACATTTAATCACCTGACACATAATCATTGGGAAACTGCTCTGCCCTGTACTTTGGAGTTAGCCAGGAGTTTCGTAGCTTCTTTGCCAACTTAGCCGGTGTTTCAGGCGACCTCTTCGACATGTTTTTATTGCTAATGAGGGGAGGGGGAGGGGAAGTAAAGTGTGCGTTGTCCCCAGCCTTAGTGACCCCCTCGGAGCATTTCCTTGAGTGATATGTTCCTTTTTATTCAAAAAAAAAAGAAGAAATAATGTAAAATGTCGCCCATTTCTTTGATATTCCACATTTATGTTGAATTCTGCTTTTCATGTCCAATTCCATCCACATCTGTTACCTAACAAGCATTTTTTCATTTGCATATGCCTACGTCTACCTGAGTATCCCCATTCCCCGGATAGAGAACTCTGTTTGTGAGGTGCAGCCATTGTTGTTTTCACTGTTAGAGAGAGCTCAACGTACGCCATGTCTAGACCCAAAACCTATCACTGCTCGGTTGTTGGCTGTAAACACCTACATATATCTTCACATATAGGCTACCAGCCTCGGAGGACCAAAGGGCCCTGTTCCTGAATACGGGTTCAGTACCAACAATCCATGGCCTAACCTGATAATGGAAATGTGAGTATTTTAATGGTGTGTAGTATTTATTTTGCTCAATGCTATGAGCTAATGCTAACAGCAGAGTGAAGTGAACCAGAGGTACCATCACATGTTCGTCAATGTTCACGTTACTTGTTGAAAGTCTGAAGGATAAACTTCAAAGTAAGTAAAGTTAACAGTTGGCTGAATATAAACAGTCGTTTACCCACCCCATTACCCCTACGTTTCTGCTAATGTTAGCCCGGAAGGTAGGCTAAGTTGCAGCTGTCCCACCACGGTGACTAGGCCGAGGTTAGCATGTTGTGCGTTAGCCTGAGATGTTTGAGGGAAACGAGCTTCACTGTTATCTGGTAACTGGCATGAATTTACAGTTCATGTGTGTTCAGGACTGTAGGGGGCACGTGGCTGGAGGGGCAGTGTGTTCTGCTTTGTTTGAGATACGCTGCAGGTCCATCGTTAAGTACCCATACATACTGTGTAGGCTGCAGCTCTGCTCTGGCTCATTGAATGAATGAATGAATGCTTTTATTTCGAACATGCAGAAAAAAAAGAAAAAAAATACAAAAAAAAACAGAAATAGGTTGTCACCATACAGAAACATGCATACACCAAAACCAAAGAAACAAACAAACATCTTGCTGATGACATCCTGCATATGCAGCAGGTCTTTTATTACCACTTCCTACAGTGATGTATTTACATATTACATATTTATAATATTATACACAATCCCAAACTTAATGTTTTACCTATATATAATACTTAATTTCTGTACAAATAATCCATCTCCACTCAAACACAGCATTAGCATATTAAGGTGACCGCCCTCAAAACCAGCCTTTCTTCACAGAGGGGTTATGCGAGCGTGGAAAGAATGCAGCTGTGCTTTATTCATAGGCTTTCTGGACCTGTTACTAACGTTTCACGAAGACATCAAGGATCCATGTTAAACTGCAGAAAAGGAGCAAAATATGGGACCTTTAACATTTATGTGACCTTCTTTGGCTAATAACAGCACAGTTAAACAGTTATGTTACAGTTTTATAGGACAAAAAAATTCAGTTTCAGGCAAGACACCTTCAGTTTTACAGTTTAAAAGATACAGTACAAAATTGCGCGTGCATTTTAAAACAATAAAACATCTGTGTTTTAGTTTTAGTATCTTGCACGCATAGTTAAATACTAAATCGTGCGTGCATTTTATTTGTATTTGTATCTTTTATTTGTATCTTGTGCACACGGTTTACTTTTACACGCACAAAATACTGAAATGCACGCTCGGGATACAAAATAACGTGTGTTTTAAAAAACGAACATGTTTATGTTTTAGTTTTATTATCTCACATGCATGGTCAGATACTTAATTGCGTTTGCATTTTAATTGTTTTTGTATCTTTTATTTGTATCTCGTGTGCATGATTTATTGTTAAGCGTGCATGAAAAACTAAAATGCACGTGCGGGATACTGAGTAGTTCAAAGAAACACTCCAACATTTTTGATGTTTTCGTGTCTAACCTCACTCCAGAGTCCATGACAAGAAGGTAGACATCTGTCATGATCCTCTCTGTGAGCCCCTCCTCCCCCCTCCCTCCTGTGTGTGTGTGAGCAATCAGCTCAGCACTCACACCTACAGCAGCCTGCTCTGGTGCTGCACTCCTGCTCCTCATCTGAATCATCTTCCAGTGCTTAAAAGGATCCCCTTGAGGAAGGATCAGCGCGAGAGAATTCGCAGACTTAAGTGTGCCTCCCTCGTGTCCCTGCTTTGGTGCCTTACTAAACACTCTGCCTAAGCTCAGTCTCTTTGGATGTTGGATTTTTCACCCCTCTGGACAATAAAAACCCTCAAACCTCTTTTACTGCCTCTGTGAGCTTTTGGGTCCACACATCATTCACACCAGGGTTATTACAACCCCTGACAGAATTCTCTCGCCATCATGGACCCAGCAACACTGGATGCGGTAAAGGAGGCTATCACAAATCAAGGTATCCTCGTTGGAAGACACGACAAGATGTTGCATGGTATGATGGAATCAATCAATGAATTAACCCAACAACTCTCCCTCGTGGCTTCTCAAGTGCAGTCTTCACCTCAAGCTCCTGTGAGTTTTTCCCCTGAGACAGCCACTCTGTCCCAGACTCCTGTCCCCATTAAAGAACGCTTTGTTCCAGTTCCTGAGCCGTATTCAGGTAATTTAGGTTCCTGTGGTCAGTTTATTTTAAACTGTAACTTAGTTTTTGACTTTCAGCCTTCAAGTTACCCAAGTGACAGAGCTAAGATAGCTTTTATGTTTAATCTGTTGAGAGGTAAAGCCAGCTAAATGGGCTACTGCGCTGTGGCACAGCGCCTCCCTGTGTTGAATTCTTTTGAGTTGTTTTCTCAGGAGTTACAAAAAGTTTTTGATCACCCCGTTAAGGGGGGTGAGGCCTCTCGGCGTCTCCTGTCTTTGTCTCAGGGTTCTCTGTCAGCTGCTTCTTATTCGATTGAATTTAGGATTCTTGCTAATGGGTGTGGGTGGGATGAAGCAGCACTTATGGGGATCTATGCTAAGGGGTTATCAGAGCAGCTTAAGGATGAATTAGCCTCCAGGGACGATCCCTCCTCTCTTGAGGAGTTGATTTCTCTTTCCATCAGGCTAGATAATAGGTTGAGGGAGAGAGCTAGAGAGAGAGTAGAGAGGTTTCCTAAAACAGCGTTACCTTCAGGGCCAGTTTCCCCTGTTTCAGAGTCCCCGACAGCTTCCCAGCCACCTGTTGAATCTCAAGAGGAGCCCATGCAGTTGGGCCAGGCTCGGCTGCACCCTCAAGAGCGACAGAGAAGAATGGAGAAAAGACCCTGTATTTATTGTGGGCAACCTGGGCATTTTATTCGTTCCTGCCCAGCTACAGGGTTACAGTCCTGGATGGGCATTTGATTGCTCATGTCACTCACCAGACAGCTCCCTTCACCCTTATTATTTCAGGTAACCATCATGAGACCATTCAGTTATTTATCACCTGTTTCACCAGTGGTTCTTGGCTTCCCTTGGCTTAGAAAGCACAACCTCATTATTGATTGGACCAATCTCAACATCATAGGTTGGAGCACACACTGTCACTCTCTCCGTCTCCATTCCGCCATTCCACCCACTGGTGTTCCCCGTGCACCTGTTCCCCCACCAGATCTCAGCTGTTTCCCCCTAGAGTACCACGACCTTGCCCGGGTGTTTAGTAAGGACCAGGCACTCTCCCTTCCCCCCCATAGACCTTATGACTGCATCATTGAGCTACTCTCTGGGGCCCCCTTACCCACCAGCAGATTGTATAACCTGTCCCGCCTCGAAAAAGAGGCCATGGAGGCCTACCTTAAAGATTGTGCAAGTATGCGCATGCGTCTTCCCTGTTTCAGTCAGTATATCTGTGATCTACCTCGCCGTGTTTTGAAGAAAGCCGTGAACGCGCAGTTATCTGAAATAGTTACATCTGGTTTGACTGAGCTGCTCCTTCTCAGCCTGGATCATGAAATGCATTAAGCCAGTGTGCTCAGAAGGGACTCAGTCAAGCCTGGCTTTAGTTGGCTATTCTGGATGTCTTAATCCCATTTTGGTGAAACCTGCCTCTGAGTGTATTTGTGTTTGTTTTCTGCGTGTAATTCCTGTTTCTGACAGTAGGTGGCCAACTCAGCGGCACCCACCAGCCACATGAGGTACACTATATTGCCAAAAGTATTCGCTCACCTACCTTGACTCGCATATGAACTTAAGTGACATCCCATTCCTAATCCATAGGGTTCAATATGTCGTCGGTCCACCCTTTGCAGCTATAACAGCTTCAACTCTTCTGGGAAGGCTGTCCTCAAGGTTTAGGAGTGTGTTTCTGGGAATTTTTGACCATTCTTCCAGAAGCACATTTGTGAGGTCACACACTGATGTTGGACGAGAAGGCCTGGCTCTCAGTTTCCGCTCTAATTCATCCCAAAGGTGTTCTATGGGGTTGAGGTCAAGACTCTGTGCAGGCCAGTCAAGTTCATCCACACCAGACTCTGTCATCCATGTCTTTATGGACCTTGCTTTGTGCACTGGTGCACAGTCATGTTGGAAGAGGAAGGGGTCAGCTCCAAACTGTTCCCACAAAGTTGGGAGCATGGAATTGTCCAAAGTGTCTTGGTATGCTGAAGCATTCAGAGTTCCTTTGACTGGAACTAAGGGGCCAAGCCCAGCTCCTGAAAAACAACCCCACACCATAATCCCCCCTCCACCAAACTTTACACTTGGCACAATGCAGTCCGGCAAGTATCGTTCTCCTGGCAACCGGCAAACCCAGACTCGTCCATCAGATTGCCAGATGGAGAAGCACGATTCGTCACTCCAGAGAACGCGTCTCCACTGCTCTAGAGTCCAGTGGCGGCGTGCTTTACACCACTGCATCCGACGCGTTGCATTGCACTTGGTGATGTATGGCTTGGATGCAGCTGCTCGGCCATGAAAACCCATTCCATGAAGCTCTCTGTGAACTGTTCTTGAACTAATCTGAAGGCCACATGAAGTTTGGAGGTCTGTAGCGATTGACTCTGCAGAAAGTTGGCGACCTCTTTGCACTATGCGCCTCAGCATCTGCTGACCCCGCTCCGTCAGTTTACGTGGCCTACCACTTGGTGGCTGAGTTGCTGTCGTTCCCAAACACTTCCACGTTCTTATAATACAGCTGACAGTTGACTGTGGAATATTTAGGGGCGAGGAAATTTCACGTCTGTATTTGTTGCACAGGTGGCATCCAATCACAGCTCCACGCTGGAATTCACTGAGCTCCTGAGAGCCACCCATTCTTTCACAAATGTTTGTAAAAGCAGTCTGCATGCCAAGGTGCTCGATTTTATACACCTGTGGCCATGGAAGTGACTGGAACACCTGATTCTGATTATTTGGATGGGTGAGCCAATACTTTGGCAGTATAGTGTATTTGTAGCCCTACCAGCTGTTTATGGCCGTGTTTTGAATGTGTGTGTGTGACTTTGCCAACATAAATGCACGCTAAAATTAAACTGATATTCTGTATTATAGCTGAACTACTTATTGCTACAGCTGCAGCTCAAAATGTTATTTATCAAATTTGATAAGAACATGACCAAAAAGGTGCTAGAAATGGGTCTTAAAGCAACAGTTTTTACACCAGCTTTTCCAGAATCAGATCTGAATCTTGATATGGACGTAGACTTAGCTGTGGTTTTGCATGGAACTATATGACGTAAATTCCACCATTTAAAAAATAATAAAAAATCTTGATTCGGATCATCATCTTAATGTAATTACTTCATCCGAGAGCCATCACCAGCATTCCCTGATAAAAAAAATGTGTTAAACTTTTAAAAATAATTCTCTGATCACCAACCTAGTTTAACAGGGTGTTTGCAGCTGCCGGGGCATCGGTGGCGCTGTCTCATAGTGCACTTGGTAGGTAATCAGGTAGTTCAGGTAGGTTCGAGCCCAGCTCTGTCTGTCACATGGCGATGTGTCCTTGGGCAAGACACTTAATCCAGAGTTGCTTCCACTTTCATACCCATTTACACACTGCTGTGGTGTGTAAATGGGCATGAAAGAGAGTGAATGTATTTGTTGATACTGATGGACAACTGACAAAGAAACTCCAACCATCAGTGAGTGAATGAGAGTGAATGAGAGTGAATGTGAAGACGTGACCTGTGGTGTAAAGCAGCTCTGAGCAGTCGAAGACAAGAGAAGAAGTATATAATCTCAAGTCCATTTGCCATTTTTTTGCTGCATCCCCATGTGTGCACTTGATGCGGACACAGGAAGTCGACCTTGAAGAGATGGGTGGTCAGCTGGGTTTACAAAATAAAATAAACAAAAAACAATATCCTGCATTGAATGATAATAACTTAAGAAACACAACATTGTACAGACTACTACCACCTCAGTGAGGGGGGTGTTTTTCAACTCCTTCACAGATAAGGAAAAGTTCACTTTTGATTAATAATCTTTAAGAACACCCATAGCTTCATTTAGAAACCCTCCCAGCTGTCATTTGCTCCCACTCTCTCCTGTTCATAGAGGGCCTCATGTTTTGCCATATGTCATCAGAGCGTTGCTATGGAGACAGGCAATACACTGAGGTGTGGGTGATGTGTCAGTGGAGACGTGTTCAGCTTTCAGAAGGTCTTCCATGTCACTCAGCTTTGCAGTTCCTGAGAGAAAAACATGGTTATAGAGAAACAAGCAAAGGCGCACAGGTAACCAGCTCTTCATCATCGCTCACCGAGTCTGAACTGAAGAGGACTGTTTCAGAAACATGACATGATCAATGAGTATACACTGTAAAATAAATACAAATTTAAAACACGCTGTACACCAGCCACTTTATTAGGTACACCTGTTCAACTGCTTGTTCAAACAGCTAATCAGCCAATCACATGGCAGCAGCTCATTGCATTTCTCTCGTTACTCCTCTTTGTTTGCTCCTGTACTCGTCTCTGATTCTTATCTTTTAGGCAGCCTGGGGTCGTTGGTGTAGACCACCTGCTGCTGTGGACTTACAAAACTTCATTTACTACAAATACAAATGTGTGTCCCCTTCTTTAGCCCCTTTTCATTATCAAATAGTTCCTGATTTTAACTTTAGAGACATCAACAAAATTAAATACATGGTAGTTCCTGCAAACAGCACGCATGCAGTATATCAATGACCTTGACAAACAATCATGGATGACCTGCTGTGGCTCAACATCATTCCTACAGATAACATTCATTACAGATCTTAATATTAATGGTAAATTGATCTCTTCATCCATGGTTGTATTGATTATACATCCATAGTAAATATCTTTATAACCATATGAAGACCCTCTTGAAAATGGATTGATCGTTCTCATATTAACTAGGGATGGGAATTGATAAGATTTTATCCATACCAATGCCATTAACAATCCTGCTAATCGATCAAATTCTTTAATGATTCCCTGATTGATTCCTGCAGATTTTCCGTGTGGGCAAATGTCGGCCTGTAGATTTTCAGTGGCAACAATGTCAAACACACATGTCACAGCATAGATAACTGCTTCTGCAAGTTGCTGAAGCAATATTAACTTTAACAAATATCATGATTATAAGATAGAGAGGACTGACATAAAGAGAGCAAATAACCACGCTAATAAAAGTCTGGATGTTTTCAATATGGCAGCATCTAGCTGAACTGCCATTACATTGGGTTTAACCGGATAAATGGATGAATTTATGCTAAGATCAGGTCCACCGCAGCAGGTCATCCATGACTGTTAGTCAAGGCCACACTTATGTGTGCTGTTTACAGGAACTACCATGTGTTTAAAGGTCCAATATTTTGCTCCTTTTCTGCAGTTTAACATGGATCCTTGATGATCCATGTCTACATGCCTCAATGCATCGAGTTGCTGCTTCATTACTGTTACTGGCTGATGAGCAATTTTTGTTGTTGAATGGGTGTACTTAATGAAGTGACAGTGTGTGCATAACGTGTAAAAAACAATGATTGTGTGTTACTCTTATAACCACTAGATGTCAGCAGAGCACAGAGAGTGGGTTTGGAGCTTGAGGTCTTTCTGTGAAATGACAAACTGAACATATGTTTAATTTGAGCCTGGGGTTGTGTTCGAGGACCCGGAGAATCTTGTGTAATGTCTCAAACAACATGACAAAAGTGGAAACATAAAATGACACAGAATGGAGTTTGGGCTCAAAGAGAGGCGAGCTGTCAAACCTGCTTAATTACACCACAGTTTGATGTTTGCTGTCTGTGATCGCTGCTGACAGTCAAGTTTACAGCTCACTGTCTCATCCTTAATCAGTCTATTTCCATGACTGTTTTGCTGTGTGTTTTTCCACTCTGACATGTTTGACTGAAATGTCTGGATCAGCAGTTAATATTCCCCTCTGTGGTCTCACATGAAGTAGCTGTGATCTTCATGATGTCATTGTCATGTGGCATACAGAGCTGTGAAACACCCTAAAGTGCCCCCTACAGATTTCTTCTGTTTTTGCTTTTTTATCTCACAAATGTTTCAGATAATAAAACAAATTTTAATATCTGACAAAGAAAACTGGAGTACATACAAAAACAGTTTATGAATGAGTATTTCATTTATTAAGGGAAAAAAGAGCTTCCAAACTAACCTGGTCCTGTGTGAAAAAGTACTCACCTGCTCAGTCTAATAAGTGGTTGTGTCACTCTCACAGCAACAACTGACATCAACCTTTTGTGATGATTTGCATCAGTCTTTAACCTCTCTGTGTGCTATTTTATCTGTTCTTTTGGTCTTAGATATGTCGTTTATATTTGCTATCCATATTAAGCTCTTGGACCAATCCTTTCAATGATCTTTTGTGTTATCTATGAATCTATTTAAATGTACCATAGTTTTCTATCAATATCTCAATTCAGTTTCTGTTTGCATGAGTCACGGTACAGGGTGAGACAGAGAGTCTGGCTCTCAGCCAGAAATAGTTGACCAACACACACATCTCTAAGATTATTGTTACCATGTATGTAAGCATGCTGAGCATATATAAGCTAGTGAATTACATGTGAAAAGGTGCCAGTCCACCATGTATGTCGGTCCACCAGGACTGTGCCACGGCCATTTAATAAACCGTCCAGATAATCCTCCTGTCTTGTTTTAATTGTTTGTTTTCTTTGATTACATCTCATACTATGGATGCCACAGTATCTCAGTTTAAGTCTGGTCTTTGACTCGGTCACTCCAAAACCTTCATTTTGAGCCATTCAGAGGTGGACTCCCTGTTGTGCTTCAGATCGTTGTCCTGCTGCATAAGCAGAGTGTTCTTGAGCTTAAGGTCATGGAGTGATGGCCGGACGTTGGCCTTTAGGATTTCCTTGAGCAGAATTCATGGTTTCGTCCTTTAGGGTGAGTGGTCCAGGTCCTGAAGCAGCAGAGAGACCCCAGACCATCACACCACCACTATGTTTGACTGTCAGTATGAAGTGATTTTTCTGGAATGCTGTTAGTTTGACTCCAGATGTAACGGGACACTCAGAAAGTCCTGCGTTTGTCTCGTCAGTCCACAGAACATTTTCTCAAAAGTCTTCAGCATCATCAGGATGTTTTTGGTAAACGTGAGACGAGCCTTTTTGTTCTCTTTGGTCAGCAGTGGTTTTCTCCTTGGATGCCATCTTTGCCCGGTCTCTCTCTTATTGCTAAATCATGAACTCTGACCCTAACTGAGGCCGGCGAGGCCTACAGTTCTGTGGATGTTGTTCTGGGTTCTTTTGTGACCTCCTGGATGAATCGTTGATTTGTTCTTGGAGTAATTTTGATTGGCCGAAGGGGAAGGTTCACCACTGTTCCCAGTTTCCTCCATTAGTGGATCATGGCTCTCACTGGAGTCCCAAAGCCTTGAAAATGACTTTTTAACCCTGTCCAGACTTATAGATGTCATTTACTTTGTTTCTCATCTGTTCTTGAATTTCTTTAGATCGGGAATGATGTGTTGCTTTTTGAGATCTTTAGGCCATCTTCATGTTGTCAGACCGGTTCTGTTTAAGTGATTTTTTGATCCTACAGGTCTGGTAGTAATCAAACCTGTGTGTGGCTGCTGAAATTATCGGGGGATGGGGGGGAATTACTTTTTCCCATAGGCTCTGGTTAGTTTGGAAGCTTTTTCCTTAAAAAATGAAATAATCATTTAAGAGCTGTTTTTTTATTTTCTCAGGTTGTCTTCGTCTGATACGAACATTTTTCACAGCCCTGTAATTAGTTAAATGTATAAAAACAAAATTAAGAATTAAATGTGGAAATTTAAAAATAATTAATTGAAATAATAAATTATTAAAAAAAACCAATTAAATAAAAAATAGTTAAAATCTTAAATATGTATGGCCCAAATCTGTGCAAACAGGTTAACCTTTCAAACAGAGACACTAATTTTGGCTTTGCCTTCAAAAACTACAGGTCAGTGTTCTGGAAAGGGTTTGTGAGAGGGATGTTTTCGAAGTGGTGAGAAAGTTTGAAAATAAAAATCTAAACATTGCAGTTATCTTTATGTCTCTCATAAAGGAAGTTATTGACTGGGTCCTTAAACTTATATCTGTAACAGATTTTTTCTAACAGAGTTCTTCTCTTATCAAATAAACAGCCTAAGTGATCCCAGTCTATGAAGACGGTGATAAGCAAACTATCGAACTACAGACCTGTTTCTTTGTTCACTCAGTTCCTAAAATACTCGGGAAATGTATTTGTAAATAGACTCGACGCCTTTGTTTTGAAAAATAAGATATTGAATGACCATCAGTGTGGATTTAGGAGCAATCCCTCAACATCTTCAGCAGTGATGGAAACAGATTCCTGCAGGTGTGTTTAGTGATTAATGTAAATTTTATCACACTATTCATCACTGCATGCTTCGAAAGAAACGTGAACTCTGTGGCATCAGAGCAGCACATCATTGGTTGAGTAGTGATTTAAATAACAGGTTTTAATATGTAAAGTGTAAATGATACTGAATCAAATCTGAGAACAGTAACCTGCTGCGTCCCACAAGGTTTAGTATTAGGGCCAAAGGTATTCATACTTAATTTAAATGATACCAGTACAGTAACTAAAATATTAAATTTGTGATATTTACAGACAATACTAATCTATTTTGTCCTGGGTATAATATACAGCATTTATTAGAATCAGTAGAAGAGCTGATTAAATTGAAAAGACGGTTTGACTTAAATGAATGATCATCACATAAATAAAATTTATGGTGTTTGGTGGCGCAAAAAATCAACTGTGACATAAATCTGAATCTAAATGTTGTTGGAATGGAAAGAGTTATGACAAAGTTTTCAGGATTGATTATAGACCATAAACTAAGTTTGCATTCAAATATAGAACGCAACGAATGTTAATCATCCAAATCTATTGCAATTCTTCATAAAACATAGGATTTATTTAATTAAAAACTGCCTTTAGATATTGGACTGCTCACTCGTAATCCCTTATGTCATGCCAAAACCTGTGGAAACACTTACAAAACAAATTTAGATCCAATAATCAATGAAAAGAGCAATTAGATTAATACATAATTTTGGATATCTGGAGTCCACTAACCAGTTGTTCAGGATCTTCAAGTTAAAACATCAAGATGCCTTAGATGATTTTTTGTGTAGTAAATAAAACTCAGCAGAAGTTGTGATTTATGAGCTGAGTCCATGTGGCTGACAAGCTTAAGCCTTTACCCTTTTCTGTTTACAAGTTTGTGTTAGATGATTGTATGTTATGTTTCTTTAAAACATTTATATAGCCAAAGTTAAAATACTGGATCATTCAGTAAAAAAAGAACAAATGCAAACCCAGTTTGCCATTGGATTTCTCTGGATCATTTTTTGTGGTGATTTCTTTACTAAAACCATTGCTACACAATTCTGTGAGAACAAAAACAGTAAATAAAATCTTTTCTGGATCAGTCAGTGAGCTCCAAGCCTCAGATCTTCTGAATCAGAATAATTTATCAGTGCCAGCCTCACTCTTGTCCTTTGATGATTTAGTCATCAGAGTTTTCGTAAACTCCTGACCATCTCCAAAGCCCTGCTGCAGCAGCCAAACTCAGAGTCCTTTAAAAAACACTATAAGCTAAAAGTCGGAGACCTGTGGGGGAAATCCAGCACGACTCTACCTGCATGTGTTTTTGTCACCTCTGTATTCAACAACAAGGACAAGCCTCTGACCTCAAAAGGCACTCATTTTTGAAATCATAACTTCAGTGTTTTTAGTCGTTCACACACAGTCACGTTAAGGTCACTGCAGTGGCACATCTTCAAAAACTTCCTCTGGGGACGATCGTCAGGTTCTCTGTTCACATGGTTCATGTGTGGACCGGGACCAGGGCATCATCAGACATAAGGGTCTGTCCCAATCCAACCCCTTCACCCTTGTCTTACCTCTTACCCCTTGGTTTTGGGCGTTCATGTCTAGTGAAGGGCTGTCCCAATTCTCTGTAGGGCTAAAAAAAATTCATAAGTATTTCTTTCAAAAATTGATGAAAGTGCTAATCTTAGTCTAAAAATAGATAACGTAACATCACGCAGTCAATAAAAAATACAACAAGCACACAAAACCATCTAGACCGTCTTCTGATGTCTATAGACAGAGACAGGCTAAAGCACTACCCATATACTCCAAGCATTTGAGCTAAGCTAAGCTAGAGGTTGGTGGTCTAAGTCCATCTCTTTCTTGTTACTGGACACACAGTCAAAACAATGGTGTCTACCTGCTTGTCATGGACTGGGGACTGAGGTAAGACATGAAAACATCAAAAATGTTGGAGTGTTTCTTTAAGGGTTTCTGAACTCTAGGCCTTTAAAAAGGGCTGTTGCATATGTTTTTGACACTCAAATTGTGTTTGTTTTGAATACCAGTATGTCTGATACAAGCAAACAACAACAATATACAACAACGATTTATGGATAAAATTGAGCCCTTTGGCTAACGTGGACCCAGGCTTTCAGATTCTGCCATCAGAAAAGGCCAATCTATTTTGGTTTCTGAGTTACTGGTCTCTAATATGGTAAATATTTTGTGTGCGAAAATGGAAACATCAATTTTCAGGGGGCTGGTGTCAGCCTACAATCATTTACAATAGGCTGTTGATGCTGGATTAATTTAATTTGAGTACAGGACTGTCTGCAGCAGGGAACCTGGCTGTGTAAAAGTCTGAAATTGGAAGTTATCATAAAAAAATACACTTTTTGACCAGTTTTTGACTGGCAAATTCACCATAGATTCATAAAACTTTTTCTGCATGATTGTACATGTCTTAAAAACAAAAAGCTTGTTTTCTCATTTTGTTCATATTGACTTTTTTTTAATTAGTTTTTTCAAATGTCCATCTCTTTCATGCTGAGACCACTTATGTCAAACATGATGGTCAGTAATTTTTCCATGTATTCTTCGACCATAACATAGTAGAAGAAGTCATAGTTTTACCAGTATGGTAAAACTATGACTTCATAGTCCCAATGATGGAAGTTTCTTCTGAATGAGTGTGTAATGAGGAGTAAGCTCACAAAATCAATCAATCAATCAATCAATCTTTATTTGTATAGCGCCAATTCATAACAAGTGTTATCTCAAGACACTTTACAATAGAGCACAAAGCTCTTCATATTATGGATACACATATATGCATAGATACATATATACATATAAAAATACACATTTACATATATATACAAATATATACATCCAACACCCAACATGAATCCATATAGCCAATCATGAATCCCTCCATCATGGCGGCAAGAAAAAACCTTCTGTTAAGCAGCAGGAAATCTTGAATGTGGACCCCAGTCTCATGATGAACAGCAAATCCACACGATGCTGTGTTGGGTGTGTGGGCAAAGGGAGGGAGGTAGGTGGAGACAAGTGGACTAAAGTAAGAACTAAAGCTAGTGACAGATCAATGGACCAATCATAGACCTGTCGTCGTCAAATTTGTTTCTGCTGCAAATAAATTTATTAGAGGAGTCTGTGTGGTTGTGGTGAAAAATTCATAGAAGTATAATCAATAAAAGTCTTACTGGAAGTAAGAATTTATGGTAGTAACGAACTCATGGGTGCCCAGACCACAAGTGCATCCCTACCATATTTGTCTCCTTTAAGTATAAATGTATTAATGGTAGACCTCTTGAGATGTGACACCTCATTTTCAAGAGGGATCTCATGTCCATGTGGAGCTAAAGATAGTTACTATAGATGTATCAACCATGAATAGAAAGATCATGTTAATATCTACATTAACAGCTATAATGATTATGAACTGGAGTGAGATGGCCAAATATGTGTTATGTCTGTAATTGTAGTTATTGAGGCTTCGTGGCTCCACAGCAGCAGGCAGTCTCCACCAAGGATCCCAGACCACCTACAAGACCAGAGCCAGAGACGAGTACAGGAGCAAACAGAAAGGGGCAGAGGCAGATATGGAGACAGAGTGTGAGAGAGAGAGGGATAGAGCCCAGTGTGCCAGATCCCCCCGGCAGTCTAAGCCTATTGCATCTTAACTATGTGTCTAAACTATGGACTATGAGCTGGTCCCTAACTGAAAGCTTTATCAAAGAGGAATGTTTTAAGTCTAGCCTTTAAAGGTAGAGAGGGTGTCTGCCTCCCGAACCATGGTCGGTAGATGGTTCCAGAGAAGAAGAGCCTGATAACTGAAGGCTCTACCTCCCAGACTACTTCTAGAGACTGATGGTACCACGAGCAGGCCAGCATTTTGGGAGCGTAATGTTCTAGAGGGGTTGTACGGCACTACAAGCTCTTTGAGATAAACTGGTGCCTGTCCACTGAGAGCTTTATAGATGAGAAGAAGAATCTTGAATTCTATTCTATATTTAATGGGAAGCCAGTGCAGAGAGGCTAATACCGCAGTAATGTGGTCTCTTCTTCTAGTTCTAGTCAGTACACGTGCTGCAGCATTTTGAACCAGCTGAAGCGTCTTAAGTGACTTACTGGGACAGCCTGAAAGAAGAGAATTACAATAGTCCAGTCTAGAGGAAACAAAAGCATGGACTAGCTTTTCAGCATCGCTCTGGGACAGGATAGGCCTGATTTTAGCGATGTTACGAAGATGAAAAAAGGCTGTTTTTGAAATTTGCTTTATGTGAGAGTTAAAGGATAGATCCTGATCGAATAGAACCCCAAGATTTCTAACAGTTGTGCTTTGCGTCAGGCTAATGCCATCTAGGGCACTTAAATCATTAGAGAAGATTTCTCTAAGGTGTCGAGGGCCCAGCACAATGATCTCTGTCTTGTCTGAGTTAAGAAGAAGAAAATTTTTGGCCATCCATGTCCTAATGTCCTTTAGACACGCGTCTAGTTTAGATAACTGATTTGTCTCACCTGGCTTCATTGATACATACAGCTGAGTATCATCAGCGTAACAATGAAAATTAACGGAGTATTTCCTCATGATATCACCGAGAGGAAGCATATAAATGGAGAAGAGAATTGGACCTAGCACAGAGCCTTGAGGAACTCCGTAACTTACTTTAGTGTACACAGAGGACTTGTTGTTCACGTGTACAAACTGGTATCTATCAGATAAGTAGGACTTAAACCAATTTAAGGCAGTCCCTGCAAACCCGAGTAATACCTCTAATCTCTGTATAAGAACATCATGATCAATGGTGTCAAAAGCTGCACTAAGATCTAATAAAACAAGTACTGAGAGAAGTCCCTCATCTGAAGCTGAGAGTAGGTCATTAGTTACTTTAACTAGAGCAGTCTCTGTGCTGTGATGAGCTCTAAATCCTGACTGAAAGTCCTCAAAAAGGCTGTTGTCTTGAAGGAAGTCACATAGCTGATTAGCCACTACTTTCTCCAGGATCTGTGAAGTAAAAGGAAGGTTTGATATAGGCCTGTAGTTAGCTAATGTTCCCGAATCGAGGTTAGGTTTTTTAAGGAGAGGTTTGATTACAGCTACTTTAAAAGACTGTGGCATGTAGCCTGTTGATAGAGATATATTTATTGTCTCCAGCAGGGATGGACAAACTAGGGGAAGGACCTCCTTGAACAGTTTAGTTGGGATCGGGTCTAAAAGGCAGGTAGATGGTTTGGAGGAGGAGACAAGAGAATTTAGCTCCTGAAGGCTAATTGTAGAAAAATGATCTAACGCAGGTCTGACTACAAGTAATGGTACGGTAGGTTCAGGTGAAAGCAGGGAGTTGCTAATTTTATCTCTAATTTTAAGAATTTTATCATTAAAAAAGCTCATAAAGTCCTCACAGCTGAGAGCTAGAGGAATCACAGGCTCAATAGAGCTCTGACTCTGTGTCAGCCTGGCTACAGTGCTGAAAAGGTACCTAGGGTTGTTTTTATTTTCTTCAATTAGTGAGGAGTAGTAGGTTGCTCGAGCATGTCGTAAGGCTGTCATGTAGTTATTATGACTTTCCCGCCAAAGTATACGTGACTCCTCCCTCTTATTGGAGCGCCATATTCTCTCTAAATTACAGGATGCTTGTTTAAGTTCACGAGTTTCAGAAGTAAACCAGGGAGCTGCCCTCTGACGTTTAATAGTTTTTTGTCTCAGTGGCGCAATTGAGTCCAAAGTGGATCTTAGTAGACTGGCAGAGTCGTCAACAAGCTGATCCAGCTGAGAGGGGCTATAGCTAATATCACAGTTATCAGTTGGCCAAGTTATTAAGTTTAAGGCAGCAGGAATGGCTTCTTTAAATTTAGCCACGGCACCACTGGACAGATTTCTACTCTTCACAATTTTGTTACAAAACACAAAATCCTCTAAGAAGATGTTAAAAGTTACTAAGAAGTGATCGGATAATAAAGGATTTTCGGGAAAGACTTTTAGTCTATCAAAACCCTGCACTTAGTTGTTGGAGCTCAGGTGCAGGCACCCAGCAGGTGTTCTGGCGATCAGAGGCAGGCCAGGAGAGAAGTCCAGCCTCCACGGCTTCATGAAGTTGATGACACATCACTGTTTTCATCCAACCACTCACCAATGCAACCTACAAACCATTCTTTATCAAAAATGCTTGAAACATATTTTCTGGCTGTGATTCAGCATCATCCACCCCAGATGCCATCTGCTCCATGCTAGCAACAGTAAAATGAACATCAGTTGATATCCTTTTCATTTTCAGTGAGTTTGTTGAAATTGGGACCTTGTACCAGCGACCTTGGCTGCTTTTCTGAATCTCACTGGCAAGTAGGGCTGCTTGATTATAGCCAAAATGATAATCGTTATTTGATCAATATTGTTATTGTGATTATTTATTATGATTATTCATGTTAGAGAAAATATCTGTATTTTTATTACACTACTTTTAAACAAACAATATGTGAATAATTTTCAGTTTGTTGCTTTAATTTGGCATTATTGTGATATCATGTTATATTGCATTTATTAATTTAGATCTAAAATGACAAAAATGATGTGTTTACTTAGATAATAGGACAAAAATAACAGCCATTTATGTTAGCCTGTGTTATCAGTGTTATTACTGTCTTTGTTGTTGCTCAGTATTTTTCTAAAGGATCAGGTTTTCCCTGCATTGGGGAAATCATAAATATTTATGATCATCAGTTGGGATGGGGGTCAGAGGGTCTTCCCTGACATTTTTACACTTAAATCATTTCTTTCCTGCATTCTGGTCACTTTTTATGCACAATTTCATAACCATGAGGTAGTCTGATCTTTGAGGTGCTTTTTGAAATCTCATCAGTGTTTTTGAAGCTCATGTCACTTAAATAATTAATCAATTTTAATTTCATGTTAATCTTTAAATCTTTAAAAAATATCTCAGATGAGTTTGTAGTTACTGAATGAGAGAGAGAGAGAGTGAAGGAGGGAGAGACTGACAGCTATCACATCGCAGCAGACATGGTAAAAAAAAAAAACATCCTCCTGATACCTTTGTGTAAAAATCCCCCTCTTCAAAAACGAGGTCACATTTCAGCTGAATGTATCGTCTGCCTCGTTTCTCTCGTCATTTATGAAGGTTTATCGCTGACACGCCTCCGTTTTAAAAAGTTTGACTCTCCATCCTTCACCGCAGCTGCTGATGTTTAAAAGTAAGAGAGTTCATTAAAACATTGGCTGGATTAGCTCACAGCGAAAGATGCAGCGGCGTCCTGCTCTCCTTCAGCTGCAGGTCACACAGATGTCACATAGAGGTCATGAGGAGCACACATGACGCACGTTAAAGTTGGCAAGATGTAAAAAAAGAAGAAATGGTCAGTTAATGAAAAAAACACATTTTTGGAAGATAGTGCTAAAACATGCACAAATAACATCAATAAATGAGAGTTTAATGCAGGACAAACAACGAGTTGTTTGCTTTGTCTCTAAGTCCAGAGAGACGCTGGTGAAGACAAAAGAGCCACATGAGGCTCCGGAGACGACCCCTGGTGTAGGTGATGCCACTCTGGAGAAATAACTGCACAAAGGGATCACAGAGTTCTTGTCCAGTGTTTTGACAGTTTTTCAGCTGCCGTACTTTCTTCTCTAGACATGACTCGTTCTCATCAGTCCATCAAGTCGGAGTGACTTAAGGCTGCCGATGGAGGGTTGTTATTTAGGCAGCTTGAAAAAGCCTTAACCATGTGATCGCCCCCTGGTGGTTGGCTGACTAATGGTTGAGAAAGTGCTTGATTAGATATGCAGCACAGCCTGCATTTAAACTGTAAATATTGCCGGCGATTGGGTTAATTTAATCATGGCAGCCAAAATTGTGATCACGGTTAAAATTTGATTAATTGTGCACCTCCACTGGCAAGATAAAGTTTTCTTTTTCATTTTGGGTGACATCAGCCATTGATCTGTAGAAAAACTCAACTCCCTGAATGCAGGGCTGCCAACTTTTCAAAAAACCTTGCAGTGACATTTGGTGGAGTCAGCCAAAATTTTGACACATACACGGTAGAAGACATCCGACACAGAAAGTCTCATTTTGTGTTGGTACTATATAGCATTTAGAAGTAACAAAATGGTGCAAGTGCAATCAACTCAGGTAAAAGGTAAGACATAAAATAAAAATAAATGCTATATTTTTTGCTGTGTTGTCTGATACTTCCTCAAATGGCCCACATAGTGATAATAAACAATAACCATAATTATGTCATTGTTTCTTATAAGTCTATATCCTACCTGTCTGCAGGTTTGTTTATGCTCAACCAGCAACTCCAAGACCGGTGTTTTGCTCACCAAGAACACCACTGCAGCAGCTTTACAAGAACTGAAAGTTCTATACAAGTTCTAAAACTAGAAGAAATACTTTAATGAATAACCAAACTACATCAAACTATACTTCAGAAATGTTTTTATCAAACTGTCAACAAGCAGCAACAAAACAAAATCTGAATATGTCACAAACCTTAAACATACACAAACCTTTACAGTATTTCCCTGGCTTTTTTGCTTTGGGAATGGGGGTACCTGGGCATGAATGAGTGGAGTCCGTCTTTTGGGATCATCTATGTGAATCAGCTTGTTTGTTTGTTTATTCATTCATCTATCCATGTATATTAATATATTTTTTCTATCTATCTATCTATCTATCTATCTATCTATCTATCTATCTATCTTAATCATTTTTGTTACCTCCGCCATGGAGGTTATGTTTTTGTCGGCGTTTATCTGTCTGTCTGTCTGTCTGTTTGTTTGTTTGTGTTCAAAATAACTTGAAAAGTTCTGAATGGATATGGATGAAATTTTCAGGAATTGTCGGAAATGGGATATGGAAGAACTGATTAAATTTTGGGGGTGATCTGGATCACTGTCTGGATCCAGGAATTTTTTAAAGGATTCTTTAACATTGCCAGATAGGACCATTTTCACCAAAGTGGACTGAAGCTGCTTGGCAGAGGTCTGCGCTCTCAGAGTGCTTTTCTAGTTTATTATTCATTCATCTGTCTATTTATCCATCTATATTAATCAGGTTTTGTTCATTTATCTATCTATCTATCTATTAATCCAAATAAATCAGTTCACTCACCAAGTTCAGTCTTGTACACAGTGGTGTAGTCTGGTTTATTCAAGTGGGTATACTCTGACATACTCTGATGGATGTTTGTCCTCTTAGGGCCTCCATACACTTAAGACATTTTTGCCATGTTTTCACCTGATTTATACACCGTCCACTGAAAACAGCTCTGGGACCCACTTATGGGCCTCCACCTACAGGTTGAGAACCGCTGCACTATTAGATTGTATTTGAAGCTTGATCCTTCAAAGGCTGTTCTTGTGTTATAGAGAATAAGTGATGGAGGATACCTCAGGATAAATTTATCTATGAGAAAACAGTGAGTGAGTGAAAACAGCGGCTCAGCAAAACTACAGTACATAACAGTGGCCTCACCCTCCTGAAGATCTTTAGGTTCACTGAGGTAAACAGTACCTGTTTGTGTAAGCAACACTGATGCAGTAGGTAAAATGTGCCATCAAAATCAAGAGCATCAAAATGCTCATCAGATTATTACTCAAAATATTGTCACTCCCTGTAGTGTGGCAGTCACAGGACATTAGAAAAAAAATAATTCAGAGTGCAGGAGGAGAGAAAAACAGCTCACAGATCTGTTCTTTTTCCTGCTTTTACATGGTGGATATGTCCGAGTCTATGAAGCACTGATCTAAAGACCAACATCCCAGTCTCAGACTGTCACCTCAGATGCAATTGTTGACATCCACAGCTTTTTAAATCAATCTAAACATGTTTTGTTCACAAGCTATCAGGATCATATTTGAAGTTCAAGCCGTTTAACAGCATCTATTGCTATCGGACAGTCCAGTCAGATGGTGAAGCTAGACCATGTCCTCTGCAGGGTCTGTAAAAGTTAATCAAGGGTCTGAACCTGGTCCTGATCCACTTCAGGTAGCAGATGACAGATGAGGGGGCAGCAAGAGAGGCATGTGTCATTATGATCCCCAAAGAAGGACCATGTTACGGACACTGTGCTACACAAACAGGAAACACGCCTGGAAAATCCATGCTTATTCATGTATTCATTTCTTACCTTTCACTCTCACATTTTTGATGTTGTCATCTTATCCATATGTCTGTTTTTTATGCCTGCTGTGGTTGGGAGCATTGCTTAATAAATGAGAGATAACTTGTATTGTTATGGCTAAGTTGTGAAGTACACTGTTGTATGTGTTATCTGCCAAAAAAAAAAAAAAACTTTTACACAAACATATTCTGTATTTTTTCAGGCCAAACAAGTGTTTTACAAATATGTTATAATATCATCAATGGTTATGATTACTATACTTACTCTAAGTGAAGAAAACTATTTGAACAGAAGTATCATAATAAAAAGTAAGTGGTCTGTAGTGATTTAATTCCGTCTATTCAACCATGAAGAGATGAAATCTCTATACATATACAGTGCACAGCATAAATGAGTACACCCCCTATTAAAAGTAATGTATTAATCAATATCTAAATGAGCAAAAGAACAATTTCCTACATTTTGACAAAGCTAAGTTTAACATAAGATTTTTTTTTTACCATAAAATGATTATAATGGTAATATGATAACTAAAATTTAGCTTCCCCCCCCCCCCTTGATTGGGGTGTACTCATTTTTGCATCCTGATCTTAAATTGAGAAAAATACTTTCTTATGTGCCACTTAAAAAATCTTGTTTGCGTCAGTGGCTCACGTTTGGGGGAGTATTTTGTGGTATAGTATGCCACAGAAAATGTTGATTTGAAAAGATTTCTGACAAATCTGAAGGGGTGTACTCATTTATGCTGAGCACTGTATGTATGTATTAGGGCTGTCAAACGATTAAAAGTTTTAATCAGATTAATCACAGAGTTGCTGTGGATTCATTTTGATCAATCACAATTAAATATTTATTTTTAATCTGTATTAATTGTGTTAGGGTGGTTTGTTGCAATCTGGACGACGCGTTAGCCTAAGTGCTAGCAGGATCCCCGACTGATGCGTTAATGTGGTATTTCAAGCTGGAAATGCTTCTGTGAAAAGAAAACTCCTTCCTGCAGAGTGTGCATATAACTGCATGTCGGTCTACGGTTCTGTCTTGCGTTGTTTTGTATTGAAATTTCCCACCGAGAGGGCCACCGTGCTGTTTAGCATCTTCCAGTTCGAGTTGGTTAAAGGTTGTGATGACAGACAGGTTGCTCCTTCATGCAAAATAAATGTAGCATTCGGATAATGTTTAGCTGCTTTATTTTAAGAGTTGAGTGAAGGCAGGTCATTTCTGACTTGTGGGACGAGGAAAGTCTAGAGAAGGTTAAGACATCAAGAGGGTTAAGAGGAAATCCCTGAACAAGATGTGACAGCATGGTTTTACAGGTTTAAAGCTGTGTCTGGATCAAGGTGTCATGTTGTTGTTTCATAAATGTTCAAAAATATATTTTTACTCTTACCAATATGTTTAAGTTTAAAAAAATGTGAAAATTAGTTTTCTTTGTGAGGATTACAGTTGAACAAAGCTAGCAAGTTTCATTAATTTTTTAAAGCCCTAGGCCGTATCCAAGAACACAGTGAAAACCCAACAGGCTTTTATTTGAATAAACCAGCATGATGCTAACTTCTGCTTTGACTAACAAAAGTAAGTCATCCCTGCACCACCCTACACAGTTTAAGGATGCAACTAAAAAATGATGAACAAGCAATGGTCTCTCAAACTGGCAGAATCAACCATCATGAGTTGCTTATCAGCGCTTTATAAGCACTCAGATGGACAAAGGGAGCAACCACTGTGAAATGTGGAATACAAAGACTTTGTAAAGTTCATACTTGGGGGCCTTTTACTGAAATACAGTGGCCTAATGGGGCTGTCACTTTCCCCAAATATCAAAATTGATTGTTTTTCAAGCACGGGTAATAACTGCAGATATTTGGTTGTTAGCGTGTATGCTCATTAACCCCCTGGCCACACATTTCCGGTAGATCATTTTATCATTTACCTCTCCTGAGGCCCCATATTCTGGTGGTCTGCTGAGGAGGGCGTGGAGACACTGGGCTGAGCACTTGACAAGGCACCGAGTAAAAGTCCAACAAATAAGCACGCGGATCTGTCAGGGTGGGCTTGCTGCTCTGCACATTATCAACACAAAGTGGAGCCCAAAGTGCTTCCACATGGTGCTCCCATATATGTCAGGGTTGGTTATTGTCCACTCAGTGGCTTTGCTGGTTCTCCAGATCCTTGAGGTGTCTTCTTCATGTGCTTTTTCTGGAGGACATGATGCAGCAGTCTTTAAAGTCAAGAGAGCAACGAGTTTCACTGGGAGCGCCCTCTGCTGGATCAAGTGGTTCACCGCACCATGTGCCCTAATTTGCTGTTGGCCTGTTCATTTTAGATTTGAAAAAAAATTTGCACTTAAAGTATGGATTTTTACTCCCATGCTAGAATGGATTTTAAAGTATCAGTTATATGATGACAGCCCTATGGCCTGATGTGTTTTATAAAAGAGGAGTTTCAGCTTTTGAAATTGTTGTAAGTACAAGTCAACAAGTACATCTGTGACATGTGGTACTATAGTTTTATTACTCTGTTTAAAAAGCACACACTTAACATTTACAGTGTCAGTTTTTATTAAAAATATGGTTGATAAGTATATTTTTAATAAAAATTAGTTGTTATTTATCATTCCCTGTATTTTGATGCATCTGAATTAGGCTGGTCCAGCTGCTGCACAAGGTTGGGTGTACCCTGCCCCTCACCTAATTTCAGATAGGCACAAGCCCCCCCCCGACCCCAAAAGGGATAAACAGTATAGATGATGGATGGATGACGAGTCTTAAACATTCACAAAGAGCTTGTTGGTTAACGTGGTCATCAAGTGACCAGTTTGGTCTCCCTCATGACATGATAATCATCCACAGAAACAAGTGCTGTTTTATAGAGAAGTAAAGTTCATATAAAATGTCTTTGGATCAAAATGAGGAGAAGGCAGAGGTGCACTGCCAGGAGATTCGTCCATGCACATCATCTTTTGTTGATTTACTAAGAGCCTCCTGATGGTGGAATTTCCATGGAGTGCATTGAAAAGACGCACAGAGAGATGTGCATCGTGGTAAAAGCATGTCGGCAGAGAATTAATCAGGAACATTGAAAAGAGGAAGAGAATTAGCAGTGGGAAAACAAATACCTGCTTTCATACACAAAGACACATTAATAATGTATAAAGGTAATCACATCAAAGTGCACACAGCTTTAATGACATTGGTACAAGCCCCCTGAGTGCAGAGCTGATGAGATGTTTATTCAAAAGGCTCTACTCATATCTGATATATGGTAATAACTCATCAACTAATCAAATGCTCATATTTACTTCTGAACAGTCTGGAAGATTTAAAAAGTGATGACAGTGAACTAACAGGTAGAATACTGTACTACTTTATTTCTAAATGTTGTAAAGGGCTGTGCCTGTGGGGAATTCATGCTGGGTCTTGATTGAAAAAGTAGAATATCAGAATATAAATAAAAACATAAATAAAGGGAGAGCATGGTCTTCGTGGGCAACTGGCCACCTGGGGACCACATGTGGCCCTCTTACTGCCAAAATGCCAGTCAGTTTCAGATTTCTAAAACTTTAAAACATGAAGACAAAAATCTGCCACGTGTGTCTGTCTGATTTGCCTCCACAGTAAAATGTGCACAGGCAAAATGAATTACAATATGAAAAATCATGTATAATATTAGATAACTAGTAATTGTTTACCCATTTATATGAAATCAGTAGATATGATTTGTTGTAATTGTAAAGGTCTTTTATAAACATTACCAGATGCACCTTAGTAAGCAGTAGTTCATTGTATTGAATAATAACTGAAGTTGGTTTTATTTCATCTTTAGCTCCTCAAGGGGGTTATTCAAAGGCACATAGAGCAGGACACAAGTCAAACAGGGACAAATGACATCAGCATGGACTGTGCAAAGTATGCTTAGAAAGTAATAAAACATATTTGTGTATATATGTGTGTGTGTGTGTGTATATACATATATATGTATATATATACATATATATAAATATACACATATGTATATATATATATAATATATATGTGTGTGTGTATATTTATATTTATATATATATATGTATATTTACTGTGTATATATGTATGTATATATATATGCATAAATGTATATACTTAAAAATAAAAAAAATCTCAATATTTCTCAACATCCTAACTAAATATGTAAATAAATATCTAAAAAGAACAGAAAAAAGGTGGTGATGTGTCTCATTGAAGGAGCAGCAGAAAGTCAGGAGGATGTTCTTGTTAAATTCAGACAGTTCAAAAATAAGTTAACAAAAAAATAAGAAATAGCAGGCCCATCTGACAGAACATTACATCCTCCAATCATATTAACAGTGTAAAACCCGCCCTTACAGGTTGACAAAAATGTTGAATGATTGAAGCGCTGTGTTGGGTCGAGAGGAGGGCCAGAGGTGGTTTTCCTAACAAGGGCTTGATTGTGTGAGAAAATTAGCCCTTTGGAATTTGAGCTTATAGATAGTAGATAGTAGATTAGATTTATTGTCCCGGAGGGGAAATTCATTTTCACAGCACTGTACAAATTTAGAAACAACACAGTCAACAGCAAATTACACCGCTGACTGCAGAGCAGAGGCATTACAATGAACGCAGAGTTGTTGACAACATGGTGCCGCAAAGCGCTGAGCTGACCAATTACTTCAGAGTAGACGGGTCAACCAATAAGGGCGGACCTGGCCCACCAGGGGAAGTGTGCCTAAAAAACAGTCTGACAGTCATCAAAATGAATATATGAACCTGAAGATATGGACTCTTAAGTTACAAATCTAAAATGATTATTCTCAGACTTTTGGGCTGTTTTTAAACTCATAGTCCACCTGTTGAGCTGCTTCTTATAAACTTCTTAAAGGGATACGCCAACTTTTTTTCTTTTGGTGTCTTGCCTCACTCCTGAATCCATAACAAGCAGACACCATTCAATCAACCAAGGGTGTAGGTTTGATTTTGACTTTGGTGGGGACATAAAAGTGCTCCAAGGCAGCACCCCTGAAAGTTGATGTGTTTTACGTTTATGACCGTTATTTCATGCCATGTAGCAAACATGTCAAACATATCATATCACTAAATGGTTGCTGCCTTTCAACACACAAATACATGGATAATAAATGAAACTAGAAAAGCACTCCGAGAGTGAGACCTCCGCCAAGCAGCTTCGGCCCACTTTGGCGAAAATGGTCCTATCTGGCAATGTTAAAGAATCCTTTAAAAAATTCCTGGATCCAGACGGTGATCCGGATCACCCCCAAATTTTAATCAGTTCTTCTATATCCCATTTCCGATAATTCCTGAAAATTTCATCCATAACCTCCTTGGCGGAGGTAATAACCAAAACGTGTATCTCTTCTGCATTAAATTTAAGCTTTTTTTTAGTTATAATGTTATATACCCTTTGAGTAACTTACAATTTGCCTTCTAAAGAAGTCTCTTATGTCCAGTTTTTTCTTCATGCTTGCTGTGCCTAAATACTAAGCATACACACACGCATGCACACACACACGCACGCACACAGACACAGACACAGATACATGTTGATGTAAATGAAACCACTGTCAATGACCCAAGCAGAACAAATGCCCAACGTGTTAACAGCTTAGAGCGGCAGATGGAGCTCCTGGCCAACTAGCAACCACATCAGTGGGCGAGTCCAGGCGCGTTTTACAAGCTAGCGGGCTCCTCTCCTCTCCTCGTATCTACTGGTACCAGATGGAGGGACAGTGGGGATGGCCAATCACACATTAGCAAGAAACGGTAAAACCAATCGATGAGCGGTATTAGAGTAGAGGCGGGACTTTGTGTAACATAATGTGGCTGGCAGGGGAAACGTGGTGCTGCAGGGGGCCACAATGGCTGATGGGAAAGACAACGTAAAGAGTGATTTTGCATTAAAATGCTTGTGTTTTGTGTTTGGGACCATACGGTAGTGGCTTCATATTTTATAGGGACGTGTCCCTAGTGTCCCTACCCGATTCTACGCCCCTGCTTTCAACTGTGTGTGCAGTAACAAGGAAGAGACGGGCAGAGCTCACTCACCGCTAATTAGCTTAGCTCATACACTGGGAGTCAGTGGATAGTGTTAGCCTGCCTCTGCCTACAGTCATCAGATAAACTCTTCAGCTACTCTAAACAGTCCTGTGTGCTTGTTGTGAGTCGTGTTTTTACCGTGTTATCTTCTACTATCACCGTATTGTCTTCCTTAACAGAGGCTCCGCCTGTCTCTTTCTTATTACTGCAGGCACAGCCTAAAGAATGGTGTCTATCTGCTTGTCATGGACTCAGGAGTGAGGCAAGACACAAAAACAAAAGAAAAGTTGGCATATCCCTTTATAGTTAATCAGCCAATCCCATGGCAGTGACTAATTGCATTTAGGCATTTACACATGGTCACGATGACCTGCTGAAGTCTAGAGTATCAAAATGGAGGAGTGATTTAGTGACTTTGAACACTGCATGATTGTTGGTGCTTTGAGAACTTTAGAATCTGCTGATTGGCTGGGATTTTCCCACACAACCATCCAGGGTTTGCAGAGAATGATCTCAAAAAGAGAGAAAAATCTGAGTGGCAGTTCTCTGGGTATAAATGCCTTGTTGATGCCAGAGGTCAGAGAAGATGCCAGAGCAGTTTGAGATGACAGAACAGCAAACCAACTCAAATAACCAAGTATGGGGTGCAGATGGCCTAGTGGTTTAGGTCGCACCCCGTGAGGTTCGCCCTTGAGCAGGTGGCCTGGGTTCACATCCTGCCTGCGGCCCGTTTACTGCATGTCATTCCCTACTCATCCCCTGTACGCTCTCCTCTCTCTGATTGGGCATAAAAGCCCAAAAAAATAACAAGTACATAGACGACAATTTCTGAGTGCACAACTCGTGTCATGTTGAAGATGATTTGCCAGCAGCAGACCACAGAGGGTGTCATTCCTGTCAGCTGAGAACAGGGGACTGCGGCCCTGTCCACATGGAGACAAAGACGTTTTCGTTTTGAGAAAGACGCCATCGTTTCAAGAAATGTGTCCATCCACACGGAAACACTGAAAACACTGTAGTACATATGCCAGGCCTGTAGGTGGCGCTGTGACACTGCTGCAGACAGACACCAAAACCAGAGAAGAAGACATGAAGCATGCTCGTACATCATGAGAATTGTGAACAAACTCTGGCGTCTGCTGGTCTCTGTGTCCTCTTGTTACTCACGGTGGTCGTGAAGCAGAAGATTTTACTGTTAAAGCCAAAACGAGCTCAGGAGCTGCTGCAGCACCACTGGCCTCTTTATTCAGAGAGAATGGCCTTACTTAAACTATCAAAATTAATTTGTCCACGCAGAAACGCTTGGCCGGCGTTTTCAGATTCATCCACTCTGGGACCGGTTTTCAAAGACATGCGTTTTCGGGCATCAGAAACGCCGTCTGTGTGGACGACGTGCCTACACAACTAAAAACACCATAAGACTGCACCTGAGGCTACAACCTGAATGGACTCACAAACTTGGACAATAAGAGATTTGAAAATGTTGCTTGCTCTGATGGGTCTCCATTTCTGCTGCCACCTTCAGATGGTAGGGTCAGAATTTAGTGTGAACATGAGAGTGCCTTTGGGATGTGGTGAAGAGGTGGATTCACGTCATGTGTTCATGTCAGGAACGTTTCCAGCACCCTGTTGAATCCAATAAGGCAAATAGGAGCCAATCTTGAGCCAGCTGTACCTTATATAATCGCCAGTGAGTGTCTGATTTATGTGTTTATATCATACCCCCCCCCCCCCCCCCCCCCCCCCCCCCCATGCTCTTGGCCTCTGCTCAGGCTTTTCCACTGACTCTAAGGTGTGAGACCTTCTTTATCTTGATGAAGATGCATTAGTCCAGAAGTTTCTACAAAGACCAAACATGTTTGAGGATGTTGCTAAAACACGTAAGTTGATGTGCTGAGTTTGATTGAAAGCCTCCACATGTAAGCAGTGAGTCGCTGTGCTGTGGATTTTCGGGCGGCTTTAATGCAGAGTATTTCTTCTTCGTCTTCATTCCCTTCACGTCCTGCAGTGAAGGCAGAATCCATTTCAGCCCCCACACCACGGATCGTATCTCCCCTCTCATCACTCAGTCGTGCGTTGCAGCTTTTAATGCATTTTTCTGGGATTTTAAACAATTAAGTTGGTGCAGCCCGTGACGCGAGCAGAATGGGATCCATGCGCTGCGCCGAAAAATGCGCAGCTCTTCAGACGACGTGCCCGTGTTGCATGACGCTCTCTCTCTCTCTCTCTCTCTCTCTCGGTAAAGGTGACCGTGTAGCTCCGCTCCCTGCTCTTCTTTTGCCGTCCTTACATTGAGCCGCAGCGGAGGGGAGACGAGCTTTGACGCAGATCTGCTCCACACTTTCCTGTGACTGCTGGGATATATTCTGCGGACTGGGGGGTGGGTGGGGGGTCCGCGTGTTGACATGTGAAGTGCTCGGCGACGCTTTCTTCACACACCAGCCTCCTCTCTCTAGGTGAGCGTCCGCACCTATAGGCTGTTTTTCTGAGGCTGCATTTGCATCCACAGTCGTCTTCTCTCACCTCGCCGCTGAAGCTTGGATGTTGGACAAACGACGCGCATGCGTTGCTGTCGGAATAATTTTGCGGGTTAAGTTTCATCGCTGAGATCTTGTGTGGAAGTCCGAGGAAGGATCATAATGTGGAGGACTGTGGAGAGGGGCTGCCGGGGGACCTGCTGTTTGCTCCTGCTGGTGTGTGTGGTGTTCGCGGCTCAGAGGTGAGTGTGTCATGTCTTATTTCAGAGCCGATCTGCGCCTGAATTCTTCCTCTGAGCATCACATCTGTCTTCCTCCTCAGTGCCAACGAGCCCAGCAACATGTCATATGTGAAGGCCACCGTGGACAAGCTGCTCAAGGGCTATGACATCCGTCTGAGGCCTGATTTTGGAGGTAAAGCCCCCTCATGCAGTCTGCTGTGTTCATGTGGTCATCATGCAGGGGCGACTTTAGACATTTGGAGGCCCATGGGCAAAGACGAAGGCTGCACATTGAAAAGAAAACTCTGGCACTAATTATATCCTCACTAAGTATGACATTACATCAACCAGGCCTTTGTCTAATATATCAAATAGGTAGAATAAAATTATATATGAGAGAAATGAACGTCAGCCACGATTTATAAGTATGAAACAGGAGGACACTCATCATAATTAATGCATTCTAGCCATCTAACAGATTAGATAGAACTTAATTCATCCCTTGGGAAGACTCCTTCAGGGCAATTAGGATTCCAGTAGCATTGAATAGTACACAGGTAAAAAAGAACACAGGATATCAAAATTAAAAAGTAAAAACCACTTGCATTTTAAGATAAATAAATAAAATAATAATATTAACAACAGTAATCTAAATAATAAATAAATAAAGATAAATATAAAAATGTTCAGATACCGGCTGGCTGCTGCTCCTTCCGGTCTTCTGTCTTCCTGTTACTTCTCATCCCCCTCAGTGAGGAGTTGTACAGTCTGTTTTTTTTTTTTTTTTTTTTTAATTGTTGCCATGAGAACATGTTTTGTATAAATTGCTGCTGGACAGTTAAGCAGGACCTAAACAGACATAAATAAAAAGATTAAACAAATACAATTTCAAACATGGGAAAAAGTAATGGAATAATGTCACATCTTTTTCAAACCAATTTATGATATAATTGTTCAGTTTTCCTAAAAGGAACACAAAACCCCCAACTGGATGTTTTCTTTTAAAGCCATTTATGCAAAATTTTGCCATAGTCTCATCCACTTTCACATTTACTCTTGTTTGTGTTGACAGGCTTTCATGATAGGCACGTGTATGTGCTGTGTTTTATCTCACTGCTCCGTTTACCCGTAAACTTTGTCTGAATTATGAGCTTCAACAGGTTTGGTCGAGATTCATGTCCCGCTCTCAGAAAAAAATATGAAAGCCTCATTCTTTAGATTTGTGGTGCAGATTTGTGAGATGTGCAGCTCATGCTGGCAGTCTGAAAGTGTGAAAAGACCTTAACTCCAGTCTCTTCCTCCATGTTGGTGCTGCAGACAGCTCTGTCGTTGTGAGTGAGCGGAGGGTTTAACTGTTTATTTTTTTGTTATTTTTTGGTGTTGCTGTTATGGAAAGGAAAAAGCGGAATCACACAGTCAGGAAAAAAATAACCAAAATGGTAACACGATTAATGCTTATTTAGCACAACTAGATCCATATAAATGACACTGTCTAAACGTACATCTTGTTTGAAGATATGTTGATTTTTATTAAAATATGCCAGCATCTTTACTGCATTTATTGCAGGTATTACAGGATTAAATTAATGCAATTTAGCAGGAGGGATCCGTGCTCTAAATACCTACTGATGCTGTGACAAATTGGATCCTGTGTTTGAGTGTGAGCCTGAGTACAAGACATTGCCCAGCCTTGCACAGAAATATCTTGCTGCAGGTCATTATTCCATGCAACTAAATAAAAAGAAAATATTCTTCAGAAGCTGACAATTACACTCCTGATCAAAAGCTTAAGACCAATTGAAAAATTGCAGGAATTTGCATTTTGCTGTGTTGGACCCTAAGAAGGTTCCAAGTAGAGCTCTAAATTGCAAAAAGAAGAAATGGGAGTGACAGACAAAAGATTTGAGTAAATAATTTATTTAAAACTGCATTTGAAGTCAAACATGCCTTTGTCAGCTGATCAAAAGTTTCAGACCACAGCCTTTAAAAGCCAAAACCTTCGCAAAAATGTGGATTCAATGTCATTTTCTGTCAGGTGTCCACACTGTCATGACCTCCTGATGGCAAAGGCGATAAAGCTTTCCCTTTTTGAACACGGTCGATTGATGAGCTGCATAAGCAAGGCCTCTCACAGCGCCCCATTGCTGCTGCGGTTGGATGCAGGAAGACAGTCATTTTAAACTTCTTAAAGATCTTGAGGGTTATGGGACAAAAAAGTCAAGTGGTAGACCCAAAAACATTTCACTGGCCCTGAGCAGGAGGATCTGATTGGCTGTCCATCAAGACACGGGACAATCCTGAGCCCAAATGGAGGTTGTTACTGGTGCCGACTGCAGTCCAATAACCATCAGACGGCATCTGCCAGAGAGGGTTTAAGAACAAAGATGCCTTAAAAGACCTCGAGTCCTTCAACGCCACAAAACTGCCCGTTTGGAGTTTGGAGCAGAGCACCAAACATGGGACACTGAAAGGTGGAAGAAAGTTTGATTCTCTGATGAGTAAAAATGTAACCTTGATGGTCCTGATGGCTTCAACGTTACTGTCATGACAAGGAGATCCACCTGAGATGTTTTCTACACGGCACAGTGGAGGGGGCGCCATCATGATCTGGACTGCTTTTTCCTTCAATGGAACAACAGAGCTTCATGACTGAGGGTCCTGGTCTGTGTGGTAATGACTGAGGGTCCTGGTCTGTGTGGTAATGACTGAGGGTCCTGGTCCATGTGGTAATGACTGAGGGTCCTGGTCTGTGTGGTAATGACTGAGGGCCTCTGTCTGTGTGGTCATGACTGAGGGCCCTGGTCTGTGTGGTAATGACTGAGGGCCCTGGTCTGTGTGGTAATGACTGAGGGCCTCTGTCTGTGTGGTCATGACTGAGGGCCCTGGTCTGTGTGGTCATGACTGAGGGCCCTGGTCTGTGTGGTAATGACTGAGGGCCTCTGTCTGTGTGGTAATGACTGAGGGTCCTGGTCTGTGTGGTAATGACTAAGGGCCCTGGTCTGTGTGGTAATGACTGAGGGCCTCTGTCTGTGTGGTAATGACTAAGGGTCCTGGTCTGTGTGGTAATGACTGAGGGTCCTGGTCTGTGTGGTAATGACTAAGGGCCCTGGTCTGTGTGGTAATGACTGAGGGCCTCTGTCTGTGTGGTAATGACTAAGGGTCCTGGTCTGTGTGGTAATGACTGAGGGTCCTGGTCTGTGTGGTAATGACTGAGGGCCTCTGTCTGTGTGGTGATGACTGAGGGCCTCTGTCTGTGTGGTAATGACTGAGGGTCCTGGTCTGTGTGGTAATGACTGAGGGCCCTGGTCTGTGTGGTAATGACTGAGGGCCCTGGTCTGTGTGGTAATGACTGAGGGTCCTGGTCTGTGTGGTAATGACTGAGGGCCCTGGTCTGTGTGGTAATGACTGAGGGCCTCTGTCTGTGTGGTCATGACTGAGGGCCCTGGTCTGTGTGGTCATGACTGAGGGCCTCTGTCTGTGTGGTAATGACTGAGGGCCCTGGTCTGTGTGGTAATGACTGAGGGTCCTGGTCTGTGTGGTAATGACTGGGTGTTTCAACAGGACAACTCTGCAGTTCACAGTGCCTGTCTGACAAAGGACTTCTTCAGATGAATATTGTCTCTCTTTTGGACCATCCTGCATGTTCCCCTGATCTCCAGTTGTCCAATCTAGAACGTCTGGGGATGGGGGGCAAGGGGAGATGACAAAAAATGGACAGTTTCAGTCACTGGACGCCCTCAGTCCTTTTTTTGATACTTTTATTTCCGTTTTGATGGGTTTTCTTTTTTTTTTTTAGGTCTTTTTTTGTGGTCTTGAAATGTTCATCAGCTGATGAACAGCCTATTTCAGTTTAATTGCTGATTTTCAATAAATTGCTTTCTCAAATTTTTTTGTCACTTGCTCCCTTTTTTTTTAAGAACCTTCTTAAGATCCAACAGTGCAAAATGCAAATTCTTGCGATATTTCAAATGGTCTTAAGATTTTGATGAGGACTGTGTACTATAAATCTTTGATAACTGTCCCCTGCCCTTTAGCTTCCTTACCCTAAAATCCCCTTTAGTCGGCCAGGATTGTTTTAATTAAGAAAATATGAAGCTTCTGCTAACTGCTGTTATAACCCTAACACAAGGGGTTTTCACTTAACTTGCACCTTGGTTCATCCATTGTTTGGACATCATGTCACATCTTCCTGGTTTGGTTTGGTTTGGTTTAGTTTGTAAGTCTATTATACAGGGGCCATTGCATGACACAACTGCTGAGCTGGACACAAAGCTAATTTACACGTGTGGCCCCTGGGCAGGAAGCTGAAATTACAGAATACAATAAGTAAAACAATTCACATTTAACAAACTCCAGGTCACATAGCATTGTCTAAAATTGCAATTTCTCCAAATGGGGGCTTGGCAGCTTCAACAAATGAGCCTCATGTCACATTGTTTGAGTGTTTTTAAGGAATGGGTTGTATGTGCATTTTGAAAGTATAATTCAAGTGCACTGGAGGATTTCATGCACCCTTTTCCTTCTCCGCACATGCTGGTGCATCTGTGTACAGATATAATAAATGGCGGCTCAAAGTTGAGCGGCTTCTTGTCAGGGAGTGCCAGACCTCCACGCTTGTGCCAGTAGCCCTGTTTGTGCTAAAATGTGCTGTTGTGATCATTAACATCTCGCTCTCATCTCCCTCACAGGTGCTCCAGTCGACGTTGGCATGAGCATAGACATTGCCAGCATTGACATGGTGTCTGAAGTTAACATGGTGAGTCCATTTCCTATTTCTCTCTTCTTTCATTGCACTCGTGGGCAGATTTAATCATCAAGCAGGAAAGACCCCTCCTCCCCCATTACAGGGTCTATTTTTTAATTTCTCTTAAGTAATTTAGGCTGTGTTAGGAGTTTACTTTTAATCTTTTATTGTTTTCTAATAATTAAATGACTTTTTTTCCCACAATAAAACAGCTTAAATCTGTGATAAAATTGTTTCAGTATGTTTGCAACTCCTATAAAAGTGGGTTGACCTGTGCAGGAGCTCCATGTGAGCTTTTATTGTCTCTGAAAATAAAAGAGGGGGCTCATACTTTGAGTCTAATGTTCCAGTTGGAGGGGTATTTTGTTGATCCCAGATAGTTTCCAGGTCCTTAAATGGGTCATTGTGTTCTAAGACAGGGAAAGGCCAGATCACTTGCCCCTCACTTTCACCTAATTTTCCAAATATTGACAACTATGTCATGAAATTTCTACGGTGCCGAGATTTTTCTTGAAATTTTTGAGCAGTCTTTGTTATGGATTAATATTTGCTCTTGTACATATTTGTTGTTTAAAAAAGTGGGCTGGGCTATGAGCTCCTTTCCGATTTCATCTGCTTTTCCAATCTGGCCTATTTGTGCAGTTTCAAGCGTGCAGAACTTTGCTTTAGCGTTTTTGTCCGGAAGATAAAAGTGTTGAGACCAGAAGTACACTCTAACATTAACTTAGGCACTAGAGAAAAAAGGAGATTCCATCAATTTCTTTACTTACAAAACACATTAGATTTGAGATTGCTTGCAATTCTCAAAATGTTGAAAAGAAATGACATCTTTTGCGGGTAATTTGCTTCTGTTGGTATGGAGGTTAAATAAATGCCATGGCAATGTTTGGGTAAGTGGGGTGGATGAGAAGCTTTACCAAATATCACCAAGAGGTGTACAATATCATCTACAATCACAGGATTGTCAGATAATTGCCTTAAAAAATGATGATTTACATCAGCAGTTCTGACGCTCTCTGCCAATATATACTACTGATAGGCCTTTTAATGAAGTGTGTGAAGTGTTTGATAGTTGATTTTAATGTAAAAGTATAAGCTCAATAGAAACATTACATTATTCTGTGTGCACATGTTACGTATCTTGTTCTTACTGTTAATGTTTGAATACATTATAATGTAAGAGAAATACAAAAAAGAATACTTTCAGTTACTTCCATAAGGGCTGTCAGAGTTTTAGAGTTTCACCCCACGGTTATCATGGCCAAAAAGTCTCATAACAATATTATCATGTTATTTATATTCTTAGAAAATCGATACTGTAAGTCAAAGTACTCCACAGCCTTATTATTTTCTCTGTACTTTGAAAAAAAACAATATTAAAATAGTCCACAAGGAGTTGGAGGGACTGCCTGCAACCATAACTGGACAAAAAATGTGCAATAAATGAGTTCAGTGACTCAGAAAAAGGGCAACCAAATAATGGAGCGGAGGATTGTAACAAACCGTGGTTTTCATTTAGTCATCATTCATCCATCCATCATCCATACTGCTTACCGGTCATGGAGGGGTGGAGCCTATTCCAGCTGACATTGGGCGAGAGGTGGGGGTACACCCTGAACCAGTTGCAGGCCAATCACAGGGCCATGTAGAGAGACAGACAACCATTAACGCTCACACTCGTTCCTAATGTCAATTTAGATGCAAACTCCACACAGAAAGGCCCTGACCGACATTGGGATTGAACCAGCAACCTTCCTGCTGTGAGGCACGTGCTGGACCTGCTGCGCCTCTGTCGCCCTCTCTCATAAACATCAGTCTGTTGTATCTGCAGCTGATGGGGTGCCTCCTTTATCTCCTTTAGCTTCTGTTGAAAAACACACACCAGTTTCAGCCCTGCTGATGCTCGTAATTATGAGCATAGACTTTTATTATGTGGTGTTTTTGGAAGTCTAATGTTGATGAAGCTTTACGTGCTTAAGTTAACCTGTGAGTTTGTAACGTATGTTAAGAATTTATTTACAAGAGATGTAATCTGTTACATATTTCAATAATATGTGTTAAGATATAAGTAAAGAGTTTTAGTTAATAAAAAGACAGATGGATAATTTCAGTTGAATACGTTGTATCATTTCATGGTGTGATGAAGAGACATTGAAAGAGGACAATACAATTCCCACAATGCTTTAGTGGACGGCGGCTGTTACGTGATGACGAACTATAAAGTGAATGTGGTGACTGATTAAGTTGATTGTCTCTCATTGTGAGTTGCCATATGCCATGTAAGGTTTTTGCCCCCTTTTTCATTCACTAAAGGAGAGCATGAAATCTCGCTTCGTCATTTTTGCTTAGTTGTGAGGTGAAAGATACAACAACATATTCCAGCAGCATCTATGGATCATTTTCAACTTGATTCATTTAGACATGGGTTTAAACTCACAGCTAATCTGTTGTTGTAGCTGTTTAAATGCAGATATAACGGCTGCAACCCTGGATTAATCCACATCGATATGTTCCAACACATAGTGTGCCCTCAAGGCTCAAAAGATGGACACCAAAAACTCTGCAGAGTGAACATGTATTCTTTTTTGTCAGTGTTATTCACAGACATCAAACTTGCAGCAGAGGAGGGAATATGGGTGTGAGGGTGTCTCTGCTTTGCATGCTGTTTATGTCACAGAAATCCCTCCACTGTGCTGCTTTTGTTGTTAGTGAGCGTGGCTGGAAGGTCGAGCAGTCGTCCGTTATGAAGTTAGTCACACACCGTTTGCCTGTTATTGCTCAATATGGTCGTATGGTTGTACCACACCAGTATAAAGCCACAGCTCTTGTTTCTATATATCAGTACTGGTATCTGTATAGGCTAAAATGAGTAAAAATATATTAGCAAAAAATACAAAACTGTGCAAAATGATTTTGAACTTTGGCTACAGACCAATAGTTACACGTCTCTGCGCTGAGAGTACAGCAGTGAGTAAAAGAGGAGGGCTGGGGTGATTGTGGTGTGGTTTGTAGAAACCTTTGAAGCAAGGGTCAATATCTAATCAGTTTATTAATGGGTCAGAGTGGAGTGTTTATCCGATGTTTAAAGAAAATCACTTGTTGGATTCTTGAGATTCCACTTTTCCAGGAGTCCAGGTAGATGAATAGTTGATTTACACAAAATGACACTGATGTGTAACGTATGTGTGATTTCAAACAAGCATCATGCTGAAACATTTGCTGATGCAGGATAACGCTGATGTGATTGATATCGTCCAACAGAAAAACTACTTTTTCTACAGAGTCAGTGTAGGTTCTCAGTCAGCCAAGGTCTCTTCAAAGCTGGTGACTAATCGTCTTGGGTGTCTTGCAGACGTTTGTCCTCTTTTCCAAAACCCTTCCTCAGTTCTAAAGGTGACTGCTAGAGCTGAAAGATTAGGCTTGGCTCACCATTTGCCTGCAAATGGTAATAGTGGACTGACTTATGCTTATATATCACTTTTCTAGTCTTTTTGACTACTTAAAGAACTTTCACATCTCAGATCACATCTACGCATCTGATGGTTCTGAGTTTCTACGTAGGTTGTCCCTCAGTATTAGCTAACACATCATCGCCCGTTAATACCCATTTACACGCCACGAACACAGCAATCGATGTAACTTTTGGTCAAGTGTTTTACCAAATGATACATAGTTATGTGACAGTTGAGCTGGCCTCAAACCCTAAACCTTCCATCTGATGGTAGAGCTTACTACTAGACTAAGCCACCGATGCCCAAAGTCTTTTCAACAACCATGGGTCGTTGAGCTTGATGCACCTAGATTTCTCCAGGTTCATGGACGTACTGTCCCGTAACAGTGCAGAAGGCTCTTTTGCTCATCAAGTCTAAAGTGTTGTTTACATGACTCCGTTTTCAGCCCAAAACGAAGAGTTTTCATTGCATTTTCGCCTCCCGTTTACACGAGAACTGTGCCTGGAGTGCCTGAATCCAAACTTTTGAAACCAGGGTCCAGAGCGGAGAGTTTTAAAAAAGTACCGCAGCCCGGCTTCATGTAGACGGGATTCAGCGTTTCAGGGTCAAATGCTGACGTCACCCCATACGCAGTACTCTTTCACATGAAGGCTGCGTGCACATATCGGGGACAGCAGCAGCTTCGGCCGTCTACTGAGTAACATGTGCAGCTTACCGTGCTAAGTTTGTTATCCAGACAAAACTATCCAGACAGATTTGTTGTCAAGACGAGAAACTCCTGCGTCTCCGTGCGTCCACTCGCCATTGTTGTTTGTGAAAAGTTTTTCTTCTTCGTACGTGTGTTGTAACAACGTTGTGTCTCTGCAAACCTACATCGCCATCTACTGGACTGATATGCAGATTGCTTTTGAAAATGCAAAGAAAAAACCTTTGCATTTCTGGTGAAAACAGCTCCGTGTAAACAGGGCCTGAAGGAACAGGAACAAGTACGAAATTATGAGGCAGCCATTTTTTTATCAAAGTGTGTTTTCCTTTAGCACATCCTTCAGTTATTTCAATCCTTAAAATAGACAAAAAACTCAAGATGTCAAAAATGGTCAGGATGCCACACAGGACTCATCATTCAGGGGCGTGTTCCTGCTCTGTGAATGTGATTGAAGACATTCAGACAGTTTTCTGCGTCCTTGTTTTGCCGCGATGTAGATGGCTGTTTAAATTTCTGAAGGACAGATGGGTGATAACTGGTGTTTTAGACCTCCTCCTCTGTTTCCAGGTCTTCATATTTGTCTCATGTATTCAGAGGACATGTTAGTTAAACATCTGCTGTTCTGTCTCTCTGTTTGTGGCATCCCGTGTTGTTTTAATTGGTTAAGATGTAAAAATGTCTGCTGAGTTGCCAGCCTTTATCATTTAAGATAAATTTAGATCTAGACCTTCACATCTGATGCTCATAATGTCTAGATTTTGAGGCCCTAAGAGCACGAGGCCCCAGTCAGTGCCTACATTTGCCCAACACTTAAACCACTGGTGGGTTCACTTACAGAGAAGAGTCTCTAAAAACAAATGCAGAGGTTTTGAAATTGGTGTCAGTGCAGTTTGCTGGTGTTCTTGCTGCAGCGCTGCTCCTGAAGGAAGCTAAAAAAGACCCCCTCCTCTCATCCTCATCCTCCTCCTCCCCCCTCCGCTCCCCTTTTCAGCACCATGGAGAGATCCGCAATGTGTCAAAGCCAATCCGTATGCATCAAGTACTTCCCCTGTGGTGTCACAACCGGCGGAGGCAGAGTATTAACAAGACAGAGACAGAGAGCGAGGGAGAGGGAGGCTGTTTAGGGAGTCCGAGCACACGTTTGCGGTCTCAGCATGCGAGCAAGAGTCAGAGCAGCTCTTGCAGCAGCGTTGATCTGTCGAATGTTCGGTCAGACAGACGGACTCTACAGCTGTACAAAAGCAGAGAATAAAACACATCTGTGAGCGTGTTCTGTGCGTTATTTTGGCCTCAATGCAGTAATTACATAACAGCTGTCAGTGAGTCAACGGGAGGAGAGGGAGCCCAGTGGAGCAGAGTGTCTGCAGAATCTGATTCGACCATTTAATACAGGCTATCGATGCTGCAGCCAGGGAAGGATACACACTCCCACACACATGCACACGACTGCTGGCACCATGTGAGATCACACAACATGTGTGTGTGTGAGGGAGAGACTCGGGCTAACATGACTCAGCACATGCTGCTCCTATTTTTACCTCGCCAATGCTCCGCTGCAGCTTTACATTCAGTGTTGTCTGTTTTTATTTTATTTATATAATAAAGTCTCTTATTAGATATCGTCTTTGAGCACTTCAGAGCTGCTTTGAAGCTCACATGCTGAGGCTATTTTTAGGCTCTGCTGAGGAGCTGCTTAGAAAGTTCCAGAATATTTTAACTTGATCTCCAGTATTGACACGATACATGGAGTTTACAGTAATTTACTGTGACATGTCCCTTATAGATGGTGTTGGGCTGTACTTGTAATATACAAGTGTAATAATAAGTGTAGTAAAGGATTACAATTTCTAAAAATATAATAATGTTAGTTGCTAGTTAAATCACTGCAGTGGGCAAGCTGCTTGTAAAATATAGTAAGCTAGGTAAGTAGAACGAGCTAAAAGCTAGACCCTGGTGAGAAGAAGCAAGTTAAGTTACAGTAACATGACAGAGGCAGCCCACTACATTTGAGCAACTTTAATTTATTAAATGGATACATAAATATATATATATGTGTGTATATATATATATATATATGTATATAAAATTGATAATGATGAAAGTGATAAAAAAATTAATAGCAATAAATACTGTAAACATTATCGTTGTAATTTTGCTACTATTCTACAACTACTTTTATTATTATTATTAATAATAATAATAATATCATCAATAAACCATGTCTTCTGACATTCATTTTTTTTAACCTGACTTCTTTTATGATATATGCTTCTTATTCATTGCAATTCTGTCTTTTGCTTTAATAAAATGTTTTGAACTGTGCAGCTCAAATCGGTGTGTGCTCTTAAAAATAACCATTTCAATGTACTCCACCCATCCATTATCTGTACTGCTTATCACTTTCATTGTTGCAGGGGGTTGGAGCCTATCTCAGCTGACATTGGGCAAAAGGCAGGATACACACTGAACTGGTCGCTAGCCAATCGCAGGGCCACATAGAGAGACAACCAAACAAAATCATACTCAAAGGGCAATTAAAGACACCAATTAACCAAATGGGCATGTATTTGGTCCGTGGGAGGAAGCCAGAGTGCCCGGAGAGAGCCCACGCATGCAGGGAAGAACATGCAATCTCCACACACAAAGGCCCTGATTGACATGGAATTAGAACCAGCAACTTTCTTGCTTTGAGGCGCGTGCTCTACCTGCTGCCCCACTATATTGCCCCTTTTCTTACTAGTTTAATTACTTTTTTGCATGGACCTCATAAAAAATAGTCTGATTAATGTAAATTAACTGAAATTAACACATTTCTAGTTCTAGTTACTCATATCAGTTTGGGTTCCTGTGTTTGCTTAACAAGCTAGAATACACTGCCTGGCCAAAAAAAAGTCACCACCTGGATTTAACTAAGCAAATAGGTACGAGCCTCCAATTGGATAATTACTGCATGGGCAATTATCTTTCAGCTGGCAACAAGTTATTTTTGAGCTTATATAGCGCTTCTAGTTTATCTGACAGCTCACAGCTCTTTTACACTGCACATCACATCGACCCAGTCACTTCCATTCAATCTCACATTCACTAACTGATGGTTCTGAGTTTCAGTTATCTGTTGGTGTTCGCTAACATGTCCTCGTCCTTTCATACATCTACATGCCACTGACTCAGCAGTAGGAGCAATTTGGGTTTGGTGTCTTGCCACACTGACATATGACAGCAGAGCTGGGCTCAAAGCTGCAATACTCGGATTGGCCTTCTCCTAGACTGAGCCACTGCAGACCGTGAAAGTGTTGTCCTTTCGTGGGTGCAGGGGCCCCATGAAAAGACAACATATGGGGCCACACCACAACAGCTCAAATCGACTCAGAGAAATTGGTCTGTTTGAAAGAACACCTGATGATTAAATAATAAACTAAAGACAATAACTCTCAATCTTTTTTTTACAGCATAACAAATGTTATATCAAGTCGTGATATATATATATATATATATATATTTTGTCTTTTTTTTAAAATCTTTTTTTTTTTTTTCTTCTCCAAACCCAACATGTCTATATGGTTGTAAAGGTATTTATTATTGAGGTATAATCAATAACAACAATGGAAAGAGAGGTCAATCTAATATTAACATTAATATCTATAATAATGAAAAAGTGGAGAAGAATGATGTTGATATAGCAGCATCTAGCTGAACTGCCATTAAATTAGGTTTATTGAATTTAAAAATGAGAGTTTGGGCTCGAATTTCCTGGCGCAACTCAGGGTGGCTCAGCCTGGCACACTCCACGCAGTGGTAATTTTGTCCGGCGCACCGCTGTGCGCAACCAATTTGGCAATTTGGTAGACCGGCTGGGCCGAGATGGGTGTGACGGCGCACCACGGGGAGGTGTCGACAGATTCAGCTTGATGCAGTGACAATTTCGTGCCAAAAAACCACACGGAAGGTGCGCTGATAGCTCGCCAGCTCCAACCTGGTCTATTCTGGGCGCAGGAGAGGCGCACCCTGTGCAGTGGTAATTTGGCTGACAGGCGCACAGTGCGCACACATCACCAAAACCTCACAGGCAGGTATCCAGAGTGTCAGGCACATTTCAATGCAATAAACAATCACAGCAACCACTATTTAATGTAACCATCTGAACCAGCACAGACATTTGTATCTATATTAATTGTCCCGTCACATCTGATGTCAGATCAGAGACGTTTGTCATAATGGAAACTCAACCTGACGGCAGCTGGAAGAGTGACGCAAACTAACGAGTTCACATCTCTCAACCAACCACAAACAGCCACATCATCCGATATGGAGTATCCGGCTTCTCTCATCTCATGAAATTCTAAAGAAAAGAAAAAAGAGAGAGACGCTCGCTGAATAAATGTAAGTCACTCGGTGTCTTAAGGATTTACCTGTGATTGCCCATATTTCTCTGTTTTAATCTTTATTCTTAACGTGATCTAAAAAGATGGAGTACATTATTGCAAGGAGGATGAGGAGGAGATATCGGGGGGAATATTTCACCAAAGGTTCTGCTATTTGGCAATGATGCCTACACTTGAGTACCATCAGCATAACAATGAAACTTGATAGTGTTTCCTCATGACATCACCAAGGGAACGCATATACAAAGAGAAAAAAATTGACCTAGCATACAACCTTGAGGAACTCAACTTAGGTGTGCACAGAATACTTATTGTTTTTATGAACTAACTGGTATTGATTTGATTAATGGGATTTGTACCAATTCAAATCAGTCCCTGTAATCCCAAGTACTTCATGTAATCTCTGTAGAAGGATGTGGTGATCTATGGTATCAAAAGCTGCACTGAGATTTTACAAGTCAAGCACAGAGAGAAGTGCAGTGTCTTTGGCTAGGAGTAAGTCATTTGTCACTTAAACTAGAGTAGTCTCTGTGCTATGGTGAGCTCAAAATCCTGACTGAAAGTCCTCAGACAGGTTCTTGCCTTGAAGAAAGTCACAAGCTGATGAGCCACTACTTTCTCGAGGATCTTTGCAGGAAATTGAAGGTTGCATGTAGCCTTGTAGTTAGCTAACAAAAACCCTGAAACCCTACCCACAGGTAGGCTTTTAAGAAGAGGGTTGATCACAGCTACTGTCTTAAAAAGTCTTAAAAGCATTGAATTTATGAATTTGGAATTAATACCATAAAAAGACTTGAAAAAGTCTTGAAATTTGATATCTGGGCCTTAAAAAATGTGCTGTATGTAACTTCTCTAGGGCCCTGTAAAATTCGCGATCACGGAAACGCGGACGGAATCACGGAATTAGACATTAAATACAGAATTCAACATAAATACGGAATATCACGGAAACAGCCGACATTTTAAGTGTGTGTTTTTTTCTGAATAAAAAGGAACGTATCTCTCGGGAAAATGTTACAGGGGATCACTGAGGCTGCAGACAATGCACGCTTCACTTCCTGTCCCCCTCCTCCCTCCCTCATTAACGATGACAACATGTCACAGCGGCTGTCTGAGACACCGGCTGACCCTGCATGCACATCAATAGCAACCTGTGCATCCTCAGCGTCAAGCTGCCTTTCATTTCAATGATTGTTGGCATTGAGGGGCGACGAGCGGCGCGACGCGAGCGACACAAGCGAACTCGAGCAGCACGTAAAAGAAGCTCTGAAACTCCTGGCTAACTCCAGAGTACAGGGCAGAGCAGTTTGCCAACCATTATTATGTGTCAGGCAATCAAATGCTCTGCAAATTTTGTCAACATACTGTTGACTGGACACATAAAGTTATCTGTGAGGACCACCTGAAGGGTGAGTGTCTGTATTTCATTACTTTATGCTGTGTCTCTGGGTTATATTTGCGAAAAATATAAAAAACGGAATTCTCAAAAAATTAAAACGGAAAAAATGGAATATGGGAAAAATTAAAACGGAATTTAGGAAAAAATAACACGGATTTTATAGGGCACTACTTCTCCGTATCGCATTTCTCGTCAAAAGTTTCATTTGTCAACCACCATTATATAAATAAAGTAAATAATGTACATAATGTAAATAAAGAACGGCGAAACCCATGGGGTTTAGCCGCTCTTTATTTCTAAAACCAATGCGGTTCCACCGCGCTTAATTTATAAAACCAGTGGGGTTCAACCGTGCTGGATGCCAACCGCCGTTAAATAGAAGAAGAAGAAAAAGAAGAAGTAAAAGACATTAATGTTCTGAAATTCAAGGATTTCATTTTTCTTTGCCGGTGAGACTGTGACATAGGCTGAGAAATAGGTATTAATTTTTGATAAACATGGTCTTAAAAAGGTCTTAAAAAGACTTGAATTTAACTTGAAGAAACCTGTAGGAACCCTGTGTAATAGACTGTGGCACATAGACTATCATAAAAATATATTGATTGTCTCTAACAAAGATGAGCTAACTCAAAGACTTGAACAGCTTTGTTTGGATCAGGTCTAAAAGGGAGGTTGATGGTTTGGAGGAGGAGACAGAATTTACTTCCTGAATGTTGACTGTAGTTAAAGAGTGTAGGTCATGTTTACCCAAGTTTGGGGGAGTATCAGGCTTAGGTCATGGCACGTGGTCACTAATTTCGGCTCTTATTTTATCGTTTATGAAGCTCATAACGTCCTGAGGGCCAGGACAATAAAGGGCTCAATAGAGCTCTGAGGCTCTGTCGGATCGGTTACAGCACTGAAAAGGTCCTGAGGATTATTTTTGTTTTCCTCTGTTGTTGAGGGGTAGTGGACAGCTCAGACATGCTGAAAGGCTGTCATGTTTATTAATTGCATGAAAATGTTTGCATTTTTTTGTAACACAAGCAGTGTGAAACCTCTTAACTGTAATCTGCAGTTCAGTTTATATCTATTAATCACAAAATGTGTAGCTTAGTCTGTACACACTAAGTCATCTTTTAAACTTACATTGACACTCTTCATTGACATTTGACAAGAGCGCTTATTATTACAGATAAATTAAGTTGTTTTATGACAACAAATAACTTGAGATGTAAGAAATGTAGAAATTTAGTTTGAGTCAGCCTCAATTCTAAAAGCTAAAGAGAAAAAAAAGATATCAAATTGATCTACAGACCATGATGAATGTTAGCCTAGCTCACAAGAGAACATGCTAAATATTGCTCTAAAGTGGACTGTTTTTGTAACTGCAACGTCATTTCCAAAAGTTGACATACTCCAAGACATCCCAATATGATGATAAATGTATGAAAAGTAATTCAGAAACAGCATAAATAAGAATGAAGTCCAAGTCTTGTTTAAATTACAGGGAGAAACTTGGATGACTAGGATGACTGGATGTTGTTCGCCCTGTCCCAATACTTAATTAAGTATTTAAAAAGAGCATCATTAACTTAGGTTAATGCTCTTTTAGGAGCAGAAATTGGACAGTTTTGTAGATGTCACTCAAAACACCATTTCTGTTGAGGCTGAAGAGGCAATCTGGGAGAGAAAAACAAAAAATGAAGCCCAATGAAGGCCACACTAATAGCTCTGTGTACATCTCTTCTGCTTGTATGTATGCAGTTCATCCTCAGGAAATTTCAGTTCCGATTTTTTTTCATACTGCTTGGGGATCAGCCCTCCGATTATTTGGTCTGTGCATCGTAGTTCATCTTTACCCTGAATTTTATGGTATTCATCACCATCCGGGGTATGAGCATGTGTGATAGGAAGTGAATATCTTCAATTATTAGCTTGCCTGCGAATTAATTTTGATTTTTGTGGAAAAACACAGCCCTACTTTGTAGCTAAACATGTTGCAATGCTACAGCCATTTTGATAAGTTATGTCTACAAAATATATTTTATATTGAGAAAAAAATCAACCAATGTTTGTGTACTAACTTAAGAAAAGACTTGTAGGTTAAATATATTGAATAAAAAACAGCAAATATTATGTTTATTAAAAAGTGGAAAAAGTAGTTTAAATTGGACTTCATGTTTAACTCATTTAATAAACTCTTACCATTTTCCTCTTACTTTAAATTGAATGTTGGTTTAAAAAATGTAAAAATTGTATACATGTTCATTTTGTTAATTTAAGTCAGCAAATATGTTTAAAAATAAGTATTTTGTAGTTTGTTGTGTGGCCCTCCAGCTGTGTGGTTAACATTATAATAATAATAATAATGATAAAACTTTATTTATATAGCACCTTTAAAAACAGACGTTTACAAAGTGCTTTAACAGACAAAATAAAAGCAGAAAAGGCAGAACTCTGAGCACAATAAAATCAATAATCAGGTCAGACAGAGACCGAAAGAGTCAAAGGGAAAGGCACAGAGGGTCATGTTAGTTAAAACAACAAAAGGAAGGACAATGGTAAACTGGTGAGAGGGAGACAGCTGACGAATTCGTTTTATATATCGTGATAAGGCGACAGTAAGACAGTTGATAGATAATGTGATTATAAATACACAAACTGACGACAGTTGATAGATGATGGATGATAGATGACAGATGATAGATCACGGCATCACATCAGGAAGATGTAAAAGGAGAAGGTAGATAGAGGATGAGTAAAAGAGAAAAGATAAATGAAAACATTAAACAAAATAGAAGAGCAATGGTAATAATTAAAAACGGAGTATACTAAAAACATGAAGATATGGAAAAAACAGGACTAAAGCGATGAAAAACCGGTGAGGAGAGTAAGAACAGAAGAGTTAAAAAATAGTTAAATAGATAATTGCAAAATAATTATGTGGAAAAATAAATGGCTAACATGGATGATGACAAGTATGTCAGCAATAAAAGGATCATGTAAAAGCAAGTCTAAAAAAAGAGTGTTTTAAGATGTGATTTAAAAGACGTCACTGATTCAGCTCGTCTTATCTCCTCGGGCAGGGCGTTCCAAAGTCGAGGAGCCCTGACAAAAAAGGCTCGATCACCTTTCGTCTTAAGCCTCGACTTTGGAACAGCCAAGAGGCCCCCCGCCCGAGGATCTGAGGCTGCGGGCTGGCTCATAAGGTGTCAATAATTCAGAAATGTAGGCTGGGGCCAGACCTGTAAGAGCCTTAAAAGTGATCAAAAAATCAATTCGGAAATGGACAGGGAGCCAGTGAAGAGAAGCAGAACAGGAGTTATGTGATGCCGTCTGTTAAAACCAGTTAAAAGCCTACCTGCTGCGTTCTGGACCAGTTGGAGGCAAGAGAGTGATCTGTGGGAAATTCTGGAGAGAAGGGAGTTACAGTAATCTAGACTGGAGAAGATGAATGCATGAATGACCTTTTGTAAATCAGCAGGGGGAAGGATGGATTTGATTTTGGAGATGGACCGGATTTGGATGAAGCAAGACTGGACTGTTTTCTGCCTCTATGTGGCCAAAGTTGCCCATTTCTGGTTTTGACAGAGCATTTGACTGGGATTTTGGCCTGTATTGATAAGAACATAAGAATGACCCTTTAATAGATCAGTCAATTTCCCCAAAAAATGCTTGTAAAAGATCAGCCTAAGTATAAGGATTATTGCTCTTGAAACCTTTGAGGTACATGCATGGTGTTGATCCCTTTTGAAAGGTAACTTTCTACAGTTTTATCACAATAATCAGAATTACTGTAGGTGTTTCTTCAGCTGACTTACTGCAGCCTGAACACACAAAACATAGGGCGTTTTTCCTCGCCTATTGTTTTTTTTTCTTTTTATCAAGTTCCTACAGATGACTGTAACTTGGACCTGTAAGGTGGAAAACAAAATATAACCGGAACATGAAGTCTTTCCTAAAAACATTTAAAATTTCATGAAAATACATCAAAAAATGAATCTTGACACTTTTTTTTTCTTAGACTATGTGTGTTTCCAAATTGTGGCATTTGGAGACTCCAGATTTGGCACACTGGGGACCATGGGGATATTCCTACAGTATAAACACTGTAACTTTTGAATGCTTTGACTCACAGTCATGATCTTGGGCTCTATGGAAAGGAGGCAACAATGCAGCTCAGCTATACATAAAACTAGTCTATACCTGTGTTTATCAGTAATGTGTCCACCTACCACCTGATTCAAATGGAGCAGGCACAACACTTTATCTTGCCTACAGACCTTGAGCAAAATTGCCATATATTACAGCAGTCCCTGCTTGGCACCTCTGAACTACTGTCCTGGACAGCACTGTGGGGCTGTTTACCAGAAGTGGATGCCTCGTGCTCCCACTGTTCATCTGATGAGGGACTATTATGTGGAAAAAAAAGAAAAGGGTTAATTTACCGAACTAGGTAAGAAAACATCCATCTATCCATCCATCCATCTTCCTCCGCTTATCCGTGGTCAGGTTGCGGGGTCAGCAGCCTAAGCAGGGAAGCCCAGACTTCCCTCTCCCCAGTCACTTTGTCCAGCTATTCCCAGGGATCCCAATTCCCAGGCCAGCTGAGAGACATAGTCCCTCAAGCCTGTCCTGGGTCTTCCCCGAGGCCTCCTACCAGAGGGACGTGCCCGGAACGCCTCACCAGGGAGGTGTCCAGGAGGCATCCTGATTAGATGCCCGAGCCACCTCATTTGGCTCCTCTCAATGAGTAAGAGCAGCGGCTCTAGTCTGAGCCCCTCCCTTACCCTATCCCTAAGGGAGAGCACGGACATCCTGCGGAGGAAACTCATTTCAGCTGCTTATACCCGCGATCTTTTTCTTTCGGTCACTACCTACAGCTTGTGACCACAGGTGAGGGGTAGGAACGAAGATCGAGAGCTTGGCCTTTGGACTCAGTTCCCTCTTCACCATGACGGACCTGTGCAGTGTCCGCATCACTACCGACACCGCACTGATCCGTCTGTCGATCTCCCGGTCCATCCTTCTCTCACCGTGAACAAGACACCGAGATACTTGAACTCCTCCACTTGGGGAAGAATCTCATCCAGACCTGGAGAGGGCACTCCAGTCTCCTCTGGGCGAGGACCACGGAATCACTTCACACTCGGCTGTAGGTTCTGGTCCGATCAAGCCAACAGGACTGTGTCATATGCAAAAAGCAGCGACCTGATCCTGAGGTCACCAAACAGGACTCCCTCAATGCCCTGGCTGCGGCTAGAAATTCTGTCCATGAAAGTTATGAACAGAACCGGTGAAAAAGGGCAGCCCTGGAGGAGTCCAACCCTCACTGGAAACGATTCTGATTTACTGCCGGCAATGCAGACCAGGCTCTGGCACCGGTCGTACAGGGAATGGACGGCCCATACCAGGTGGTCCGATACCCCATACTCCCGGAGCACCCCTCACAGGACCCCACGAGGGACACAGTCGAATGCCTTCTCCAGGTCCACAAAACACATGTAGACTGGTTGGACAAACTCCAATGCACACTCAAGGAACCTATGGAGGATATAGAGCAGGTCCACAGTTCCATGACCAGGACCAAAACCGCATCGCTTCTCCTGAGTCTGAGGTTTGACTACCCAGCGGACCCTGCTCTGCAGTACCCCTGAATAGACCTCACCTGGGAGGCTGAGGAGTGTGATCCCCCTGTGGTTGGAGCACACCCTCTGGTCCCCCTTCTTGAAAAGGGGGACCACCACCCCAGTCTGCCAATCCAGTGGCACTGCCCCCGATGTCTGCGTGATGCTGCAGAGTCATGTCAGCCCTGACAGCCCCGTAACATCCAAGGCCTTGAGGAACTCTGGGCAGATCTCATCCACCCCTGGAGCCCTGCCACCAAGGAGCTTTATGACCACCTCGGCGACCTCAGCCCTAGAGATAGGAGAGCCCACCACAGAGTTCCCCAGGTCTGCTCCCTCACTGGAAGACGTGCTGCCGGGATTGAGGAGGTCTTTGAAGTATTCCTTCCACCAATCCACAACGTCCCGAGTTGAGATCAGCAGTGCCCCATCCCCACCATAGACAGTTGACAGTGCACTGCTTCCCCCCCTGAGATGCCGGATGGTGGTCCGGAATCTCTTCGAAGCTGTCCGGAAGTTGTTCTCTGTGGCCCCACCGAACTCCTCCCATGCCCGGGTTTTTGCCTTAGTAACCACCGAAGCTGCATTCTGCTTTGCCAGCCTGTACCTGTCAACTGCCTCTGGAGTCCCACTGGCCAAAAAGGCCCGATAGGACTCCTTCTTTAGCTTGACGGCGTCCCTCACCGCCAGTGTCCACCAGTGGGATCAGGTGTTGCTGTCCACTGATCACCACCTGGTGGTGATCAGTGGACAGCTCCACCCCTCTCTTCACCTGAGTGTCCAAAACATGCGGTCGCAAGTCCGATTACACGATTACAAAGACGATCATCCAACTGCAGCCAAGGGTGTCCTAGTGCCAAGTGCACATATGGAAATACGGGGAAATTCATGTTGAATAGACCACTTCCAAGCACTAATCAGAATCAGAATCAGAATCCGATTTATTGGCCAGGTATGTTAGACATACAAGGAATTTGGCGCCGGTTCACTTCACTCTCCAAGTACAGAATAGATACACACAGTGTATATCCTATATTATAAACAAGACATAGGCAGAAATAACAAAGTAGGAATTAAAAACTTTTAAATGAAAATGAAAGTTTAGAAATTAACTTAAGGTAAGAATAGAAATAGAATATGTACAATATGTACAATGTGCAAGGTAAAAAAAAAAACAAAAACAAGAAACAAGGTGCACAGGTGCGTATACATGGGAGGATGATATGTGCAATAAATGATCATATATAGGGTAGACAGACAGACATTTGCAGTAAGGAGTTCAATATGGCACCAGCCTGGGGGAAGAAACTGTTCTTGTGCCTGGTGGTTTTAGCAAACAGTGCTCTGTATCACTTACCTGAGGGGAGGAGTCTGAACAGTTTGTGTCGGGGATGTGAGGGGTCTGCGGAGATGTAACATGCCCGTCGCCTGATTCTGGACCGGAACAAGTCCTGGATGGAGGGCAGTTTGGTCATCTGACTCCATCACTTCGTTCAAATCCCAACTCAAAACTCACCTGTTCAAACTGGCATATTCCCTCTGACTGGACATTGCTCACCCCACTTGCTTTTATGTTGATGGTTTGTTTTAAAAATGTTTGCAATGGCTGATGCTTTTATGCTTTTACTCCTGTAAGGTGACCTTGGGTGACTTGAAAGGCACCCCCAAATAAAATATATTGTTATTATTTATTATTATATGCTTTGTGTTATTGTAAGCTGTCTGCGACAACACGAGTGGCTCACAGCTCACAAACCTGCAGGTTGTCTTTAGACTTCTTTTCTCTCATTATTTAAAGTATTTCTACAAAACAGCTCATAGAGTGCAGTTTTTTTATTGAGTCCTCATTTAAACAGCAGTGATGGGGTGAGGGTGACTCTGGGTAATCCTCTGTTAGGTCTTGACATTTTGGCAGTGGTTCTGTTATAGTTGAGAGCCCCCCTGGCAGAAGAATTCTGCATACTGTGTTTTTAACTACCCACAATCTTAAAGAAATAACCAATTACCCATCACATGTCAGGATGAATAAATGCACAAAGAACCACATCAGCACTGTCAAATAAAAAGGCTTTCCTTATCAAGACACTATATTCACCTTCAGCCAATGTTTGAGTTTGAAGTTTGGACTGACTGACATTAAAAAGGAAAATCTGCATCACTGTGAACTGTTCTATATCGGATCATTGTGCTATTTCAAGCACTGTCATTGGCTGCATTATGCCCTCTGGTTTCTTTACTTTGACAGATTAAATACAACAAACTTCCAAAAAAGTACCTAGATGTGATATAACAGGATTGTTCTCCTGCTCGCAGAGAGGCATGTGTCTGGAGTTTGTTACGTGAGGTGCATTGCAGGGATGAGCTGACGTCTTCTTGCCTCTCCTCCTCATTATGTGCTGATCCTCTCACTTTCTGCACAGTCTCACACGTCTTTTTCCGCTTGCAGCAGCCACCATTTCTCAGTCACCTCTCATCTGCAAGGACACACCGCAGCTCCTCAAATAACTTTCATTGTACCCTTACTTGTGGGCTGAACTTCAGTGATCTCACTCCTGATTGGCAAAAATACCTCCATCTTCAGCAGAGCACCTCATCGTACCGTCATCACACAAAGAAAAACAGAAACTAACGTGCTCCAGTCAAAGGTGGTCTTAGTGACAGACTCACGCTGGCCCCCATTTTTTTAATCAGGCACAGGAAGTTGCACAGATTGTGGGCAGAAATCATCTTGGCAAGTCCCAGCGTACGAACTACTGTTTTGATAAATGCAGCAGCTGAAAATAGTGCACAGTTAAATATCACACCTCTATATATTCAGGAAACTTCACTGAGTTGGGCCGCTGACACTGTCACAGGAAGAAATTGTGTGTGTGTATATATATATATATAAATATATGTATATGTGTGTGTGTAAATGTATATAATCCTGCAAAACGCTATATCATAATAGCACTAAGTAATAGCTTGAATTTGGGGAAAGTATCACTTTAAGCTCCACCAGTTTAAGTTCCTGTTGGTTATATTTTAAATAATGACAGAAGTATTTGTTTTGTTAGCTAACAGAAATTAGAAATATTTTTTAAATCAAATTCACATCCTAAATGAGATGTTTATCTATTTGCAGAAACTCAAATTTTTGCAGGTCTCATTTGGCCTTTTTTTCCTTTGATATCTTTAAATAATATTTTTTGACCAATCAGGAGAATGTGGATGAAAATTATTATATGAAAAATATTTATTTTGACTACAATTTAGGGATGATCACTTTGAGTTGTTTTTTTTGGCACTGAAATATTTGCACAATTGTGAGATAAGAGGTGGTGATCTTAGTTCTCATGGCTCACGGTTTTAGAGACAAATGTTTTGAATTAATGTTAAGTTCTGTCTGGCTGTAGAAATGTCCCTCAAATACAAAACGTGTTTGATTTGTTGATCATGCTGGGAACAGGACGAGAGCTGCTTTTCAGCACACTCACATTCACACATGCTCCTGCCTGCCCCGGCGTTGACTTCATAATTTCATTGAATCTTTCTGGAACTCTCTGAATGAGCTTCAGTGACGTCCCCAAGGCTGCAGAGAGGAGAGAAACAAAATACTGGCAGCCAAAATACAAAATATAAGACGAGCTGCCAAAAGTAAACGTGGCTGTTACAGCTGGCCGGGAGTGAGGCAAGTGGCCCTGTCGCTTCATGACTAATACCAACACAAGACTGCAGCGAAATGGGCTTTTTAACAAAAATCTAAGAGTTTAGAGGTTAGTCAGCTGGAAGCACAAGGTGGACATCAGACCAAAACCATCTTTAGGCCTAAAGGAGGGTGGTTGGATTCTTTTCAGACAATAAGGAGATGATTTGCCATTCAGTGTTTCCTCTGCCATTCTTTGGGCTGGCTGGTGACCACCTGAACCCATCACTCCAAACAAAAAGGCAGATTATTTAGCAGAACCCACATGATTGTTTCCCGTTTTCACTGAGTGTTAGTGTTTTCCAGTGCTTTGCTGTCCTGAAACTTGTGAAGGGGGATCTGGACAGGTTTCTTTAGGGCATGAATTGAGCTGTTCTCTTTGTTATGCCACAAGGAGGCGCAACTTTGGTCTCCTAGAGGGCCTCTATTAAATTACTCTCAATGCCAGAGGGCTAATTTTTTCCAGTTTGAAGGAAATTGTGAACGGAACAATTACTTATAATTAATAAAAACTGAATTTTTTGCATCAAGAATTGTGGGTTCACACTCAAGTGAAGAAAGATGGTACTGTTTCACCCTATTTGAATTAATATTGCGATAAATCATGATATATCCTATTGTTACCCGTGTGCTGTCTGTGTGTTGCACCAGCAGATTCTCAACACACCACTACTGTCTGGCGTGCTTTAAAAACACTTGGCATGGTGGCGTATCTTTTTCTTTATAGTTTTACACTTGAGCTCCAGACTAACTGCCCCATCCCTGGATGAACCAACACGACCTCTTCCTGTGAGTAATGTCCTCCACCTTGTTTACATATAGACAGAGAATCAGGTGGAGGCAGAGTCCTGCAGATTTCCCTCAGGACGTTTGTTGTGTCACATTGGGCCCGATCAGGCGACCTTGTCCCTGACGCTGACTGGAGGTGGGCAGACAGGCTCTGTGTGCTCGTGAAGCATACGACTGAAGTTGGCAGTTAGTGACCAGATTAGGAGGAGATTGCAGATCATTGTCAGGGCCGTACGGGCCTTAGTCATCGGACATGCTGTGCTGTCAGAGAGGAGAGCAGCTGCTGAGGTAAAGCGACAGTGATGCGACATGAGGCTCTGCTGTTCCCTCGCCTGCTCCAGAGCTCCGCCTCTCTCTCTCTCTCAGTGTGCACGCTGATCGTTTGTGGCATGGTCTCTGCCTGGACGATGCTCTCTGCAGAAAGGAGCACAGCATGTATTCATGTCTTGAGATACATTATTTGTCTTGTGAATGTCAAACCCTGGCAGCTGTAGCTCCACCATTTGCTATCCCAGCATTCCTTGTACAGACAAAGGGTCATGGCCTTAATGGGCTTATTTCATGAAGTCTCTTTTTTTTTTGTCTTTACACAACACTCTATGAGAAATGTTATACAGTGAGGCCTCTTTTTGTCAGTTCAGTTCAGCTCAGATAGCTTTATTGGCATGAATGTGGGCATTATTGTTAAAGCATTTCATCAAAAATAATAACAATAATAGGTACTTAAATAACAATAATAATTAGGAAAATAGAAGGGCAATAATAATTTATAATAAGTTTTTTTTATATTGTGAAATGTAAGGGTGAAAGAAAGGGAAGATAAAAATAGTTCATGTTTATATATATATGTGGAAAAAAATCCGATTTGATTAAAATGAGGGGCAGCACAGTGGCGCAACAGGTAGTGCACATGCCTCACAACAAGAATGCTGCTGGTTCAATCCCCATGTGGATCAGGGCCTTTCTGTGTGGAATTTGCATGTCCTTCCCTTGGGTTCCCTCCAGGCAGTCCTGCTTCCTCCCACAGACCGAAAACATGCTCATTAGGTTGATTGGTGACTCAACATTGCCCTTCGATATGAGTGTGAGTGTGAGTGGTTGTCTGTCTCTCTATGTGGCCCTGCGATTGGCTGGTGACTGGTTTGTGGTGTACCCTGTCTCCTGCCCAATGTCGGCTGGGATAGGCTCCAGGCCCCCTGAAGATAATGGATGGATGGATGATAAAAATGTAAAGAAGAGTGTGTTCAGATTCCACTGGTTGTCTTCAGGGCCTCAGAAACCCACAGTTTTTTATTTCTCCCAGTATACGCTGGATTTTTTTCTCACCCCTTTACCCTGAGAGAAGAGGGATGTGTTTGTGTCCAATTTCATAACCACACCTGCTGTTAGTAAACAAGGATTTCATCAAGTCGTGTGTTTTTCCTCCAGTGCTGCTCTGAAGAAGTTTGTAGAAAAGACCCTCATGCCACACAACGACCTCCTAAAGTCTATGGGGCATGCGAAGTCCTTCCCAGAGTGTGGAGGGAAAGATGTGGTCTGTGGTCTGAAATTTGATTAGAAATCCAATTTGACATGTGTTTTTAACTGATCTGTGATAAGCTGAAGAATAGTCTTCCTCAGGATATCACAGAGGGTTTCTCACAGATTACTGTTGACACAGATCCTGCAGTGATCATTAGGCTCATATTTATCTCCATATTTAAATATTGGTGAGATTAGGTCTTTGTTCCACGGGTCAGGAAAAACGCCAACATTTTTTGAAGTAAAGTCAGTTTGAATTTATTATCAGAAAATTTTATTTCATCTCATTTAAAATGTTGTCAACACCACAGGCCTGGTGTAGGCCTGAATGCTCTTCATCAGTTCATCTTCAGTTATGGGAGCATCCAGTGGAATTTCGTAAGTTACTGATTCTAAAGTTTCCAATTTGTTGGAATGTTTGTTATTTTATTTCAGTTGATAATTTTAGGGTGAAGTTTTATGAGATGGTTAACCTGAATGTTACCATTTTTGATCACCAGTCGACCCTGATACGTTTAGTTCAGATTATTCAATTTGCCACAGCTAATTGGTCTCAAAGATTCCTGGAGCTGCTGCTCCGTGTGTTCTTCTGTCTTTATTCTTCTGTGTTTGTATTGTTTTAAGGTCTTATGGTAATGAGATTGAAACTTTGTGTTCATCACTGGACAGTTTCTTAAGGTTTGTCGAATGTTTTTACATTCATGATCAAACCATTATCATTATGGGTTTTGCTTTTTTATTTGACTCTCTAAGGTTTTAGCGTTATGCTAATGTATAAAATATTTTATGGATTTGGTTTGAAGCAGGGTGACTACATCAGGAAAGAATTTTGACAGAAATGCATCAATTAAATAATTAATTTGAGGCTGTTCATAGGCCTTCTGGTATTTCTCCATGCTGTCAGGTTTCCCCTTAAAAACATTGTAAAATCATAAAAATCCATGCTCAGAGTATCAGGGTGACTGAGAACTTTCTTTAGGTACACGGTGACCTTACTGTGGTCTGTCAGCAGAGTGAGCGGGCTGACTGTGAAACTTCTGAGATGTTAGGTCCAGGTCTGAGATAGCTTAGTCCACCATGCTGCAATCATGAAACAAACATTTTCATTAAAATATGAAGATTCAGAGGGAGTCACACAAAGAGGACATGTTTATCTGAACATATGAGTTCTTAGTGGATTTTTAACCACGTGTGATTTCTCCTTTTTGGCTCTTTTGACTGAATGTAAATTCTGATTTACACTCCTGATCAAAATCTTAAGGCCAGCTGAAAAATTGCAAGAATTTGCATTTTTCTCTGTTTGATCTTAAGAAGGTCCAATTAGAGCTTCAAATGCAAAAAGAAGAAATGGGAGTGAGAGACAAAACATCTGAGAAAGTAATTTATTAAAAACTTCATTTAAACTCAATCATGCTTCAGTCAGCTCATCAAAAGTTTAAGGCCACAGCCTTTAAAAGACAAAATCTGCACAAAAATGTGGATTCATGTCATTGTCTATCAGGTATTCACACTGTCATGACCTCCTGATGGCAAAGGCAGAAAAGATTTCTGTCTCTGAACACGGTCGATTGTTGAGCTGCATAAGCAAGGCCTCTCACAACACACCATTACTGCTGAGGTTGGACGCAGTAAGACGGTCAATTTGGATTTCTTCAAAGATCCCGAGGGTTACAGGACAAAAAAGTCAAGTGGTAGACCCATAAACATCACTAGTGCTGAGCCGGAGGATCCGATTGGCTGTCTGTCGAGACGTAGGACGATCCTCGGCCAAAATTAAGGCCGTTACTGGTGCTGACTTTAACCAAATAACCATCAGACGCATCTGTAAGGGCAGGACTTAAAAAACAAAAAACCTCTTCAAAGTCCTCGTCTCCTTCAACACCACAAAACTGCCCGTTTGGACTTTGAGAGGGAGTACCAAACATGGGACATTGAAAGGTGGAAGAAAGTTTTATTATCTGAGGAGAAAAAATGTCACCTTGATGGTCCTGATGGCTTCAATGTTAACGTCATGACAAGGAGATCCACCTGAGATGTTTTCTACACGGCACAGTGGAGGGGGCTGTTTCATTCAGTGGAACAATGGAGCTTCATGACCGAGGGCCCTCAGCTGTGGGGTCATGAATTAGGGTCCTCGGCTGTCCTCTAGTTGATGGGGGCTCTGGCTGTGTCCCAGGGCTGTGTCGTTCTGGTTGTGCCCTCAGGTTTGATGGCTGTGGCCCTTTGGTGGTCTTCATTCACCTTGGCTGTTAGTGTTTCAGGCCTCTTGGGGGTCTGAGATGTCTGGGAGTTCTGGACGTGGTCTGTTGACGCTGTCTGCTCCTCCTGTGGGTGTTTTTTGTCATCTCTCTCTCTGAATAATAGTTAATGAGACTGACGAAGCTGGTTGATTCTTTGTCCACGTGCTCCGCTGATGATCCAGATCATAAGCAATCTTCACTCTTTGAGGTACCAAAGGAGGTCCCAGTTTTATAGTTCTGTGTCTCAGCTCAATTTTTGACCTCATGACATCTAAAATTACTCAGGAATGACTGATCTTATGCTGTTCATTTGTTTTTGTTTGTTAGTCTTTCTTCCAGCTTCATAAGATCTGTTAGGGTTGGTGGTCTGGGGCACATGGGGTTCTGAATCACTGTTAGTAATAGGGATGCAGCAGTCCTCATTTAAATGTTGAACTGTTCGGTATGACCTCCAAGGTTCAATATGAACACATGATTTACAGTATGTCCGCTTGTGAGTACGAACACGTTTCATTTATCACCCCTTTTCATCCATATTTACTCTGCTGTGTTGTGCCTGTGAGTCAGGGAGCAGGGCTAAGAAAACTGCTATAGCTTAATTCCATTAAACTGCCAGATCACAAACATTCATCAGGTCTTGCTGGGGGACATGAACTCCTAGCACATCAGCCTTGTGCATCTTTTCACCCTGTCCCTGGATGATGAGCTCTGGTAATTCCACAACAGACCCCTACGGGCTTTTGCAGAGGGAAAACTCCTCATATGCTCAAAATGACTATGAAAGCACACGTACCCTTTTTCCAAAGTCCAGTTGGTAAAACATTGTAGTCCTTTTTGAGTTATTGCCAGAAGCAGCAGGATGACTATGAGCAGCCAACGTAACAAGCCTGATCAACCAATAACAAGCAGGCATTAACAGTTACATCATGATGTGTTCATTGAAGCTCAGAAAAATGATAATTAGACAAATAAATGAAAGTTCATCATGATGTGTTCAAATGTAATCTTAAGGGACAAAAATTCTAACTACTTCAACATAACAGCTGTTTGAAGGTCAGATTTGTTTGCTTTATCAGCATTATTAAAAATATGATGCTGTTATCTAAGGGGTTAAAGTACTTGAAAATATTTTATCAATTACCACGTTTACATGAGAGCTTTAATTCCGCATAAAACTTAAATCCTCTTTAAAAAGATTAAAAAATGACCATGTAAACATCTAATTCCTAATGAAAATGATAATTTCAAGTAAAACTTAATTCCGAAGTCAAAGGCTGGTTTATTCTGATTTTAAATCCAAATTAAATAATTCCTCGATCACGTATATGTTCATTCAGCTTTAAATTAATTCCGGTCTTCTGCCCATGCTCGTTCCCTTGTCCTGTCAGAATGACGCTGATGGGAAGGTGATGGTCGCCCAAAGCAAGCGTTGGACTCGAGCCAAGATAATTTATTTAATTAGAGCCTCAGAAGATTTGGAAATAATGAAAAGAGTGGATGACGTAAGCATAAAAATGTAGACCTTTTTAAAGTTGTACCGTCCAAGTTGGACGAGGGTTCCCTGACAGAGATGCTGGAGACGCTGAACTGGAGTTTTTCTTCCAGTAGACGTAAATACGTCACTACGTAACGTCCGCCCCCTGTCCAATCAGAACCATTCCCAACCCCCAGACCTTCAGCGGAATTGAATAAAGGCGAATAAACGTGTTTTCCATGTTAACCTCAATTCGTAATTACTATTTCCATGTAAACACGAAGGAGAAAACTTTAATTCCAAATTATTTAATTCCGAATTATTAATTCTGAATTAAAAAACATCATGTAACCGTGGCCATTGTGCGTTTATTTTTATTTTATACCAAAAACTGAGTCAAGGATCTCTATCGAAGTGGTCATAATTGTTCTAACTCAAAATAAGGAATCGTTTTGGAACAAAACATGAAGATTTTTCCTCCTTCCCCTTTTCCTGCTCTGGTAAAATGTGCCTTGAATGCCTCAGAATGAAATAGAATTTTATAAAACTACATACGTATGTATGTGTTATGTTGTTTCTCTCCCAAAGTGTTCTTGAGACATTCAACCTCCTCGTGGTCCTAATGAAACCACAACTTCCACAGTGGAAGAAGGAGGCTGACGTCCTGTAGTGACAGAAGGACAGCCCTCCATATGCCTGCTTCTCAGTGTTGGAGTGTGAACACAGAACAAACCAATGCAACAATGAAATATGTTATCATATGAAAAGGACTAAGCAGAATAGGCTGCAGATGTGAATGCACCCAAAGACAGCTCCTCCAGAAACTCCCTCTGGAAGTTGCTGCTCTGTTTCTGTACCTCATTCATTCATGTGCCTTGTTTCCACTGGTGCTCTGGTTTGGTTCAGTACAGTTTGGTTTGGTCTGCAGCAGTAAGCCCTGATCATGTTTTTGTTTCCACTGCCAGCTGTACCTTCACTTGAGAGCAGGGACACGAGCCAGGATGAGATGGTCGCTCTGGCTACGTAAATGTGTGACTTCACAGCATCGTGACAGTGAAGCGGTGTCAAGTAGAGCACGGTTGTAAACAAAGGGCAACAATGGATGACCTCCAGCACTCCAGCACTCTGTGCTGTTGCCTGAGGATTGACCAGCAGACTGCTGAGCTTTTAGCTCCACCTTTAAGGGTCGGTTTGGCACCCTTCAAAAGAGGGCCAAAAAGCAGAACGGCTGGGGCTGGTTGTTGCACCTTCTCTCCTAATCCAACAGTGGAAACATTAGTAACTGCCATACCGAGCTGAGCTGAACTGCACTGCTTGGTGGAAATGCAGCTGTAGATGCTGTGATGATATATTTTTGCAGGCTGATGCAGAAGTTAGCCTTGTGCTAAAAGCCCTTTAAGCCCTCAGCTAGCCTGTGGGATTTTTCACTGTGTTTTACAGATCATTGCTGAAGCAAAAATTCATAAAAACCTACATGTTTTGATCATCATGATTATCTTCACTATTGAACTTCCATGAGTTTTTAAGCTTAAATGTTATCACAGAGAGTAAAAAAGCAGCTATCACAGCTATTTAAGGAATTACAACATAGCGGTTTGTTTTAAAAGCAGCAACCACACTTACAATTTACAGCCCCATGTTTAATAATTCACCCTTAATCTAATGATCTGATCGAGTTGGTGCCCATTGTTACGGTGTATTACTGTATACTAAAATATATATATATATATATATATATATATATATATATATATATATATATATATTTATAATTGACTAAATTATGGTTTATTGTAATCCTTGTTAGCTGTTCATTAGCAGTCGTCCTTTTAAAAACATAAAAACAACGCTTTAAAATTCAAAGCAGGGAAATGTCAGAAGCATTTTATTTTGTAAAATTAAACATCAAAATCTTCTCAAATGTGTTCATCACAGACCTTATACCTATGGCAGTTAGAGCAGTAGCGCTAAATGCTAACTAAATTTTCAGTTTGTGTCTCGTTCCTGCACCACTCAGTTATGCACCAACGTTACGCTCTGACACTGGCTGCACCTTCTGATGGCAAAGCAAGCAGAGGTGTTGAAAATATTCCTTTAATCCATACATCCGGATGTGGGTGTTGGTGATTCTGCAAAGACAGCATATGACTTGTTAATGCTATCACGTTGTGTCCAATACTAAAAAGATTGAAGCCATAAAAGTGTTTACTGTTGTGAACACCCTTGTGTGATGGGCTAGACTAAAGTCATGTTTATAATGTCTTCCTGTCTTGGACATTTGCTGAAGGCTGCTGAACTGCAGTATTGGCTTTGCTTTTGGGAGAATGAAAAATAGCACATAGTTTGGCAAGACCCATAAAATCTATTTATCAATTTGATTAATGAAGAAAACATTTTTGTCAGACAGATTTTGAAAGCACCTACTGAATTATCAAATAAGGTCATATTTATCTGACTGCTTGTATTCACTTATTAAAAAGTTGTGTACAAAACTAAAGATGTTACTGATTGTGATACACTGTGGTATTGAACTGAATTGTCTGAATAATCATAGCTGAAGTGAAGATTTACAGCCCCAGAAGCTGGTGTGGCCTCAACATAAGATATAATAACTCATTTATTACATTTTATTTGACTCAGCATGGCAGTACTCTGGGACTCCCCGTGACCAAGTCTGTGACATAAGTGAAGGAGACGTAAGTGGAAGGTGATTGGCTCAAAGAGAGGTGGACAAGATTGTCGCTGGTGCTATTAGGAGTTGAGTTTTATAGCAACAGGGTAACAAAAACTGTCTGACATCGAGCTTCTGCCATTGAGCAAACTGATTCAAGAGCTTTTAATATCTTTTGAGTTCTGCTAAACAGTGCACCGAGATCATACCAGTAAATCAGCTCAAACATGTGATTATGTGTCTCTGTTAATGAGAGCAGCTGGATGGCACATCTTTACTGGAGATTTAATTTTGTCCCATTCACAGAATCAGAATCAGAAATACTTTATTAATCCCCTCAGGGAAATTCAGTTGTTCTGGTTGCTCTCAGTAGAGCAGCAGGAAAATCAGATAAACACATTAAAATGACAACTTGAAGAATCTTTAGGACATAAAAATGTCATAAATGAAAAGATTCACTGAACGTCCTCAGCATGGTCCTGCAGATGTTAAAGGACCTCGGCCTCCTCAGGAAATAGAGGCGGCTCAGGCCTTTCTTGTAGTCGGCCTCTGTGGTCTTTGTCCAGTCTAGTTTATTATCCAAGAACACTCTCAAGCACTTGTACTCCTCAGTGCCCACACTGACCCCCAGGAAGTAAAGACTGGCCACTGGAGCCTCTGCCATCCTCAGATCCACGATCAGGTCCTTGGTCTTTGTCACACTGAGCTGTAGGTGGTTCTGCTTGCACCAAGTGACAAAGTCATCCATGGTGTAGAGGGTGAAGAGAAAGGGAGACAGGACTGTCCCCTGGGGGACCACTGGTGTCACTGACCACCCTGTCTGACTCACTAGATGTAGACTCTGTTCAGCTGGAAGATGATGGCGTCCTCAACTCCAAGTCAGGGCTGGTAAACGAACTGAAGGGGATCTAAATGGACTCTGGACTTTGGCTGGAGCTGCTCCAGTATGAGTCTCTCCATGGTCTTCATGATGTGGGATCAGAGCCGCTGGTCTGAAGTCCTTAGTGTCTCTTGGATATCTTCTACAGAACAGTGACCCTCTGGAGGCTCAGGCTCATGCTGAAGACATGGTGAAGTACTCCACAGAGCTCCAGCTTTGCAGTGTTGGTATGACGGCGTGCGTGATGTTAAACGTCGTCACAGGGTATGTAGGGCTGCTGTGAGATGATGATGAATGTGAGGAAGAGTCCCATGATGAGAAAAGGTCCCATGATGAGAAAAGGTTGTAAAATGAAAATAACTCACTCCCAAATCTTGCATGGAGAGAGCACATCTTTAAAAACAATTCAAAGGTTAACAAACAAGTAAAGAAAGCAAAAAGAGTATTTTTTTTAACAAGGAGGTAGGAAAACAAGCAGCGGGCTGCCTGCACTGTTGGCACATGCTCACATGAAGGAATTCCTGAAAACAGAGAGAACATGAGTTCATGCTGAAGGGAACTCTTGCACTACAGCGATTGCAGCGTAGCTTTACTCTATATTGTGGACCAGGTATCGTACCATAATTGGTTTTGTGAGCCACCCTGTGATAATCAGCATGACTGAACAGTTCTTGTTTCATAGATGAATTTAACGTAGTGAGGTGCCAAAAAAGGCCCTCCTGGTCTATACAGCTTATTCCCTTCGGGGTCGGGGGGGCCTGGAGCCCATCCCAGCTGTCATTGGGCAAGAGGCGGGGTACACCCTGAACCAGTCGCCAGGCAATCACAGTGTCACGTAGAGAGACAGACAACTATTCACGCTCACACTCATACCAAAGGGCAATTTAGAGTCACCAATCAACCTAATGAGCATGCTTTTTGGTCTGTGGGAGGAAGCCGGAGTGCCCAGAGAGAACCCACGCATGCACGGGAAGAACATGCAAACTTCACACAGAAAGGCCCTGCCCAACCCGGGGATCGAACCGGCGACCTTCTTGCTGTGAGGCACGTACCCTACCTGCTGCGCCATCGTGCCGCCGTATATATACATATATATCATACAATACATTGAACCATTTTAGATGATATCATCAGCAAAAAGAATTCTATCAAAAATATTAACTCACTGATAGAATCAGTCAGCATATTTTTATTATAAGAGCATTATATACTTTATTGAGTTAATAATAATGCACAAACGTGGCTTCAGTGTTCATTGGTGGCACATTCGACATCAGTGTGGTCCCTGGGTTTATCACCAGAGATATTTACAGGACAACTGTTCAGTTTTATAAACATAACATTGCCATTTTTGTTTCTGAGTTACTCCGGTGTCCGTCAATCAGTCCGTCCATGCAAATGCCCCCTCCCTTTGTTTTGACTTTATCGAGGCAGACTAGAGAATCCATGTACCTGCCTCTTCTTGTAAAAGATGTTGACAAAAAGCACATCTTCTTTTTTCTGTTTTCAATCAAGGTACATTCAGAGTTGGCCTCATCATTCGGTGGTTTGTTTCCTCTCTTTCCGCTCTGTACTTCCCCTCATGTCTATGCTCTGTGTCACGTGACAGGCTCTGTTTCTTTTCAGTGTTACTAATATAAAATTGAACAGTATTGTACTATTTTTAAGACGTGATGTTGAAAAAGTACCAAAGTATGTTTTTCTCCAACCTTACAACACAGTCCAACACAAAAACAAGTCTTTGTCTTTGTATGTGGTGATTACGTTTAGATTTGCTAACATGGCAGACACGATGAATGAATCCACCTCAGTGTTTTGACTCCAGCTCATCTCTACACGAGTTCTCCATCTGCGGCGTGTTTTAATGACACGTCCTCTGCTTAGAAGACACCGTCCCAGAGGCTGTGGGAAAACTCTCTGCTGCCAAAACCAATCAATACTTTCAGCACACAAGCAATAAGCAGCCCATCAGCTGTTAATGAAAATGTGCACATCGCCTTCAGGACCATCAACAGCTACATCTGCATCACGCTGACAGCCCGATAATAAGTCTGTGGTTGCCGCTGGATTTTAAAGCCTCGCTCAGTGACGGTCATCCAATCCGTCTCAATATGAGCTGCTTACTCACCTGTGAATGCCCTGAGAGGGGAAGGGTTTGATGGCGTAAAGGCACATGGCACAGTGATTGTAGGCGTGTCTGACTACTTTCTGCTCTTCACATAGGGTCTGCTACCTTTCCAATCAAAAGAGCCACATGCGGCTCTGGAGCCATGGGTTGCCGACTCCTGGACCATACCAAGGTGTGTTCTGGCTCTAATATTAATCAAACCAACTAGAGAGTCACATCATTCCCCTACAAGTGAGCCTGGAGTCATTAGACCTCTCCTCACAGGCAGCATCCACAAAGAGATGATTTTCTATAACTGAGGTCGCCCTTCACTGTTTTAAGGAATACTCCTGTCCACACCTGGAGAGTTTCAGAATCATCTTTGTCCACATTTAATTTCATATACGATGTCAGCTGACCCCCACCCCCAGAGCTCCTCCAAAACCACGCCCCCCGCTCACATGCACGAGCGCCGCTGATTCACGACCGTATGACTGATTCAACTCAAAACCGGTTCTCGGCACAACGTTTTAGTTTTGCACTACACCAAGTCATGTCTCAGTCAGTGGTAAGAAAACACCAAAACATGATCATAGTAAAGTTAAAAAAACACACAAACAAACATGGCAGGTTAGTTAGTACTCACAACCCGAGGTTTTTGCCCTGGCTTTGTCCAAATTCTTTTTTGTTTCGGCCTTCTCTGCCTCCATCTTTCTTCTCTTCCCCTGTTTAGCAGGAGGAGTGGTAATCAGGATATAGGTAGTTCCTCTGCCATTCTCCACATAGCTGTCAAGTCTCCTGTTTTACCCGGGAAACTACCATATTTTCCATATTTTCCACCTCTTTCCCGCCGTCCTTCCATATTGGTATTCTCCCGTAAATCTCCCGTGTTATGATATAATATAATATTGAAAAAAAACATTCCTCTGCCTCTCCAAACTGAGCTCCGTCATTAGCCGAATGGAGCGGTAATGCACCAAAGTGATGGATGCCAATTGCCGTAAAACCGAAGAAGAAGAAAAAGCCTCATGAGAACTGCCACCTGCAGTAACCTGAGTGGCAGTTATTGCAAGATTAGAGCCCACAGCGGCAACAAACCAAGAAAACAAAGTGTTTATTTTAGATTTCTTGTTCACTTGTCTAAGTGCTCACAGCGGGCTTCCCTTATTTCCAAAGCCAGAATTGGCAGGTAAGCATTCTCCAGCGTACTTGGATCCCTCTCAGCTCGGCTACACGCATTGAATCAGGGTCAGTGCACGCCAGCAAAATGTACGCACAGAAGGTGGGCAGAACGGCAGTGCGGGATTTGATTTGTTTAATAAATACGGTGAGAATCACTGTGATTGGTTGGTGTTTTCCCTGTTTTACTCCTGCTGTAGACAGCGGCTATTTTGCTCTCTTTTAAGAACACATCATGCATTGATGCCATTAGGACATAATGATCATTTTAACCAGTATAACAAAACATTTATCTAAATCAGATTACCAACCCTGCCTTTAAGGACCACATTGGTATGTAGTCTGACTTCCAAACGGCTGTAATTTTGCAGTGTGCTACCCTCGGAGTCCTGCCTTCGTTTTGTCTGTTAAATCACTTTGGAAACATCTGTTTTTAAAGGTGCTACATAATTGAAGTTATTATTACTATAACAGGGCAGCACAGTGGCACAGCAGGTAGTGCACGTGTCTCACAGTAAGGAGGTCACTATTTCGATTCCTGTGTTGGTCAGGGACTTTGCTCCCTGTGCATGTGTGGGTTCTCTCCAGGCACACCGGCTTCCTCCCACAGACCAAAAACATGCTTATTAGGTTAATTGGTGACTCCAAATTGCCCTTAAGTATGAGTGTGAGCCAGGGATTCACAACATAATCGGTCTGATATCGGTATCAGCCGATATCAGCCTAAAAAGTTAAGTATCAGGATTGGTCGATATTGAAATTTTGCAGATATTTACAGCCGATATATATCGGCCATACATATTGGCTGGAATATCGGCAAATTACACACAAATGTACAATATTGATGCACCTTCTCATCGCTGCATGGGTACATTTAAAAATCAAGGGTTTCATTTTTTCCAGAATTAAATGCTGTTTTTCTTGTTTTACATCTGTTCCTTGCAAAACTATTCTCAAGTCCATTTTTGTTAAGTACAGAGCTTTTGTTCTTGACCAGAAATATCCTTGGTTACATTTACATGCAGTCATTAACCCTTTCATAACTGGAATATTAGCAATAACCCAGTTGCGCGCAGCCATTTAAACACCAAAACCCTTTTTAATATGCTCATATTCTGGTTTCTACAAAACCAAAAATCACCCCTGGGTTACTCCTTTTCTAACCTGAATATTTGGTCATGTATACGCCGATCAGGATATCCCCATCAAAAGGAACATTAATTTGTGTTCTGCACATGTTCTTCTCACAAGGAATCTTGGTCTTTTGAGTACAGGTAGTACTTGTTGTAACATAGCACAGCTCCGACTCCATATACTATTTCTTCACGTTCTCGTCTTCCATTAATGAAGAAAGTGACAAAGAATAGTGTGAAGTACCAGCACCAAAGCACAAACGAAGCCGACTGTTAGCTGCTCCAGGCTGTTCATTATCCGCCGTGTCGCTGCTGTTGTTCTCGTTGCTATTGGATACGTGAAGAAGAAGCAGAAATGACGCGCATTGCGTCAAGACGTTCTCCGTGTGTCGGGATGTTGTCTGTGCGTTGCTGTTTTGATCAGGATGCAGGAATAACCCTGTTTGCTCACGCATGTAAATGGGTTATTCCGAATGTTTCAGAAACTGGAATATTGACCTTAACCCAAATATTCAATGCATATAAACATAGCCAGTATCGGTATCTGCAATAATGAATTCGAATTCTCGGTTTATTGGATCTCGACAAAAATCCAATATGGAGCATCCCTAGTGTGAGTGTGAGTGCCTGTCAGTCTCTCTATTGTCAGGGTGTACCCTCTCTCTCACCCAATGTCAACTGTGATAGACTCCAGCGCCCTGAAGGGGCTAAACGATATAGAGGATGGATGGATGGATTGTTTTTTTTTTTTGTGTGTCCTCATGTTGGGAACATGCAGGCTCCTCCCTCAGCCCAACGGTGGGTCTATCTCTATTAATAAAACCAGAGGAAACACTGAAATGACACTGAAATTACATATTTCTAACTCAAATAAATGAAGACGTGGGCTTGCTAAAATGTTCTTTTTGCAGCGTATGGATCACATTCTTCTAAGAATACAGGCATTTCTGCAAAGCTCAGCTGCATGTTTTTATAAGAGAAGTGAGAGCTCACATCAAACTTGGCTTCAAGTTTCCCAAACAGCTGTTTAATTGATCAGTTATGTTCATTTTAAGGTAGTTTCTGTCTGTTCGTTGTTCTCATCAGATCTGTTTTAACTCTGTGAACCCTCCAGTTTCCTGGTTTTCTGTGCAGTTTTGGGTCAGGTCAAGCCAAAGTTGTTGTTATGATTATCTTTTGGCAGCTTGAGACATAATCATCATCCAATGCTTTACCAACAGCTCATGTTAGATTGGCTAAAAATAGGCCAGCTGTTAGGATTTGTATATTCTTTAAACAAAGGTAATGACTTGTGTAAATGGCGAAATTGAATCCCCTCTATACTCTCTGTTCCTGTGAGTTGTTGCTTGTGTCCTTGTGTTCACTGCTGTAAAAAACCTTGACTTTCTCTGAAACGTCACTTTTTACCTTTGTGTGAGTACAAACTGGGGTTGCCATGGAAACAGAGGGAGGGAGAGAGGAGGCTTGTTGGTTTGGTAACAGCCAGAGGCCTGATTGGTTACACACAGTCAGCATCTTTGGACTTTTTTGACTGATGGTGTTGAGAGTTAATGGTAAATATTATTGACACAATTTTTATTTTGATACTAAAAATGTTACTTAACCAAAATGCACTCCAAATTATTCTTGGGATATCTTTTTAGTGAGTGTGTGGTTTCCTCACCTCTAGCCTGATGACAGCTGCAGTTGACTCCAGCACCCTGTGATCCACAAAAGGACAAAAACCCTTGAATGTAAATATGATAAATCTTTGTGATGCTGCCACCCAAACTAACTTTCTCCACTGGGACAAAGACAGTTGTTTGAATTGACTTCTGTACAAATCATGTCCCATGAGTCTCTGTGTCCCCTGTATGAATGTTTAGGCCACAAACAACACTGCCTCTGTCACAAATATATTGACATGATGTTTTCATTTCACCGTCAGTTCTGAAAGACCGTCTTATGTGTACAAACAACACATGCGGAGCAGAACTCGGCCAATGTCACCTCTTATTCCAAACTTTAAAGACAACATTTAAAAACTAGTGTCCCCCAGTCCTTCTATCATAGCGCCGTTTGCTGCAGAGAGCTGAAGCCAGAGAACATTCCCCTGAATCTGCTGGTCCAGAGGCTTGTTCAAAACCAGATGAAGTGGCCTAGAGAGCCCCAGGATCCCTGCAACCACAAAGTACAACCAGATCAGACTCAAGACCCCAACACCACTTAAATGAGACTAATTCTGAAACATTATGGCAGATCACCTGAGCACTGTAAAAGATCCTCCAGTGGGAAAAGTCCTGACAAGGAAGTTGGGACGTCCACTCAGAGACGATCCAGGCATATCTACACAAGTTTTTAATCCAATAGCTGTTCCACATAGATGCAGCTGTTTGAGTGCCCGAAAACACATTTTTCCCCGAGTGGATAAATCAGAAAACGCCAGCCATGCATTTCCGTGTTGACAACGAAAGTCTCAGAAACTGCAACGTCATAGCCCGATCTCTTGCTCAAACTGCACACATGAACCTTGACAGCAGAAACAATAGTAGAATATGGGGTCATGTTCGCGCTGCAGAAGCTCCTGAGCTTGTTTTGGCTTTACAGCAAAATCTGCTCCTTTACAATCACTGTGAGCAACAAGAGACAAGGAGAACAGTAGACGCCAGTGTTTGTTGACATTTATTGTGATGTATGCACATGCTCCATGCCTCCTTCTCTGGTCTTGGTGTCTCTCTGCAGCACCATTTACAGGCTTTGCATATGTACTACAGTGTTTTCAGTGTTTTCATGTGGACAGACACATTTCTTGAAATGATGCCATGTTGGCAGAGAATGCTTTCAATACGAAAACATTTGGACAGGGCCTTAGTGACCACAGATTAAGTAGAGAGACGGGTCGTAACAAAAAGAGCTGGCTCCAGGTGAAGGACAGACTGATTCCACTGTGACACCCAACAGATGGAGGCAGAGCTCCTCTTCCTACATATCAGGCTGTGTCAGAGGAATATTATCCCCAAACAAGTAAACGAGTGATGCTCAGAAAATCCCATGTTTACTGGGACACATGTTAGACTGTGAGATTGAGCATATCAACGTGTTTGCCTTTTGCAGACTGAAGGATTGGTGCTGACACTCAGTAAAGGAAGCTGAAAATCTCAGCGTGGTATCTTCCTCTTTTCACAAAAACTTCATTCTGCTTTGTCAGTGATGAGAGATTTCTAATAAATGTTTGAGCACTGCAGTCTACAGTTTTTTTGTTGTTTTTTTTTCTGGTGAGAAGTTGAAGTGTGCTGCAGGAGGACTGCACTGTTACCTCAGCACGTGTTTCTAGCTGAAGTCTGAACCCACAGATTGAAGAACTAGGTCAGAATGGAGCTCACTGCAGTGGGGTCAGCTCAGCTTCGATGCTCTGCTGTTGTGTTTCTTTGCTGCATTAAAGTCAGGAGAGCAGGAGATTTGGCAGATTTTTAGATGCTGAGAACGAGAGATGGCTGCACAGAGAGGCTCTCACATTAAAACAGGAGGTAAAAAGGACAAAACTGAGGCGTTGAATACATGGTCTGGTGTTGGCCTGTGGTGTGCGGTGGTGCATGAACAAGCGCGACGCTGCAGCTCTCCCTGCTATGCATGCCGTATTCAGCTCACATGAAGGTTGCTCTGCCTCGGAAACACAGACTTGCCACACAGACGGGTGCTGAAGGGATCAGCTGTTTCTAATAATAGCCTTTTAAAGTCTTCATCCCCAATGGGTCTGTTACCCCCACCGACAGACAAACAAACACCCTCAGACACTGTCTTGGAGGTGGCTTTGAGTGTCCCCCAGCTCATTGAGACGAGGTGTCTGCTCTGGTACATCAGTGAATAGTTGTAGTTCCAGAGAAAAGTTTAACTGCTGAATAATGTTTTATCAGTGGCCAGTATATCAGAGCATGGTTTTAAAAAACAATAAAAAACAAACAATCAATGAAATCCATGTCATTGGGCCCAGTGCCACTAGGGGGCATGATAGGGCCTCCCCCCCTTCAGATATGACAAAAGACTGTTTCATAGCACATTCTCTTAATTTTACCCATAAAATATCAAGTCTCCTTCCCTCAGCTGACCAACTCAGTCAACACTCACTGTCCACTTTATTCATCTCAACTCCACTCATCTTTATTCATATGCACTTTAAAAACAACCACAGCCGAAACAATGTGCTGACATAAAACAACGCAGACATAAAACAATTAAAACAATGGAACATAGCCGCGGGTTCTTTAGAAGTTGTGTACGCCCACAAGCGATTTCCCACTCCTTTCTTCTCTTCTTGTCACTTGTGAAGCTGTGTGGACTCACATCACTCCCCTTGTTTCCCTTTGACTGAAAATTGCACCCAAAAGTAGCACAATGTGGCATTATTCTGGTATTCTCGCTCCTGATAGCCAGTGGGTAAACGTAGGGGCTTGGCACAATGCAGCCCTATAACATCATCAACCCAGCATGCATTGCGCTAGTAAAACAATGGCTGCATCCGTAGGTTAGAATAAAATATAAAATTTTAGAAATAAAAGGGAGCTTGGAGATGGGCCTAAAATTGGCCAGATTGCTGCGATCAAGGCCGAATGTCTTAAGTAGAGGACCACCACTGCATGTTTAAAGCTTAGGGGAGCAACACCAGAAGAAAGACTGCTGTTAATGATAGCCAGAACTGACTGCCCTATGCTAGGGAAAACCTCTTTGAACAGGCCAGGAGGGACAGCTTCACAGGGAGAACCTGGTGGCTTAATTTGCCCAACCAGATCTTCTAGAAATGACAGAGGTGCTGGCTCAAACTTATAAAAGGCCACGTAACAAGGAACAGAGCCTGAGGGGTCAGATGCAGGAGTTGATCTGAGAGTCCTTGCAGTAGCAACCTAATCAATAAAAAAGTGCAGGAAGCTGTTGCACATTTCAGCAGACGCCTCCAAGCTGACAGACTGTGGGGCATTAAGAACAATGTCAATGGTTTTAAATAACACACACGAGTTATGGCGATTGAACTCAGTGAGGTTTGACAGATATTGTCTATTGGTCTTTTTAACAGTGTTCTAGTAGCAGCGCAAATGGTCTTTTAGGATTTGGAAAAAAACCTGCAGCTTGTCCTTCTTCCACCTTAGCTCAGCTTTGTACAGCACTAAGGTACACTTTGTAAATGCTGTTGCCTTAAGAATCACCTCAATTCTTCACTGGGGCTGAAACACCCTTCATGGATGTTAGTCCATATCTCCACAGTGGCTGCAGATTTGTCAGCTAAACATCTGCACACGTGGACAAAATTGTAGGCAGCCTCCTGTTAAAGAAAGAAAAACCACCAATCATAAATCAACATTTACTGAAAATTAACTAATGAAAATCAGACATTGCTTTTGAATTGTAGTTCAACAGAATCATTTGAAAAAACAAAACAATGAACCTGGACAAAACTGATGGTACCCTTAACTTAATATTTTGAGGCAATCACTGCAATCAGGTGATTTCTGTAACTCTCAGTGAGACTTCTGCACCTGTCCACAGGTATTGTGGCCCACTCCTCATGAGCAAACTGCTCCAGCTGTCTCAGGTTTGAAGGGTGTCTTTTCCAGACTGCATGTTTCAGCTCCTTCCACAAATGTTCAATAGGATTTAGATCAGGGCTCATAGAAGGACACTTCAGAATAGTCCAATGTTTTTTTTCTGAGCCATTCTTGGGTGTTTTTAGCTGTGTGTTTTGGGTCATTATCCTGTTGGAGGACCCATGACATGTGACTGAGACCAAGCTTTCTGACACTGGGCAGCACATTTGGCTCCAGAATGCCTTGATAGTCTTGAGATTTCATTGTACCCTGCACAGATTCAAGACACCCTGTGCCAGATGCAGCAAAGCAGCCCCAGAACATAACTGAGCCTCCTCCATGTTTCACAGTAGGTACAGTGCTCTTTTCTTTGTATGCTTAATTTTTGTGTCTGTGAACATAGAGCTGATGTGACTTACCAAAAAGCTCCAGTTTTGTCTCATCTGTCCAAAGGACATTCTCCCAGAAGCTTTGTGGCTTGTCAGTATGCATTTTGGCAAATTCCAGTCTCACTTTTTTATGATTTACTTTCAACAGTGATGTCCTCCATTAAGTCCACTTTGGCTCAAACAGTGATGGATGGTGTGATCTGATACTGATGTACCTTGACCTTGGAGTTCACCTCTAATCTCTGTGGAAGTTGTTCTGGGCTCTTTGGTTACCATTCGTATTATCCGTCTCTTCAATTTGTCATCAGTTTTCCTCTTGCAGCCACGTCCAGGGAGGTTGGCTACAGTCCCATGGACCTTAAACTTCTGAATAATATGTGCAGCTGTAGTCACAGGAACATCAAGCTGCTTGGAGATGGTCTTATAGCCTTTACCTTTAACATGCTTGTCTATAATTTTCTTTCTAATCTCCTGAGACAACTCTCTCCTTGGCTTTCTGTGGTCCATGTTCAGTGTGGTACACACCACCATACCAAACAGCACAGTGACTACTTTTCAGCCTTTAAATAGGCAGACTGACTGATTACAAGCTTGAAGACACTTGTGATGCTAATTACAGGACACACCTTAGTTTAACATGTCCCTATGGTCAAATCATTTTCAGTCTTTTCTAGGGGAGCCATCATTTTTGTCCAGGCCAGTTTCATTAGTTTGTTTTTTAAAATGATTCTGTTGAACCACAATTCAAAAACAATGTCTGATTTTCATTAGTTAATTTTCAGTACATTTTTATTTATTGTTACTTTTGTCAGTTTGAAGTTATTTCAGTGACCGTTGTGGGTTTTTTCTTTCTTTAACAGAAGGGTACTGACAATTTTGTCCATGTTTGTATGATGAGAATCTCCCCTTTAACCACTTCTCAAAGGTGCTCTATTGGATTGAGATCTGGTGACTGGGGAGGCCACTGGAGTACAGTGAACTCACTGCTATGATCAAGAAACCAGCTTGAGATGAATTGAGCTTTGTGACAAGACCCATTATCCTGCTGATAGTAGCTGTCAGAAGATGGTCCACTGTGGCCATGAAGGGATGGACGTGGTCTGCAACAATTCTTCGGTAGGCTGTGGGGTTTAAACCATGCTCACAAATACAGACACACGGACATGATTTTACTCATTTTTCCACAGTCCAACCTGCAATCACAGTCCAACACTAAAATAAGGCTCACTTAGAGTTCAGCTAAAAACATTGTCCTTCCTTGGTCTGATGAAGCTCCTGCAGCCCTCAATATCTCATACATTACTAGGAGATACTAGCGGATACTAGCAGATAACGACAAAAGCTTATCAGTCAAGGAGAACAGACAGGATGGATGTATAGGAGGCTGTGAAGTATCTGTGAGTTCAAATGTTAAAGGGGGATATGTTATAATTCCCAGACCCCACAGAATGAGTTTATCTGACAAAATCCTGCTTTAAGTTAATATTTGCTGTCAAGTTTCAAAAACAGAACTATTACCATGATCACCAACTATTTCTGCTCCAGCCAGCTAATACCAAACCAAACAGCTTGACTGAAGCAGTTTGGTGTAAATACTCACACTGTTTCACTCCTATCAGGTCATATTAAGGGGCGCAGATTCATCCGGGGGGACTTTGATCACTTTTTCTCCACGTTGTGAAAACAAGCTTTAAAGGATCAGGCTCCCAATGCAGCCTACCATTGAAATGGTGTGCAAGTGGTGCATCGAGGCCCTACAGTTGGTCACTGACCTGTTTTCAGTGGACGATTTGTTTGCATGGTAAAAATGTGGCAAATAGTCTAAAGTGTATGCAGGCCTTGAGCAGACAAACATGCGTGTATCTTATTTCACTCTGTTGTGCTAAAACCATGTTTTCTTCCATCAAGAGTTCAAAATGTAACATTTTCATGCAGTAAATTAAAGTGGTGTTAATGTCTTGAGATGTGGGTCATGATGACGGTTAAGACGGTGACTGATGAGAGTGGAACAGTGGAGAAGCACTGCTCCGGGGTGTATGGTAGTTAAAAGTAATGAATATCAATACTTTATTTCCACTCCCCAAATGCTCAAGTATGCTAATACTGTTCAGACATCACCAGCAAGAGGACACCCCCAGAATCGACTTTTTTGACACCTCTGGCATCATGAAGAGGAGTTTCAGAAGAAGACGTTAAGTAGAAGATAACGTAACATAACACGGTAAAACAAGTCACAACAAGCACACAGGACCATTTGGAGTTGCTGAAGAGTTTATCTTATGACTGTATAAAGAGGCAGGCTAACACTTCTCATTGACTCCCAGCGTTTGAGCTAAACTAGTTAGCGGGGGGCGAGCTCTGTGCTCTCTTACTTGTTATTGGACACACAGTCGAAAGAAAAGAGGTTATCAGCTTGTCGCAGACTTGGGACTGAGGCAAGACACGAAACACTTTGGCATTTCACTTCCGTTGTGGCTTAATGCAGAAGTGTTGAGCCTTTTTGCAGACGTTTTGTGGTGTTTGCAACTCTTGTGACCTATCTCGGCATCCACCGTAGGATTCCTCCTTCTGATTCTGATCCTGATCCTGATCCTGCGCACAACAACTACTGCACACATTTTCTGCGCATTTTGCCTTTTTTTTATTAGCCTTTTGTTTTATGGATTTATTTTTTGATTAATATTGCTTTATATGGCCACATTATTTATTTTCTTATTTTATTTAAAAGCACGTTTCTTATAATGTTTTTTAAATTTGTCTTTATATTTCTACTTTTATTTGACTTTTTTCTGGATTCATTTTTTTATTAATATTGATTTATATAGCCACATTATTTATTTTTTATTTTATTTATAAGCACATTCCTTCAAAAATTTTTAAATTATTTTATTAATTTGTCTTTATATTTCAACTTTAATTATCCTTTTCTTTTATGGATTCATTTTTTGATTAGTATTGCTTTATACATCAACATTATTAATTTTTTATTGTATTTATTTGTCTTTATATTTCCACTTGTATTTGATTTTTCTTTTATACATTTATTCTGGTAATTTGGCACTCTCACTAATCCATAGATTGCTCCTCATGCTTCTGTTTGCATCATTACATTTCTTTTCTGTGTTGAAAGTATTCAGCATGTTTGTTTGCTTCATTGGTGCAGCGGGTGACATGAAAACAGCAGATGAAGTCATAATGAGGAGCTGCTTTCATTTCAGTATGATGGCCTTGAACAAACAGACTGCATGTATGCACAGTGCACACAATGGAAAAGAGCAGAGGCTCGCAAACAGACAAAAGTCTCCCTCTTAAGAGTCAGAAATCAAAGTGTGAGCGAGCTGGATCATGTCGTTTTTTTAATGCTGTTAATGTCTGCAGGCTTTGAGCGGGCAGTCAGCCAGAGAAAAGACTTAAATGAGCTATTTTCAGACTCATGAATCATCGCTCTCTTCTCTGATTTGTTTAGCAATTCAGATTTTTTAAATTGTTTAATGAAGTGAAACAAACGAACAAAATTCGGGCTGAAAAATATATTTAACATGCACTCCTACTGAGCTTGTTTAATATGAAGAGATGGACTGCAAACATGACACCTGGTTTCTGGTTTTTCTATAAGCTGTGACATGTTCTGTCATTTGATATGCTTACAAAAACACTCCTTCAGACTCAGCACTTCCATGCCATCAGTCCGAAAGCCTTGACTTGTTCATAGCCTTGCAAAGCAGCTGCACTCTTTGAATCCCATGTCTGCCATCAGAGAGGTCCACTTTGCAAATTTAAGATGCAACAGTTATTTCAAAACAGAAATGACTGGACCAGCCATCCTTTGGGGAGGAAGAAACAGGCTTAGTGTAGCTACACCGAAACCAATAAGCATCTTCAAGCTGAGTTTAGTTAGAACTTCACTGTCAGTGACTACGTTAACATGAGAGCTTTAATTCCTGTTTAATTCAGAAGAAAACTTTAAATCCCCCCTGTCCAATCAGAACCATTCCCAACCCCCAGACCTTAAGTGGAATTGAATAAAGGCGAATAAACGTGTTTTCTATGTAAACCTCAATTTGCAATTACTATTTCAATGTAAATGCGAAGGAGAATACTTTCATTCTGAATTATTTAATTCTTAATACTCAGTTCCGAATTAAAAAACATCATGTAACCGTGGCCAGTGTCTCTGTGAAAAGATGTTGTTGCTTCACCCCCAGATTGATTTAGCAAGAATTTGATTGACAAAAGTTATTTCGTTTCTTTTACTTCCTCCACGTAGCATCTGCCCACTACAACATCTGATTGGCTCAAAATGAATGTCACAGGCAGAATACTTTTTGATCACCATCCCAGTCAAACACTGTCCATCGGTTATTATTTATATGGACATAAATTTATCATAAACAGTCCGTCTGACATATCAGGCTTTTGTTAGCACACCTGGTGAAAAAATGATTCCCCCTTAAACCTGAGGACTCCAGCTTCCTCCCACAGACCAAAAGCATGCTTGTCAGGTGAATTGGTGACTCCAAATTGTCCTTAGTGGCCCTGTGATTGGCCTGCAATTAATTCAGGGTGTACCCCACCTCTAGGCCAGTGTCAGCTGGGATAATGGACGGACAGATTAAATCTACAACCAAGTTTGCCAGATTCAAGAACTTGAACTTGAAAGGCCTCTGCCTGTGCCCTTTGGAAATATTATACAAGCATTACTTTCACTGCAAACATCATCATTAATACCCAAATGCTTCATCGTATTAAGTTCATATTTACATTGTGCGTGACTTTGAGAGTGAATGGATGTGAATGAGAAGCTGTGACCTGCAGTGTGAAGCTGCTTTGAGTCGTCAAAGAGACTAGAGAAGCCCGATATAAGCATAAGTCCAGTTTATCATTTACCTTTGGGACGTGGTGAAACAGGAGATTGAACGGGTCTGCAGCACCTGCGTCGTGTTGGCAGGCTAAAATATTTTAGGGATGTTCACAGCACCTTGTTGAATCTGCGGCATGAAACTTAAGGCAGTTCTGAGGGAAATGGGGTCTATCTGGGTACTGGCCATGTGAATTCATTGAAGTGGATGAGGATATATCAGTAGAGTCAAAGTTAGGTAACAAAGGAAGCATAATGGTACATTTTGAGCTGAATTCTGACATTGTGCACTCATCACATGAAGCACACTTGTGTAGATTTGGAGCTGAAAACCATCCTCCTGTCTGTCTCTCAGTGAATTGTCTTGACCACAGAGGAAAAGCTCTCAGATGTGCCTGGAGAACATTGTTGCTATTTTTTCTTTTTTCTCTTTTTTTTTTTCAGAAAGTTTGTTTCCCCGGGCTTGTTGAGAAATGCACAATAAGCATCTTTACAAACTGCAACGAATGCTGAAAGCCCAGCAGAGAGCTGTGAGAGGAATCTTAACAGCAGCTCTGCACCTCAGATTAGCTCGATAGAGAGAGACAGAGTGTGTGTGCATCAGTGTTTGTGTGGCATCCTCCTGCAGCTCTCTGCTGAGGTTACCTGCAGTCAGCTGAAGCATGTGGACGAGTCAAACGCCTGCAGGGTTTGAAGGAACCTTTTGAAATTCTACGAAGCCAACGAACCAATGATAGTTTTAATTTCAGTGATTTTGTCCTGCTCTCTTCCTCTTCGGTTCTTTCTGCAGTGGCAGATTTTGAAGCACTGCAGCCTTCTGCATGCATAATAATCAGCCTTATTCTGTTTAATCCTGCCTGCATGTCTACAGGTTTTTAGCACAACACCCACAAATATTCCGAGTGCAGATGGAGGATGGAGGGTGTCGGGATGATGGGGTGAACAGAAAGACTGACGTGTTATTGACGGGCTCGGTAAAGAGCGACTGTGATGCCAGGTTCAAACTGTTGACGTGTTGGATGTGTGAGGAAAGTATCATGTTGAATTCATGCAATCGTGATGTAAGGATGATACTGTCATTGATTTTGATGGCATGACAATATTAAGAAAAAAACTGTTTCATGATGATCCAGATTATTTAACATCTTATCCGGGCAGTTGAAGCTTATTATGCTGTTTATTAATCCCTCGCCTTGCCTTGTCTGTGAAATCACTTAAACATTATTAAACCTTTGTTGTCATAAAAATAAATAATAATATGATCATATTTCTGGTGTATTAACTCATACCGTGATGCTTTAGTATTGTCATGTGTTTTTATTGAAACCTTGAGCATGCATAATTATCATCATTAAACATGAAATTGATCAAAATATTAGGGATTAACAGAAGCATTGGCTGATACTATATTGATAAAGAGGTGGTTCAAGTTTTTGAAGTTGTGTTGCATGACAGTACAAACATTAGCCACAGTGACAGAGATCAGCTCTGCCTCTGTGTCTAAGAGAGCCAACATGGAAGCTACAGCACTGCTGCAGAGTGAGATCTGCATGGTTCAAAGAATTTCAGGAGAAAAAAGCCCCATAAGAACAGCATAGGGGGATTGCATGTCAAATTTAACACCTTCACATCTTTTCTTTTCCACAAGCTTCTTTGTCATGGTACTACTTTGGCACACAGTCTTTGTACTGATGAACGAAGAGCCTAATGTTTGAGGTTGATCAGTAACATTGATAAAGTGAACTCAACAACCAGCATGTTCTAATCAAGTAGACTTAACTTTACTTGTATAAAAAACCATCAGTATAAGCCGAATCCATACTTTGAAGAAGAACTTTCATTCAGCTCTGCGGATTTTTTTAAATGATACAGTTGATATAAACTATAAAAGTTCATTACAGCAGGGAGGCTCTGCGTGATGAGTGCTGCAGACTGTAGATTTGTGTAAAAGCTGCTGATGTCATCTGATCCAGAAACATATTAACCTACACATAACCTACACTCCTGTATCAACAGGTAAAGAGAGTTTCTCCCATCCTCTAGTTCCCGTTGTACAAACTTTCTCCACTTCTCTTTTAGATCTTTGTGACTTTAACTTGAAGGTTTCCCTCCTTCCAAGCCATAGTAGGATGGAGAAGTAATAAATGAGAACTGAAATTCCTGCAAACTCCACTGAGTGTGCCTTATACCGGGGTCAGACTACACCATTTATTATCCGACCGACAGCCGCAGAGTTTCGGACCCGTCATCCATGAAAATCAGTCATTCCGTCTTGCGTAACGTGTTGTAATGACCGACAACAGCAGACCAGTCTGAGATGCCTCTCGGCTCTGAGACAAAAGGTCTGGCAGGTTTCATTTTTGTCCTCCAACGATCTGTTCCTCCATTATCGACAGAAATATCATGTAGTCTGACCTCAGCAGTAGCAAGGACATAAACAAAGACAAATCTGAGTGGCACCAAATGAGCACAGCGTACGATTGTACCTACTGTGTTGCAATGGGAGGACATCAGACTGGCAGGTCTATTTGGTGGGTTGGGGGAACAGGCCATTTTAGGCAGCTACTGGTGCTATAAACAGGAAGAAAGGAAGAAGTCCTGATGCCACCGATTTTTGTCTTGTGCTCTTTCACACAGAGGAGACGTGTAACACTTTATAGAGGACCCAATACTATTAAAAGCACAATATGACCTCTTTTGGAGGAGCACTCTTCAGCGTTTCCAAGGTGAGGGACGACCAGAGCTATGATCTGATTACAACAGGGAAAATGAAGGAGAAAACCATCTTGTCACTGTGTCTTTCCTTTACAATCTGAGTTTAACAACCCGTGAGGACCTCGACCTCTGTTATGGAACAAAGTCTTAAACAGTCTGGGTGAACCAGGTGTATTTAAAAAAACAGCTGAAACTTCAAAATATTACTAAAAGTCTATATTTTCCTCATATGACGTATATCTAGGGCTTTACAGTAACCCTGGTGGATTTGACAAGTGGCTGGCTAATTAATTACTTAAGCTAATTAGATGCCATTTGCACTAACTTTGTTTTGCCAAGTTGGGGGGGTGGGGGGGGTGGGGGGTTCTCTTAATGAGAGAAAAGGTGCATTATGGGTCAGCCTTTCTGTACACTGGTGCTCTTCAAAAGGTATACATGTGGTCTGTTATGTGCTGCTTTCATGTCAGAAAAGGTTTTCAATATAACACTCCAGTGTTTTCATTATTATTATTTTAGAGGTCCCCAGGTAGCAAAAATGGGTTTCTAAAGTTCAGGAGAATACATGCCCAAGCACAGTGCAGGACACTTGATAAATACGATCAAAACTAGGACACATAAGTCCATTCAAATGCACTGATTAAGATCATTTGAGCAGCTTTAATTATGACTGACACTTGAAAACCATACAAACACACACACATGCTTCAGACCAGTGAGCTGGGCTGTCCTCACTCTGTGACAGGATGTAGAATTATGGTCTAAAAGTGGTCTGGATGGAGTTTTAGGAGTGGGTGTATGTGCTGACCACAGACCTGCAGCGAGCTCCTTTCGATGTGGTGACAGGGCCGCTGAAGGACGGGTGAAGGAGGCTGCTCGCCTCTCTGGGGAGTTGTGGAAGGAACAGGAGCTAGCAGGCTGCTGACTGTTCCCGCTGCCTAATAAGAAGTGACGTTACACAACATAATCCACCTCAGCAGACTGCTGCGGCTGAAACAGTTATCAGTGAGAAGAAGGGACACAACTCACAAAGCTGTGGCTCTCTGCCCTCTGATGGGATACTGTGAGTCATGGAGTGAGCCTCAAGTTCACCATTTCAAAAACACAGCAGGAATAACACACTGTCCGACTGTAGGTCCAAGTTCAGGAAACATTGTGCTGCTTGCATGAGAGTTGAGCTGCTTTTAATGTTACTAAACTTTTCCTCTTGGTTCCACTGGCACCAGCAATTGCTTAAAAATATTAGGAAAAAATGATACCCAATATTTTCCACTCCTGCGATAAATATTTTGGGAACTTTTCAGATAAATGCTGTCTTTTCAAATCCAGCTGCTTGTATAATTAGTCTTCCTTTTTTGTCTTGAAAGATATGTCTATATATATATATATATATGATCTCAATTTTGAGACGGAGGATCATCAAACCTTGTCCTTTTTTTTTTTTTACAAAAACAACAAAACTTTTTAGTTCTGTTAAAGGGGTTGTTATCGTCCACAATCAATGTAGGTCACTTATCTTTTAAGACAAACAGGGAAGACTACATGCACAAGCTGCTGGATTTTCCATATCCCCTGACGTTTATCATCAGGCAAATCCATACTGCAGGGCATCAAACTCATTTACCAGACAAGTCAGCCCCTGGTTTGGATTCTTTTGGATTTTCATTGTGAAAAGAGTTGACAAACACAAATAGCACCTCTGATCCTCAATGATTCATGTTACGGCGAATTTTCAAATGTTATGGTGCGTCTTCTGTTGCTGAAATCTCACTCACTCTGAGATCACTGTTGGGGTCAATTTTTGTAAAATCGAGTTGCACTTGAGGTCGCTTCTCTCTCCTAACTTTCATAAGTGCTTGAGTCTCTTCATCCTAACAGGCGGTCTGCTGGGAAACTAAGACAAGTTTTTGTGTTGCAGTGAGAATGAAAATGTTCGGCATTAAGGCGACTCAATGCCCTTAACTAGTTTAAACCTGTTCTCAAATAAAGCAGTTCTTAATTCCCAGTCTTAGGTGTGGTTTTTTTTTTCTGCGTAAAGCTACTCTGTACCTGAGCATTTATCTGAGTGTTGGTGCATCCACGTTGCTCAGCAGTACTCCACCAGAACACTAGTTGGCAGTGTGATTTTTTCCTTTGTGTTCTTACACATTCTCTGCTTCTTTGTGTACAAGAAACCATGTCACTGTGAAAGGCAAAAAACAATGAGCTGGTTTTGGAGAAGAGGACAGAGATGGTTTAGTGCTTCACATTTGAAACAAATCTCAAAGTGCTACAGTCCTGCTTTTAAGCATTGCACAATTAAAAAGAGATAAAATAGCAACAGAAGCAAAAGAATAATAAAAACATCTATTTAAAAACTCACTATTAAAACACTGAAAAGCAAATATTCGGCCACTGAATGAATCTCGAGTGAGGAAACAGACAGCTAAGGTGTTGGTGGTCCTCTAATATCATTTTATCTCACAAAATCATGTCTGTATTCAGAGACTAGCAGTCGCTCAGTGCTGTGCAGTGGACCAATCAAAGGGCCTGCATTTTTGATAACGTTCATGTCAGGCCCTCTGTGTCAGTTCAGGGCTCTGCAGACCAAGAGCAGAAGCAATGATGACGTCTCAGAGCAGAAATGAGCCTTAAGCCTGTGAGCCATGAATACATCACTGTGTACACAATCAAAGCTTCAGTTTGGTCAGAGCTGGACAATTCTAAAGGAAGAATGAGAATGACTCTGAGAGCATTTTTGCTCTTTGCCCACGCAAATGTTTGATTTACCAACAGTTCACTTCTCTACAGCAGGGGCTGCCTTCTACATCCCCTGAACGGTCCGTACAGACAAGTGTGTTTACATGCAACAAAGTTTATGGGCACAAGGCTACAAACCACTGGCGAACTTAGCCATTTCGAGGCTCCAGGCGAACAGTCAGACACATAGTAAGACACTCCATACAAGGGATGAACAAAAGTCACTATCCTTCATTTCTTCCATCACATTCGGCCAGTGTAATCCATATTGGATTAAACATCATTTTCTATGGATATTGCAACATCTCATATTTTCGTAAGGCATGGATGTGTGCAAATAGATTTGAATTTGTGTGAACTTTGGTTTTCCTGATCTTCTTCAGCCCCTGACTAATGCATGTTCTCACTGACAAGATAATCATGACTCTTCAACTCTTAACAAAGATTCAAGACTTGACATTTGTTATTCCAGGGTTAAATTAAGATTTATTTCAATATGTCATCATTTAATCTTAGGTTTCCAGTAGGTTACAGCAGGGGGTTGGACAGGGCCTTGTGGTCTATCTTGTGTCCAGTGGCGTCTCAGCTAACTGCAGATGGTCCATGTAAGCAATGAACCTATGCTCCCTGTTTGACAAATAGAAACCTAGCTTGCACACAAGACACCTCTGGGCACGTCTTACTTTTGTTGTTTTGCGGTCAAAGTTACATTCCAGCTGTGAAAGAGCGCTGCTACTTAGCTAGCTACGTAGCCTGAAATGCATTTTGAAGGTCTTGGCTGTTTATAGAGCTCAGAGTGCAGTCTTTTTACCATACTCTGTCTTTGGGGTGACTTTCTTCTGGAGCATCAGCTGTGTTTCTCACTTTACACATGGATGCACACTGAAACAGGAGCTGAGCTCATTCACGTGTGATTATTATTATCATATTAATAATACACCAACAATAATCACTCCACCATCTCTATTGATCTGTAGGAGTCAGGGCAGGGGGGCACAGGGAGTGAGAGGGGAGAGACCTCGATTTCACAGAATAGAGACATTTGTGATGCAGACAGTCTTGGACTTTTGTGGACTTCAATATGAATAATGTGAAATATGAACCATTTCAGTCAAGATGCACCTTAGAGGACTTATTTAACTTGAGCTTTTTTTTAGGTGTAATGATTAGAAAGTGGAGAAGTCAAGATATATATAGCCAAATTAGTCTCACCCAAATATTTTCTAGAGTCTCTTGATATTATTTTAATTCAAGTAATTTAGTAATATTTTCAGGGCTTGAAATTACAACCATTTTAGTCACACATGTGCCCAAAATGTTGCCAATGTGACTTCAGATATCAAACAATTATTGTGTTGTATGTGAAGGTCATGGCATTAGCCTCAGTGTTGATCAGTTATTAATTCAATGTGTTGTGTTTTATTGTATCTTGAAGGGTCAGGCAGGAGAAGCCCTTAGCAAAAAGTAGTTTATTCAAGTGTACTATGAGTATACTTATTTTATGCTAGAGCTGAGGCAGTATACTTGAAGTTTACCTTTTTATATACTATATTTTATATACCTAAGAATAGTACAGTGAAGTATACTTGGCTCGTATTGAAGAGTATAAAGAAAAGTCTAAGACTAAGTACGTTAATACTAAGAGTTATACACTGATACTTTAACACTAAAACTTATACTTGTACTTTAGTATACTTTTACTTCTTTCTTCTACAGAGTAGTAATACTTAGTATATATTGATCCAAGTACAGAATAAGGTCAAGTCATTGTGCTTACATTTAATTTAGCAGAATAAAACTGTATTTCACTACAAACATTAGCTTTGAGGTATTACCCCTGTTGTAAACTTAGATGTTCAAGATCATATAGTGCTGGAGTTTACAGTAAATAGTATGTGTGCTCAAATGCATTACCTTTTGGGACCTTGAAAACATAAACAGAGGAACATTTGACTTCACTTTATCGATCAAGTTCTAGTTCCTTTCATAAGGGTTTGGCACTGGTGTTCTGTACACAGCGTCATCTGTTTCAACAAGAACACATTTTGTTTTAATCACATCTGGCCAGACAGCATCAACAGTTTGTTTTTTAACCTCATATATGAAAGTATTTTTACAATGATCTGTGAATCCATTTTTGACAAAGAAGAGCTTGATCTTAGAGAGACTATTATGTTTATTATGACTGTTATTATTATTATTATTATTAATATTTTTACATGAAAATGTGCAGTTTTTCCCTTTACAATTTTCATCAAAGAAGGGCTTGATTTCATAGAGGCTCTTTGGTTTTGAAAGGCACATCTTTAATGATTTAAACAGGTATTTGTTAATACACTTTATTTTAAGATGTTAAATATATCAAACTTGTTCTCAACATTCTGTCTTGTGATTTTGTAAATGCATTGCGGTCTAGTGTACATACAATGTGTTAACTTCAAGAATACTTAAATGTATTTCATGTATATAAATACTATTCTACAAGTAATATGCTTAGCAAACTTGCAAGTGTACTTAAAGTATAACAAGCAAAATAGCAAAAAATATGCACTTGGTCAGTGATCAGGAGGTTGCAGGTTCAAGCCCAGCTCCGGATGACGCATGGCAATGTGTCCTTGGGCAAGACACTTAACCCCAAGTTGCTCCCACTGCCGCGTCAGTGGCGTGTAAATGGGCATGAAAGGGCATGAAAGTGTTAGCTGATACTGATGGATAACTAACATAGAAACTCTGAACCATCAGTGAGTGAATGTGAGAGTGAATGGGTGTGAATGGGTAAGTGTGACCTGCGGTGTAAAGAAGCTTTGAGTAGTCAAAGACTAGAAAAGCGCTATATAAGCTCAAGTCCATTTACCATTTACCTTGTACACTAGTAGTATATAGATAAGTGTATTTATTGTATGCTTGAAAGTGTACTTTTGTAAACTTAAAATGACCGTTTAAAGTTAACTTAAAGTATACTTTTAGAAACTTAACAATGTTCCAATTTAGTCCAAAGAAGTATTAAGTATTTTTGTTGTTAACATTTTAAACATACACTTATTGTTAAACTTTGTTGTACTGTACTTAAAAAACAGACTGAAATAGTATTAATAAATCATTTCTGAGTCTTTGTTAGCTGTTTGTGAAATTTTGTGGTCATGTGCTGCGTTTGCTCACATCCTGAGCGTCTCCTGGGGGTGAAGCCCCCCATGTTCTTTAAACCTAGTGATACCCCTGCTTGTGTCATCTGCAAAGTGAGAACAGAATATAAAACAAATAGATTAGTTATGGTGTCTCGCTGTTTCTGTGCCTCTCCCGTCATACTGGGCTGTTATCTTCCTTGCTTGTTTCTGAATGCTTTTGTGCTCATCTCTCCGGTCTCTGAGATTTTTTTTCTCATCTCTCAGCTTCTTTCTCCTCTCTCTCTGTCCCACTGCCACCGCGGTTCCTGTTGTAAAATAGCTCGATAGCGTTGGCACCTTTGAGATAAAGTCCTGCCTGTGGTCCCTCTTCTTCTTTTTCTGAGAGCCGCTGTCGTATGTTCGCTTCATGTCTCGATATCTCTTCTCTCTCTGCCCACTATTGGATTTTACGCGGTACTCATTTCCGCATACGTGCAGCGTGATGAGCGTGATGTGTAACATGGAATAGTCCATGTAGTACAGACTGATGGGGGTGCACGGTGGGCCGCGAGCAGATCTCCAGGGGGAATGATTTCTTCGTTGATAAAAAACTCAATGGTCTCTTCCTCCCAGTCGTCCACGTTGCTGTCCAGCTCATCAGTGTCCACTCCTCCTCTGAGCTCCAGGCGGATGCTCTTTGTTCTTGGTAAGACTGGAGCGCTGCTCGGACCGTCAAAACATGACTATTTGATCAAATTAGACATCCCGATGCTACTATTGTGAAGAGATCTTTATAAAAACAATAAATATGGGGACAAAATATAAAGATTGCATTTTGGGAGCCCCAAATGGCCTTGTATGGGGCCCAGGGCTCCAGGCAAATGCCTGGTTTGCCTAATAGTACGGCCCGCCTCTGCTACAAACTCCACACTCTGGAGACAAGGGATGCCAACTCTCCGGCTGCTTCACCAGCTGCTGTAAACATTAAATCTCCTAGCTACCAAACCAGCTTTTTTTCCCACCTCTAGTGGTTTGCCTGAATGCAGGTCTCTGTTAGGAAAGTTTAAAGGTTTATTGAGTAACTGCTTACAGCAGCTTTACATGTAAAGGGGAGTCTGGACTTACTGAGTTGCAGCCTATTTAATTACAAAACCTGTTCTCACGAGAATCCTGGAAACAGAAACACAGGGCATTGCTCTTAGAAGAAGCAACTTGTAATGTATAAGTGATGAATAAGTCATTTGGATTTTCTAACCCTGCCCTCATTCCTTGACATTTCACCAGGACTACACCATCACCATGTACTTCCAGCAGTCCTGGAGAGACAAGCGCCTCTCCTACACCGGCATCCCCCTCAACCTCACCCTGGACAACCGGGTGGCAGACCAACTGTGGGTCCCTGACACCTACTTCATTAATGATAAGAAGTCCTTCGTCCACGGAGTGACTGTGAAGAACCGGATGATCAGACTGCACCCTGATGGGACTGTGCTCTATGGTCTAAGGTGAGAGGTGTTTTTAATCTGCACACCAGACAGGACAGGGCGTATGATGAGAAGGATGTTGTTGGTTTGAGTATTTTTTCATCTTTTAAATGTAAGCATGCTGCTTGATTTTGTTGTTGTTGTTGTGGCCCTGAGCATGATTAGAATGGAGAGTAAAGATTATAAGAAAGAAATGAAGATTCGTGCAATCAGCTTGGCCTGCAGCTTTAGGTGTCTCTTCTATCTTCTACTTGATGCTGTTGTCATTTTTATCGATCACAAATAACAAATATACACACACCCAAAAATCATCCAGGGGTGGGTTTGGCCTAAAATGAGGAGTGGTTCAGTGCAGAGCTGGTGTGTTCTTATCATGAGGGCACAGAAGATGGCTGCTAAACCATCTGGAATCCGAGGTCACCTTCACACCTAACGTGGTCTGGACCAAACAAACTCAAGTTTGCTGTTCTTGAAAGTCTGTCTGTCTTATGGTGGTGTGAAAGCTCATGACAACTCCAGTGTGGACTGAAGAACCTATCCCTGGGTCTTGGTTAGTCTTGGATGTGAGAGCCTTAAAGACTAAACAACAACCAAATAACTGAAGGGAACCCAGGAGTGGTTTAATGTGGCTCAAATTTGGCTAAATAAAGCACAATATACAAACTTATTGTTCATCACATGCATTAGAGCAGTGGTGTTGTTGTGCCCCCCCTACATTAATAGAGCCCCCACACTGACTACCAAAAGGACACATTTAAGATTTTGTGAAATACATTGAAGCATGAGGATATGAGTTTCTTCATTAAGTGTAAATGTTTAAACACAAAAGCCAATAGTTTATATTTGCAGTTTCATTTTGTATTCGTGACTTATATTTTAAATTCTAACCCCCACCAAATCATTAAAAAGATGAAACAACAAAGCGGCTGCTCATGCACCAACTGTAGACTGCAGATGTAGATTACTCACAGTAAACAGTCAAACAGTAAAAGTTCTTCATGCTGCTCCAGGAGGGCCCCTGTACAGTGATACCAGTTTCATCAGGTACAAGTGGAAGAAAATTATCTCATTTCATTTTAGTATCTGTGCAAAGGGACTCAAGATCAACTGTGCTCTCCCTGCCACAGTGCCCCCTGCAGGCCTGGAGCTCTTCCGTTCTACACGGACATAGATTGTTACTCTGTGGACCGGAATAAAAACAGTCTGTCACAGCTGTCAATCACGCACCCACACAACGCTGATTGGCTCTCACGGCGCGACATCGCCTGAAAAGTTCTAATATTTCAACTTTGGCGACGGAGCACGGCGACCTGCTCCGTGTCCAAAGCGACCCCAAAGTTCCCATCTGCAGCAACAAGGGCGCCGCCCCCATGTCTCCAAAGATGTGACCAAGTCACCCAGAACGCGTCCATCGGATCGCGTGAGATCTGGTCACGCGTGGTCGTGGCTGATCCTGGCTGTACATTGACTCTGCATGGAGAGTGGCCACCGAGGTCGCCCAAGTTGCGTTCGGTGTGAACGCACCTTTAGGGCAACCACAGTGAGCAGGTGAGACTATTTACAGTGACAGCGGTGGTGAGGGCTCGTGGAGAACACTGTAAAAAAAGGAAGCAGAGAGAAAGATTAGAGACGAGGCAAAAAGATAAGAGGCTTCAGTCTCAAACCCCAAAAACAACCATGAGCTCCTGAACAGAGACAAAAGGCATTAAGGCCAGCACCAGGGCTAGTAGCACTGTTAGCAATGAGGAGAAAAACAGCCAGAAAAAACCACATAGGAAGTGGAATCCACCGGCGACTGAAGAGAGCCACGGTGTGTCTTAAGTAGAGAGCGCTGATTAGCCTGGAGTGGCAGCAGGCTCCAGAGGAGAGAGCCTCCTCACATGCAGCAGGAGAGCAGGAAGGGAGGGGGGAGGGAGAGTGAGGACAGAGGAGGAGGAATCCTCACAGTTTTACACTTCAAAACTGTATTTGAGGGAATAATGCTTGTTGGTCCCTAAATGAACTTCAGTTAACAGGGGAGCATCCATCAGGACTCTGCTTGGTTTGGCGTCTGTGCATGGTGGGAGAGAGTAACCTTGCACAGCAGCTGGATCATCTTAATTCAGTGTCTGTGATCAGGCAGATTCATCTTGCCAAGCTCTAATCTACGATTGTAAGCAGCCCAAAGCAGGACGGCCCAATCAGAGACCTTTAGAGCAGGAAGAGGTGAAGCAACAAGGGAGACGACAGCAGGAAGTGACCACTCATACAGAGATTAGCATAGATGCTAACAGCTTCAGTAGCCCGCCTTCTACGATTATCTGATTGGAGCATTGATCCATAAACCGCTACGACCAAGAAACTTATTGAAACACTCCTTACGTGACAGGATGCCATTTTGCACGTCATGTTGATGTGTCTGAGTTAAAGCAGTGTTACCGTTAAACATGCAAACAGAGACACAGAAAGTCTGCTGCATGGTGTTCTCTTACTGCTGAGGCTGATATCATGCAGTTGTTCATTGATCATTAGTCTGAGAAAAAGAGAAAACATGTTTTAGGTCTTCATTAACCAACACTGATGTGGCTGCATGACGTAATCAAAGGACTAAGAATGTAACGGTTAAAATGATAAACTGCAGAAAACAACAATTAGCACTGCTGTTTCCTATTTCAGCTACCATTAAAACCATGTCTAATAACCTCACTTTGTCAATAACTCACAGTGGTACTCCTCATTTCCTGGAAAATCCAGTGGCTGCTTCTTGGCAAAGCAGCAGCGGTGCCTCAGACGCAGATGTGCAAGCGCAGTTTGCAATATTTGGTCTCTGAAAGCGGAGGGTCCCCACACGGACACTGCACTGGGGATTTTTTTCCCTTCAAAAGAGACAAAATATGAGGTCTGGTCATATTTTGGATTTTACAAGGATGCTGGGGGGGAGACTAATTGAAATGAACTTAAATTCACATTATATTTAAGCTGAATAAAATGTTGGTTAATGATTTCAGTGTGTGTATAAGTACTTTTTGAACATTTGGAGCACATTGCAACAACTGAGATAATGATGATAACAGTGATATGAAATGTTCATACCGTTACATCCCTATAAAGGACACGTGACCACTATCGCACATCCTGCCGTGGCTGTTGTGCATGCTCACATAATGAAAGATGTAACAACTAACTATCTCCCTCATATACTCTTCAGTGTTGTCATGATAAAAGGAAAGTGATATGAGCTGACGTTCTGGTTATGCCACACCCTAAACACACTCATAATCAAAGCTGTAGACTAATGCAGACCGACACGCCTCAAACTGCCGTGTGTTATGGACTTACGGGCTCTATGTTGTCAAAGAAGGGCCCTGTTAGAATATGAACATATAATACTTTAGAGAACCAGGTCCTTGTTGTGCTCTGTTCTGATCAAGTTGTTTAAAACAGTGTCCAGCTCATAGACACTTAAATGAGCTCCTCTGCTTTGTTTCAGAATAATCCTTATTTCTATATGTTTTCTTACTCTGTCTGTGTGTTTGTTGTGACCTCCTATAGCACATACATTTCTCTTTGCAGTTCTCTGAAAAGGATCACTGATGCATAACATGCCCATATGTTGTTGTGTATAGAGCTGTTTTTATTCAGCCTCTGCCGTAGGGAGTCAGAAGATCTGTGTGTTTTTTCCAGTATATCTGTTTCATCCATATCTGAATGTCTAGGAATCTTTCAAAATCTTCCAGGGTAATAAAATTAAATGCAAATGATGCACAAAAAAGAGACATAGAAAAAGAAAATAAAGAGAGCTGCAGATCTTACTTTTTAAATCAAGAATTTTATGTCCATTTTTTTTATTTGAGTTTTGATGTATTAGAAAAAATAAGTGCATCAAAAAACAGTTCCACACATGCACACCAAATGAGTTAACATCAGATGTATCCATTAAGTATTGGAGAGCCCATGTTCTGTTTTTGAGTTCGACATGCCCTCAGTGTGTTTGATATGTCTCCGATCACAGCGTGATCGAGCACCTCCGTGACCAAGACTAAAAGTCTCCAGCATCAGGACTTCTCTGTTTGCAGACAAAGGAAAGCACACAAGCATCTCAGCCTGAGAATATGGCCCCATCAGGGTACTGTAGTCTGTATATGACTAGTAGAGGTTTTTTTAAATATGTGAGTATGCCACAGTCTGAGATGTTTCCATCCAGGCAGAGACAAAGGGAGTAAAATTAGAACTTATGATAGAGACAAACACATGGATGCCCAGATCATAACTCTGTCCTCAGCACATTTGTCTCTGCTGAACACAGATTCAATCAATCAATCTTTATTTGTTAAGCACCATATTTGTCCTTGTTGAGTATAAATGTATTAAAGGTAAGCCCCTTGAGATGTAGCATCTCATTTTCAAGAGGGTCCTCATGTCTATATGGTTGTAAAGATAGTTACTATGGATGTATAATCAATAACAACCATGGATGGAGAGATTAATCTAATATTAACATTAATATCTATAATGAATATAATCTGGAGAGGACTGGTGTGGATTAATAAAGCAGCATCTAGCTGAACTGCCTTAACTGGTCTAAAAGTATGAATTTATGTTAAATGGTGTCATTTCTGTTGATGGTTGATATAGAGCTCAAGGAGTGGAGCAGGTCCACAACAGCAGGTCATCCAGGATTGTTTGTCAAGGTCACACTAATGTGTGATGTTAGCAGGAACTACCATGTGTTTAATTTTGCTTATCTCTCTAAAGTTAATATCAGGAATTGTAATGATAATAGAATGGAACTAAAGGAAAGGCCAAATAATTGTAACTGTCATAAGCTTCATAACTTCACAGGAGCAGGCGGTCTACAAGAACCGGAGATGAGTGCTGGAGCGAACAAAAAGGGCCCAAGAGAGTGTGAGAGAGACAGAGGGATAGAGCCCAGTGTGCCAGAACCCCCCCGGCAGTCTAACCCCCCAAATTCCACATAACGCAAAAGCGCCTCGGTCTTGCTCCGACCTGCAAACCCCACTGGACGCGGCGTGCAGCCCTGTAGGGAGGGGGCTGATCCCCGGAGAGTCACAAGCTCTTGTGCGAATAGTGATGTCACACGTCAAAAAAACATGTTATAGACTGAGAAAAGAAGTAAACAACACCTCACTTCGCTTCTCTAAGGTCCCTTTGTTGGTCCCAACCTTACAGCTTTGTTATTTATTTCATTTCTATCTGCCTATATCCGTGTAGAAAGGATGTTTGGTGTCATATATACCTTGTTATATATTTCTGTACCTCTACCATTCACTTTTCTTTGTCCATGGAGTCGTGTTGCCTCTTGGACCCTCTGACCGACTGTTGACCTGATGCTCGCGCCTCCGTTTGTGAAGTAATGACACGGCGCGGCGCTTTCGCGTTATGTGGAATTTGGGGGTAAGCCTATTGCATCTTAACTATGTGTCTAAACTATGGACTATGAGCTGGTCCCTAACTGAAAGCCTTATCAAAGAGGAATGTTTTAAGTCTAGCCTTAAAGGTAGAGAGGGTGTCTGCCTCCTGAACCGTGGTCGGTAAATGGTTCCGAGAAGAGGAGCCTGATAACTGAAGGCTCTACCTCCCAGACTACTTCTAGAGACTGATGGCACCACGAGCAGGCCAGCATTTTGGGAGCGTAATGTTCTAGAGGGGTTGTACGGCACTACAAGCTCTTTGAGATAAATTGGTGCCTGTCCACTGAGAGCTTTATAGCTGAGAAGAAGAATCTCAGCTATAAATATATTCTAAATATATTCTATATTTTATTGAAGCCAATGCAGAGAAGCTAATACAGGAGTAATGTGGTCTCTTCTCCTAGTTCTAGTCAGTACACGTGCTGCAGCATTTTGAACCAGCTGAAGCCTCTCAAGCGACTTACTGGGACAGCCTGAAAGAAGAGAATTACAATAGTCCAGTCTAGAGGAAACAAAAGCATGGACTAGCTTTTCAGCATCCCTCTGATTATAGATTATGGTGCATCTGTGTATTTTGCCAATAAACAGTTTGTGGGAGTGACTGAATCATAGATGGTTTTGCATCAACAGTTTTAAAGAGACTGTACTCCTGAGTCCCTCACATCTCTGTGCATCATGCTGGAGGACAGTGCCTGAGCAGGTTTGATTTACTGCTGCTCCATTATGGAGAAGTTATTACCACCATTACTTTGTTTAAAGTCGGTGTCATGGTTATTAACATGATAACTCATAATCTCTTTGATTCTACCAATAATTTTGCATTAGTGAAAAATACATCAGATTTCACTGAGATGCAGCCACAGCTGAGTGACACATTCTTCAAATTATTTAACTTTGTCTTAAAACTGGAAAGTCTGATTATTGAATGTAGCAGACCAGGCTTTTTCTTTGAAACGCACCCCAGAATTAGTGCCCAGCACTAATACGTTTGTATTTACATTGACCAAATGAGGCTTTGATGGAAAGTGTTCTTGGACCCTTGCGAGGGTCCCACCTATAAACCGCTCGGAGTGAACGGACCAGAGCTCAGATGTTGTGGTCATCAGTCAGAGGTCATCCTGAATGACACACCACAGTGGCTGGTGTCAGTTTAGCTTCACATGCACACCACAGCTAAATGTGAGTATTTCAGTCAATGATGTTGTTACAAGAATTCGTTTGTAGATCCCCCCCCCACTATACACCAAACCACAGCTAGACAAACGCTTTGTTTAAATTTGCACTAATTGCTTGGTTCTGGTGAAGAGGGTTCCTCAAGGCCCTTCTTCCTTCAGAGGGTAAGAGTTGCTCTGTTTGTGTCTCCACTGGTGCTTTGAGGGAGAACCAGCTGGTAAATCATTTACGAAGCCTCTCCTGGTGCAGTGTACACACACACACACTCACCCCCACACATACACACACACACACGTGCTCGGTCGTACCCTCTGCAGCAGAGCAGAGCAACGATGAACCGAGTGGTGTGGAGTTAACTGAGGAAACTGTGGGCCAGTCACTGTCAATAATTCAGACCTCACAGTTCAAAGGGGCTCCGTGTTTCAGCATGAGGGAAAAGTGATGAGTCGACACTTTTCAGCTGAGAGATTTTTTTTTCTCCTGCTCTGCGGCAGAGCCACACATTTTAATAAGGTGCTGTGGAATAAATCAAAGAGGAATCAGCATCAAACTCTGACACTGAAAAGCAGTGTAACGCACTCTGCTGACAGAGTTTCAGTGCTCAAAGTGACACGGCTTTTACTGTGAGTGTTTCCATCTGAAAGTTCTACTCATGCTCTGTTTGGTGTTATTTTGGAGGGACCCTGGTCAGCAGTTAGCGTTTACTGTCTGAAAATAATTTAGAAGACATGACTGATCAGAAATTCCTGGAATTACGTTTTATATAACACCTTCAGCATTCAGTATGAAAACCATTTTAACACTCTGCTGTCTCCAAATGAAACAGACCTGAAGCTGAAACTCACCAAACGCTTAGTTTTCAGGTATGTCAGATATTAGTCCAATGATGAAAACTGCGTGTGAATCTCCAGTCAGATTGTCATGCAGGATAGAGCGAGTTGACTAACTAAGGCAAAGCTACACATGAAGGTTGAGTCCTTTATACCTCAGCCAGGCTTGATGTCAAACTAAACATCTGGAAACACTCCTGTTGTTCAGACTATTCTGAGTGGAAAGACAGAGGCAGTAAAGTGCAGGAGCATCAGGAAGACAAACCAGCGATACAGAAAACAGACATTATTTTGACTGCTTCACAGCAGTGATGCTCTAAAAGCTCAGAAACACATTCAGAAGAATGTACAAGATTCAGTTTGAAGATGCTTATGATTCACACCTTCAAAACTGTTGTTGAGACCACACACTGTTCATGTTAGTTGCCATGTTTGAGAGCTTTAATTGAAACATCATTAGGTCGATGATGGTGCCTACTCGCTGCCATTGGCTGTAGAGCTGGGATAATCGACTACATTTGACCCTGTGGGGGCTTGATCTTAATATTTAGGTCTGATTAACATGTTTTGTTTTCATCCAAAATGGATAAACTTCTTAAACTTTAAATTTGGGCATCAGTCCATGTAGCCCATACTGCTGGGAGTCGGAAGAGGAAGTGAGATATTTGACTCCTATTGTCCTTTTGTTATATCCCCACTGGCAACTACACCTCCAATAAGACATAAAATAAATGTAGTTTTAACAACACAATGATAGCTGAAAAAGAAAGCCACGATAAACCAAGTTTAAGTAAACTAGTTTATGGTTGGGTTTGACACTTGATACTTGAACCACTGGTTGAATATTATAATGGTTGGCAGGTTGGCTTATGTAAGTGGATCAAACATGAGGCCCCTCTGTTCAAATTGCTTTAATTGTGTTTGTTTTGGGGTTGCTTGAATAGCTGTAGGAATAAAACAAAACAAATGTATGGGAAAATTCTTCTCAATTTTCATGTTGTCCAGATGAAGCTATTTTGTTTAGCTTAGTTGGCTATCAAGCCATTCAGCCTGTAAAATATTGAGCTTCTTGTCTCTCTTCATATTTTAACATGTTGATGAAACATATTTTTGAATTTTTATGTAGTTTGATCATGATGAATGTATCCAGAGCTCTTATTTTCTGTACTTTGTAGGAATGCTTTTGGATGTAAACCGATGATGCTTAGGAGGAGTCTATTTTATTAGTTTGTATTGTAGTTTCACAGTCAAATGCAGCTCCTTCAGTCTGAAAGTCGTTTATGAACATATATGATCGTTTAGCTAACTGAATAAACTGCTTTAAGCACGAGACAGGGAGGCCAGTGCAGAGGGTGATCACTGCACTGGTTTTTGTTATGGGCAGTCCAACATGGAGCTGTTCATGTTGTTGACATTTTTTTATGAAGATGGGAGTGACTTTAATGTTCAGGCTGAAAAAAAGCCGTTGTATTGGTGTCACAAATTTGAGGAATATTTTCACAAATAATTTGATGTAGAGACCTCTTTCTTTTTCAAAACGCTGTGACCTTTTTGAGGACATTATTAAGATCATTCACTCACCACTTGTCCCGCTATAATGACATAACCTGGTATGAAAGGCCACAGCGACCTATCAGGTCTACGTTGGGTGTTGTCTGATAATGTTTGGTGCTCATACACAGTGGGTGTGAACATGTCTGGTGTGCTCTGGCGTCCAACATTATGGCGTTCAGGATTTGGTGGCACTGTGGCAGGTGGTTGAGCAGCAGGACTCTGACTTTTGACCAGAACAGGAAGACCCAACATGATTATCATGGCAACATTTCATTCTAAGGAGGAAACTATGGTGATGGTGAGTCATGATGCATCTGCCGTAAGGACTTTTAATGTAAGACCCAGTCCGATATGATCCTTTATTCAAATTTGTCATCTTGTTAAAATAAGTTTCCACTGGATACTGATCATCAGTCGCTTTTAGCCCTTTTCATACATAAAACCCTGGAATTTCCTCAAGAATTTCAGGGTTACCCTCACAAATTACCCAAACTATTCACACTTGACCTCTGTCCCTAACCCGGGTAATGCCCAAAGGCCGTCGAGTTTGGAGAGGGGCGACCCTGCAATCAGAACATCTGCTCTGAAATCAGCTGGTGATGAGGATTAAAGCAGGCAGGAGCTCGCAGAGCCTCGGACAGGTGGAGGTCCTGCTCCATGGATGTAACTCCATTAAAAACCGAGGTGTTGATATAATGCAGTTTTACCTTGGTACAGTCTTTAAAACACCGCTGTCTGTTTAATATATTTATTCTGTTTCTGTAGAAGGAACATCTGACAGTCTGCCCTCATCAGCTGTTTCTCCTGATTATCTCCACAACAGCGGAGGTTAGAACAGACACCTTTTGTCTGTGGTGGAAAATCTTTGTCATGGCACTAATGACATTAACGGGGCTCTCAAGTTTTGATCTCAGGTCAGAGTGAGATTTTTGCTGGCTTGTGACAGGGGTGGGAGGGTGGGATGTGCAGGCCTTTGGGTATCATAGTTTATAAAGTAAGTAAGTAAGTCCTCAACCATCTATATGCACTTAAAATTATTGTATTAAATTAGATTAGATTAGATTACACTAGATTATATAGAACTCTCTAAATCCCCTTGAAAAAAACTCCTTCAGGGAAATTAGGATTCCAGTAGAAGTTAAGTATAACAGATAAAAGATACATTAAAAAAAAAGACAGATCTAAACAAAACTATAAATACATATAAATAAATAAATAAAATAAAAAAAAGTGAAAATAAAAATATATGGCTACTGGCTGGCTGCTGATCCTTCCCGTCCTCTGTCTTCTTCTTACTCCTCCTCCCCTCAGTGAGGAGCTGGACAGTCTGATGGCCTGAGGGACAAAAGAGTTTCTCAGTCTGTTAGTCCTCCAACATTTGACCATGCTCTTTAAAACTAAAACTGTGCAGTTTTTATTTCAATTAAAGCCAAATGATTCTCATGTTCTAAGTGTAACTATTAACTGTTTAATGGTAGGTGTTGAGGAAGAACAAGAATAAGGTCTCATTGTTTTCCTTTTGTACAATAAGTAATTTCATGATTTAGCAGGCTACAAAATCAAATGATGAGATAACTTACTGCACTCATGTGATAAGGACTCTCGTGGTAAGTGTGCAGTATGCATCCTCTGCGGTCATCTGTATCTGACCCGGATACAGCAGTGCTATTTTCTGATTGGCTGATATGTAACTGTATGTTATTTTTTTGATTGGCTGATGGGTAGTTGATCTTATTGACTGAGTCGATTCAAGCTCCTGTTGAACTCTACGATGCTCAGAGCGTCTTGCGAAACGCTCCAATGCATATACGAGGTGTGTCAGAAAAGTTCCAGGACTGGTGTCACAAAAGATTTATTTAGAATACAAAGTACAAACTACAAGTTTTCCCCTTCGAAGTAATCCCCCTGGAGTCTAATGCACTTCCCCATTCTCTGCCATGCTTTCATGCACTCCTGGAAGGATTCTTCCAGGATCCTCCGCAGCTCCGTCGTTCTCAGCCAGGAGCTGTCGGATGCTCAGGGCATCGTAAGCAGGCGCGTTGTCATGGTGAAGCAGCCATGACTTGTCCTGCCACAACTCTCGCCTCTTCTGAACGAAGCAAACGCCGCAGTATCTCTTTGTAGACATGCTGGGATTACATTGAAGGGGAAAACTCTTAGTTTGAAGTTTGGGTTTGAAATAAATCTTTTGTGACACCAGTCCTGGGACTTTTCTGACACGCCTCATATTGTGGTGTGACTCGGTGGGCGTTTCATAATAAATTTTCAGGCGTGAGAAATACCAGGTTTGGCATGTGAGAGTGTGAGAATGTTCAAATGCGTGTGTCACACACTGAATGTGTGAGACTTGAGAGCCCTGCATTAATCATGTTTAAGTGTTAAAGTAAATGTCTAGGAAATCTTTTGTGTTTTATTAAAGAACTTTTCAGCCTTTAAATCAAATCTTACACGTTGAGGACTGAGTGGAGTTCCCACCCCAGTCAACAACGGGACTCCCTCTTCTGTTTACTTCAACCACCCACCTGAAGAGTTGGCCACACCTGTCCAATAGGAACAGCCTGGACCAAGTGCATTCTGGGTGTTGAGGTATTAGGACTGTCACCTTATACTCGATATTCGAGTGTCCATTTGAGCATGGGTGTGTAAATAAGTATTTGAAAGAAAAATGTTTGTGTTTGCTCTCAGCCACATACACTGCTCTCTTGACCTCAGTGAACAAAAAGTGACAAGGGCGGACAGTAACAGCACTGAATCATCTGAGGAGTGCTGTGTGAAAGTATTTTGGGTTTGGCACCGTTGATGGTAAAATTAAAATCAAAGACCAGGCTGAGAGTTGGTTATGTGCAAAGCAGCTTACTTACTCCTCCTCCACAAAAAAAAAACAGATTACTTTGTTATTTGTGTATTTTTGATTTGGGGAAAAACTGACAGTCTTTTGAGGTGTTTGAAACATTTGGGCCTAAAAACACTTTCTCTGTAATTTCTTGGGCTACGAGGCACCACTTTAAAAATGCTCCTCAACTTTCTTCTGACTACACTGAACTGTTCTACAACAAGTCCACATCATGGACCGTTTGGACCTGAAACGTAACCCCAAACAGCAGAGCTGAATTAGGCAAATTTCACCTCAATCGTTGATCCTCTTTCTCAGTCCATTTGTTACCAACACAGGCACTGGTCCTTTATGAAGAACAGGCTTTCTTATGTCAGATGTTTTTGAGGATTGATGAAGAGAGAAAAACAAATGTACGCTTTATCAGGTGCAGTATGGCCCAATAGATTTACCCCAATGGACTATCGTTGGTCCATCTTCCTCTGCTGTTTCATTTCCCGGCTGCTTCATTAAAGAGTCTTCGTGTTCTCTGTTGCCCGTGTGGCATTGCTGTTGTCTATGGTTGCCACCATCTTGTAGAGGAGCTTCTCCTCAGGCAGGCAGAGGATCAGTTCACATCCTTCTCCGACCAGTCCCTGGTGAGACACTGGGAGGAAATTGAATTTGTGATTGTATTTTTTTATGACCAAGCATGAAACATATTGATATCATATTTAAAAAACATGTTATTGAAAATGTTTCCAGGTATGGTTTTTTATACAGGGAAGTAAACAGTGATGGTGGGTGGGGCTTACAGCAGGTAAGAACTCAGAAAACTCAGATCTAGGTCAGAGTATTTGTCCAATTTGTAGTCCAAAAAATCTCAGTAGACTTATTCTAAGGCACCATTCCCTGACATGTCTGGATTAGCATCTTATTTGCAGATATCAGAACTAAATACAGTATAAGGCCTGAGTTGCTTGTAATAAGTTAAATTATCTGCCAATGAGATGAACCAAATTTACCGTGAAGGGGGTCTTAAAATGAAAAGTTGTATCCAGATAGTTATTAAGCTGAATTTAAGACCCTCACTCAGTAAAACTTTCCTTGTGTCATTGGCAGATACTTTCTTATCATGTTTATTTTTTGCCTTTATTCCTTGTAATAAGATATTTATATGGACTTGTTGAGTGAATATGAATTAAAATAAGAGCTTTAGATATTTTTGACCGGAAAGTGAAGCAAGTTGCCTTCCTTTTCATTTCTGAAAATACACACATATACACACAGATCAGAAATCAACCTGAAGGGTGTTGGTTGATGACTGCTTATCACTGGATTGACTCAGCCCAGGTTACCCCCCACACACACACACACACACACACACACACACACACGCAGAGCAGGAGAGAGAGCAGTATCCAAGGACACACCTAGAGTGTTTTCTATTTATGCCCATACGAGGAGACAGTATGTTGAAAAGGACAAAGAGCAGCAGCAGATTTGTCCAAAAACAACACTGGCTGGCCTCCCCTCCATGGCTGAGTGAACACACAGGCCCTGCAGGCCGTCCTCAGCCTTCACTCCGTCCTCTGAGACACACACGCAAAGCACAAGGGCCTTAGAGGTGTGAAAATATGTGACCAAAGGAAAAGGCCTTGAAATGTGCCTGAAAATATAATTAATATTGTGTAAGGACCTCCCCGGGTTACCCTGCAGTACAGCTGGATCAACCTGATTGAGTGTCAGTAATCAGGCCGATCCTTCTTGCTCCAAGCTCCAATCTACAGCAATTGTGATTCTGATGCAGCACGGCCCAATCAGAGTGCTTTAAAGCAGGAAGAGGTGGAAGATACAAGCGAAATGACAGCAGGAAATAACCACTCAAACAGAGATTAGCATAGATGCTAACAGCTTGAAAAACAAACAACACTGAAAGCACTTCTCTATCGTCATGATGACAGTTTGTTTTATGAAGTGGCTCACGATTTGTACTTCACGAGTTTACACTTCAACAGTAGCCTCCGCCTACTACATTATGCAATTGGCCTGTTATGAATGTGATTGACCTAAAGAGGATCCCATCACCCATCGGATCGACTGATGACCAGTTAGGGTGCACCTTGCCTCTTGCCCAGTGTCAGCTGGAATAGTTTCCAGCCGCCCCACAACCCTGAAAGAGACAAGTGGAATAAATAATGGATGGATGTGCTCACCACCGTCCTTGGTATTTATCTAGAAAGCTTTGGTGTAAGGACGTCACTGGTGGCCTGTAAGTTGTTTTAAATGTGCATTCATGATACATTTGAGCTCCTGAATGCTTTAAGTTAAACCACAGTGTGCTGTGTTGCTAGGTTTAGCTTGATAATTATTTTTCCGTATTGTTAAGTGCTACTGGAGAACATGGCACTACAGGCAGACCGTGAGGCCCCTCCTCAGTGTGTGCTCAGGCCCCCCCCCAGTGTCAACATGAAACCATCCAAAGGAAAAATGCCACAATGGCACATTATACTATCTGAGCAATGCAATAGTGCTGTAGGTGTGACAGCAACCTGAATCATCATCTGTAACCAGACTGTCACATCTAGAATCTTCCTCCACTCTACGCTCAGATTTATCAAATCGGTTAATACAAACAAAAACTGTTGTTCATCTCAGTGAGGGTGATATTAAGATCAAATACAACATCTGACTGTTTTTATAAAAGACTGAGACATGCATCACTTTAAATGATGACAGTAGGAGTCGTGGCTGATATGATGATGGACCAGTGTTGGTCATGAAGGACATGAAGAAGCTCCTTCTCTTAAATTAAGGAATTCCAGCAGCTCCTATAATGGCTGACACTAAAATACATATGGGTCATTTCACTTGGTGGACTTGGTAAATGGACTGAGTTGTTTTTCTAGTCTCTTTAACGACTCAAAGCTGCTTTACACTGCAGGTCACATCAACACATTCACTTTCACAGTCACTCACTGATGATGGAGTTTCTAAGTCAGTTGTCCATCAGTATTAACTAACACATTCACGCTCTTATATGTCCATTTACATGCCACTGATACAGCAGTGACAGCCGCAACTGAACTCAAACCTGCAACCTTCTGATCACAGACCAAGTGCCCTATCAGTGTTGCTCCACCTTGATCACCAAAGAGGGGCTACATGTTTAAACCTCTTGGTCTATGGCTAAACCTGAGGTTGCTGACACATTGGGCCAAATCCACAGAGAATTTGCACAGGGTATTGGGCGCTAAACAGCCGCAGTTGACACAAGGAGAAAGCTCCTAATCCACTGAGGATGTGCAAAGGCTGAAATGAGCACATGCTGCCCACAAACCGATGTTGAACAGACTCGGGTGGAGCAGTGTCATTTACTTGGATGCAAAGGAGGGAATGTTCAAACATTGTTGTGCAAACTAGACTCCCTGGACAGAAATGTGGGCGTCTGCTCACAACAGTGTGAGCACTCGCTTCTGTAGAATTATGTTTTTATTTGACCATCTCTAAACATTTTTAAAAAAAACAGAGAGGGACTGAGAAAGACGGGGGCCAGCATGTTTACAAGAACATCTTTACACACTGGAGTGCATTTCCACACTGCACTGGAGTGAAAATTAAATCTGGGACAGACTAAAAGTTAACCTGTAAAAGGTCTAAACTGTGGGCTGTAGAGTGTGATGTCTGCAAGCAGCTGTGATGTGGGTTTACTGTTTATCATAAACTATGAATTTAGAGCACATACGCCGCAACATATGGTATGAAGTTTGGAGGTCTTTGGATGTAAAGACTGTTGCTATTACTATGAGGGAGAATAATCCAAAATTAAGTCAATGAATGATTTAGTTGTCTAACCGAAATCACAAAGGGATATTTAACAAAGTTTAAGGTCATGCAGAATGATCTTCTCCAAACATATTTATCTACCTGCTCTTACTGTGCTTTTAATAATATTGGATCAAAAATGTGCTGCTTTAGTTATTTATTTTTTTTATTCATTCTAGTTAGTTTTTTAATGATCTGTGGCAGTGGATTCTAAATAGTCTTCCTACAGTCCTTGTTTAAACCCTCATCTGTGTTGACAAAAGCTCTGCATTGATTTTTGACAATCAGATTAATATTAGTATTAATATAAGGTGACCGATGAGTGAATGAAAGGGTGCACTTAGGACCATGGACAGCAGCTGAATTGTTTCATTTCATTGTCAGGTTGGGTAACATTTATCTGGGATGTTGTGGATTTCGTTTTCTTTTTAGGAAAGTCTTTGGCATTGATGAATGACAGGTATTAATAGTTCTCGTGTGTGTGTGTGCCTATATGTCAGTCTTTGCTTTTTTCTTTCTTGCTGTGGAGCTGAAAGGTGTGTTTTCCTGCTTTAACAAAATAGTGGACTTCTTTCATTGGATGATCTGAGCCGAGGCCAACGTAAATCGTCTCCTTTGTCTCTTCTTCTGGGTTTTTTTTTTCTATGAGGAGGAGATTTTACTCTGGAGTTTAGATGCCTGTCTGTTTAGCTCCTTTTTCTCTCTCTTTTTTACTGTCTGAATCTGTCATTGTGTCCCCCGTGATCTCTTTGCAAAGCCTGTAAATTAACAGAGGATGTTTGCAATAAAGGTGCAAATAGTGCTCTGCAGCTGAGCTTTGTGGGCATGTTTGCACTGGTGTGTGATTAGAGAAAAAAAAGCTTTGAGAATACTGCGATAAAACAACAATAATAGCAGACGCAATCTATTTTTTGTGTATTTGGACCATCTGTGGATGTGAGAAGGTTTCTGAAATCTTTTCATAACTACTTTACATGTCTGCTTGTGTGTGGAGGGTATGATTAGCATTGGTTTTGATAATTGATGAACATTTCCATGTAAGAATGAGGAGGTTGGCTGCCCAGTTTTTATGTTTCCAGAGGAGATAAACTTCTTTCCTCTCCTCTTATTCTTTTTTATCAATTCAATACTGCCCTTGAATATTCATCCAGCAGAGGAGGCTCTTACCAAATTGAAGGGAAACATTAGATTGATGAAAATGTAAACAGTGGGCAGAAAACTGTCAGAGCTTTTTATTGCATTATTGTCAGTTTGATAGGTCTGTATCCATCAGCATCAGATAACTCATGATGTAGCAGAATTCTCTCTTCACTGTTGTATTATTATTGTGTCAGTTAAAGCAAAGTCAGGGGACGAGAAAACCTCTGGAATTCAGAAAAAAGGTCATGATTATTTGTTGGAGTCTGCCTCACAGAGCATTAGTTAATACACACCCTGATCCTGCTGGTGTGTCTGTGTGTTATGTGTGTCCCTTATGCATAAATGAGAAACTTTCTGTCTTTTATGGAGTCTAGTTTTGGAATAAACGTTGGATTTTAAAGCAGTAGCCAGTGGTTCTAGAGCCAGACCCCAGTCTGGTCTCCTCATGTAACTGAACAGTAGAGGAAGTCCCACAGTTAATGACTGAGGCATAGACTGTCCAGACCAAACCCATGGTTTTCCAGCATCTTGAAATGACTCCACCCTGTATAAGGCCTTTCCTACGTCCAAAGACAATGCCAGAGAGGGAGTTGGGGAGTTTCTGCAGGTCCTTTTCAAACCAGAAAACACGTCTGGACGTTCCCTTTGGCTAATCTGACCAACTTGGTTTGGATGGACTTTTCCAGCCTGTCAGCTAGGACAGGGGACGCTGGCTCCCACACTGAAGGGGATCTTTGTTTTCTTTGATATTATTGATGCTGAAGAAGCATCAATAATATCTTTGAACGCACCTTTCTGGGGCACTTCATTATCGTGCACCAGCAGCAGCAGTGTGAGCTGTTGTTGAAGTTTTGAGTAGAATTCTTGAGGTCAGTGGACTTTCCTGGAGCCATTTTTGAACTGTTTTATTTATTTCAACTGTTATTTTATCCTCACATATATTTTTTAGCATCAGCATTAACTGACAGTCTGATGATGCTGTGAGAAAGAGGTCCAGTACTGCTGTTATAAGATGGTGTTATTCTGACTGGTAAAGAAATCCTTAAAGGTACAGGGTGTAGCATTTTGGCATTTTAACGGCATCTATCGTTCAGATTTTAGAATGAGCCCAACCGTGACCAATCGCTGTCACATCGCTGAGCAACGAAATTCTGTGAAGACCAAAAGGATTCCTGAACACGGCATCATTTACTAAAGTGACAAGGTTTGTAACCATTATTTTTATAGATTATAGGTCAGTTGTTAGCTGCTGATTGTAGGTTTTGTAAACTTGTAGTAACACAAACAAACATTAGCGCATTAATGCTAATCAGATCAAGCCTGATGCAGATTCGGCAAAATAAGGTAAAGAAGAGAGAGAGAGAGAGAGAGTACAATGTAGCGGAAAGCTGGGCCGGACAAATAAGAGTTTTGTAATATGATTAATGGAGTATTTATTTCTACGCCCACCGATTATGCACTTTACCTGCATTCCAGGTAGATTTCAGAACCGGCGGACAGATTCGCATTTCGTTCTTTTTGTCCCTAAAATCCACCCGTAGACAACATGGAGGATCGTTATGTCGGCCTACATGAACTCGGCCCGTGGTAATGTAAATTTTTTGAAGCTTTTTCTAACTAAATAAGATTAAAACAAACGTTTTATGGGGATGATTGTACTCCTATTTTGACAGACTTTACATACAAATAGAAACATTATATCCTATATTCACCGTTTCTGTTCGGCGAAATGTTGCCAAATTCTACACACAGCACCTTTAAGTGTTGTTTATCTTTTTGTCATCAATCAACAAGTTACCATATTTATCTTTTGCAGTCTTTTATATAGTTTTCTTTTTTTTTTTTTTTTTTTTTGTCTTCAAGATAATCATTTAGGAGCTTGTTCTCCATCCTCCTAGATTTGAGCCTATGTCTTTGCCTGTGTGTGCTTCAGTTTAATAGTATATAATGAATTAAGTTGAAATTTTAGACCAGATACTTTCCTGATATTTTCAATTATGGGATTCATATAAAATTTAGTGTCTACTTTTATAAATAAAGCTTCAATCAGGGTTGATTTTTCTTCTCCTGATTTTTTGTCCTAGATTTGAACCCCATTGTCTGGCCTCTTATATTAACATTAAAGCTTGAGCAGGAAACTGAACCTTTGTTGTTTGTCAAGTTCTGCATTGATGCACAGCTCTTTACTCTGTAGAGATCCTTCTGAAATTCATAAACTGGAGTTACTGACGTGATGGTAAGTTCCACTGAGCTGTGATCAGATCTGCTTGTTTCTTTTACTGTAAGACTTGTTCACTAAGAGTGTGAATTATGAGGTATTATTATCTTTCTTTGTGTTATGCATTGATCTCCATACATCAACCAATGATTGGTCCTTCGTCAGAGCTTAAAGCTTTTCAGCATTAGCCTTTACTGTATTTGCAACTGGGATAATTTATTAATCACAAACAGTGTATCGTCCAGAGCAGAAATATGATTAATAATATCATGGAACGCAGTACCATCTAAATTAGGGGGCACATACATATTAATAAATTATATTTTGGTATTATCAAGGGTACCAAAAGTGATGACATATCTTCCGCAAGATCCAAAGATATGTGCAGGGTAGTAAAATTCAAGTTATTGTGATGAAGCTGAATTTTTCACAGATATACCAGCCCTCTAGTTCTGGTATCATATGTGCTGTATGAAGTTTGGCCCACCCATCCCCTTTTCAATTTCAAAGCTTCTTTCAAAGAATTTTTGTTTCCTAGAGATTAAATTCTTGCTTTTGTCCAAATTCAATATTTTTTGTCCTTTAACGAGCTGTTGAATTCCTCTTACATTTCATGTCATAAGACTTTTTGTGTTGACTCTGTTCATTTGTTTAGATTCTAGCCTTATTGCGCTGTATAAGGAGAGGCTCCCTCCCTCCCACCCCTGCAGCTCAGTCCCACTCTTTGATAGCAATACCTGAAATAAAAAGGTGCAGGCATCTTTCACACAACACCAATGACCCCCATAAGACCTCCCTCTACATGTGGTTCATTTTATTACAGGGAGCTATGTTAATTTATAATGATAGAAAAATGAGCCTTGTATTTAAATAGAGTGCTTATAGTAAAACCCAGCCGTTGAGTTACAGCACAAGGACTCTCCTATTCAGGCCTGTGGTTTATATGAAAATAATGGCTGATACACAGACATGGACATCCTGAACCAAATAATCAATAAGGGAGCAAAAGTGATAAAAAAAAAAGTTGATCGTAATATTAAAGGTATCAGTCAATCAACAAATGTGAGAGCTGTATCATTCTGTTATTTTTTTAGGCTATATTAAATATTAATGAGCCTTTACACGGTGAACGCTACCACCCAGTGCTCAAACCAAAACAGTACTTTCTCTCCTAATCATTACAAGTGCTAATTTATAAGATAACTCAGAAAGAAAAGTGCTCTCAAACAGACTGAATATCAGGGGGCCAACTTGCCAGGGCATGAACCATTGTACCTCCTTCACCGCTAGTAATGTGCGAGTTAGACCAGCTGGCAGCTGGTCTCCGTGGATGATTCCCCTCTGGATGAGCCCGCCGAGCTTTGTCATCCTTGGTTTCATGTTGTGCACCCTCTACCTGCGATCAGGGATTCTCAGTCCAGGGCAGTTTTTAAGAAACTCTCAGTATCACTACCCGTCTTTCACCTGGTAGATTCTGATGTTGAGCTGGCGAGATTCATTTTCCAGGTGTTTCAGGGATTCAGTGACAGTGCCTTGTTGCTTCTCTGCTTGCATGTTCTCCTCTCAGCGGCTGCAACTGTCTCGTTCAGATCGTTTTTTGATCTCAGAATTCCTAACAAACTCACTGATTTGGTGATTTCAGATTTCAGTTACTTTAACATTTTCCCTTCGGCCTCCTCGGTTGTGTTTTGCACGTAGTGATGACGCTGATTGGTTTGGTTGTGTAAGTTCTGTGTACAGAACCTGATCTTAAACATGCCATTCACACAATAAACTTTTGCTTTTGTTGGGATTTCTTCTCAAGTTCCCTGTTGTTTAATTTTGGAATACATTTGAGGGCTTGGGAGAGTGCTTCACAGCAACATCACCCTCGGAAGTACATAACTCGGAAGTCGCAGTGACTTTCGATGAATAAGCCGGCTTACACGTCAGGTTTGATGGATGGATGGACAAACAGAGAGTGGGATGGATAAATGAACCACTGGACAGTTCAATGGATGGATCAAAAGAAGATTGGTTTGTCAACAAGTCAAGCATATTTAAAACAACATCTTCGAACCCTGCATCTTGTTTTGTGTCCAAACTGTGTAGCCAAATGTCATGAACGTTTTCTTAAAAATTGCCTTTTGCAGTGTGTTTTATTTTGTCAAATTCAGTCGTTGTCTCTGAATTACTTTTCAAAACACTGTGATTAGATGTACATGAAAAATATACTTTTCATATTTGTTTGATGAAAATAAAATGGAGACTTTCTAAAAATAACTTTGCCTTTGGCCAGAGGAAAACCTTCAGTCTTCATAGATCCTGTCAGTCTGATGTCTTCTTATCAGAACATGACTGATCTGCTTTAGGCTTTAGTGAATAAGATATTTTGCAGTCACTGCTGTAATTTGAAAGATTATTAGATTGAATAAAATGTGAATGTGTGAAATCATTATGGTTTATCTTTCTCAAAAAAATGTAGCCTTCTCGCAGTGACTGTTTTTTTTTTCTGACAGCAGCACACTGCAGAATCATTATCCCCCGAAGGTTCCTACAATTATTCATTGAGCATGCTCCCTGCTGACACTAAGCTATATTTAGGTTTGCCAAAATGACCTCACAGCTGACTGGCACACACAGGTTTGGATGGTAGTGGCTCAATATGTTGCTTTGGCATCAAAAGATGTGTAACACACACACACACACGTTGGGTTTGATTCGAGACACAGCACAGATGCAGCAGACCTGTTTTGCTGTTTTTCAGCGGCTGCTGGAGGACGGCTGTCCTCAATAACAAAAAAAGACAAAAGATGACAGAGCAGCTAAGTTTAGTCTGTGCCGCTGGGCCTGTGCTGATGCACAGTTTATAAAACTGCTCATCATGCCTCAGTATGTAGGCCTTCATGGGTGGAGGGCTCAGCAACAAACTGAATAGAAATGGATGTGAGGGGAAAGGTCCTGGAGCTCTGCTCTCCGTCAGATGCCAGCTCCTCAGTCGTAATTGACATCAATCAAACGTGTCTTTAGTTCATTTGGTTTTGGAGGTAAAAAATGAATTTATAAAATGCATACATTTGAGGAGAATTATTACGGGTAAGACATTTCAATTTTCTTGAATGAAATCATTTTTTAAATTTGTTTTTATGTCCTAATCACTGGAGAGAAGCAAGGATTTTATTTCCAGAGTCCGATCTCAGACAGGAGCAGGTCCAATCAATGCTGTCAGACGCTCCCATGTGACACTCTGGGCTCTAACTTCCTGGCGCAACTCAGGGTGGCGCACCAGGGGGAAGTGTCGACAGATTCAGCTTGGCGCAGTGACAATTTCGTGCCAAAAAAAACGTGCGGAAGGTGCGCTGAGAGCCGGCCAGCTCCAACCTGGTCTATTCTCGGCATAGGAGAGGCGCACTCGGGGCAGTTGTAATTTGGCTGACAGACGCACAGGGTGCACACGTCACCAAAACCTCACAGGCAGGTATCCAGAGTGTCAGGCACATTTCAATGCAATAAACAATAACAGCAACCACTATTTAATGTAACCGTCTGAACTAGCACATACATTTGTATCTATATTAATTGTCCCGTCACATCTGATGTCAGATCAGAGACGTTTGTCATAACTAACGAGTTCACATCTCTCAGCCAACCACAAACAGCCACATCATCCGATACGGAGTATCCGGCTTCTCTCATCTCATGAAATTAAATAGGAAAGAAAAAGAGAGAGACGCTCGCTGAATAAATAACTCGGTGTCTTAAGGATTTACCTGTGATTGCCCATATTTCTCTGTTTTAATCTTTGTTCTTAACGTGATCTAAAAAGATGGAGTACATTATTGCAAGGAGGATGAGGAGGAGATATATTTTCAGCAAAGGTTCTGCTATTTGGCGATGACAGACCAGGAATGCAGGTGGATCACAAGCATGATGAATGGATTAGCCTACTGCTGTGTTTAAATGTAATTATCACTTAATTTTGTACTCCTATTATGACACAGGAACAGATTACATCTGTCCCGCAAGGTGGTCCACATGGTGAAGCTCATTGTGGCCTCCGATGAGCAGCCCGGTGGCCCCTGCGCTCTCCCAGCTGCTGTAAAAGTGACAGCAGCTCTGACCTTCTTCGCCACTGAGGTGAAATTGTCACTGCGCCTCGCCCGCAGTGCATTTAAAGGTGAGGAGAGGCGTTCATTTGATTGGTGAAGATCACACTCGGCTGTGTTAAACCCACTCAAGCCTACTCTCCTCCCTCTCTGCCATTTGCGCCAGTGGGAGAGACGGAGGCGTGGGTGCGTCTCCCTGCGCCAGACTGCGCCGTGCACGAAACTTGCAAAATGCCCTGGACACACCCCGTTGGCGTGGCGCAGGCGGGGCGCACCTGTCAAGTGGCCAATTAGAGTTCTGAATTTGTTGTGTTTTTAATTGCCAAGATCAAATGGCCAGTGGTTAATCGAGTTGAATGTGGTTTTCTTGTCTTTCTAACTACTCAGATCACCTTTACACCACAGGTTACCCCCACACATTCACATCCATACAACCTCACATTCACCCACTGATGGTTCAGAGTCTCTTTGCAAGTCCTCCATCAGTATCGGTTAAACACAGTCACGCCCTTTTATCTGCATTCGCAGTTTCACTGTTTCAGTCATCTGAACTACGGCCCACCATGTGTTCAGTCCGTCCTCACTCTCTTACAGCAGTAATAGGTTTCACTTCCACCCACTCTGACTTTTAGGGCCAGTGCCAACAAGCTTTGTATTTAGCAGATGTATCAGTGGGGAAAATAAAAAAAACATACTGTTAATCTAAAGCCTCCAATTTTTGACACTGTAGGACCACAGCTCTTTCAAAAAAGGTAGTGGATCTGATTGTGTTTATTGTTTGATCATTCTGACTTGGCTGCAGAACTTAGAAGTAACAGCAGAGTCACTGGATGCATGTTACAAGCCTGAAAGCTGTGGCTTCTAGGGGTGTAATGATCCATCGATCTGGATCGATCCGTCAAATGGTTAAGCAACAATCCAATCAAATCGATGGAAACTCAAAACATCGATCAACGTCGTTATCCTTAAGATACGCCTTTATTTTGAAATTCCGACTGGATCGCCGTTTCGCAGTTTCCGCCCAATTGAGCCTTGTTCAGAAGTTTCCAGGGATTTTGATATAATATACTAACATCACAAAGTATCAATAACACCCATTAGCTAATTGTGGAGGCAAAAAAAGCACCTGATTACTAATTAACACAATTTTAATTTTAAAACACGATTAGTTCATATAGATGCTTAAATTCCTCTATAAACCATCATACCCAAAGGTCAGCACATTGTTTCACATTTCAGTAATAATTATCAAAGCATCAAAATTGCTTTGTATTTCTTTCCTGCTTTAGGTGAAGTGTAGTTGACTGTGTTAAATGTGTACATAATATGGTCTTAAATTGATCAAAGTCCCCTGAATCGTATATCGGCTAATATCGTATCGTTGTCCAAAGAATCAATATTGTATCGTACCGTCATGAAACTGGTGATTTACACCTCTAGTGGCTTCTGCATGTTTTCATGTTTTCACGTCAGAGCTTTCAGACAGCCAGTATGAGCCACACATCTCACACCCATTTCCAGCACTAAAAACTTTGTGACTAGGGGGCTAACCAACCTACAAACTATGTGGGTGTCTTGCCTAAAATAGATATATATAATATATAATATATATATAATATATACTGAATTTCAAGGGACCTTGAGTCGATCCAGAATGACTCACTAAAACCACAAATTGGCGAGGCGCCTATTGCCGTAATCCCTAACCAAATACACCATCAAATGACTCCAAAATGCTCTTGTGGACAACAACATGGCCTGCACATTCCCCACACTATGAAATAATATTGTATAATTATGTAACATTACGATACATGAAGCAAATACTCTGAACTACTTCAGAGTAGAGTAAACCACTGGGTGTAGTGATTTCAACTCCGCTCAGTGGTTTACTCTACTCAGAGCACTGTATGTCTGGAATGTAGTTCCAGCTGTGCATTCGGCTTAAAAACAACTCTGTCTGGTAATATTACATTACTATTTCATAGTGTGGAGAATGCGCAAGCCATGCCTTGTCCACTAAAGCATTTTGGAGCTATTTGATGGTGTATTTGATTAGTTTTGAGGGAGAGAGGGAACTCTCTCTGTCAGAGCAGCAAGCAGTAATAATCATAGGTAATGTACCTACTCATATGACTATAGCGGTTACAGCAATAGGCAAATTGCCAAAATGTTGAACTATCCCTTTAAGTTTCAGGTTCTGACCAGATCTGGGACCTACATAAGCTACCTTCTTATCCAAAATGATTCACCTAACCAGCTGCTTCTGAAATATATATACCATGTTGAGAGTCCATGGACCATCATTGGCATTTTAATGTATATTCATAACTGATTATGACTTCATCATAAATCTGAAATGGACTCCTCAGTCATGCTGTAGTGATAAATTAATCATACACAGTGTTGGAGGTCTGACAGCACAAATCACCATCATGTCTGTGAAGTTCAGCTTTAGAAAAGACCGTCTCTCTCTCTGTGACCCTAAAATCTCCAGACATGTCAAAGCAAATTCTTCATGCAGTTTTTGATAAACTGACAGAAAATGTGAAAATCGTAATGTCTGCAGACAACTGCATTGGACTCTTTTTCTATCTCACAATTAAAAAACAGACCAATTAAAGAGTACAAGGCTGTCTGTGTGTCTTTTCTTTGTCTTCATTGAAGGAATATGAATGTCTTTGCGACAGACTCCATATTTTGAGGATTCAAACAAGAACACGTTTGGTCCATTGGAGACATAATGATAGCGGTATGAAGGTGCAGGAGCTGACAGGTCACAGAGCCGACACCCTCTATTTTTACTGACCATCCACACTCTATGCACCTTCTTAATAATTCATCCAGTGCTTCTTAATGTGCCAAGTGTGTCTAAGACATGGATGGACAACCCCCAGAATATTCAAGAAGGTAAGAAAATAGTGAATATTTATGTCCCAGGGCTTTTTACGTCCTGACACTAACAGCTGAAAATACAGAGACATGAGAGCAGCTGGACACTAGCTCAGCAGAGTATAAAAAGTTGATCCAGGAGGAGCATTAGTGGGTTTTTTCATCGGCTTTTAAAGTCTCACTTGTCTTCCCTCTTAGCCTACCAGAAAAGGTTTGCTTGCGTGTATCCCTACTGTCTGAAGAAGTGTTAAAAAAAGCAACATCCAGCTTCCTGTTTGGTATCCCAGATATTCCTTTGCAGGCTGTTGGGTCTGGAGATGTGAGATCAGGAGCAGTGGCGGCTGGTGCCAAAAATTTTAAGAGGGGTGCAGCCTTGGAGGTAACAAACCAAAGAAGCGCTCCATACTACATTGAAAAAAAAACTAAAGACAAAACATAATCACAATGTGACCTACTTTGAACAATGCAATATTTGAACAGAAATTTTGCCCTCCTTTCCTTCGGGGCTACAAATTTCTCAGTGACCCTCTGACTGAAGTCCATCATCTCCGTCACCAGTCTCTCCTCCATTGACAGCATGGCCAGTGCATTCAGCCTGTCCTGGTTCATGGTGTTTCTGAGGAAAGTTCTGAGAAGGACCTCAGCTTCTGCAGTGGTCATGGGTGTGGTGATGAGGATCTTTAGCAGAGTGACAGTCTCTGAAAATACCTCTCCAAGATTATTTTCCATCAACAACAGGATAAGGTCCACAGCACCACAGCAGGCCTTGAACTCCTCCTTGCTGTAGATTAAGACTGAGCTCTGTCTTCAGCTTGCTTTAGTTGAGCACTGGGTCGGCCTTCAAGGAAATCTTCAGGAAACATGGCGTGGTACTGTGTGAATCTGTCATTAAAAAATACATAGAAAAACACATTTTATTACCAAAAGTTAACATCAGTATTTACTGAAAAAAAATCAATAAAACAGCCAAAGTTATGTGATAAAGTTTTTGGTATAGATTAACAATAAAAAAGTATGAACAAAAAAAAAAACAAATAAGAAAAAAAAAATCAGATCCAAGCATGAAACAAAAGAGGGCACACGGCTCACACCAGCTGACTGATTCTCACAGCTGAAATGGAGGCTGTCAGTGTTTGGATGACATTTATAGTTTTCAGCAAAACTACTTCAGATTTTAAAAAGTCAAAAAAAACTAACTTTACATTACAGGAGTCTGTTTCCATGTGCTAAAGCTTTTGAATACTTTAACTTTGTACCGTTATGTGCAGTATTCAGTCAGCAAAAACCACCAACAGAATGTATAATTTCTGTATCCAAATAGAACTTTTTATTATTGCAACTAAACAAATGATATGCAATTATATAAAATGACAATACTGTATATATTTATATTGATATTTATTATTTTTTATCACATGTTTAGTTGCTATAATAAAACTACAACATTTAAAGACAAGATATACATTCTGTTGGTCTGTTTTCATTGATTTTATACTGTGCACAATGGTACAAGCTGGAAAGGTACAAGGTAAGTGTCAAATCTAAAAGCTCCAGAAGATTAAAAAATAATTCTGTAATCTATTGTGTAATGGATAAACACCTAAGAGGTAAAGAATTTGTGTTGTTTACACTTTTGGGACTAATAAAGCCCCACTGTTTTCACCAGTCAATTACAACACATAACTTGATAGCATTATCAATTCTTCTTTTTGTAATTTTTCAAAGGCCTTCACACAATGTAACAGTAATATTTAATGAGCACTGCAATAAAACCCTTGCAATAATCTGCATGCACTTGTGTGTAATATTAATATTACAATTTCTCCTATCTTTAATTCGTTGAACTTCAGACTTTGTGTGTATCTGTTTTTACTCTTCATTAGTGTGCATTGTTCCTGCATTGCCATGTTTTTTAAAAATATATTTTTATAGGTCCCTTTATATAATATTTTCATCAAAATAATGAATCAATTTTGTCAATTAAATTTAAAATTAACTTCTAGTGGGATAAAAACAAACTAAGCCACCCATTAAAAGCCCCAAGTCCTCCTAAAAGTATGTTGTTTTTGTAAAAATATGCAAGAATTAAAAACTATATAGATTTTTTAGAACTTAAGTCTGCAAAAGGATAATGTTCTACTGAACAAAGCATTTATATCCTCTTGGCCAACTCATTTTGTGGCCCCTAATCTATAGTTTAGTGCCATGTGTGACATAAAATGGAAAGTTTTGCCCCTGAATTATGTTATGTCTACTCGATAAGACACATCCTAGTCTAATCTTCAGTGCAGCATAGCCTCTTACTGATTTTTTTCTCCAATGCAGTCTCACCTCTCCTGTGATCCTCTGATGGTTCTCTGGGCCGAGTACCCGACGCCTCCTCGGTGCATGGGAACGTTGGTCAGGCGCATGAGCGTACGTGAGATGGTTGTGCATGAGTAAATCATACCTGCTGCGGTGACATGTGGATATGATTGACAGCGCTCGTTGTCCAGTCACATGAGGAAAAGAAACACCAAAACAATACTGATTCACTGCCAGTCAAAGTGGGAGTGTGCGGGGTGCACTCCTCTGCGCCCCACAGGCAAAGTTGAAGCGGCCAATCCCAAAGACGCCTCAGGTCACATGCTGAGCAAAAGTTTAAGGACTTGCATAGACACCCATTAGGCCGGCGCCCCTCTGTATGTAAACTATGTATTCACAACAGAGTTACTACGTAAAAACATTGTGAAACCCCTTTTATTGAATGGTGACAGGTGCTGCTGACAGACTATTACTATGTGGTAAAAATTAATGTTTTCATCTGTTTTTTTTTATAATTTAATGACAAACTAGTTGTGTTTAGGTAGACTTTCTCTGTTCAATTTTGGAGGGGGCACGCCCCAGCGCCCCCTATTGACAAACGGCCACTGATCAGGAGTCTTCAGATTGGTTTGTTGCATCGATATCACATTATGTGGACAAACTGTAACAAGCCCACACAACCAGAATATGAGACATTATCTGTTCACACAAGACCATGGGGTTGCAAACTTTGAGTGTCAAAACTCAATCACACATACCACAGAGCTGGACCATGGTTTTCACATATTAACATGAAGGGCTCTAATTTCCTGGCGCAACTCAGGGTGGCGCAGCCTGGCGCACCCCGCGCAGTGGTAATTTCGTCCGGCGCACCGCCGTGCGCAGCCAATTTGGCAATTTGGTAGACCAGCTGCCAGGCTGCGCCAGGTAGACCAGGTAGGAATTACAGTTTGAGCCACATACTATAGAAGAAGCCTCCATACAGTTATCTATACATTGCAAGGCAGCACATGAGCATCTGTGCAAAGCTGTCAGCACAAAAATGTGGGTTGAACAAGTTGACGAGGGTATGTGGGTTGCACAGACGTCCACTCTGACTCAAAGATGAACTGACTGGATTATGAATGTCATGGGTCAAAGGTCACTGAGCCTCATGCTTTTGATCGGGATCATTTAAAAGGATAGTTTGGGGTTTCCCTGAGGCCTGTGGTACTGGTCCATATAATTGCCACTAAAGCTCTGGGACAAATCTGGCCAGGTACTGACACTAGGCAAATATAGCCAGTCAACGGTGTACCCCACTTTAACGTTAAAACCACAAAAATGCAACACTGGCTTGACTAGATGCTACAGAAGGATTCTAACTGCGTTTCACCTTTCCTTGACAAAGCCCTTTGTGTGTTGTGGTGTAGGGTCATTTATCCCTCTTGTCCTCTCATCACCTTTTCCGGTTGTCGGTCACTAGAAGAAACAAACACTAGCCTAATTAAACTGAACTAAAACTGAGCGATGTTGTCTCTATTGACGAAACCATACCGTTAGTTGTGAGCACAACAGGACATCCTTATGAACCAGAGTGAACAACTTTTGCAGATAAAGTCCCAGGTAGAGAGAGGGATAGGAAGACTTGTCAATTGAGGGAGCAGGACCAATCAGAAGTTACCAAGTGGTGAAGATGCATGAACTTTGAACCTGGAGGCCCATTACCATCACGAGTGAAACTAAGTAGCATGACTTCTCCTGGACCTTTCAGCAGAGATCTTTAGTTTCTGTAAGCCTTCAAACTGCTGTCAAGGGTCCTAGTCCTGATTGATAAAATGGGCACTGCAAACACCGTGTTTGTTGTTGCAGGGGGACGGGTCCTGATGTCCATATTTAAAACAACAAGCCAAAGTTGCAAAGGCCCGCATCACGTGATAAAATGTGGTGAAATTGGAATATAGACCTTTTATTTTTTTTCCTGTTTTTATTCCTGGGATAAATTCAGGAGTGACCCATGTTCATAATATTCAAGAGAGTTCGATTCGTATCCGTTTGTGCTCTAGTGACTGCAAACTGACCATGCTGCAGCACTCAAACAGAGGAAAGCAGCATGTTGCTGGCGGAAGGATATGTTGCCAAAAATAGTCCCAAATACAGTACTGTAAGGAAATATCTGAGGAAGTGTCCGCTTTCTACTACAGAAATATGTAACATCATTATGAGTTAATTTAGAAAAGAATGGATTTTAAAAACTGTACATTTGAGGATTCCCTCTGTTACAAACCAGGTATTTGTAGCTGAATATCAATACTACATTGTTTTTGAAAGATGATTATGATCTGGACCATCCTGTGTTGTTCATGAAGTAATGAAGTCCAAATGTGACAGCAGCTTCAGACTGTAACTACAGTCTGCTTCTGTTCAGGACGATCTGAAAGTCCGTAGATGGTCTCCCTCAGGCCAAGAGGAGTAACTCCCACAAAATGACTCAATCAATAATCTTCTTCCTTACTGTCTCCTTCCTTCAGATAGAAGACTTCAAAGGGTGGAGGACATGAGCTTCATCCGTTTGCCTGGATTTTAGTGTTAAGTCTTAATTACTCATAGTTTTAATTAAGATTAAACACGAGGCCTTTCAAAGGGAGCCGAGCTGCAGTCATGACTCCAGCAGTGCAGAGGCAATTATGGGAAGGAAACAGATAGTTGAGTTCCAGGCGAGATGTAAAAGGATTTATGTGATTGAAGGCTGAGGAGGTAGGACGTCTGCTGGAACATATTGTTCTTACTTTATGAAGTCAGAAAACCTCAACATCAGGATATTTGTCTTTTTAAAATAAATACTGGATGTGTTACAATGTGACCTAAAAATTTTAATTTAAAACATAAAGATTTTACTTATAAGAGGGAACATCACTTTAGCGACTGTAGATGCAACACATTCTCTCTTCTAACACGCAGCGGCTGAGTCCAAGAGCTTCAGGATCTAATGATGGAGAAACCTTTCTGCTTCAGCACAGCATGTTCACAGCGTGACTCACAAAGTGACTGTGAGGCTTTTGTGTCCACTAAGCTGTGTTCAGCCAAAAACACACCATGTAAGGCTGCCTGCACACTGGATAATTTATTTTTGATTTATTTATGACCTGATTTAAGACTTGTCACAACCAGCAATTGGTCCAAATCCTCAAGTGTGCTATTAGAACAACTCTTTTTTGCCTCCAGTCAGGGTGGAGCCTTGGCAAAAGTGTTTGGTAACTACAACTCCAGCATGGGCTTCTTATGGCGTAATACCTGAAATAACCAATGGCAGCAGGCAGACCTGGAGGTTCATCCATGTTTTTGAAACTCCTACTCATATCCTTCTCCTGTTTTTGTTTTTGCCCAATAACAGAGGTCACACCAGCACAACCAGTGGATGTTGATGGTCAGGGTACCACAGCTTAATTTTTTAAACATTTTCTATAAAAGGAAATGCAACAAACTGATTGTTCTCATTTTTTTGTTTACACCAAAACAAAAGAGAAACAGAAAACTCTAAGCTGAGTCTAATGGGCGGGCTAAACCGTGGAGTATGTGTGTAGTAAACAGTGAAACATGTTAAAGTTATGAAAAGAAAGAAAAAATAAGTGATCAAATAAATATAGTGAGTACTGTCTGTGTTATGAATCCTAAATGCCTAAGTTTTGAAAAGCTCTTTTAAAAGGATGATTGATGGTGTTGTTAGAAGTTCAACTTGTTCATAGAGTCATGCTCAAGTCCAAGTGTATGTTTGTGCCAGATCTTACTAAAATTCCACATTTTTAAAATGCTGTGCTCAACATGTTTGAGGTCAAATTGACCTTGACCTTTTATGTCCAAAGTCTGTAAAGGTCACTAAAGTATAATTGAGATATGTGCACAAGAATGGCTTTGAAAGACAACTGAATGAGTGGATGTGAGGTTGATGGATAAATAGAGGATTTAAAATTTGACTTGATTTTTTAAGATGTCAGAGACATTTTGTATAATGTAAGTGAAATTTTTTTTTTCCTTTTAATATTTGAGAAATTTTATAGAAAAAAATCAATTTTGAACGTTTAAATTCAGAAAATTATGATTTGGACATTAAGTCATTTTTACATGAGTTTACATGCAGTTTCTATTATTTAACAGATACCATACTACCATTTTTACGTCCCTCTAAAACCTCCTACACACTCGCAGATTAACCCTCAGTGTTTTTTTTTTACTTTCTCTGAGTCTTAGTTCTGAATTAAACTGTATTTGACTAGATAAATATGGAATAACATTTGTGAATAAAGATCAACAATTTGCCCTCATAGATATTGAATTACTACATCATAATTTAAATCTAATTTTACACTTTATGATAGCTTTAACCCTCACTTTTCTGGCTCAAAGAGCTTTTGAACAGCAGGATCTACCCATTCACTCCCATTCTCTTTGTTTTCCATGTCAGTTGTCCGTCAGTTTTAGCTAACACTTCCATGCCCTTTCATGCCCATTTACAAGCCACTGACAGGCCGGTGGGGTTTAAGTGTCCTGCCCAAGGACACATTGCTGTGTGACAGCTGGAGTCTGGCTCAAACATGCAGATTACTGTTAGAGCAAACCACCAGACTGAGGCACCGATGCCTCAAAGGTTGTTGATAAGGTGTGAGTTCTAAATGAAAGCAGCCTTTGTGGACATCGTGTTTCTGGTCCAGTAGTTGGCCTGTCACGAATTGAAGTTGCATAATTTTAAAGTAGTTTATTCAAGTGTACTACGAGTATACTTATTTTATACTAAAACTGGGGCAGTACACTTGAAAGTTTACTTTTTATGTACTATATTTTTTATACTTAAGAATAGTATAGTGAAATATATGTGGCTCATACTGAAAAGTATAAAGAAAGTAAGTTCATTAATACCACGACTTACACTTATACTTTAATACTAAAACTTATACTTTGTACTTTGGTATACTTCTTACTTCTTTCTGCCACAAAGTACTAATACTAAGTATATCCTGATCCAGGTACATAATAAGGTCAAATCATTGTGCTTATATTTAACTCAGCAGAATAAAAATGTTTTTCACTGCACACATTTGCTTTGAGGTGTTACCCCTGTTATAAACTTACATGTTCAAGGTCATATAGTGCTGAGTTTAAAAGTTTACAGCAAATAGTATGTGTGCTCAATTTCACTCAGTTCTCAGTTGGAGACACAGTTTTGTTTATATTTTTACAAGCAAATGCACACTTTTACCCTTACCATTTTTTACAAAGAAGGACTTGATCTTGGAGAGAGTATTATGTTTACATTTCACATGCAAATGTGCACTTTTTTCTTTCATTTTTCATTAAAGAAGGGGTTGATTTCATAGAGGCTCTTTGTTTTTTAAATGCACATCTTAATGATATAAACAGGTATTTGTAAATACATTGTATGGTATGTTTTAAAATGTTAAATGTATCAAACTTGTTCTCAACATTCTGTCTTGTGATTTTGTAAATACATTCCAGACCAGTATGAGTTAACTTTAAGACTACTTAAAGTATATTTCATGTATATAAATACTATTCTACAAGTAATATGCTAAGCAAACTTAGAAGTATGCTTAAAATATAACAAGTAAAATAGGAAAAATATTGTTTATTTCATGAAAAGATACCTAAAGTGTACTTAAATAAACTAAAATGTGGACTAAAGGTATATAGCCAGTACAAATAGATTGGATTAGGTTAGATTAGATTACCTAGAACTTTATTGGAAGACTTCCTCTGGGAAAATTAGATTCCAGTAGCAGTTTTGTATAGCTGGTGAAACGATATATACAAAGGATAGGCAAAAGGATTAGAAAAAATATAAATAGCTATAAATTTATAAAAATATGTCTACAGGCTGTTTATTTTATTGGCTGGCATTTTATGAAAGAATGTACTTGTGGTATAATGTAAGTGCACCACATAAAACGTGAATTAGAATATAATTAGAATATATGAGATTAAGGGGTAGGACCAGATAAGTTTCACATCTTCCTACTCCTTTTCGAGCATGTACACTATAACTTATAATGAATATTTTGAATTAATTATTTGCTTTCTTATTACTTTCTCTGTCTTTTTTGTTTTGTATATATTTTTGTTGTTAATATGTTCGAAATAAATAAATAAACAAATAAATAAATAAATAACTAGTACAATAGTAGTACAGTAGTGTATGCAGTGGCACAGTTGGATCGTGCGCTTGGTCAGTAATCAGGATGTTGTAGGTTCGAGCACCACTTCAGCTGTCACATGTCAGTGTGTCCTCGGGCAAGACACTTAGCCTGAAGTTGCTCCCACTGCTGTGTCAGTGGGGTGTAAAGGGTGTGAATGTGTTAGTTGATACTGATGGACAAGTAACATGGAAACTCACATTTACTTGTGGTATAATTTGAGTTTACTTCAATAAACTAAAATATGGACTAGAAATATATACCTGGTACACTGGTGGTATATAGATAAGTGTGCTTGTTGTATACTTAAAGTATACTTTTATGAACTTAAAAATGTCCATAGTATACTTGCCATACTTATACTTATACTCAAGTATATTTAATAAAATGAACTTCAAGCATACAACTTTTTGCTAAGTGATTGCTACACTTGGAGGCCGTATTGACGTAAAAGTTTTAGCACTGTGACAGCAACTGTTGTTTAAAAGCTTTGATTGGTTTAGCTTTTGGTCTTATGTTTTTACACGATCTCAGATGTTGTGACATGTAACTTAGTACAATGCGTCCCAAAAAACATGTGGAGTGAAGGTACTGGTTTAAAAAACTATTAAAAAAAAGTACAAGTTCACAAAGAGCTACTCAATTATAGGAACATCAGTAATTGTAATTGGTCACTGGCACCTTTTGTTTCAATGTATAGTCCTTTTTTCTTTGTAAATTGTTGGACCTTTTCAGGTGGTGGGGCTCAGCTGGAGACAAAACAATCCTCCTGACATGAGCTAGTGCCGGCCAGCAGGTTTCTGAGGGCAACCAAGTTCAGTCGTAGTCACGTAGTTTGAAGCAGTAAGGTGTATGTGTCTTAAAACTTTACCTGAAAGAGTGTTGAGCAGCAAAAGTAACAAAATCAAATTTTTTGCTCCTCAGGATCACAACGACAGCCGCCTGTATGATGGACCTGCGTAGATATCCTCTGGATGAACAGAACTGCACCCTGGAGATCGAGAGCTGTGAGTGACTCAGTCTGTCTTTGGGTTTGTGGGGGGTCGAGCAATAATAATATGTATATTAATATGATAAAATGCATGTTTGGCACGAAAGAAACAAGGAAAATCCTGTTAAACTTTTTTATGCTAAAATCTTGTCTTATATTCAGACACCAGGCATTTCCAAACACAACACCAATATACACTGCCTGGCCAAAAAAAAAAGGTCACGCACTCTAATACGTCGTTGGACCGCCTTTAGCTTTGATTACAGCACGCATTCACTGTGGCATTGTTTCAATAAGCTTCTGCAATGTCACAAGATTTGTTTCCATCCAGTGCTGCATTCATTTTTCACCAAGATCTGGTATTGATGATGGGAGAGTCTGACCACTGCACAAAGCCTTCTCCAGCACATCCCAAAGATTCTCAATGGGGTTAAGGTCTGGACTCTGTGGTGGCCAATCCATGTGTGAAAATGATGTCTCATGCTCCCTGAACCACTCTTTCACAATTTGAGCCCCATGAATCCTGGCATTGTCATCTTGGAATATGCCCGTGCCATTAGGGAAGAAAAAATCCATTGATGAAATAACCTGATCATTCAGTATATTCAGGTAGTCAGCTGACCTCATTCTTTGGGCCATAATGTTGCTGAACCTAGACCTGACCAACTGCAGCAGCCCCAGATCATAGCACTACCCCCACAGGCTTGTACAGTAGGCACTAGGCATGATGGGTGCATCACTTCACCTGCCTCTCTTCTTACCCTGATGCTCCCATCACTCTGGAACAGGGTAAATCTGGACTCATCAGACCACATGACCTTCTTCCAGTCCTCCTGAGTCCAATCTTTATGCTATCTAATAAAGTGGCCGATGAGTGTATATTTTACAGCAGATTTCACATTTCAGACCAGATTTTAGACGATCCAAGGCTCAGTCAGTTTTGTGTTATTAAAACAAGAACACATCAGCCTTCCCACTCAAAACAGAGGCACTCTGGGTAAAAATGACACCTCACACTGAAAATAGGAAAGTCACCTGCACTATATGCCAAGATGATAAGGGGCCTGTAGTCTTTCCTCTTTCCAGATTCGCAGCAGCCTCTGATACGAGTGCAGAGGACATTATGGTCGAAGACATTTAATGGTCTAAGTTAGACACTGAGGGTCTGCATCCTGGTCCATCTAGGCTCACTAGTAACTCCATAAGGTCCACAGAGTGAAATTTTAATGTAAATCTGGGTTCACATTGCTGATTTTGTCCCCCACATGTCAGCTGGTGACTTGCCCCCCGTCACACACTCACCTTCAGCTGAGCCCTGTGACTTTCTCTGCATTTATGATGTGTTTGACTTTAACTATGCATGTGGGCAGTATTTATTATTCAACTGAATCACTCAGCCGGGGCAGATTGAACAAGAGATGCCAGTTTGCATAAAATGGAGTGAAGTGCAGTCCGACTTAAGTGACCATGGATCCTTTAGGAGGAAGGAGGTGGAACCCTGCTGACCCTCCATCCCATTTTTGAGCCATATTTTATTTTCATTGATTTTTTTTAAATGTTTCCTGGTGCTCTTTGTAACATGCAATCTGACAGAAATGTGCTTTTTTTGTTTTATTAATTTTGGGTCATATTATGGGCTCTATGTAATCAAAATGTATACACTTAGCCCACTGGGCAAAAAACATTCACATTTGAACCAATCAAACCGTGACTATTTTATCACGTGGTCCATGCTCCATAAAAACATGTATTATCTTAAAATCAGGGCTGCCCTCACCAGCCTTTTTGGGGCTGATAGTGGAACATAATAATGTTTTGTGTTTTTTATGACAACTGGTTGAGTATTTGCTCAAAGAGAAGTACAAATGGCTCTACAAGGAGTCAGGTAACATTTAAGCTGACACACCAGATGGACTGTTGAATATATTTTAACAGTCCATCTGGGACAGAGCCCATAGAAAGTGGTTGGGGAGAGCTGAACGTATCTAGCAGGTGACTGAACGATCGTTCCGTCAATCAACATTTTGTATAGGCCAATCAGATAATGTAGTGGGCAGGCGCTACTGCACTAAAAAACCTGAGACACTTCGTAGGACAAACTCTCATCAAAAAATTTCAGAAGTGGAGGGAAAGTATTCTTACTATAGAGAAGTTTGTAGTGTTTGTATGTTGTTTTTCATTTAATAAAGAAATGCGGTCCAGATCTGATAAAACTGAAGCTGTTAGCATCTATGCTAATCCCTGTGAGTACAGTCACTTCCTGCTGCCCTCATGCTCATAGCTCCATCTCTTTCTGCTCTGATTGGGTTGTCCCGCCTTGAGCCATTAACAATCGTTCTAGGTGGGAGCTTGGCAAGATGGATCTGCCTGATTACAGACATTATATCAGGGTGATCCAGCTGCTTCGCAAGGTTTGCAACAAATATCCACACTGTAATGATTCATTTACTAGTTGTGTTAATTTATGTGAAGAAACAAAAGTAATGATGGACTAAAAAATGTAAAAAGCACAAAGAGTCTACAAAAAATTATAGTATGCAAACTTTATATAGCTAAAAAATATTACCCTCAGCTCAACATTATTTTTTCAAGATTCTATACAAAATCTAAATTTCCATTTCTAGAATTCCATTTGAACTCATCAATTACTTTCCATCATCTACGCTTCATTTTACCTAGCCAACATAAAGGCATCATCATGTTACCCCACTGGACCTCAAACGCATCACTACGTAAATGTTAAATGTTGTGTGGCTCATTCAGCTTAGCTGATTTTCTCCTGCACAAATTTTAACACATACTTCAAGACTGGAGTCATGTTTTTGGCTGACAGGACAGAAAACAAAGTTTATTTGAGGGGATGATGGGCAGGAGATGAGTGGATGTTTTTGATGATATCCCAATGATGAGTATGACATTATACACAGTGAATATCAGCAACCGCAGTTATTAACTTGTATGTATTTATTCACAAATATGAGCCAATAGTGATCTGCTTTTGATTGATTGGAGCACCTTTACTGACAATATGCTTCAAACTCACAGGACAGGCCTTCATATTTGTAGTTATTGCTATATTCCAGCACATGGCACCTTGTTCTTGTTTCAGAGTTCTTCCTGTGTTCATGCCTTTGAGATTAAAAAGTTAGAAATGTTTGGTTGCTTCCATACTGGAAAGTCAGAGCCAAGACTGAAAACAACCCAAAAAAAATTTAACAGCTCAGGACCAATCCACACATGATTCTTTGTCTGGATCTTCTCGACATGTCTCTCATACTGAACAGCTATAAAACGTCTGCCTCAAGTGAAGGACTCAAATACACTGCCTGACCAAAAAAAAGTAGCCACCTGGATTTAACTAAGCAAATAGGTATGAGCTTCCTATTGGATAATTACTGAATGGGCGATTATCTTTCAGCAGGCAACAAGTTATTTAACCCCAGCTGATTAAATGAGTAGCTTCTCATTTCTTAAACAACCATGTTAAAGACACATCCTGTGGTCGTGGAAAAGATGTTTGTCTGTTTAAGAAGGGTCAGATCATTGGCATGCATCACACAGAGAAAACATCTAAGGAGATTGCAGAAACTGCTAAAACTGGGTTAAGAACTTTCTAACGCATTATTAAAAACTGGAAGGATAGTGGGGAGCCATCTTCAAGGAAGAAATGTGGTCAGAAAAAAAATCCTGTGTGATCACTTAAACGTTTGGCCAAATCAAATCAAAGAAAAACAACAGTAGAACTCAGGGGTATGTTTAACAGTGAAAGTAAGAGCATTTCCACACACACAATGCAAAGGGACCTCAAGGGATTGGGACTGAACAGCTGTGTAGCCTTAAGAAAACCACTAATCAGTAAGGCTAACTGGAAAAAAAAGCTTCAATTTGCTAGGGAGCATAAAGATTGGACTCTGGAGGACTGGAGGAAGGTCATGTGGTCTGATGAGTCCAGATTTACCCTGTCCCAGAGTGATGGGAGCATCAGGGTAAGAAGAGAGGCAGGTGAAGTGATGCACCCATCATGCCTAGTGCCTACTGTCCAAGCCTGTAGGGGCAGTGCTATGATCTGGGGCTGCTGCAGTTGGTCAGGTTTAGGTTCAGCAACATTATGGCCCAAAGAATGAGGTCAGCTGACTACCTGAATATACTGAATGACCAGATTATTCCATCAATGGATGGGGCTCAAATAGTGAAAGAGTGGTTCAGGGATCATGAGACATCATTTTCACACATGGATTGGCCACCACAGAGTTCAGACCTTAACCCCATTGAGAATCTTTGGGATGTGCTGGAGAAGGCTTTGTGCAGTGGTCAGACTCTCCCATCATCAATACAAGCTCTTGGTGAAAAATGAATGCAGCACTGGATGGAAACAAATCTTGTGACATCGCAGAAGCTTATCGAAACAATGCCACAGCGAATGCGTGCTGTAATCAAAGCTGAAGATGGTCCAACGACATATTAGAGCGTGTGACCTTTCTTTTTGGTGGTGACTTTTTTTTGGCCAGGCAGTGTAGAAGAATGTCAGGATTTCTCCTGCAACATTCAGATGGAAGGATCAGAATCTGGAGTAGCATCATAAAGCATGGATCCACCCCGCTCTTGTATAAATGGTTCAGGCTGCGGCTGGTGGTGTGATGATGTAGGAGGGATTTTCTTTACACACTTTGGGACACACTGTGCATCATATAAACCCCACAGCCTACCTTGGAATTGAGGCTGACCATGTCAACCCCTTTAATATGACCCTGTGAACCTGGGTGTAGATGGAGGTTTACCAGAGCTGACCCTCCCGATAGGCAGTGGAGGCAAATGCTGGGAGTGCCATGCTCCATGGGGGGCACCTGTGCAAGCCCTTTAAGCAAAGCCCCATGGATTAACCATCCACCAGGTTGATAACTTCTCCCTCCCCATCCCTGATGATTCAACATCTCATTCAGATTTCTCTCTCCATCCCCCCGGCTTCCTTCTTCACAGACAGAGGGGGTGTGCCAGAGTGTGCAGCTCTTTGCCTCCAATTGTTCCTAAACAGCAGTGATGAATATAGACCCTGAAATCTTTTGGCATGTAGCTTGTAGGCTCAAAAACGATGTAAGCTGTCATAATTACTAAGGGTAAATATTGATAGGTCTGCCAACAACATAGCCTCAGTCATTACCACACAGACCAGGGCCCTCAGTCATCACCACACAGACCAGGGCCCTCAGTCATTACCACACAGACCAGGGCCCTCAGTCATTACCACACAGACCAGGGCCCTCAGACATTACCACACAGACCAGGCCCCTCAGTTAAGACCACACAGACGAGGGCCCTCTGTCAAGACCACACAGCCGAGGGCCCTCTGTCATGACCACACAGATGAGGGCCCTTGGTCATGAGGGACGCCCGCTGCAACATCTCCACATAGCCAGCCACAGTTTGATGCCCCTGCCCAACCTGAAGCTCTGTTGTTCCATACCTCAGATCATGATGGCACCCCCTCCACTTTGCTGGGTAGAAAACATCTCCAGTGGGATCTCTTTGTCATGTCAGTAACATTGAAGCCATCAGGACCATCAATTTAAATTTTCTCTCCTCAAAGAATAAAACTTTCTTCCACCTTCCAGTGTCCCATGTTTGTTGCTCTCTTTCAAAGTCCAAAGAGGCAGTTGTGTGGCGTTGGAAGAGACGTGGACTTTGAAGAGGTTTTTTGTTTTTTAAGCTCTTCCCCTCGCAGATGCCATCAAATAGTTGTTGGGGCTGCAGTCAGAACCAGTAACTGTCTTAATTCAGGTTGATGATCGTCCTGTGTCTAGCCAATCAGATGTCTTGGCTCAGCACTTGTGACAGTTTTTGGGGTCTACCGCTTGACTTTTTTGTTTTGTAACCCTCAGAATCTTTGAAGAAATTCAAAATGACTGTCCTCAAAAGAATGTCCAGTGTCTTTAAGATGTAGGTGAACGACTGAGAAAGAGGGATAGAGCCCAGTGTGCCAGATCCCCCTGGCAGTCTAAGCCTATTGAATCTTAACTATGTGTCTAAACTATGGACTATGAGCTGGTCCCTAACTGAAAGCTTTATCACAGAGGAATGTTTTAAGTCTAACCTTAAAGGTAGAGAGGGTGTCTGCCTCCCGAACCGTGGTCGGTAAATGGTTCCAGAGAAGAGGAGCCTGATAACTGAAGGCTCTACCTCCCATACTACTTCTAGAGACTGATGGGACCACGAGCAGGCCAGCATTTTGGGAGCGTAATGTTCTAGAGGGGTTGTACGGCACTACAAGCTCTTTGAGATAAATTGGTGCCTGTCCACTGAGAGCTTTATAGGCGAGAAGAAGAATCTTGAATTCTATTCTATATTTTTTTGAAGCCAATGCAGAGAAGCTAATACAGGAGTAATGTGGTCTCTTCTCCTAGTTCTAGTCAGTACATGAGCTGCAGCATTTTGAACCAGATGAAGCGTCTTAAGAGACTTACTGGGACAGCCTGAAAGAAGAGAATTACAATAGTCCAGTCTAGAGGTAACAAAAGCATGGACTAGCTTTTCAGCATCGCTCTGGGACAGGATAGGCCTAATTGTTGCGATCTTACGAAGATAAAAAAAAAGGCTGTTCTTGAAATTTGCTTTATGTGAGCATTAAAGGATAAATCCTGATCAAACAGAACCCCAAGATTTCTAACAGTTGTGCTTGGTGCCAGACTAATGCCATCTATAGCAGTTAAAGCACTAGAAAAGGTTTCTCTTAAGTGACGGGGGCCCAGCACAATGACCTCTGACCCCTGTCTGAGTTAAGAAGAACAACATTTCTGGTCATCCAGGTCCTAATGTCCTTTGGACACACTTCTAGTTTAGATAACTGATTTGTCTCACCTGGCTCCATTGATACAGTTGAGTATCATCAGCGTAACAATGACAATTAACGGAGTATTTCCTCATGATATCACCGAGGGGAAGCATATGGAGAAGAGAATTGGGCCTAGTACAGAGCCTTGAGGAACTCCGTAACCTACTTCAGTGTACACAGAAGACTTATTGTTCACGTGTACAAACTGGTATCTATCAGATAAGTAGAACTTAAACCAATTTAGGGCAGTCCCTGTCATTCTGAGTAATTCCTCTAATCTCTGTAGAAGAACATCATGATCTATGGTGTCAAAAGCAGCACTAAGATCTAACAAAACAAGTACTGAGAGAAGTCCCTCATCTGAAGCTGAGAGTAGATCGTTAGTTACTTTAACTAGAGCAGTCTCTGTGCTGTGATGAGCTCTAAATCCTGACTGAAAGTCCTCAAACAGGCTGTTGTTCTGAAGAATGTCACATAGCTGATTAGCCACTAATTTCTCCAGGATCTTGGAAGTAAAAGGAAGGTTTGATATAGGCCTGTAGTTAGCTAATGTGCCTGAATCGAGGGTAGGTTTTTTTTAAAGAAAAGGTTTGATTACAGCTTCTACTTTCTCTGATCAAATCTTCACCCTGGAATCGTCCACGTATCTAACGAGTGACTCAGTTTGGACCTCTCTGAAAGAGGAAAGGTCTCCCCTTCCTCCACTTAGAGACTGGAGACACATAAGAGCCCGTAGCACAACCGTGTTTCTGTCTGTAGAAGCCCTCATCGTGTTGGAAGTAGATTGTATGGAGGTCATAGCATAGCTCTTTCTGGAAAACATCTGATGCACGTGTTTTTTTTTTGTTTTTGTTTTTTTTTATAAATAACCTAAATAATCTAAAATAAATAAAAATCCAGAAAACATACCTTTGTCCAGTGATTTTGACTCTTAACTGAAAATACACTGCCCTGCTTTAAACTGATCTGTAACGGTTGATAATAATGGATAAGAAAAAAAATCAGAAGGCAGAATCCTAATGAAGCCCCTCTAGTATTGAACATTTGTTAACTCCCTGAAATCCTACAGCTGTGTTCAGATAAGATGCAGAATGTGAAGATATAAGTGAGCTGGCCTAATTAAATTGGTCTAATTACTGACAGAGCTGAGCCACATGTTCCATCAAGGTCCAGGCTTTAGACGTAGCCCAGAGACCTGCCAGAAAAATTTAAAGGAGGATTTTTTGTTGCTCCAGATGAGCCTGTGGAAGCAGCAGGCGGACAGAAAGCCAGAGGAGGCCTCCGTACTTTCTGCATCCTCACACTGATGCTGCAGCGATGAATCTTGGTGTTTCTCTGGTTTCTCTTCTCATGCAGTGTGAGAGTGTGAGATTTCCTTTATAGACTGTATGTTGTTACAGAACCAACTCTGGACTAGTGTTCTACTGAATAAAGGATTTTATACCATTGTGTGCAGTCTCTGTTTTTTGTTTTTTTTTTTTGCTTTTTGCAGCAAGCAAAGGTAGGTATGGGAACTAAACATTGGTTTCAGTTAAGAATCCACTGGATTGAACTCAGTAAATCTTCAAATTTACCACGTCTCCCTCTTTCAATCTCTCTCTCTCTCTCTCCTTCTCAGATGGGTACACCACAGATGACATCGAGTTTTACTGGCAGGGCGGCAGTAATGCTGGATCTGTCACCGGTGTTGAGAACATAGAGCTGCCCCAGTTCTCCATCATTGACTACCAGACCCTCTCCACTAAAGCTGTGTTTGCTACAGGTAACAGAATCAGTGGTGGGGGGTGGTGGGGGGGGGAGACTGATTGTCTGACTATGTGCTAAGTTATTTCAATGGACAGTAAGTGATGTCAAAGGCTGTAATGCATTTTAGCTGATAGTTACATCCCAGGTGTATTTTTGAGTCATTAACAGGTTGTTTGGCAAAAAGTCACCGTTTAATAGGGTTATACCACCTAATGGTGTGGAATAGAGAAAACATCCAGTGAGCAAAGGTCTCTGGAAAAAAACACCCTGTTAGTGCCAGAAGTCAGAAGTCAAAGTGGTCTCAGAGGAAGGAAAGGCAACAGTAAATCGATCACCCCTGAGAAAACAGACGGACACATCCAGGTTTGTTTTCGAGTAATTGGAATAATACTGTGTCAGCAGTATCATGTCACTATCCATACTAACTTAGCGTCATTTTGAAGAGTGTTAAAGTTTAACTACTGTTGGGTTCACTGGTGACAGTCAGGCAGATGATCAATAACTATGTCTTCTGACACATTTGTGAAATAACGCCTGCTGATTCCCTGTTATAAGAATTTATCAAAGCCTGCGTAGATGATAAGGAAAGTGTTGGTGGAGTCACTAAGTTTGTTCAAAGCAATAAATATTTTGATAGAAAGTTTAGGTAGTTGTGCAGGTGCCTGTTCCAAAGGACAGCAGAGACAGGCTAAGAAAAAGGTCTTCAAAGTCCATTAGAATCAGTATGTAACAAAGGCTAAGTCCTTTTTACTTGTCTTACATCTCAGAGTAAAAACTCCCATGTTGTGCCCTTAAAGACCACAATGAAAGTTTTATCATTGCTGCTTCCAGATGAATATCAGTGTCTGAAATTGTCCTGCTACCAGCTTGGTCTTGTCCACTGTAACTATCTTGTAGTGTGTTTCTCACAGGTTCTTATCCTCGTCTGTCTCTGAGCTTCAAGCTGAAGAGGAACATTGGCTACTTCATCCTACAAACCTACATGCCCTCCATCCTGATCACCATCCTTTCCTGGGTCTCCTTCTGGATCAATTACGATGCCTCGGCTGCCAGAGTAGCCTTAGGTCAATGATTTTTCATTTATTCAGACATGAGCAATCATTATTAAACGCACAGCGTGTAAATTCTTCCACCATGATCAAACAAAAACAGATGAGGTCAACACCAGCAGGAAGGCACTGAAAATGGACCCCGAATAGACCAGAGTCAGGAAGGTTAGGGAGACTCTTCATACAAACATTGTACAAAAAGGGAGTTCTTTTTCCTCTGATTTTGTCTGCAGGTATAACCACTGTGCTGACCATGACCACCATCAACACCCACCTGAGGGAGACTCTTCCCAAGATCCCCTACGTCAAGGCCATCGACATTTACCTGATGGGCTGCTTCGTCTTTGTTTTTCTGGCCCTGCTGGAGTACGCCTTTGTCAACTACATCTTCTTTGGCCGAGGTCCTCACCTACAGAAGAAGGTGGCAGAGAAAGCCGCGAAGTCGAACAACGAGAATAAGAGCAGACTGGAGAGCAACAAAGTGCAGGTGAGAAAGAGTTTTTGTACAGTTTTCATTTTGAACCACAACATGATACGTGAGTGTCCCTGTATTAACACCCCCAGCTCAGACTGAAGATCTGTGGCAAGATGAATTTACATGGGTTTACAATATGCCAAAACCTGCAGATCTCTTCCTCTTGGCAGAGTCTTAAAATAAAGGGATGGTCCTGGGTATGGTAGATTAGTGATCAGTGGTTGTTTGAAAATGGCGCCTTTAATGTTATGATGAGTCTGTATATTCTTTAATAATCCTTGAGGAACAAAATTATTAACCCACATTTCTGCCAACAGCATTGAGTATTTACTCTTTGTGTTTGTGGCTGCTGGTGTTAAATGTGCAACATTCAGTAATTCTGGTCAGACTATGTCGCTGATGCAGCAGCAATGGGGGCAACTGTTGACAACCACAGCTGGGCTCAAACCCTCAAACTTCCAATTTATGGTAGCACTTACTATCGGACGAAGCCACAGACAACGTCCACGTGCTGCTCAGAACCGTATTTGGAACAAAACTCCTCTCCTCACTGACAAAAAGCCACATCAGGGCCAGCAGCCCTCTTTTCTGAAGATGCCAAGGTAGCTTCACACATTCATGCCATGACTACTGCACCTGCCTAAAGACGTACGATCGCTATAACGGGTTCAGCAGACAGAGGCCAGTAGTAATTTCTGGCCCACAAAATGATCTGAATCTAACATTTCAGTTGCCTGAAAACGCTCCTTTTTGCAAATGGGTCCCAGAGTGGATAAATCTGAAAATGCCAGCTGAGCATTGCCATGTGGACAACAAATACGGATTCAGATTTTCATAAACGATGACTGGCTGAATACGGTGTAGCGTTCGTGCTGCAGAACCTCCCAAGCTTGTTTTGGCTGTTTTTAATGAATGAGAAGTCGGCCGCTCCTCCTCACAACACACAGCAGAGAAACAGCACAGAGCGAATCATAACGTGTGGAACAGGTGAAAAAAGAGTTTTGGTTTATTGTCTGTTCTGATGTTTCTTAGTGTGTATAAGACCAGCTCAAACAGGGGCAGACTGTTTCTGGATGGCCTCTCTCTCTTAAAAACGTAGGCTCAGTGCCTGATGTGCACGGATCAGATGTTGTGCAGTATTTGTAATAAACTTAGGGACACATTTGTGTAAAAACCTTCACTGTGAATTGATTGTCCGTTGTTTTTGTGGTGTTATTAATCACCCACTTTCAGCATGGATTTTACTCAACACTCAAATAAACTGATAATAGCTAATTTAATAAAAAACAGTGAACAGACGGGTGATTTATTGGACTACTTTTGGCTTATTCTGGGCAAAAAAAGGGACGCCAAGTCTCGATCGCCCCGGCTCTTACTCTCTCTCTTTTAGAAATCATTATTTAGAGCTTTTAAAGGCAAAATCAACTAAAACTCTTAATTTAGGAAAAGAGAAGCAGAAATCTTTCAATAATCATAAATGAGTCTCTGATAATGTTCTTGCCCACCATATAGAAAAATTTTCCCCAAGGCTAAACATAATTGCAGACCCCTGCTCTGGAAAACGAAGCCGGTTGTAATGTGAAGAAGTGGGTAAGACCTTTTCTTTATAGGCCTATGGGTCACTTATTTCATTAAATGCTATATAACGGGTCGGCAATTAAGTTTGGCCTCGGGCAAAACTTTCCAAAGACACTTTATGTTTATATAGAGATAATTATTTTAAGAAAAATGCTACCCTTGTTTTCCTAAAATAAAGAGTTTAGTTGATTTTGCCTCTACAAGCTCTAAATAATGATTTCGATGATTGATAAGGTTTAAAGGAGAGATAGAGAGAGCTGGGGCGATCTACACTTGGTGTCTCCATCACTCACAGAATAAGAGTCAGAAAAACATGAATCATACGTCTTTACTCTGTTTGTATTTTGATATCTGATAAACTTAGTTTAGTAACACTGCACCAACATCTTTAATGGATTTATCAGGCAGAAATAACAGTTTTCAGGATGAGGAAAGTCATATGTTTTTATGAATTTATTGGAATATTGAGAAACTTTATGCTGAAAGAGGCTTTTAACAGCTCTCCATAAAGCACAAACATTCACAGTGAAGGTTCATACAGACGTGTTCCTGAGCTTTTTATAATTAACAGATCACTGATGATCCACTGATGAACGTCTCATCATCGTATGTTTCTATGAGACAGCGTCAGTCAGTGAACAGTCTGCTCCTGATGATCTGCTCTCAGATAATCTAACAAACATCAGATGATGAAACTAAGTTTTTCCTCTTTTTTCTCTTGTTCCTCTCTGTGGCTCACTCCATGTGTTACAGCTCTGTGCTCCTCTGCAGTGATCTCTCATCAGGAAAAGAGCGTCCGCCTTTAGGTTCATAAGAAATAAATTATACCATCATTACTTCAATAAGGGCTCCCTCAGGGTGAACTGCTGTAGCATCAGGTTCTGTGTCATGGGAACAAACTTCTGCAGCATTGAGCAGCACATTTTTGTTTCTTTGTGTTTGTTGCCCCTCATCACGTCTGCATTAAAACTCTCTCACCACAGAAGCACTTTGGTTAATCAGATGATCGGACTCGTAACTAAAAAAATCATTGTTAATCTGCAGAAATAAAGGTCTCTGTGTCTCTGTGACTTCGCTCTGGTGTGCAGGCTGCAGCAGGAGGAGGAGTCAGCTGTCTGCAGATGCTGTGCCTGAGGCCTTCACGTTCGTCTGTTACTGATCATCAAAGACTTGTTTGTTAGGAAAAACATATATACATAACATAAATACATATGTAAAAGTTATTTTCCTGATCATGGTGAGGGCCAGAGATTATTACTGGTGGGCCAGTTTTGGCTCGAGGGCTGCTATTTGCCGACCCCTGGTATATAACATTTCTCTTTACATTTGTTAATTTTGCCTTTTTTTTTTTTTTTTACTGTACTTCTGTAACACTGCAGCACTTACTCTTCTGGATTTGGTTTGAGAAAGTAGGGTACACTTCACATCACGGTACAAATACATTAAAAGCAAGTCTTTAGTTGATGAAGTCTTTATTTCCTTAGTTTAGTGCACCATGTTGGCCTGCAGATAAAGAGGGACTGCTCGTTTCTAGAACTGGTCATACACTGGGTCAATTTATGGAGATTTATGTCTTTTAGGTTCTTGCATGCATTTTGAGATATTAAAGTGTGTGATTTCTTTGTTTATATTTTATTTAGTCGATTAGATGAGCTCATGTTAAATCTAAGGGTGTGTTTAGGTGTATTTTCCTGAAAGACTTTGAACAGAGCCATGTCACACTCTCAGCAGCAACAACAGAAGAGAGAAATGCTCATTCTAACACTTCAGCATCAGCATCGGAAGAATTTATTTTCATGGTTAAATATTCAGCAGTTTCAGCAGCAAACTTTTAACACTTTTAACATGACAAATGAACCATTCAGTCTATCTGGGACACAGCGAAGTGTTTAAGAATGGGCGGAACCTTATTAAGCATAACCGGCAGGTGATTGGACAATCATTCTGTCAGTCATATTCGTTACAAGCCAATCAGATAACGTACCAGGCCAGCGTTACTGCAAGGGTGTAAAGGACAGAGCATAAGCCACTGTGTAAAACAAACAAAACATGTCAGAAGTGGAGTGAAACATTTTTTAAAGAAGTTTGTAGAGTTGTGTGTTTTTCATTTAAAGTCCCTGTAAAGCAAATTCAGTCATTTTCTTCGAAACACATTAAATAGGTCATAAATGTATTTCCTTAAAACACGTGAAAGCCATTCAACCATTCAGAATTTAATTGTGGAGCTAGGCTTCACAAGCTGTTTTTCAAAATGTCTGCGTTCAGGATTTAATGGGCGGGTCAGATATCATAGCCGCGTTACGTAACGGAGCCATCAGTAGCATAACCCCAACCCTGCTGCTTCAAATACATAAATACATTCAGCGCATTAGCTCCGGTTGTTTTCACGGTCACTCTGGATTCTCGGATACCATCTCTCACGATAGTTTGCAGCTAGCTAACCAATCATTTCTCCTTCACGTCCCTGGTGCATCATTCCTGGATGCCACAGCCTGCAGGGTAACGGCTCCGTTAGCTTATTTAAGTTTCCTACTGACGATGAAGTAAGGAAACGGTGGATCAATTTTGTCCAGAGGAGCTACTGTGGAGAGCTCAAAATCACCACCAACACCCTCTCTGCAGTGCCCACTTTACCCCCATAGTTACAAAAACTAAAGTCTAAACTAAAGGTAAAGTCTGGATTTCTGAAGGGTCTGTTCATGCTGGTCATTGGGGCTGAACCGACCCTCTCCGTCCGCGGCTTGCATCCTCCCGCCCCATCGACAGCAGGTGCCATCATCCTGGCCACCGGCATTATGTACCCTCCGCCGACCCTCTCCATCCCGCAAACAGCAGGTGCCACCATCACAGCCACCGGCGTTATATATCCACCGCTGACCCTCTCCATCCCGCCGGCCGCAGGTGCTTTCATCTCCGCCACTAGCATTACGTGCCCGCCAGAGAGTGTAAGTGTGTGCTTATGTTATAAATATTGTGAATTCTGGCAATTAAATGCTTTTTGCTGTGGTTTTACATCGTAATCATGACATGATTTGGCCTGATTCCCTGAGCGGAGTCCATATGACAGCACAAGGATTAGCCACAGGTATGTTTTTTTGTGCCACCAATACAGCTATGACAAGGAAAAACAGGTAGACTGGGGTTTTACGTTTGTGTTTATTGTCAAACATGGACCATTGGACACCTAAAATTAGCGCCATGAGCGCGTTTTTTTTCCCACGGACATTAGTTGCTTACATACAGAGGGAGACGGAGGCGGCTCCCTCCTGCATGTGGGCGTGGTTCAGCGACTCTAACTGACACGCCCCCAGCGTTTGACAGCAGGGAGAAGTGCTTGTTTTTCCATGATTTTGAGACCTAATTTTATATACTTAGCAATTGTTTTAATCTTCCAAATTTGGCTCAGTGGTCAATGACACATGTTCCTGTGGTGTGACAAACTCAAAACACAAATTTATTTTTGCTTTACACGGACTTTAACAAAGAAATGCAGCCCAGATCTGATAAAACTGCTACTGGAGCTGATAGCATCTATGCTAATCTCTGCATTAGCAGTCACTTCCTGTTGTAGCCTCGCTTGTCAGGTCATGTGCCGTCTCAACATGATAAACACACACTATGACTTCACAAACGTACATGAACAGGCTTTATTATAAGTTAATGAGCCGTATTTCATTTAAGCTTATGTTTTATTAAGTTAATTAAGCTCACCGTAAGGAAATGCACATCTGTGTTGCCCTCCTACCACCTCAAGCTTAACCACACTACAAGTACTCAAACCATGCCCGGCTGAGCAGATACCACAAATGAAAAAGCAGCATTTGGCACGTACATGCTGCCTGTAACAAAGCCTGCTGGGAGTTTGAGGCTTTGTAGTCTTTCCACTTCTTCTGCTCTGTTTTCCCTGATTCCTAAACTGCAGCAGCACAGGCCTAGTCAGTGCTGCATATGAGCTGGTCCCAACATATTGTTTGTTCAGTTACAGCTCAAAACTGCAGGAAAATGTGCTGTTTGTTTGTTTAAGACATTGTGTTTATTCTGCTCAAACATCACTACTGTTTCATAGATACTGTAAATTATTATTTTTAGTCCCAATGATGCTAGAGTGTTGCAAAAGCTTTGTCTAAAACCAGAGGAAATCTTTTTTTTCTGTCTGTGATTGAGTTCACTTCAAGGATTTTGCTTAAATGACACAATATTGAAAACTGAAAAAGTCTGAAACTTTAATGCTCAAAAGACTGCTGAAAAACAGCCATCTTTTTAAACAGTCTGTCTGAGAAGTAGTCCTCCCCCTCACTCTCTCCATGTGAAGCCTAAGAATAAATCATTTCCCTGGGAGATGGGAGCAGCGATAGCCGGAGCCCAGAGGCCTGTGATATGCGATTTTACCGGCTGGCCTGAGCTACAATCAGAGCAGAGAGTCTAATCAGGCCCTCGGCTTAAACGGACGCCGCAGAGGGAAGCTGTGAAAAGTAAAGTTAGCTACAAAACCTCCCCAACAACAACCAAAGCAACTTTAAGGAGGATTTACACCACTGCTGCAGATGACCTAGATAACCTCTCATTAACACACAGTGGGGGAAGGACTGATGGTAATTCAGGAGGCAGGGAGCCACAGGGAGACCAGCTCCTCAGCCTCAGAGTCTGATTGGGGTTTTTGTTGTTAGAGATGTAGAAGGCATGAGCCTGTAGGACGCCAAAATAAACAATTTCCCAAGGGCATCATCCTGCCGTGAGTGAAACAGTCCTGCATAATCTCAGTCTCCATTTCAATTAGAAACACATCACACTGAAACTGAAACTGAATAAGAGAAAGTCAGGTACCAAAGTAAAGTTTACTGATGATCCACATTTGTTTGTTTTCTTTTGAGCCATCGTGACAAAATCGGCTCAGACCTTCTATTCTGTTGTTTTTGGTTCAATGCTGAGAAGACACACAGTAGTTTTTGTCTCTTAGCCTGGCTACTGTCGCCCTTTTCACACATGCAGCCCTGATATTATCAGGATAAAACCCAGGTAATGGTTGTTCACACCTGATCCTCTCAGCAGGGACTATGCCAGCAGTACACGACATCAAATCTACACTGTGGAGGTCAGTGTTGATAATATGAGAGTGGACAAACACTTCATATCCTTACTTCAGTGTTACTTTTTAAAAAATGTCTCAGTAGCATTGACTAAAGAGTCTGGAGGATCAATTGTGTGAGCGCTGTAGCTCACACAATTGAATATGAAGCAGCGTCACGACGTGCAGGACAGTCACAGCAGAGAAAGAAAGCTGCAGAGTTTCAGCTCCATATCCAACAACAATCCGATCGGGGATCGTTTTAGAGCAGATGTTTTACAGAACTTTGATGATGTGCAGAGGAAACAACACTTCTGATGTCCATTTGACTTTGTGTTACTCTCCTTACAGTCAGATACATTTCTCCCATTGCAGTGGTTGTTTTGTCTCTGGTTTCCTGGCTCGCGCTGGTCACACAGGATGATGTCATCAGCCCCTCCGCTTGCCTCGGTGAATTACACTGATAATTCACTGAGACATGAGCTCACTCAGGCTTTAGGCAGATTAAAGTCTATGGGGGGGGCATGAAGGAATTATCCAGGTCTAGTCCGAGTGAAAAACTCACCTGTCTGCAAACACGTACTGCTCACCCACGTAAAGTCTGGATAATTTCAGGGTTTTTTTTTTTACAAGTGTGAACGGGGTTTGTGTCGGATTAGGAGACCAGCAGCCATGGTAAACTGGTGTGTTGGAACAGAAGAAAGTGTTAGATACTACACTTTTGTTTGCATCTCCAAACTTTATGATGAATAACATGTTAGTTTGATGCTAAATGCATCATGAAGCAGCGATGTTCAGACCACGACAAACTCCTCTGTCTCATTTTTGTCTGTTTTGTTTGCTTTGCTCTTCTGTTTGTTTACATCCACAGTTGCTGCTTTGGCAGACTGCTCTGTGCTCTCAGTTGTCGGTGTCTCTGTCGTGTCTGAATGAATCAGAGGAAACTTTAATTGTTGTTACCATGACACGCATCCCAACATAAAAGACCAGTCGTAGCATCCACTGGGTCCAGACACCCTGCAGCTGTCGGGATGAGCAGAAATCATGCTTAAGCCATGCAGTCTGACCCCAGCATGGTGAAAACTTCAATTTTTCTGTTTTGTTGCTTTAATCAAATGTGGTCCAACATTAAACCCAACCAGCACGCTGCATCCATCACATAAAACATGTTGGTCTCTGAATATGGCATCATAATAGTGAAAGAAAACAAATAAAGATTGATTTATTGATGGATTGACTGACTGGTTGATATTTACTGTTGTTATCATTTGTTCTCTCTGAGGATAATTTACAAGCTCTTTAGTATCAGTGAGAGTCTGCTCAGCTCACTTTTGACATTTTTTATTTGGTGAAATGTTCCTTTAGGTTGTTTTTTTAAAATGTCCTGTAGGTCAACTCTTTTCTGTATGTTCAGACCATAATCGTAATTCTTCAACAGCATCTCTGCTCTTCTGAATTTTCTCAGGCCATGAGGCTCCAAGTGAAATATTTTCTTATATGCTTCAATCACAAGAGCAGAGTCTTGCTTTAGCCATCTGTGTAAAATAGTGCAAACTAAAAGTTTTAATCCATGTTGAAGAATGTTTTTTGCTTTAGTGCTACAGGGTCCATGTGATCAGAAATCAAAGTCATTTTGTGTTTCAAGGGGAAATGTTTTTCTCACTAATTGGCTGAATGATGATTTTGGTTGAAAAGAGTACTTTATAGTAGACAGAATCCAAATTTCAAAATAAAATAAACACATAAATTGCTAATTTCTGCCGAACTGCATGTGGTATGAACCATTGAGAAAAGCTGATCATAAAAACAAAAACATGAGCATCCAAATAAAAAAACATTTTAGGTAAAATTTCAAGACATTGGACACCTTGTCAGTGGTCATTAACAACCTTTAAACTTTAACCCCCCCAACTACCCCCCAAAAAATAGTGTATTGATGTCTGTTAACTGCCCCCTCAGGTTGACGCACACGGTAACATCCTGCTGACCAACCTCACCAGTGAGATGGGCGGAGCGGATATGATGGGCACTCTGAACGACCCCCGGGCCACCATGTTCTCGTACGACAGTGCCAGCATACAGTACCGCAAACCCATGACCAGTCGAGACCTGTACGGACGGCCGGCTATCGATCGGCCCATTGGTCACAAGAAGGGCCGGTTGCGGAGGAGGGCGTCACAACTCAAGGTCAAGATCCCTGACCTCACAGATGTCAACGCCATAGACAAGTGGTCCCGTGTCATTTTCCCAATCACTTTCACCTTCTTCAATCTCGTCTACTGGCTTTACTACGTCCACTAGAGTGGTAACAGAAGCACTGCTCAACATGGTTTTAAAGCTACCTATGTGGTGTACAGGGATGACCGCAGAGGAGGGTTCAGTCCATTTGTATAAATCTGGTTTTGGGATGAGAGGAACTGAATATCTTTTCAATGTAAATATACCTGAAAATACATATATATATAATATATATATATATATATATAAAATAAATACAGAGGTATAATTTATTAAAAATCACTTTTGCTGTATTCATCAACACAAATAGAAATAGATCATATATATGAATTTTAAAACACCATAAAGGTTCAGAGCTAAACTTTCCTAAAGACTTTGGTGACTCCAACATCACGGACGATGATCTTTGATATGCTCTGTTTCTTTTCTTTCCTTCCTTCGCTCTTTTTGCATGTGAATGAAACATACATTTTATTTGCTTATAGGTATAAAAAAATAGGAAATGAAACCCAGGGGGAAATAAGTCAAACAATTTTGTAATTAAAGGTCATTCAGCCAATAAGCCAAAATATGTGGTTCAATACATCTAAACAAGGTAGTCCTTAATTTTTTCAGCTTAGATAAGTTTCATTGTGCTCAAATGTATCTGCACTGTTGACTTTTTGTTTGGTTTGTTTGTCTGGGTTTTCTATAAAAAAGAAGCTTTGCATGGCTCTCCAGGCCATTCTGTATTATATTCATTATACTGTATGCTTTTGAACAATCACCACATTTAGGGTTAGTACAGGGCCCAGCTGAATTGGAATTATCATTTACTAATAACAAAATGTAGTCAAATAATATTTGTGACAATGTACAATGAAGAAATTGTTCTAAGAAATCAGGTAAAAATGACCAACGGTGTCACCACACATCCAAAATAATGATTGATTTTAAGCCCTGATAAAACAAGCCATATGGAGATTAAGGCTGGGCTCACTGTGTGATTCTCACCTGATTATCAAAGTCATTTCTCAGGTTTTAACATCAGCCAGCTTGACCTCTTATCCCATGAGCTTCAGATTTTGCCTTGCATATGCAGCGATCAGTAGTTCCCCTGAAATCACATTTTATTTTACTGAAAGATACGTGCATCTGGTGTATTTTACTGATGTGACTCAAAAGCTCAGTAATAAATGTTTTAAGATGAGCCAAATAAAGTTTCCCTCTACTGTTAACTCAAGTGAAAGCGCAGGCATAAATAATATTTATGAATAATGTCCACTTTGTAAAATGAGCAAACAAACTGTGCTAACAAAGGAGAGAAAATCAAAAACAGCCTTCAGTACATTTTCTGTCCTTATTCTCATCCACATTGACACAATTAACAGAGAGCAGCATGCCATGTGCAGCACTTCGGTTAAAGCCTTACTTATATTTCTGTGTAAAAGACACAGAAGCTAGGTCCACTTGGTCTTGAACTGATCCAGAAGGTGACACCTGTAACCTGACGTGCATCTCGTAAAATATACCTGGATTTCAAACAACACAACTGACAACCCTGTGATGGACCTGCTGCACAGCACCAGGTGACTTTGTGTACTACGATGTACCAAAGAATATCTCCTTGTTTATGTCTCATACTGTGATGAAAAAAACACCCTCTCCTCTGCTTCATCTGGATTTTTTATTCCAAAATCCAGACATATTAAGAAGCCATTAGTTTGTTCCTCTGACGTCTTCTTGCTTTTCTGTAGTTTCATTGTAATAAACTGCCCACATCTCATATATACACTCCTGTTCAACATTTTAAGACCAGTTGAAAAGTTGCAAGAATTTACATTTTGCACTGTTGGATCATAAGAAGGTTCTAAGTAGAGCTTCAAAATGCAAAATGCTCTTAAAGCCCCACGATGTAAGATTCAGGTTTGTCTGCTCTCGAGGGGCCTCTCTGGTCGTTGGGTGTAATTGCACTGTCGTAACACAGCACCTCACATCAACGTGCATTTGTTGACATACAGAGCCGGGAGAAGCGAGTCGACAGGACGTCTGAAAACACAAATAAACCCCGTGGACTGATATGGTACAGTATTATGGTGTTTCTTTCCAAATATCTTGTTTTTCAAGCGTCAGCAGTCAGTTGTTAGCTCAGCGTTTGCATGTGAGCATCCTGGGAGCATCTCTCTCTCCTGCTGAAATAACCATGTTTGCAGACTGCAGGACTTAGAAATAGTGAATGACCGAGCGTCACGGCGCCATGAATATCTCCAGCAATCTGAGAAACTCGCCGGCAAATAACCGCTGGTTGCATTTTTAGTGACAAAACAACGTCCACCAAGTTACACAAAGCATGCAATGCTACGGAGCAACCACCGACTGAAACCAAGTGTTGAACGGGGGAAAACCCGACGAAAACATAACTTACCTCTCCAGCAATAACTTTGCAAGATCGGCGTCCGTCTTGCAATTTTCCATCTCCCAACGCTCTCGCCACAGAGCAAGGTGGGCTCCAATATCAATTCTAGTTTTATTCCTTGCGTTGTCCGATAGTCTCTTTTTGGCCCTTGAATCTGGAGAAAGAGTCCTCCTCACACGCTTTGCTGATGCCATGGCTGCTACTACTACATGCAAAACACCGGCTTCTTTAGCTGGAAGCCAAATCTCACGTAGTGCGGTAAAGCAGTTTGCATTTCTCGCAGCATCTCGCGATATGTGTCCCCGTCACGGGAGCAAAAGTTACATAGTCCCTAAACAGAGCAGGGAAGCGCTGTGTGTGTGTGTGTGTTGGGGGGGGGGGTCATTCTCTCTGTTACAGCTCCGAGCTCCACTGAACAGACTTTGGAGAGAATATTTGAAGGCTCAAAAGATCTGCAGTGCTGCTTTAAGATCCAACAGTGCAAAATGTAAATTCTTGCAATTTTTCAACTGGTCTTAAAAGTTTGATCAGGAGTGTGTACTCATACTTATGTTAATACGCTGCCTGGCCAAAAAAAAATCAGGTAACACAAAAGCTAGAAAATCTGTTAAAATCACAAGATACTGCATATAGAGTGGGTCAGAACTGTAGAAAGAGAGTTACATCACTGAGCGTCAGAATGAGAGGGTCACGTGGTTCATGCAGCAGCTGAATAATTCCAAACAATACATACATATACATATGTATGCATGCATTTTTAAAAACTTACTCAAAATTCTGTTTACAGCAATCACATGTAGACCAGATAAAATAAGGTTTGAGCATGAAACTTCACACTTGGCAGCATTTTCTCCAAAACTCTGCAGGGTTATTACTACCTGAACATTTGCCAACTTCTCAACTTGTACATGCTTCTACATACATCCCCAGGCTCCTTCTTGCATTGTCGCTTCTTCATGCAACACACTGATGACACAAGCCCTGCAGACGTTTTAGGCAGAGCCTGGTGTTACTATTTAAAAAGTACTGAAAGGGGACATTCACTCTCACTGAAACCAGCAAGAAAAATCACACATCCATCCATCATGTAATATTTGTCCCTTTTGGCGTTGAAAACTGACTCACACTCACACTCACACACACAAAGGGCAATTTAGAGTCACCAATGATGAGCATGTTTCTGGGTGGTGGGAGAAAAACAGAGTACCCAGAGAAAACCCATGCATGCACGAGGAGAACATGTTAACTCCACTCAGAGAGGCTCTTATCGACTCGGGGAGTCAAACCAGCAACCTTCTTGCTGTGAGGCACAAAAGCACTACCTGCTGCACTAGCCTGCAGCCCAGACTCACAAAAGCCTTTTTTTATTGTAGTTGAAGTAAGAGCTCATCAATTAGTTTTGAATTGAAAACTGAATTTAAAATTTTCTGCAAGAGTCACCACCAGTTAACGTGGCCACAAGGTAAACTGTAACACTCATAGAGCTTCAGGGAGGAATGGATTAAAAATTAGAGTAAAGATGTGAATTTGAAGGATTCTTGGCAGATAAAATGTTCATGGGCAAATGCAGTTGGCAGCATTTACAGTATGTGATGGAGATGTCTCTGAAAGCTTTGGTCACAGGTGAGGAGGAAAACCTCTGTCAAATAAAGAAACACCTGCGTATGGACAAGACCTCAGATCAACCTTTTTACAATCAGGGAAACAAAGACTGTCCAACAAATAAACACACCTTGTGGTCCTGTTGTCATGTCAGCCCCAACTATGCACAACAAAAAATCCTTCATGAAATCAAAATGGATGAGTTATTAAAAAACAACCCCCCATGGGAAATGAAAATCATGAGCTATTCGTTACTAATTATTGTATTATTACTAGTCTAAAAAATACCCATTTATCATGCAGAGTGTTACTTCTGAGGACTCTGCAGACAGCATCAGGTGCAGGCTTCATTTCTTATAAAGTCACTTTGGAGGAATCTTTGGCATGGGATTAGTGATTGGAATTGAAAAGATTTTAAAGATGTCGATTGTTAATTCGTATTTTTATTTTTTTAATCATTCCTGGAAATTTTCTGTGTGGAAAAAGACACATGAGATTTTTGAGTCAACAATATCAAACACAATCCTGATATTTGATGCTAACGTGTTGATAAATTGAAGTTGCCTGGTGTTTTCACCCAGAAACAGAAGAGGCTGCCGTGTAAAATGAAGCCTGTTCTGTTTGTGCTCACCGTCTCTGATGCAGAACAAAGTGGAAGGAATTGATGAGAGAATAAATACAAAAGATATTGATTCCTTGAGCTCGTTGTTATTGATCTCTATTTGAATTGATTTGATATCTCAAATATCCCCCAATGTTGACAAATTATTGGAAATAGCAATACCCCTGTATTATAGTAAAATAAAAAAAGTGATCTGCTTGTTTTATCAGGGCTTCAAAACCAAACAGAAAATCAAGTTTGTCTTCTTCTTCCAGGACACGGAGTGGTCATGGTGTCCTCTCTCCTCATGGCTGAATATTGTGCCTTTACCAAGAAGAATCTGAATATTTTCACAGGGTTAAACTTACAGTAACTACTATCTAGTCAGTACAATTAAAAAATAGATCATCTTGTATTTTTTTTAAGACTGGAGGAGAACCAGAAACAGACGTGGACTCTTTCTGAGGCTCTGCACTACGGTATTATTATTTAAGCGTAGATTGTAGTAAGACATTCCAGCATTACGATGACAATCTTTACAATTCAATGCTGAAAATAATCAAAGCTCTCCATGGTGTGAGTGAAGCTGTGCAGAAAGGGCGGACGAAACGACAAAACAAGTCTACTTCCGTCACGACAAAGGACCTGCAGCAGATGGACACAAGATTTCCGTGGATGGTCGAGCTAATGGACCTTCTGAACTACCCATTTGCCCGGTGGCCGTTAAGAAAGAAGGACATGTGCTGGACTCTTATTGTGTAAAATTACTGTACAATTTTTCTCTCATGCTCTATATGTGCTCTCAAGTGGAACGGAGTGTGTGTGTGTGTTTGCATGTGTGGGTCTTGCTGCTTGCTCACAGGCCACCCTAAGACACTGTGCAGGAGTGTGTGTGTGTGTGTGTGTGTGTGTGTGTGTGTGTGTGAGAGAGAGAGAGAGAGAGTTTGTGTTTGAGCCTATGGAAGTGTGGAGGAAACACACATTATGAGTTCTTTGTCGACTTATAGAGACTGCAAAGAATTTAGAGTTTAAATAAAATTGCTGACATCTGTACCAATAACAGTCTTTTTTTGCTGCTTCATCAATGAAAATGTTTACTGTTTATGTTTTAAAGGGACAGCCCAGGATTTTAATTGGGGTTGAACATATTAGTCATAGCTCCAGCGATCAGCTCTGCATCTGTACTGAAATAGTTAAAGATGCATACAGCTGGACATGGGGCCTTCTCTCTGTAGTTTAAGACTTTTAGGTGAAAATAAGCTACAAAAACAGTAGCTTACACCACCCTGCCACTTTGTTTTGGCAATGCTTCAGTTTGACCCAGACTTGCTACACATTTTTTACTCTTGCCCCCTTTATGGTTCACAGAAATGATGGCTCCACTCCAGGGAGGTGGTATCGTCTGTTCCTCAAGTGTTCATTTGGAGCTGAGGCAGCAGAAAACGACTCAAGACGTCCATGAGTCCCTGTTGATGTGACACCGTTAGTGCTTTTCTTCAGGTCCACTTGAGTTACTTTCTGTGTAACATTAACCCATACGGTTGACACTGTGTCAGTGCAGTTTCACAGTTTTTAGCCCCATTTCTTTCTTTTTTTTCCTCTGTTGTACCATTTGACGCAGACAAGGCGGGGATTTTCTAGATTTTCTTTTGCCTGTTTTGTCATGTGGCTGCAGTCATAATAATCATGGGAGTGAAACATTCTCTGACTTTCACAACTGGAGCACTCTGAAAGTGTCCACCTGATTGTACATTTGACTCCCCTTAGTTTATTCAAGTCAACTACAAGTATTCTTATTTTATATTAAAACTGAGGCAGTATAATTGAAGTTTGCTTTTTATTTACAAAATGTATAAGTGAAGTATATTTGGCTTGTACTGAAAAGTGAAAAGAAAAGTTTGAGACTAAGTACATTAATACTTAGGGCTCTAATTTCCTGGCGCAACTCAGGGTGGCGCAGCCTGGCACACCCCGCGCAGTGGTAATTTCGTCCGGCGCACCACCGTGCGCAGCCAATTTGGCAATTTGGTAGACCGGCTGCGCCGAGATGGGTGTGACAGCACACCAGGGAGAGGTGTCGAAAGATTCAGCTAGGCGCAGTGACAATTTTGTGCCAAAAAAAACGCGCTGAAAGCTCGCCAGCTCCAGCCTGGTCTATTCTCGGTGCAGGCGAAGCGCACCCGGGGTAGTGGTAATTTGGCTGACAGGCGCACAGTGCGCACATGTCACCAAAACCTCACAGGCAGGTATCCAGAGTGTCAGGCACATTTCAATGCCATAAACAATCACAGCAACCACTATTTAATGTAACCGTCTGAACCAGCACATACATTTGTATCTATATTAACTGTCCTGTCACATCTGATGTCAGATCAGAGACGTTTGTCATAACTAACGAGTTCACATCTCTCAGCCAACCACAAACAGCCACATCATCCAATACGGAGTATCCGGCTTCTCTCATCTCATGAAATTCAAAAGAAAAGAAAAAAGAGAGAGACGCTCGCTGAATAAATGTAAGTCACTCGGTGTCTTAAGGATTTACCTGTGATTGCCCATATTTCTCTGTTTTAATATTTATTCATAACGTGATCTAAAAAGATGGAGTACATTAGTGCAAGGAGGATGAGGAGGAGATATGATTTTCACCAAAGGTTCTGCTATTTGGCGATGACAGACCAGGAATGCGGGTGGATCACAAGCATGATGAATGGATTAGCCTGCTGCTATGTTAAAATGTAATTATCACTTAATTTTGTACTCCTATTATGACACAGGACAGATTACATCTGTCCCGTGAGGTGGTCCACACGGTGACGCGCATCGTGGCCTCCAATGCGCGGCCCGGTGGCCCCTGCGCTCTCCCAGTTGCTGTAAAAGTGACAGCGGCTCTGACCTTCTTCGCCACTGAGGTGAATTGTCACTGCGCCTCGCCCGTGGCGCATTTAAAGGTGAGGAGAGGCGTTCATTTGATTGGTGAAGATCACACTCGGCTGTGTTAAACCCACTCACGCCTTCTCTCCTCCCTCTCTGCTACGTGCGTCAGTAGGAGAGACGAAGGCATGGGTGCGCCTGCCTGCGCCAGACTGCCCCGTGCACAACACTTGCAAAATACCCTGGACACACCCTGTTGGCGCGGCGCAGGGCAGGTGCGCCCCACCTGCGCCTGGTCTACGAAATTATAGCCCTTTGACTTACTGTCTAAGACTGTTTCAACAAGAACACATTTTGTTTTAATCATATCAGACCAGACAGCATTAACAGTTTGTTATTTTAACCTCATATATGTAAGTACTTTGTACATTGATCTGTGAATCTTTACATACAAGCCTATCTGATTTAGTAAGTACCTCAACTAAAACACAACAGAGTTTGGCACATGGATTAAAGGCAGAAATTTGATGTGAACACGTTTGTTTAAAAATAACCAAGTCATTAATTAAACCACATGTACCATCTTTCAAGCATACAGCACGGTTGTATCTCTTCTTTAGTCTGTCAGAGTTCTGACTGTGATACAGAACTTTTTGGTTTAATCTGTGCATGAAGGGGAATTACAAGAAAGTAGAACTTACAAGTATACTTAAAGTATAACAAGTTAACTAGTAAAATAGCAAAAATAGTATTTTTCACATCATAAAATTATACCCAAAGTATACTTCAGTAAACTAAAATGTGGACTATAAGTGTATACCTTGTACACTAGTGGTATATAGATAAGTGCACTTGTTGTATACTTGAAAGTGTACTTTTGTAAACTTAAATGATCTTATAAAGTATACTCAAGTATACTTTTATAAACTTAAAATGTTCCAATATGTTCTAGTGCACGACAAATACATGGTCCGTAGTATACTTGGTATACTTGTACTTATACTCAAGTATACTTAATAAAATGAACTTAGATAGTCAACAATCCAGGACACAAGAGGGGCCTCCGTCTGGACCACTGTCAGCTTCTCACCCACTAAGGATGTCCTGATGGTGTCAAAAGCACTGGAGAAAAAAAAAACATGTCCCTCACAGTGCTGTCCAGATGGGCGGAGACTTCAGTCCAAGTCAGGGCTGGTAGACAAATAAAAAGCTGTGAATTATAGTTTAATAATCTAATGATAAGAAGAAGATGAGAGTTCCATTAGATAAATAATAAACAGTTGGACACATTTCTCCTTTTCTTCTTTTATCATATGATCTTATTGTCTCATTTGGACTGCTGCTGGTGCTCCACATAGATGACTGCAGCCTCTAGCATTGGCCTCTACTGTCCATGCTAATGGCTGACCCGAAATGAGTCCTAAAATTAAAACAAGAGGTCACTGTGCCACAAGATTTTGCAGAGCTAGTTCTAATCAGTGTTAAGTTTGACAGCACTTTTTGATTTAGTTTTAGTCTTTTGTCTAAATTTAGTCATAATTTAGTCATCTAAATTGTTTTATTGTGAGTCTGGTTTTAGTTGATGAAATTTCACAACATTTTAGTCTATGAAATCTCCTGTAAATTTAGTCGACTAAAATATGAAGTGTAAAGGGTAAGGCATTTTTTATGTTTCCTTGAATTTCTGAAGTCATGTTTTACACTTGGATAAAATCAAACATCTAATAACCCTTTATTGAATGTTAGTAAAGTCTGAATGTATAAATGAACAGAAACAAATTGAACTTTTGTGTGAAATGCAGTCACCTTTATTTAGGCTACCTGGCAGAGCATCTCAGTTACAATACCAGAACTGACAACAAACAGTGAACCTGCTCTACATGAATATATCAATTCATAAAGAGAGGAGCTCTGATTGGATCGCTCCACAACTTATCCCACCACCACCAAGCTAAGGCAGCTGTGATTGGATGTCCCTCTTAACTCATCCAACCTTTCCACACAACCAAAGCAGCCGTGATTGGATATATTCCTAACTTGTCCCTACTTTCTACATGACCAAATTAGATCTGATTGGATTAAGTCTCTGTCAAACATTTTAGTCTAGTTTTTATTTGTTGTCAGTTAATTTAGTTTGAGTTTTTGTCCATGTGCACTTGTTTTTATTAGTTACTGTCTAGTTTTCGTCAGGGGAAAAAAGGTTGTTGATGAAAACTATGACGAAAATAATTAGTCAGCAAAATTAAAACTGCTTCTAATGTGTTCCAGTGGATCCTGGTGCACAGTTTGGGAAACCTAAGGATTTATGAGCTGCTCGGATCGACTCTCTGCTGATCCTTCAGGGGCACCATGTGAACTTCATGTGAACGATGTGAAATGTTCATATTGTCAATTCTTCAGGTTCAGTTTGATTTATTTATGGTCAAAGAAAAATGCACCAGATTGTCCACATGTCAAACAATAAGACTTTTGATTTGGTCCAGCGGTGACTCATCATGTTAAGCTTCCATCTGATTGGTGCACATCTGAAGTCCTGTTGTTTTTCTGTAGACTGAGGCTCTGCAGAGAAACTGTGCTGCTGGAGGAGATGCCATTAGTCCAGTTAACATGTCTGCCTCTGACAGCAGCTGTGCTCATTCTTATGATTAATGTGAAGCTCTGGACTGAAGACTGATACCATTAGCCCATTAAGCTCCTCGCTGTCTGTCGGCAGTTCTGCTTGTTCTCATTATTAATCATACAGAGAGCTGTCTAACAGGCTGGAAGTCTTCAGCTGGACCAAACCATCACACCTGGATTTACCCTGAGCTCTCTGTGACCTCTCTGCTCTCTATTACATATAATATTTCACTGCTTTATCGTTTTTAATAGTGGCATTTCTCTTACACAACAGAGAGTCTACAGCATGTCCTGGTGTGGGTGCAGGGCGTGAAGTGAGAGGAGGAGATACACCCTGGAAGGGTTTTCAGTGAGTCACAGGGCTGACACTTAGAGATGAAGCCACTTAAAACTTACCGGCTTTCCCTGATAGGGTCTTTGCTGGTTCATGGCAGGTTTGTGATGGAGCCTGTCCACCCTGACAGACAAACTCTAAACTTTATTTGTGTTGACAAATTAGCCTTCTTAAATAACCAGGGTAAAGGTAGAGGGTTTGTGTTCTTGTGAGGGAACAGCCATCTCATGGAGACACCCGGCAGATGTATAAATTGGCATATTTTGTGTTAAATTTAGCCGGAGCAGGCCTTGAACCTGCAACCTTCTGACTACAGACAGAATGCACCATCAGAGTGTGCCGTCAATGTCCATGTAGGGCATGTCCACCAAGCAGCATCCATTTGGTTCAGAACAGTATGCAATTATCATTTCCACCTTCCAAAGTGGGAATGGCACCAAAGTAATGAGCATGATTCTCACATTTTACTTACAGTGCATTTCCAACGAACCCTCTCGTTTGTTTCAGCACAGTAAACCCTGGTTTGACTGCATCACCACATCCAGATGTATACAGATAAATAGCTCTCAAATTATGTCACATGCTGGTGGCAAAAAAAAAAAAACTTCCCTCTGCTGTAGGCCATCTAAAGATTTGTAGCTTTTTAACCTGTATAGTTTCTATTTTCTTAAATAGAGGAAAGTTTTTTTTCAGTTGGATGCTCAAACCTCTGAGAGCCTTCCTCTTCAGAGTCCTATCTCAGAGAGAAAACCCAGAGAGGAGTGAATCCTGTCAGACACTCCAACAGGATATTCTGTGGCTGCATGAAGGGACACAGAACTATTTCAGTGTTATCAATGAGGGGATTGTTAAGCTTTAAGGCAAACAGTAGCCTTAAATCAGGTTCATATGTCTGTGAGGGTGTGTTCGCAATGTTAAAAAAAATCTAGTTTTTAGAGACTCCTGATGGGTCTCTATTCTTTCTTTGTCTGAGAAGATCTAGGAAAGCTCTTGCTCCCTCAATAATTCCCTCCCCTGTCCTCTCTGATTGGTTGACGGTTTAGCTGTGTTAATTGGTCAACTCACCATATTCTGCAATGGAGCTGCTACCATGAGCCAATGGGCTGAAACTACATTACCCTGGTAGGTCTATCCGGGGGAGCTGCTGTCTGATGCAGTGGGATTGTTGTCTAGTTTATAGAAGTGCATGTTAAACAAACCAAAAGGCATATTAAACTTGGAAAACATAATATGGGCTTATCCCAACAACATAACATTGAAAAGGACTGAAAACTTTTACCTCAGTGACAGGAGAAGGTCACATAATCACTGAAGTGACATTCTGGTGCAGATTTTGGGGTCTTTGCTGATTGGTGGACTGTAAGGCTGCAAAGACCCTTCAAACTTTTAGCTAATATCAATAAGTCAAGAGAAACTTCATCAAACCAAATACTGAAGGTCAGAAGAATGAGTATGTTGCAGTGCGATGAAAAAGTTTGCGAAGCTCTGAAACAGGGGTGTCCAAACTCTGGCTCCGGGGCCAACTATGGCCCCTGCTCCACTTTAGCTGGCCTGCAGCAAGTTTCAGATAAAAAAGGATATTTGGCCCAATTAGAACTTAAATCATTGTCTTGATTGATCGATTAAGACAAACTGATTACAACTTATCATAGCAGCACATATTCCCAACCAGTCAATCCAAGGACTTTGTTTACTGTAATATCTTCATCATTTTTGTTAAACTGATATCTTTTTTTTGATACCGTCTTATGAGAATAACATAAATCCACTTATAAAGGTTCATGTGCAAAACTTAACTTTTTACAGGTCAATTACTGCAACAAGAATGATTATGACAAAGACAAATACCAGTTGAGGGCAGTGGTGATAAAAATAATAATAATAATATATTCATTAGAAAAACATTATGCTAATTTTATAACCTTAAGTATGACTTTATACATTTTTTTTAACATTATAATAGAATAGAATTGATGAAAATAGATTTTAATGGAGGCTGCTTTTATTGTTTACCTGGCCATATAAACAGCCATTTAAATGATTACAATAATGATCACATGTTAAAACAAAACACTCTGGATTCTGCTTTCTGAAGCTGAGGGCCTTCCCGTCTTACCTACACAGCTCTCTCTTTGCACGAGGATAACAGTGTATCAAAAAGAACTGAGAGAGTTTTTTGTTTAAGATTATGTAGAAAATCAAAATTCATTCAATAAAGACATCATTGTTAAAGAGCACCAATCAGCGTTGAGGGGTTGGACTTTCTAGACTTAAAAAACTGTGAACACATTAAAATCAACTCAAACAACCATCATCCAAGTGGAATATCATTCACAATTCTGTCTTTTCCAAAGTGGGGGTCTTAAAGCTGATGTTTTGTCTGAATTTATTTCCAATACGAAAAAAAAAAAAACACTGTTTAAAAAATCTGATTTATGAATATTTGCTTTATCAAGAATTAGATTGGCTGGTCTGATTCTGAGTGTGAGTCATACATATTTCCAAACACTACCTTTGGTAAAAAGACAAATATACTGCAGGCACAATGCCTTTGCCAAAACAGCTCAGAGTGGGGACATGTCCAAAGAGATGGACCATATCCTCAAGAGGAAAGTCACAGAGCCAGCAGCTCCACAGCATCATTTTTCATTCTTTACAGAAACTTCTTAAATGGATCAATGAAAACAGTAAGAAAACACATTTGGAACAGAGATTTAATCTTTAAGACATAAAGCAGGTATCACATGATTATTGAATTTCCCTTAAAAAAAGTTTGAGGGGTCAAAAACCATTGCATGTTCTTTTGGTGGTGTGGGGGGGTTGTATGTATTTGGCAGTTCAATGTATGGCGTTCAAGTGTAGCCCAGATGCAGTGTTTAGAAGTTTAAAATGACTCTTACTGAGTCCAACCTCAGCAATGGAGCACTGTGAGAGGCTTTGTTTATGCAGCTCAACAATCCGACCACGTTCAGAGACAGAAAGCTTTTCTTCCTTTGCCATCAGGAGGTCATGACAGTGTGAATACCTGACAGAAAATGACACTGAATCCACATTTTTGTGAAGATTTTGGCTTTTAAAGGCTGTGGTCTTGAACTTTTGATCAGCTGATGAACAGTTTATTTCAGTTTAATTGTTGTTTGCAATAAATTCCCTTCTCAATTTTTTTTTTGTCTCACTCCCATTTCTTGTTTTTCCATTTTGAAGCTCGACTTAGAACCTTCTTCAGATACAACAATGCAAAACGTAAATTCTTGCAATTTTTCAACTGGTCTTAAAAATTTTGATCAGGAGTGTATACATACATCCAGAGATGTATCCATCCAGGGAGAGACACAGGGACTAAAACTAAGAATTTATGATAGCGACAAACCCATGGATGCCCAGATCATAATTCTGTCCTCATCACATTCGTCTTTATTTGAGGTAATCCCCTTGAGATTTAGCATCTCGTTTTCAAGACAGTCCTCATGTCTGATGTGGTTGTAAAGGTATTTATTATGGAGGTATAATCAATCATAACCATGGACAGAGAGATCAATCATATTAATATCTATATGAATATAATCTGGAGAGGAATGATGTTTTTTTAATATAGCAGCACCTAGCTGAACTGTCATTAAAATGGATTTATCTGGTCTAAAATGATATTAAATGATGTCATTTCTGTTGATGGTTGATGCAGGATAGAGCACATGGAGTGGAGCAGGTCCACAGCAGCAGGTCATCCATGATTGTTTGTCAAGGTCACACTAATATATGTATGCTGTTAGCAGGAACTATCATGTATTTAATTTTGGTGGTCTCTCTGAAGTTAATATCAGGGACTGTAATTATAATGGGATGGGGCTAAATGATTGGACACATATTTGTAATTGTAGTAACTGAAGCTTTGTGAGTCCACAGCAGCAGGCCATCCTCAGCAACGATCCCAGGCTGAATACAAGACAAGAACCAGAGACGAGTACAAGAGCAAACAAAAAGGAGCTGAGAGTTAGAGAGAGGATGGAGTGTGAGAGAGTGTTAGAGAGACAGAGAGGGACTGAATAATCAACATGTCGACCCTTCATAAAACTTGTTTGGGTTTCATCGATGACATGATCCGAGAAGGTTTTTAATTTTTTGTCTAAAATTGCTGCAAAAATAGAACTAATCATTGTTTAGAGAACAGATATAACAATATAAAGCAAGTCTTGGTTTGTAATCAGGTTTAAAAGTCCTTGAAATAAGGAAGGAGGCAGTTTAGTTTTCAATGATTTAAGTGGAAACCGTCAAGAAAGATGACAAGACGTCCTGCAAAGGTAATATAAGATTCTGTGGTTAAGCCGTCAACTGCTTGTGATTTAAGATGCTGCACAGACTGAGTTATGGGTTTATCACATAGATCTTTCTGGTCGGTTTCAATTGAATTCATTTGAGAGAGGCTTTCTAGACGGCTTTTAGCTGTTATTGTTATAATATTGCAATTTACAAAGATATTTGTCAGAACCTGAGCAGTAGTGAGATAACTATGATCTTCTGTAAAAGACCCATTCATGTTAAGCATCTGATGAGAGCCAGTTTTGTCGCGTGACCTACTTGAAAAAAAAAAAAAAAAAATAGGTAGCATTTTTCTGCTCTTCCTTCCAAATACCTGCCCCTAAATTTCATTCAATTTATTTTGCTGTAAAATTTATTCTTCTTTGTCATTTTCTAATGAGTTTAGATCATGTTTTGAGTGAGTGCCTTTATTTTAGTCATTACTTCTGTTTCCTCTAAATATCAATCAATCAGTCAATCAATCAATCAATCAATCAATCAATCAATCAATCAATCTTTATTTGCATAGCACCAATTCACAGATAAAAGATAAGTGTTATCTCAAGACACTTTACAATAGAGCACAAAACTCCTCATTTTATGGATACACATATATGCATAGATACATAAATACATATATAAAATACACATATACATGTTTATACAAGTATATACATCCAACGCCACACATGAATCCATATATATCATATATAAATATCTTGATTTTGATAAGATGAAGCTGTCTCTCCTGCCATTTCAAATTTCAGCAATTCCCAATTTTTGCAAAAATATTGATCAATTTAAATCTTGAACTAGAACAGTCTCATCAGGAATGTGACCTTTTTGTGACCCTTGTTAGTTATTAGGCTCCCAACAGGAAATCCTAAATGCTTGGCTACAATTGGTTTGAATGTTTATTATAAGTGATATGGTTTATGGTGAGGTAATGGAACAGTTGTGTATTAACATGACTCTTGTTCAAACAATCAAAATTGATTTGCACATTTTATTAGACAATGTGTAAAGTTTGCCATTCAGATAAGAGGAACATGATTTCTGTTTTTGGAGGCCATCTGCCCAAGAAATCATCTACAGAAATGTTGAAGTCACTGCCTAGCACAGCAGATTTGGATATTTTGCTAACCAATGAAAAAAACATGATTCCAGAGAATCAAGTAAGAAGTCACTTTCAAATTAGTTGGCCAGAAGAATAAAGTTATCAATTTCAAGACTCTATCTTACAAACCAGCCATAAGGGTCATTATCTTAGTGCAAAATAAGTCCTTCAGATTTATTCTTGAAGGAAGTGGCAGCTCTTTCTGAGTTGTGTGTAAACCATATCTCATCAGCACACCAGGGTTTTTTTTTCCAGAAAGAGGTGTTGATAATCAGAGTGGAAAAAACAAACAAACAAAAAACAAACAAACAAACAAACAAAAACAAAAAAAACCCGATTTTTGCTGCTTAGCAAATAAGAACAAAGCTTTGTGTTTACTGTTGTCTCTTGGCCCCCTGACAGAGAGAAAATACTGATAACAATATATAAAGAATCAATATTTTTTTTAAAAACAGCAAAAATCTGTCCAAATTTTAAGAGACAAAATTAAGACATTGCATCTCACATTATTTCTGATTTCATTATGACTGAAACATATACAATATTTCCTGAATCTGATTTTTTTACACACTCACAAACCTCAGGGTGAGAGCAAACGAAGCTGTCACCACTTCTGGAATACAACAAAAAACTTTTTTTTTTTTTCACCTATAGAAAAAGGGGGATAATCAGTCATTTTTAACCAAAATGAAAAGGAGTTCAATTTCATCATTTTGATAATCACTCCTCCTCACAGATATAGACACTAAAATACTTTCTTAGATGATGAAGAAAAGAAAATGCCCCGCACTGATCTTACAGCCAGAACATGGTGGTGGTATCTAGGCGCCATCTGCAGGCAAACCAGAGTTATGACAGAAAAGACAGATAAATGATGTCAGCTGCATTATTTTAATGTGGTTATTAAAGTAACCACCAAAAAGAGAAGAAGAGGAAAAATGTCAATGCTACACCTTAAAACAATAAGACGACATCAGAGCAGTGATTAAAATTTGTAAACGTTTTAAGACCTGGATGGAGCTTATCGATCTTGTATCCTTAGTAAGAGCACTCGGTCCTCTGAAGCTGGCTTTCTTCCTCGCCTGCTCCACCAGCCGCCACAGTTAGTTTCCGGTGCTTTGTCTCTCATGTCAGTGTAACAGGGTTAATTTGTGGTGTTGAAGTTTGTCAAAATTTATTTTTATGTTCATTCAGTGTTCCTCTCATTTTTTTTGTCAACTGTTTACCTTGTTCTGTGGAGAAATATGGGTAGATAGATGGTTCCTTCCTTATATATGCAATGCTCCTTTAATTTATTTGGTAACAGCAGCCTCTAGTGGCGGTGGTGGTAACGGTACAGCCAGAGATCCTCAGCTCGTCCCCTCTGCTTGCTGACGATCTCATATACAGTACGTACTGAAAACAGCTCCGTGAATAATTTCAAATATAAGTGTCCAAAAGTAGTTTTGCCCAAACTAAAATGCACTAAAAGCAACATTAATAGTGTCGCCACAGTTTGTGATGGTTATTAGTGGTTATTTTCTGCTTTTAGGGTTTTGTTGAGTAAAGGTTGCCTGCTATGTGTATTAGCTTCTTAGCTGCTAGCTACCCAGCCTCGTGTACTGATGTTTGCAGATTAGTAGCATGGCTAACAAAAATTGGCGCCTGTTCAGTGTGTAATAGTATTTTTACTCTGATGGGTAGGGGTGGGAGCTATGCTATGTGACCACCAACAAGTGTGTCCTGTGTTTTTGTCTGACAGTATGTGTATAACTTTTATACTACACTCAAGGCACAGAGCTGCAGTCCCAAAGCTGTTTACAAGAGGGCGGTAAAGTATACAGAGAAGGGTTTAAAAGAGATTCAACTGCTCACAGCTGAAACAAACTCTGTTAATGGACTTCTGTGGAAAAACAAGAGTCAAGACATTATTAACTAGAAAAGCACTCAGAGAGCGCAGACCTCCGCCAAGCAGCTTCGGTCCACTTTGGCGAAAATGGTCTTATCTGGCTATGTTAAAGAATCCTTTAAAAAATTCCCGGATCCAGATGGTGATCCGGATCACTCCCAAAATACAATCAGTTCTTCCATATCCCATTTCCAATAAATCCTGAAAATTTCATCCAAATCCGTTCAGAACTTTTCAAGTTATTTTGAACACAAACAAACAAACAAACAAACAGACAAACAGACAGATAAACACCGGTAAAAACATAACCTCCTTGGCGGAGATAATGAACAACTGAATAAATGCACAAAGTTGCTGGAGGAGTTTGTTCACACAAATGATGTAATGTTAGTGTTAAACTGAGATGTTTAATAACTTCATGAATGATGCTGAAACATGGATAATAACAAGACAACAGCTCCAAGATGACATCAAACCAGATGATCGTGTGTCTGCTGTTGATGCACCAGTAAAAAATAAATCTGGTTCATGTAATGCACAAATCAGTGCTAAGAGTAAATCTTCCAGAGCTCATTGTTGTTGCATTGGAAAGAGCAAGCAGAACGTGCTGCCTTAATTGCGAGGGCAGCATCCTTGTAGTAACAGGATGCTCTCTCTCTCCTCCTGCTGGGTGCCTCTCCTCCTTGTCTATCAAACTGAACAGGTTGGGGTGATATTGATGGACTGACCCTGTTCACATTGAGCCAGTGTGCTTTGATGACTTCTTCCTGTTTCTGCAGGACTCTGTCATGGCACCACCTGTAGAGCCCTGGGTCAGCGCAGACTTGCAGCCAGAGAGGATGTGTTGCAGGCTGGGACTTAGATGGCCACAAAAATGGCATGACTCCTCTGCGCCATACCAGCGGTGCAGGTTTTGGGGGCTTGGGAGAGTGTCATGTGAAGCTCTGATTAAGAGGGCAACCTCCAAAGACCTGACCACGAGATGGTCCTGTCAGTGACCCCCTGTCAAGCTGTCCATCTTCCTTGCTGGGATTGGGTAACAGCCATGACTCTGTATCCCTCTTGACTTCCAAAATCACAAGCTGCTTCCTTTCTTCCCTGGAGGCTTTGGACCAAGACTTGGTTGGGGTTTGTCATCCAAAACCTGTCATGCTGCACTATCCCCACGACCTCCTGATGTTTTAGTCCGGTTATGGACTGATCTGCGGCTTCTGATGTGTCCCACCCTTCTACCGGTTCAGACTTGGACTTTGGCGCTCTGTACCACCGGGTCAGGTGAGTCTTTCAGTTCAAACAGCAGCCTCACCTTATCCAATTTGTAGCCAAGGCTGATGGTCATAAGGGGAAGCGTCAAGGTGTTGTTTCCGAACAGGGCTGAGATTGACAGGCACTTCCAGATGTAGTTGCCAGCCTTCACATTCATCTTCTGGACTGCAGATGAGGGGATCTCACACAGCTTTAGAGGTCACATGAGGTAATGGAACAAGATAAACTGGTAGCACCTGACCTTAAACTTACCAGGTAGGAGGCTTTGGTTGCTCTTCATTAGACCAGAAGCTGTGCAGTCATGGTGACAGCCATGTTTTTTCAGAAAAGTCCACTGTGTATAACCTTCCCAGGCTTTTCACTGGCTGTTTTGCCAAGCGTGGAATCTCCTCCACAGCAAATGAGATGTCATCTCTCTTGGCTTCTTTGTGGATTGAGATGCTGCGAGACTTGGTTGGCTTGATCTTCCTCCTCGTCCATGTCAACAGCTTCTCAAACATCTACAGGAGCCTGTTGGTGCATGCTGCTGTCTGGAGGAGTGTGGTGACATCATCCATGTAGCTTCGGATGGCTCTGACTCCTTTAACCATCTGTCTTCCACCGATAAGGATGACCTCAAAGGCTGCTGTGACGATAACTGGGGAGATTCCACAACTCATTGCTATTCCCCTCTGCTGGTGATGCCAGCCAGTTGAGGCCATTGATGCAGAGTAGCACACTTGGAGGTTGTTGAAGGAGTTGGTTATGAGGCTCTGGATGCATGGTGGGATATGGAAGAAGCTGAGGGTGTACAAGCTGATGGGGGACAGAGCCATGGGCATCGGCCAGATCCAGCCAAACTACATGGATCATCATGTAATGTTAGACGCAGCCTGGAAATCCTGGGACCCCTGCCTTCTGACGGATAATTTTCCAGTTATCCTGGATGAATTTAGTCAGTTGGTTTCATGAAAGCGGAGGCACATAAGTTACCATGGAGATTTATTCTGCGCAGCTAGCCTGCTCCAGACCAGGCCAACAGGCTTAACTAATCTGCTGTTCAGTCAGCAGCTCTCTCACCTGAAACCTGAATGTTTCTCACAGTTATAACAATAATAATGATTATAAGAGGTATAGGAATTATAATATTACTAAAAACAATAATACGTTTTATTTAAAAATGCTTTTCAAAGAACTCAGACACTTTAAAATGAGGATAAAAAATGATAGGGTTTAAACTAAAAGCAAACACAAACCACAAGTAAACACTTTCAGCAAATTATGAAGCTATGCCACCTTTATGTGTGTTTTGTTTTAGCTATTTAAATTAAAGTACATTAGTTTTGTTCAGCATTTTATTAACGAGGATAAACAATAAGAGTTTCTGGAGACTCTGAATCATATTGTTCTTTGAATAGGAGGGTGGGGGCTGACCACGTATCTTATGTCCGGTATCTGCAGTCTCCTCTCTCCTCTTCTCGGTCAAACCAGAAGTTTTTTATACCAAACTGATAAATTCACAGCCAAAAACATCAGATGACAGATTAAAATTTGCTTTTTATTAGAATGTTTATTCTTATATTAAAAATCAGCTGTTTGACGTGACTGTCTGATCATCGTCATCACAGACATCGCCTTGTAGGACGCTTCAAACGAGAGGACATCTTATGGCTCCTAAAGACATGTCTCCTCTCCTCTTTCCTCTGTCCTCTGCCCTCTCTCCTCTTTCCTCTGTCCTCTCTCCTCTTTCCTCTGCCCTCTGTCCTCTCTCCTCTTTCCTCTGGTGGGACAGACTAAGATGAAGGGAAGAGATGCAACTGGAGGAGGAAATAAAAAAACAAGACACACCCTCACTTATAGCTCCCCCAGAAGCCTTCTCTCCTCCATCTTCGTCTCCTCCAAAGGGCCAGGGAGAGACAGAACCGGCCAGAACCAGACCAGAACCAGACCAGAATCAGGCCACATGCAACAGTGACAAAGCTGCATTTCCTTCTTTCACGAGCATACTTAAACCTGCCATAGAGATCGGTTTATCAACTTCACTTCAGTAAAGGTGAGCCTCTGGCACAGTTATCCTTGTATTTGTGGTTATGACACAAGGATCATCAGGACAGACTGACAGACTCAAAGTAGGCACAGAATCCTAAAGTCAAACCACTTTTATTATGACAAACCCATGACACATTACCATAATGCAAAATAACAACATGAAAAGCAGATAAACGTGAAACTTCATCCCTGTCTTCAGTCAAACGCATTCTTCTGTTCAGTGGGACCAGAGCGACACCATCGTTCCATCATTTCAACTGCAGCACCACCTGGAGGACACATTTACAAATGACTGTTAGCATCTACTTTATCAACCAGTGCAGCAGAAAAACATCCATTCATTTCCATTCTGTCCACTAACATGGGCAGGGATCACCCAGATATCCCTGTTCCAAGTTCTCATGCAGGGAGTTCTTGGTTCACCTCGGGGTCTCCTCTCAGCTGTTCGAGCCCAAAGACCTCCAAAGGAAGGCAGCGAGGGGGCGTCCTGATCAGAACAGCCATGACTGTTTGTTTTGATGTGAAGGAGCAGCTGCTCTGTAGAGCGGGGCAGGGGTGATATTTCTGTGGGCCGACCCAGGGGTTAGCATCACGCTGGTTCTCTTAGCTAAAGCCTGTGAGATGTTTCAATCTGGTCTTCTATTATTGTTGATAATAAGTAGGAATACATGATATTACTGGTTTGATATTGTATCGCCTGATATCAGCCTAAAAAGTTCAGTATCATATCGGCCAATATTGAAACTTTTGCAGATATTTACAGCTAATATATCGGCCACACATATCGGCCATATATCAGCTGGAATATTGGCAAATGACATAAATGTACAATATTGATGCACCTTCTCATCACTGCATAGGTACGTTTAAAAATAAAGGGTTTCATCTTGAAAGAGTTAAATGCTATTTTGCTGTTTTTCTTGTTTCACATCTGTTCCTTGCAAAAATATTGTCACGTTGTGACCTCTTGTCTGAGGATAATCTCCTTACCTGATGACCTGATCAAGGCTGTGGCTATTAGCAATGTTTGCATTGGGCCCCTGGGTGTTTTTGTAGCCTCTGTTAGTATTCATTCCTTTAAAACACAACAACATTGTAAATTTCAAAATCACAATGTCATGATGAAACGTTCAAATCTTCCATGCAAGTGTTCGTCATAGACCCTACTTCTGGTATTTATGAGAAAGCTGTTCTGAAACCCCGCAGACTTTGGGATGTGGGAACCAGAGGGTCTTAAATGTTAACTCACTTCAGCATTTAAGACTCATTCTTGATAGAGTCAAGGCTCTCAGGGGGCCTTTAATTACATTACTTTGTCCATCCTCGCTTCCTCTACCCTCGACTGACATGGAGACCATGCTCCCTCCTGAATGCACCCGCAGAAGGCTGAGGAGAGAGGAGGCTCAGGAGGAGCTCAGAGCGAGCACACACCAGTGTATCCACCGTGGAAGTGTCTCAACCAAAGATGCCATGTGATTGGTTTGATCATCACTTTGTCCACACAGGACTTCTGACAGTGCTGATCCAACACTCTCAGAACTTTAGAGAGGAGAAGTTATTTTTAAGCAGCAGTTTGTTCATTCACTTCAAACATACAAACAAGTCTTTTACTTTATTACTTTATTTTCCAGACTACAAGTCGCTCCGGAGTATAAGTCGCATCAGTCAAAAAATGCATCATGAAGAGAAAAAAAACATATAAAAGTCGAGCTGGACTATACACCCACCAGGGGGACTCGAACAAATCTGTCTCGCACAGACCTCCTCTTCACTACCGACCAACTGATATTTAATTGCTCTCCAGTCTCCTCCCAGCTGTTTTTTTGCATTTGTTTGTCCCGGTGTTCAGGTGAAGAAACATCATACAGATGCTGGTAATTTCTATCTAACTCGCAGAGTTTCTCTTCAAAAAGTTCCGCCATTATTATTTCTTCTTCGTGTCTCACTAGAGCTGTGTAATGGGTAGTATCCAGCAACACTGCCCAACAGTTTCCAGTGGTACTGCTCCGTTTGGCCCGTATCCTGAAGCTTTATGGAAATGTGCAGAAATGTGGCGGAATGAACGCAGGGCACAGACAGGAGGCTCCGTCCGTATCCGTATCCGTCTTTAACGTTGAGGATAAATGTGCCTGTAACAAGTCTCTCTCCAAGCAGCACGTTGTTCAAGCATCCATCTGTGGACTCATTCCTCCAGCTCTAGCCATCCTGCTTTCGGCCCGTGATTAGCTTTCTTCATTTTCTTCATTGGAGTAAAAGTAACCTCTGCTTTTCGCCAGTCCCTCACGAGTTTCTCACTCCAAACTTTATTTCTGCTCGAGTCCCGCTGCATATTTTACTACCTGCAGTTTGTAAGAATAGGATTTTTATTTTGGGGGCATTTTGTTTATGTCTAGCCTAGCCTAGAGCGCCCCCTCGCGGCTGTAGATGGTAATGTTTACTCCTTGGTTCATGTCTGTCAGTATGAATTAACATTAAAAACATATTAAATTATGGATATTTTCACATATAAGTTGCACCTGACTATAAGTAGCAGGACCAGCCAAACTATGAAAAAGAGTGTGACTTAAGTCCGGAAAATACGGTACTTAAAACTAGGGGTGGGCATTGATAAGAATTAATTGATATCAATGCCATTATTGATCTGATTCTTTATCGATTCCATTATCAATCCCAGTCATTTTTCGCTGTTGAAGGAAGGAAGTCTGCATATGGTTTAAACTGTGACGTCAAAGTCCATGATGCATCGACCAGGACACAGATAGAGTCACAAATTGCTGCAGATTAGCATATTTCCTTTGGACTGTTAAATGAACACACAGAAGTATTTTTAAGCACCAAGTAAAGCTAAAAGCAGGGCTGGTCTTACATCACTGAGTCGTAGGGATGGAAATCTCCATCCCCAGGACGATATGATATGCATCTCTATATGTAGGTTACGGTACGATACACTAACGATTCACATGAAGCATCTACCAATTCAGGACGATACGATTTATCTTCCTACCACGATGCAATCACGATGCAATAACAATGCAAATCTGTGCAAATTCAACTCACCTTTATTGTTCCTTCAAGAACATAAGCAGTATCATACTTGTCATCATTAAGAAGCTTGTAACAAATGAAGACAGATCACTTACATACGGCTACTTAAGCAGTGAGGACTCGTGAGAATTTAATGGCTGAGAGATAATTATGGAAGTGAATTGACAGAAAATAATAATTTAAAAAATATACGTATAAAAACATGACATCGGATTTTACCGATGCACAGCTTTTACAAGGCAATGCATTGTGGTTTCAGCCCAGTTTCTAATCCGATGCACATCACTCCAACCGATGCAATTTACCATAGACCCTTGCCACGATGCACTGATTGCACATTGGATAAAATGCCCATCCCTACTGAGTCGTTGCTATGACTACAGGTTGTGTTCTGCATCATGCTAAGGAAGTTAGCAGGCTATAACCCGACACACCAGATGGACCGTTGGATATATTTCATCTGCTGAAATTATCATTTGATTGAGAACTTTTCATGACATGCAGCACTGTTTATTTGAACCAGCTTCTTACTTTCATGATATCTTTTAAAAGGCATTAAAATGAATTATCTAACTATAATTAGATCTTCTGGATGCTTTATGCTGAATCAACATTTTTGTTGTGTATGTTGTTTTGCTTCTTTTATAAACTGAAAAAAATAAAAAGATTAAAAATTAATGACTGAGATTTAACTTGACAGTCCTGAAAACAGAATTCAGACTGAAGCTATAGCACCACCTAGTGTTTGTTTTTCACCAATTTTTCTTTACTTTTGTTGCAGACCACTACCTTTAAATTTACTTTTTAAATCTCTCAAACTTCAATTATTTTAAAAGCCTTTTAATTCCAAAAATTTATAAGAATTGTTGGTTAATATCTATATATATATTCCTCTGCCATTCATTATAAGCACATTTCTTTGCATTTTGTTTGTCTGTATCCTTAATTCTTACATGTCCTTTGACTCAAAATACAGTATAGATTTAAATCCTATATGTCTAAATGATGAAATTATACCCTCATCATATGAGGGTTTGTATTTCAAGGATAATCCTCCTTGTGGTTCAGTGATTAAATGAAAAAAAAGTTTCACATCATCAGGGTTTCCCACTCTTTTCTAGAAATTATTTTCCAGAATGTCACACGGATGTTGACAACTTCTTTCACTAGAAAGTAGCTACCTAAAAACTGCATGAAGAGTCTCTTCCCCTTATGCACCTACGTCATACAGTATTTGAATGGAGCTGAATTTCTAATGATGTTTTTCACATTCATTCTCATATTTTCTGAAACAGTGTGAGATACTGAGTGAAACGGTGCCCAGTGAGACTACCTGCTAACCGCTGCTATCTCGAAGCCGAAATCACTCGGAGCTGTTTCAGCGCTCTGCAGCTCTGCTGCTCCTGTCTGTCACTCAACAGAGGAGACAGAGACGAGATGAAAACCTCACACTCCATATACAGTACAGCAACACTCTTCAACTGAAAGTCGCCAGTATTGGGCGCTTCTTTGGGGAAAAATAAGTCCTTACAGGGTCTGAACAGTTTGTAAATTTAGAGACAAAGTCATATGGAAACGCTGGGAAGTGGGACTGCTCTGGCCGGCTAGAGGCAGAGAAGCTCTGCAGCTCAGTTTTAAAAGAACAGACATGTAAGCTGTGTGCAAATTATTTAACCTGTTTGCATTTACTAACAAGGTCGAGAGAAGCAGAGGAAGGAAAAATAATTCTCCAGGACAATTCTATATTTTCCAAGACATTTTTCTTCTCATTTTCCATATTTTCCATGAGTGGAAAACTGGTCAATCATTTTCCAGGTTTTCCAGGACGTGTGGGAACCCTGATCATTTTGTGAGTCATTCATTCTGCACAGATACATTAAAAAAATTAAATCCAAGAAAAAAGTGTTTAATTTCTAATAAGGGAAATATCTTAATTTTACCAAGTTAAAGCCATGTTTACAATAGAAGCCCAAATTAACATCTTGTTCCATGATATAAAAGCAAAATAAGAAGAAAAACTTGCTTGTAATGAGTAAGAGAAAAAGGAAAAGAATTTTACTTAAGTCTTAAAACTACATTTCCATTCAATGTGGTATGTGAACCTTTTCTCATGTTGCGATGCAAATAAACTAACTAGAACATATTTCTACTTACTTCTGCACAATAAGGTCTTCTTTGTGTTTAATAACATAAAATGAGGTGTTCATCTCAACTGTTAGGATGAATGTGGCTTACAATAAGTGTATTTTGTTATATGTTTTTATCTTTTTGTGTTACCCCCTTTTCTACATTGAAGTCTGAACTTTGTTCCTGCACTAAATAAAGATATATGTGATTTTAATAGGACATAAAAAAAGGATTTTCCAGTGCAGTTTAGTAAAGTTTAGTTTCTGAAAAGTTAGACTATTACAGAAGCTCTCATCACCTTTCTTTACACTTCAGTGAAACACAGTCGTACCTTATTAGCTGCCTCCAGTGAACTAATGAGAGTGTTTAACTCGTCCCGGTTCATCTCCATGGTGACAGAACGCAGGCCGTCGTCCTGTCTCACATCCAGACTGAGAGTGAGTAAAGGAGTATGCAGGGATGAAATCTTGTCACTGGACAGCGCCAACTACAGGGAAGAGCAAAAACACAGATATAAGGAGTTCATCTCACAGTCTGTGGAGTCACAAGGTCCAAAAGCCAAGAAAAGTACTTCCTAAGTCCTTTCCTATCCACTTTTCCTTTGCATTACATAAAGAAAAAGTCAAAGGGTTAAGGAAACAGGTAGAACAGTGAGAAATATAAATAACATCACCTGGTGGTAAACATCTGTTCCCCAGTCCATGGATGGACTTTCCTTACAAAAGGAAAAGTGCTTGACACTTTTTAAAAGCTAAGACTTTAGTTTTTGCATTGGAAGTGGTCGACACTTAAGGATTTTCTAAATCTGAAGAGATTTTTTACCTGTTAAAGAGCCCACACATGAAGATGAAAAATCAGGCATTGAACAGTTTGGATCATACTGTTTGTGGTGTGCTCCGATAATCTCAACACAGCACACCACACACAGAACCATGCTGTCCCACCACCGATCTAGAATCTACTCCTCCAAGACAGAAATCTGATTAAACCTGATCTAACAAAAACGAAGAAGAAGAAACAGCAACAACCTTAAAACACAACATGGGAGAGGACATACAAGGATAGGGAATGATGTTGGTCTTGGGACTATGATTGATGGAAAAATCCTGAACTAAAAAAAAGAAAAGACTGTGAAAAAAATCCTGGAGACAGTGTGAACTCATGAGCTGGTCCTCCATTTCTGAGGTCCACCAAACTTAATGTTTCAGGTCAGCCATGCTTGTTTTTATTTACGCCTGCTTCCTTGTTCCTCAGGCAACTCGCTTCTTGATTGGCTTGTTCACAGAGTCATGACTCTGGAGTCGGCGGCTTTCCCCACACATAAAGGTTTTTTAGTCGTAAATATTGAACAAGTTTAATATTTATGATATTAGGGTAATCGGATTGGATAATGTATAAAACAGAAGATAATCTGGTGTTTGCAGTCCTTGGTGGGGAAGGGGGAAAGTCGGGACAAAAACAGCCTAATAGTCTTCATGTGTGTGTCTTCATTTTCAAAACTCTGAACATTAAAGAGTTAGTTCGGGTTTTTTTACTTGGGGTTGCGATCTGGTAAATATGAGTACCAAAAGAGGAACCTGCAAGCTGGGGGGAGATATCCCGGGGCAGACGGTAGCCAGTACATAGCAGTGCATTGTGACAGTAAAAGCCTCATAATTAACCCACTTATTGGTTAAAAGTACTCAAAAGACTATGTTGGCTGGACAAAACACGACAGGAAGATTCTTTACAGTGTTTAACTTTTCCTCCACAAAGTCCCTGTGTTTAGGACTTTGGTATGTTGGGACGTAGGTGTTGTGTATCCCTCCTCCATCAGCTGGTGAGGCCATCAGAGGAAACAACAAACTGTAACTTCACTAAAACTGAAGTAAAAATGAGCGATTTGACTCGAGTAACGACGACTTGATGGTAGTCGTGGGCATGAGAGGATGTCTTTATGAACCGGAGTAACAGAGGAAGAACTTCAGCAGATGGAGTCATAGATAAAAAGAGGGATGGAGAACAAAGGAGCAGGACAGGTCACAGGTCACAGGTCACCTGGTGGTGAAGATGCATGAACTGTGAGCCCATGTCCTCAAACTCAGAGGTCTGCTGTCCCAAGTGTGACTTAGTAACACAGCTTCTCCTGGACCTTCATCAGAGCTCTTTAATTTAGGAAAGCCTTCAGACTTCTGTCGTGGGTCATAGTCCTGACTGGTAAAATAGGCACAGCAAACTCAACGCTCTGTCGCTGTAGAGGGGTGAGTCCTGATGTCCAGATTTAAAACAAGACAAATTTATTATGACATCCAGGGAGTTAGATTTGAATTGGTTCGTGCTGCAGTGACCGCTACCTGACCCTGCTGCAGCACGCTTTTTAAATGTAATTTAAATGTCATTTTCCCGCCGATTTGTGGCCGATACATCAGCTGTAAATATCTGCAGAAAAAAATCAGTATCGGCTGATAGTGATACTTAACTTTTCAGGCTGATTTCGGCCGATACTGATAGCAAACCGATAACATTGTGTATCCCTAAAGACAAAGCTTGCAAGTTCCTCAACTGGAACTTATTAACTAGAGCCATTGACCTTGAGCAAACCCACTTTAAAACAGAACTAACCTTTTTAAAGCAAACTTCTCCAACTCTGTGGTTGAGGAGAACAGTGTCTTTCTATTGTGAAAAAGGCCCCAGCCGCCTTTGGTCGTGGGCCTGTCCACCATTTTAAGGCAGAAAAGTTACATATTGTTGCTTTAAAGCCGATGCATTATCAACCTTGAAGTCTTTTAACATCCTGAGGACATCCTATATTTATTTGTACTTTTGTAAGGTGACCTTGAGTGTCATGAAAGGCGCCCTTAAATAAAATGTATTATTATTATTATCCTGCATACAGTGGCTGTAAGGATTCATTCCCTCTGAACTTCGACATTTTGTCACGTTACAACCACAGATGGAAGTGTTGCGTGTAACTGTATTCAGCCCCCTCTACTCTGAAGCTCCTAAATGAAATCCAGTGGGACCAATCGCCTTCAGAAGTCACTTCATGTGTTAACATGACGGTTAGAGAACATTAGTGAACAAACAGCATCATGTAGACCAAGGAAAGCAGCAGACAGGTCAGAGACAAAGCAGTGCAGATGTCTGAAGCATTACTGATAAAAAACATTTCAAAACTACATGTCATTTTCCTCCCACTTCATGATTATGTATCACTTTGTGTTGGTCTGTCACATGAAATCCCAATAAATACGTCTGTGTTTGTGGTTGTAGTGTGACAAACGTGGAAAAGTTCAAGGGGGATGAATACTTTTCAGACTACAGTACAAAATGGTTTATGTTCAGTATTAAGTGAAATTATCAATATTACAGTTACATCTTGTTAAACATGAACCCAAATGACAAAAGCATCAGACCTCACAATGAAGTCTTTGCCTTTCATTAAAGTTTTTGCAGCAGTAACAAAACAAACACGTTTCAATCACAAATAAATTGGGGATGCGCGATATTGGATTTTTGCCGATATGCAAATATTTTAAAATTCATTACTGCCAATACCGGTATCGATATTTCTGGTCAAGAGCACAAGCTCTGTACTTAAGAAAATGGACTTGTTTCTTTCAGTGTTACAGTATATTTGTGAGGAACAGATGTCAAACAAGAAAAACAGCATTTAATTCTTGCAAGAACGAAACCCTTGATTTTTAAACGTACTCATGCGGTGATGAGAAGTAGTACAGCTGATATATGGCCGATATATCGGCTGTAAATATCTGCAAAAACTCAGTATCTGCTGATACCGATACTTCACTTTTAGGTTGATATCGGCCTATATCGATGTTAAACCGCTAACATTGTGCATCCCTAAAATAAATGAATTCATACAACAATAGATGAAAATACATAATCAAGATAACAGTACTAAATATTAATAACAGCAATCATAATAAATAAATAAAATCTAAAAAATACATAAATTTCAAAAATGCGAGTGCAGATGCTTTTGTCATTTGGGTTCTATACATTTCTGAGTCAGCACTTACAACAAGTGAATGTTTTTTCAGTGCAGCACGTGATTTCTCTATGAAATCTTGTTAAATATGAACATTTGATCCACCTTAAGAGATTTTATTGTCTATATTTGGGCCAAAATAGTCCAGTAGACTTGATCATATTGGGCCTCAGAACAAATTCAATCCTAATTTATCAACCCTTATTTTAGTCCATACTGCAAATAAACTGACAGACATAATAGTCATTAAATTAATCACCTTAACCAGCTGAAGAGGTTTGTTTTTAGAAATTAAATATTAACACATTCAAGTGGTTTACACTCTTCTTACGGACTTTTTCAAAAAGGGGAGAGAACATATCATCCCTGAATTATACCTTTAATCCAGTATTAACGCCTGCATCAGAAACACATTAGAAATAATAAGTAACCTGGGATCTTTGTGTCACCTTTAGCTGCCAGTCAAAGTCCTGCAGAGAAGCAGAGGAGATGGAGTTTGTTCTGTCCTGCAGAGCACGCCGGATCTCCTCTCGTCGAGCCTTCAGTACAGTCAGCACAACGTCTGCGTGAGCGCTGCTGCTCATGCTGGACAGGCCGGCCGCCACCTGAACACAGAGGGAGACACTCAAGTCTGAGCAGCCACCTACGGCTGCAACCAAAGGTAAGATGATTTATACAGACCACAAAGTTAACACCACTGACTGAGGGAGTCAGACTCTTGATACTTTGATGTAGGGATGTAACAGCTACTGGAAAAATGATAAACCGGGGTAAAATTTCCAACAGTTAGTATCATCATTTCCTTTTTTAATTACCGTTAAACCGTGTCTGATTACCACACTCAGTCAGTCACTCACTGTGATGGTGCTTTAAATACCTGATGCTTTCATTACAGAGCGGTGTTTACAGGAGCTCTGCTGTCCTGACTAAGACCGAGGACGCACAAATCTGAGGCCAGTAAAAAACTGCCAATAATGCCAGTTATTTTACAGCATGCAAAACTGTCAATATTTGAGCCAGTAGTAAATGGGAGAAACAGGCCTGTAATGTGTTGATATTTAAATACAAAAGAAGGGACATTGCACTGATGTGTGGGGCTGCAAATCACAGGATTGCTCAGAATGGTCCATAATATCAAATATATCATGATATTTTCAAAACCACATTTTAAGAAATTATTGTTTAAATACTCTTCTTAAGCAACACCATAAATAAAAATACACATTTGAGTATTAAAGACTTAACTTATGTATACAAACCATTAACATTACCCAAACAAATGTATATCAATAAATAAATAAAATAACTGGGTAGCACGTGCCTCATAGCCAGAAACCTGTGGTCTCTCTATGTTGGCCCTGTGATCTACTGACCACAGGTCCAGAATGTACCCTATCTCTCGCCCCATGTCTTTAAAAGGGGACAGTGGATAGATAATAAATGGATGGATGTTTATAATGACTGTACGCAAAGGCAGGCTAGCTATAACCTCTGACTCCCAGTATTTGAGCTACGCTAACTAGCGGTGGGCGAACTCTGCCTGTCTCTTCCTTGTTACTGCACGCAGAGTTGAAAGAATGGTGTCAATCTGCTTGTCATAGATCGGGGAGTGAGGCAAGACACAAAAACAAAACAGTCGGTGCATCCCTTTAAAAGCCCTGCACTCATGTGGATGCCTGGGGCCGCATTATAACACATTTTAAAGGGCCAGGTCATTCACACAGGTGTCAATCACTCTGCTTGGTTTGACTTTGGGGAGGCTGGAAACATACAGGGCCGTGAGGAGAGATTTTGACTTGATCATTTTAAGGACCAACTGAAGTAAAACAGGTCAAAAACTCCTCCTACAAGAACAGCTACTACAAATTTCACAGGGCTGGGAGCTGTCACTCAAACACAATCCAGAGAAAAGGTCTAATCGAGGTTTTTTCACTCACATCTGTGTGGGCCTTTAACTTCCCCACAGCATGAATGGACTGAATTAAACTTATTCCGAACAGGGAGCATAATCAGTGAACACTATATTAAACATCAGAGCATATATACATTATAGCAGCAGTTTTGGGACAGAGCAGCAGTTTCTTTGGCATTCATTTGACATAAAAAGCTCTGGTCTCTGGTGCCATGACATTATCAGTGGCAGCGAACTAAAGTAGAGCATCCATGCTTATGTGCCCGAGCTGCCACAGGGTACAGGCCCCTCCCTCTGACGTCACTCTTGTAGCTCCAGCCTCTTTCTCCTAAAATGATGCTGATTGGTCAGTGCCTCTGCAGACAGAGTGCAGCCATTCCAGCTTAGAGCTTTGCACAATGGATCTGCTGAACTGGAGACATGGGATCAGGTGGATCCAGTTATGACAAAGTCACCTCGTGGTCATCTTCAGTGCACTTCCAGCTGAAGCAGCCGGGGGGCCTCATGCAGCTCTTGTCATTACTAAATGCTCCACGAAGGTCAGTTTGAAAAACAATGAATGGAAACATGAAGAAAACCAAACTAAAGCTGCCATGAAAATATAAAACCATAAATATTTTGACCTTTGTCTTAGATCTCTGAAACTTATTACATTATTTTAAAGAAGTTGGAGATATATTTGCCATAAATGCAACAGCAAAAAAATAGAAATGTGTATAAAATATACTCAATTATCAAGTAAATATTCTGTCCATTAAACAGGCTTAAATCCTGTGCCCTGTTCATCAAATTAACACTGGGTTTTGCTGTAAATGCTGGAACACTAAAATCTGATTATGGATTTATAAATGTTGTTTTTTCTTATTGTCGCCTTTCAGTAGCCTTGACCTACAATCTATACTTCTTTTTGTTCCATTATAAGCAAACAATTAGTCCAGTTTTGGCTCACTCCTAAAATACAATTCATGTGACCATGCATATTGCACATTTTGATCCCTTTCTCAGGCACAGGCTTATAGAGATGTGTTGTTATGGTCTTGCCTCTTCATCAGAGCTGTTGTTCCCCACAGCAAGGTGGAAGAAGGCTGTGAGGGAGTCCAGGAGGTCCTGGCTCAGGGTGGCGCTGAGGTCTTTCCTGGATGGGGGCTCCCGTCCACAGAGGCCGTCCACCACCCCGTGACACAGCTGCACAGACAAGAAGAAGACTTTTGGATTAGGTAGAAAAAGTTTTAAAAATCGACTTATAACTTAAAGTTGATCAAATTAAATAACAAATTGATCACAAAGTCACTTTACTCAGGTTTCCTGCATCATGGACAAACATCTCAGAGGAATGTGTCGAGCACCTTGATGAGTCTATAGCCCTACTCATACTGCCGTTTCAAGGCAGTATGTGACGTTTCCCCTTCACTGTGAACGTCCTGGAGGTGGAAAGGGGCGATTGGGTTGACCCCCTCTTTGTTCCGTCTCCAGAGGTAGCAACAGATGCACTGTAAGCCCAAATCACAGTGCAGGTTCAGACATTAACATGAATTTCACAAGGTTGCAATATCTGTGTCAATTATGTGTGTGACACAGCATGTGACCCCACATACACACAAAGGCAGAGAGGCTCACTTTGGCGCTCCTGTCTCCTGCTGAATTTCCCCCTCTCTCCAATATCACACCTCTGTTACTACCTCTGGAGATGGAAGAAAGAGGGAGTCAACTCGTTTTCCCCATTTCGCTTCCAGGACGTTCACAGTGAAGGCCAAACACCACGGAGAGGTGAATATTACACCTTGAAACGGCAGTATGAATTGGGCATATGTGATGAAGACGTAAGGGGGTCCAGTGGGGGTGTACCTAATAAAGTGGCAGTTGAATGTATGCGCCACACAGAAGTGCTCATCATAAATTAGAAACATACAGCAACCGTCAGCTGTTCCGTTATTGTTCTAAAAACTGAAATATTCGTCTCATTTTCAGGCGGTGTTAAGGATGAAACAGATACCGTGTTATCGGCAGACCATCTCCTGGCGCGTGCCTTTCTTCAACATTTATTAGAATGTCAAAACTCACTGTATTTTAACTACTGAAAATGAAATCAAACGGTATATTTGTTTGAAAACGTCCCGTCTTTGACAAACGACACCCACTGACTTATGCAGCTAAAGTCTCCAACTGACACGGCTATGTTTTAAACCGTTACACCAGCCTTTGGGTTTATACACTTAAGCTAAAATCAGATGAATAATCTACCATTAGACATTTACAGGTCTAAATTGTAGAAGCTAGGTCCTTACTTTGAGGCAGTCTGCAGCAGGTATCCTGCTCAGAGAGTCCATCATGTTTTCGTCTACTTCCGCCTGACGGTCACCTGACCTCAGTCATGTGGGTCAGGAAGCTGCGTTCAAGTGTGTTGGAAAAAATATCTTCATCTTTTCAAATGACTTTTTTAAACGTGTTTACTTGTTATGAGACAATCTCATTTGTATATTTTTTGGTATATTTTGGTCAATATAGCCAGTGAAGACAAATGAAGCATTACTTTAAATAACTGAACTTTATAATGCAGAACAACATTCCAAAATCCACCACTTCGGTCTGACCTTTAAAGGCCACTGGAAGTGGACTGTGCGGAGAGCGGAGTGAAGCAAGGAAGTCATTTTCGGTTCACGATGATTGAATGTCACGCCAAATGCCACAAACTTTGATGAAATACACGTGAGATTTTTATAAAACCGAGTAAATATTGAAGCTGGTCGTTCATCTATGAGGTTCCCCGCAGATGATAGAGGGCCAGTTGGGCTTCAGCAGGTCGTGTTCCGCATCCTGCTTTCGGCTGACTGTTGGTGAGAGGTCCGCAGGACACACGGAGATGTGACTGTCAGCGAGGGCAGGAGACCGACAGGGACGGCAGGTGAGTGTCACCTGACTCTTTAATGCAGGTGTTTGTGTTTTTCATTCATTACCGCGGAGACAGAGACTGAGGACGATAACAGGACAGCTGCTGACGTCACTGAACCCGGCTGACGCTGACACTCATGTTTGGGGATTTTCAGTCGAGAAAACTTAGAGACAAACTCACCGCATGCACAGTCTGCTCCCACATGTTGCCTTTACAGTTTGAAGCATCGTCATTGGGCAGATAGGCAGCTTCCTTAAGACTCAAAACACACGATCAGTCATTAAGACAATGTGAGGTGAAGGTCCTGGTCCCTCAGGGGTCACAGGGGGCTGAAGAAACATGGGCTGCATCCCAGTTTTCTTGTTTTGAGGCTTGAGTCCTCGACCTGACCCTTAGCACCTCCCACCAGAGACTCTCGGAATTGGGGCAGCGGACTGAAGACGGAGGACAAAACATTTGATGGGACATGAGCAACTCATGTGAAGCGACTTCTGTTTGTGATGACAGAACAGCTGATTATCAATCAGCTGACAGCTTACTGTTTTTGATCAAATACCCCTTATAAGACAAACAGAGAGGTGTTTTGTCTCTGTTTGACCTGATTATAAACTCCTGAAACATGCAGAACAACCTGCAGACTGAGGAAAACATTGCACTGCTTCATCGTTAGATCTTGAAGATAATCAGGTGTTTAGACACATTTGGTTAATTCAACTAGAGACCATGAACACTGGTGACTTTAAGTGGCACTGTGGTTGACTATATTTGTGTTGGCTGTTTTCCTTTTCTCTCATATAAACTAATATCTTTGACAGGGTTAATAAAGGTGAAGCATTGAAGAGTTCGCCCTCTGCTTTTTCCAGTACTACATCCACTAATCCATCAGTTAACACGGTAACTCATTCCACCCATACACCAAGACAGTTCCAACTGTTCAGGGGGAAAATATTGTCAAAACTGAGTTCACTCCTGGTGTATATATACACCCATAATTACTTTAATAAGGACTTACTCGAGGTGAGCTGCTGCAGCATCAGGGTTTGCCTCATGGGAACAAACGTCTCCATCACTGAGCAGCACACTTTTGGTTTCACTTCTGCCTTTAAACTCTCTCACCACAAAAGCAATTTTGTTCATCAAATGTGTGCTGATCGGACTCGTAACTTAAAAAATCATCCTTGATCTGCAGAAATAAACGTCTCTGTGTCTCTCTGTGACTTCACTCTGGTGTGGAGGCTGCAGCAGGAGGAGGAGTCGGCTGTCCGCTGATGCTGTGCCTGAGGCCTTTACGTTCATCTGTTACCGATCATCAAAGATTTGTTTGTTAGGAAAAATGAGTAAATACATACACTATATTGCCAAAAGTATTCGCTCACCTGCCTTGACTCTCAAATGAACTTAAGTGTCATCCCATTCCTAATCCATAGGGTTCAATATGACGTTGGTCCACCCTTTGCAGCTATAACAGCTTCAACTCTTCTGGGAAGGCTGTCCACAAGGTTTAGGAGTGTGTTTATGGGAATTTTTGACCATTCTTCCAGAAGCACATTTGTGAGGTCACACACTGATGTTGGAAGAGAAGGCCTGGCTCTCAGTCTCCGCTCTAATTCATCCCAAAGGTGTTCTATCGGGTTGAGGTCAGGACTCTGTGCAGGCCAGTTCAGTTCATCCACACCAGACTCTGTCATCCATGTCTTTATGGACCTTGCTCTGTGCACTGGTGCACAGTCATGTTGGAAGAGGAAGGGGCCAGCTCCAAACTGTTCCCACAAAGTTGGGAGCATGGAATTGTCCAAAATGTCTTGGTATGCTGAAGCATTCAGAGTTCCTTTGACTGGAACTAAGGGGCCAAGCCCAGCTCCTGAAAAACAACCCCACACCATAATCCCCCCTCCACCAAACTTTACACTTGGCACAATGCAGTCCGGCAAGTATCGTTCTCCTGGCAACCGCCAAACCCAGACTCGTCCATCAGATTGCCAGATGGATAAGCGCAGTTCGTCACTCCCGAGAACGCGTCTCCACTACTCTAGAGTCCAGTGGCGGCGTGCTTTACACCACTGCATCCGACGCTTTGCATTGCACTTGGTGATGTATGGCTTGGATGTAGCTGCTCGGCCATGGAAACCCATTCCATGAAGCTCTCTGCACACTGTTCTTGAGCTAATCTGAAGGCCACATGAAGTTTGGAGGTCTGTAGCGATTGACTCTACAGAAAGTTGGCGACCTCTTCGCACTATGCGCCTCAGCATCCGCTGACCCCGCTCTGTCAGTTTACATGGCCTACCACTTCGTGGCTGAGTTGCTGTCGTTCCCAAACACTTCCACATTCTTATAATACAGCTGACAGTTGACTGTGGAATATTTAGGGGTGAGGAAATTTCACGTCTGGATTTGTTGCACAGGTGGCATCCTATCACAGCTCCACGCTGGAATTCACTGAGCTCCTGAGAGCGACCCATTCTTTCACAAATGTTTGTAAAAGCAGTCTGCATGCCTAGGTGCTTGATTTTATACACCTGTGGCCATGGAAGTGAGTGGAACACCTGATTCTGATTATTTGGATGGGTGAGCCAATACTTTTGGCAATATAGTGTATATAAAAGTTATTTTCCAGATCATGGAAATGATGGGTAATTCTGGAAATGATGGGTAATTCTGCAGGGGGCGTGGCCTCAATCCCCCTGCAGTTAACAGTGTGTTGTGTGCATGTGATTCAGGAACAGCAGAGAGATTCCTTCGTATACCTGCATGGAATCTGATTGTTTTAGTCAAGATTATGTCAAAGTAAATTTCCCCAGCTATATATAAAATCCCTGTCAAGGGCCAACCTTCGGTTTTGTAAATTCCAGGTTTATTCCCATAAAGTCCTGTTAATTGCCATGGAAAGTTTCCACCTTTGAAAATTCCCAGAATTTTGCATCCCTAGGTAAGACATAAGGAAACAAAAGCAGTGAAGGGAGCAGGGTGGAGCAAGTCTCGGTTCTGCTTTCTGCTTCACTGACACAGCCTGCTGTGGGATTATGACAGAAACACTGTGATTTTCTGGGGCTTTCTCTGCTTGTGGCAGACCAGTATTCTCCTACACATCACAGGGCAGTGTCTTAACAATATTCAGCTATTGTTTAACTGAAGGTAGAGAAAAAGATAACCTGTTGTCAGTATGGAGAACCCTGAGGAAAGTTTTTCTGTTTACTCATTTTATCAAAACAAAAAGGGAACGGAGGTGGTTTGTATGGCCGCTAAATCAAGAGAGGACTGGACAAGGGGAAGTATGCCTGCAAAAGGACAATGCCAGAAAAACCTGAAGTAGATGTATACAAAAAAATCAACATAAAAAACTGAACTACAGACTGCACTGATTCCTCATTGTTTGCCCTTTAAAGAACATGCTGTGAGGCATGGGCTCTAACCTGCTGATCAGCCGTGCAGCCCCTTTTAGATAATACATGCCATGCCTCGTGTTGGTTAGCTTTAGGCTGCCACAGATCATCGACTTTTTAATACCATTTTCTTTCTTTACACACTGAAAAAAGCTGCATGACCCACTTTTGGGTCTGGAGCCATCAGTTGTGCTGCAGAAAGAAGAGCACCAGCTCAGTGCTGCAGGAAAATAAGACACCTGGTGAAGGAAGCTTGCTGGAGTAATGTGTGATGAGACCAATTAAGTAACAATCATGTCGTTAACAGCAGAGTGACTTCATTAAGCCTGCAGCTTCAGTGAGAGTCTGGGGACTTGCAGGGATCCTTCAGGGGGTTTAGAGCATCTCCAGTTACAGCCCGAGGAAGAGAAACTCACTGCAGATGGACTCAAAGTAATCCTAGAGAAAAGTTTAACAGCCAGCATTGAAAAGAAAGTTATTTGACCTTAAATGTATTTTTGATAGCACCTCCGGTGGAGACACCGAGGCGGATGGACACGGTACAGCTCTCTCCCAGGATTAATGATAGGATTTCAAAGTATTATTGATGGAAGGAGAAAGACGAGAAGAACAAGAGGAGGACGGATCACAAAGATAAGAGCGAGTTTACAGCTGTGAGACCTGGGCAGGTGAGGGTGAGGGGGTCCGAGTGACTGAGTGAGCAGCGAGGCCTGTGGGGATAAAGTCAGAGAAGACCTGAAAACAGAGCTGGGGGATATAAGGCACAAAACCCAGCAGAAGCTAAGTGAGGTGGTTACTGACCTCAGAGCTACAACCGAGCATTAATGAGGCTGAGGGGCACATCGCTGGAGGGGTGGGAAAGACTGAATCGGTCACTGCAGGTACAGGAGAGCCTCAAGATGAAGCTGACAGATCTTGAATCACCTCCAGGAACTACAACATGCACATCTACAGTATCCTGTAGGGAGCACTGGTCTGTGTGGGGGGGCAAGACATTTCAAGCAGCTGCTGGCCCTGATGCTGCAGACTTTTTGTCTTGTTGGTAGAAGTGCCCTGTCACACAGAGGAGCCATGTTAAACACAGCAGAGGCATATAAAACTCAAAAAAGCAGAATATGGACTTTTAGGTATTTCAAAAGTGATCCGGTTGTTACCAGGCAGTAAGAAACAAGTCAGCATGTTCTGTCAAATGAATTTTCTCTTATGCCCCAAAGGAAAACTAATCGCTACTCAAAGTCCTTCATTCCCTCTGCTATTAAGCTCCTAAACACAGACCACACCCATTTTAGATGACTCTTATTTAGAGGACATTATTTATTTCTTGTCTTACCTATTTTTTATTTATTTATTTTTTTTACTACTGTTTTTACAGTTTTTACATTGTCTTAGTTTTTTACCCCACTTGTTTTTATCTTTATCTTATCTTGGTTTTATCTTGCTCTACAATTTGTATACGTAGGCTACTTATAATGTCCGGACATCTCTGTCCCATGCTTGCTTAAATATGTTTCCTTGACAGATTGATTGATAGATTATTTATTTATGTTGTTGACTGACCGTTTGCATGAATGTACACTGAAAAGCTACAAACGCAGTTCAGCTCAGACAAATAAAGTTGTCTGAGCCGAACTGAACTGAACATTTGGCCTTCGGTGTGTTGAGCAATAACAGGTAAAAGCTAAGATCTGTTGGATCTTAGCTGATGATACAAAAACTAACCCAACAGTGCAGCCGGGGACTCTCTCTCCAAACATACAACAAACAAAAATGTACAAATGAGCAGCTTTAGCTTTTATCAGAAATCTGCAGGAGCATGCTAAAGCAGCTCAGTTTTACTGTATGTCGTTTGAACCATAGGAAAGGGAGTCAAAATAAAAACCCCTGTTTGTGGAGAGTCTTTTTGAGTGCAGAAGTTGCAGACATAACACGCATTCTTCTGATCTCCTGCTGAGATTTGCATCTGTCTGAGTCAGTTTTCAAATAACACACGAGAGGCCCCTATGAGGTGTGTTTGGCCCTGATATCTGCTCTCCTGTAAGTCAGCCCACGTGCTGGGAATGATGGTGAGCAGGTTCGACATGTCACAGATTGCTGTGAGGATGATGTGGGGGAGCGAGACTTTAAGCTTCAAGCTTAGAGGGAATAAGACCACTACACTTGTTTTAGTGTGTCCTCATTTTACTGTGCTGTGAAAGGGACTGGATGATTCTAGGCCTGATTCTTCTCAAAGTTTAATCTGTATAAAACTGGTCTGGATTTACAACCTCTGGATTATGGTCAAATGGTATGCCTCCACTTCCTTCATTTTTTTATTTTCCATTAGTTTATACGGCAGTGTCTCTGCAGATCCTGCAGATGGACCTGTCTAATTCAGTGTCTGTCATCAGGCAGATCCATATCCAGCTTGCCAAGCTCCAATCTCCAATGACTGAGCAGCTGAAAGTGGGATGGCCCAATCAGAGTCCTTTAAAGCAGGAAGAGGTGGGAGAAACAAGGGAGACGACAGCAGGAAGTGACTGCTTGTACAGAGATTAGCATAGTTGCTAATAGCTTCAGTAGCACTTTTATTAGATCTGGACCATGTTTCTTTATTCAGTGAAAAATAATTAACAAAATTACAATAGAAAGAATATTTTCACTCCAAAAAGAGTTTCTTTCATGAAGTGTCTCACATTCTGTCCTTCAGATCACTGCTGTAGCACCTGCCTACTGTATCATCTGATTGGCCTGTTATTCATGTGATTGATGGATATATCATCCAATCACCTGCCGGATATGCTTTTGAGGGGTCTGCCCTCCCCAAACACTTTCTGTGGGCCATCTCCCAGATGTACAAGTGAAATATGTTGAATAGTCTGTCTGGTGTGTCAGGTTAGCAAATCCTTAAAGGGACACACCAACCTTTTTTTTCGTGTCTTGCCTCACTCCAGAGTCCATGACGACAGATAGACACCATTCTTTTGACTGTGTGTGCAGTAACGAGGAAGAGGCTTTTGAACAGCTCTTTTAAGTAAACGATGAGCCATTCGTTTACCAGACATTTTTAAATTTGCAGGCAATCTGCTCACGGCTCACTCACAACTGCAGGTCTGCTATCATCCTTCACTTACAAGAGCTGTTCAATAGACCCAACTTGTTCACGAACGTCACATCTCTAGCCACTGCCATCGCTGAAGTATGTCAACAAAACAATACGATGATAGAAGTAACATAATGTAACAGAACATGGTAAAAAACGAGTCATTACAAGCACACAGGACTGTTTAGAGTTGCTGAAGAGTTTATCTGATGAAGGCAGAGGCAAGCTCACACTTCCCATTGAATCCCAGTGTTTGAGCTAAGCTAATTAGCTGTGGGCAAGCTCTGACCGTCTCCTCCTTGTTACTGCAAGCATAGTTGAAAGAATGGTGTCTGTCGTCATGGACTCGGGAGTGAGGAAAGACACAAAAACAAACAACAAAAAATTTGGCGTATCCTAATCTAAACTAAACTGATTTTCAACCAACTCTGCATGGCTAGGCTTTTTACACAGCATGGTTATGAAGTGTCTTTCTGCACTTACTGTGAATTATCGCTTGGCAGAGCTTTTTTCACGGCACAAAGACCTCCTCAGATGCCTCTCAAACTACAACCTGCACCTCCTCACTTACTCTATCCCTGCCCAACGTAATGCCCCATTAAAAAGGGGTTGGCACCCGAATCACGACGCCTGCTCTGAAATCAGATGAAGACACAAAGCTGCAGACTCAGCTCTGCCGCTCGGCTCAGCTGCAGACAACTGGAGGTCTTGCTGGATATTGGATATTACTCCGTTAAAAGCAGAGGTGTGGACGTTATTCCCTGGTATTTTCTAAAAATCGCCACCACGTTGAAAGGCAGCAAGCCCAGTGCAGTATGGGTGTCGAGGTATTTGAAACCTTTGGGCATAAATATACTTTCTCTGTAATTTCTTGGACTACAAGGCACCAATTAAAAAATCTTCTCCACCTTTCTTCTGACTAGACAGACTAATTCTGTGATGAGTCCATACCAAAATGGTTTAAGGCTTCCTTTCAAAGGTCTCATCAAGTCTTCAATTAATGATCAAATTCAAGCTTGTATAAAGTCTTATTGACACTCATAAGTTATCTTAATTACTTCAGTAGCCCATTTTTAGATTATTTTATCAGACCAACCCTACTAAAGAGGGCTGGGATGTGACAGAAAAACTTCATATTGTGTTTTTAGCTCTTTGCAGTAAAGTATTGTATCAAAAAATTATACTTTGATACTTTATCAATACCATGTTTCTTAAATCAATACCTGAAATACTCCATTCACTGGTATTAAAATTATGAAAACTGTAAACAGATTTAGAATAATTTTTTCAACCCGGGACTAAAAATACGATATCCACTTAACAGATAATTACTGAAACTGCAAAGGCAAGTGATTTTTATTTAACTATTAGTTCATTATCACGGTCTTGTAATGTTTTACTCAATTTGAACACACAAAGTATTGGTTGTAACAATAATGCCAAGTTTGCTTTTGAACAACATTTAAAGCAAAAGGGCATTTATGACAATGAATCTGTTTGATTGTAAAAACAAAGAACCCCTTAAGATTTTAATGCAAATGTGTTTTAAAATGTTTAGTTAAGTCCCTAGCTTCCCTGCATTTCTACATTTCAGGTTGTCAATGAAAAAAAGACTGTTTATACATTTATGACTATATTTTGCCATGCTATCAAAACATGTATTGAATAGTGAATGTCTTTATTTGTATTGTACTTAAGTTTACGTCTCTGGTATTGTGACAGCCTCATATCAGGGTGTAACTTAAATTTAAGGGATCTTTTTGTTATTGCATATTGAGTGTTAGAAACTCCCAACATCCTTCTGACCCTAAAAGAATCCTATGGTGTGATACTCAGTTCATGTTTGTGTATAAAGTCGCACATAGATGCTTGTAAAGGCCTTACTGTGGTTACATTATATATATATATATATATATATATATATATATATATATATATATATATATATATATATATATATATATATATATATATATACACACACACACACACACACACACATATATATATACATATATATACACACACACACACACACACACATATATATATATATATATATATATATATATATATATATATATATATATATATATATAAAACACATCAGGAGAGGAGAAAAGTACCTTTTGTACTGAAAGTCTTGTTCTTTGTTCGTCATATAACGAAGAAACCGTGTCAAATTCTGGTAAGAATGATACTGAGCATCAATGCTTGGTATCTAATCTTTGTATAAGCAGCCATTGTTCACAGGCTTGCAGCCTGTCTCTCCTCAAAGGATCCTTATCAGTCAGCATCCCTGCAGACTGCTCTGGCTTGAGAACATTACAAGACTTATTACAGACATTGAATCATGTGGATCCTGCTGCACTGCAAGGTTATTGTTAGCCTCCCCTGATATAATACCTGCTTGTCCCTGACCTCTTTCAGAAACTTGGTTTTAAAATTAGTGTCTCATCTTTTAACATTTGAACAAATTTAAACTGATTATTTCAGCATCTTTTTCAAAGTTACCTGTCTGTGCCTCATCAACATGACTTAAAGGGATAGTTTGTGTTATTTTGAAGTGTGGTTGTGTGAGGTACAAGGGCCTGAACATGTGCCACAGTGTCACGGCTCAGTTCTCTCTCTGTTCAGAAATCTCAGGACAAATGCTAATGCTATACATTGATGTACATTGTTCCAGACTCACAGAGTATTAAAAATAATTGTAGGAGAAAACAAGCCACAAAACAGCCTGGGGTCACCACACACCACAAGCAGTTTGTTTACATCCACTTAATTTTACTCTACCAAGCAGCTTTGATTCGGCACTATTTTGAGACACAGCACAACCTGCGTGTCATGTCGTTATTTTCAACCCACGTTGAAAAAACCCGCGTTGACCCGCTAATTTTAGTGTGAAAGTGGTATAAGGGACTCTACCTCCTCTTCTAAGGCTGCTTTGCTCTGAAGGACAAGGCTGGTCTGCCTGTGGAAGTTAAAGAGCAAGCATGTTAACAATGTACCTTTGGATGATGTCTGTGCATCACACCCGACACTGAGTGGTGAGTCTATTTCCCTTTTGCACTCACTGAAGTTCAGCTTGCTGATGAATTCAGAGTAGCCAGGTTTCAGCTTGTCCTTATCAGAGGGCTTCTGCAGGGACATGTTTCTTTTAGAGCGCATGGATCCCAACACTACTCACCAGCTGAGAATCACTGCCCTAGACTGTTGTTGAAGATCCCGTGAGCGGCTCAGCCAGTGTGCAGCACAGACCTTCAGCAGCCTTTGACACACACCATCAGGGCCGGCAGCTTTGCCAGGACGCGGTCTTTTGTTTCACTCTCACTTCCTCAGTTGTGAGGGAGAGGGGGTGGGGAGGTGTGAGGTGGGCAGTAACCAATTCATTGCTCTTTCAAGGTGTAATATTTGGCCCTCTGTGACGTTTCACCCCCACTGTGAACATCCTGGAGACAGAATGAGGGGCCGAGTTGGCCCTGTCTTTGTTCTGTCTCCAGAGGAAGTAACAGAGGCGTGACATTGGAGAGAGGGAGGCAGTGAGGACTCAGCGGGAGACAGGAGCGCCGCAAGTGAGCTATTCTGCCTTTGTGTGTATGTGGCACCGTGCCGTGCACGTCCAAGCCGTGTTGCAGCATGTATCAACGACCTCGCCGAATTAATGTGAATGTCTGTAGATGTAAATACAGCAGAACCTCCTTGCGGAGCTGTTGTGTAAAGGCACGATGAACTGGGCTACTGGGTCCCCCCCCCCAGGCACCACCACCACCACCACCCATTAAACTAAACTGTTGATACAAGGCAGATAGATTCATGCTTTCATGTTGTTTAGGCTAAATTCTAAACCTAATGTCTGAGTGTGGCAGCAGAAATCTGAATTTCAGTCATTCCGTGCAAATTCTTGCCTCGGTTTCCTGTTCAGAGCCAACGGGAGCGGCACCCAATGTGGTGCTTAGCTGCTGGAGCACATCTGCTTCATGATTTGACATGTTGCACATCCCCTGACTGTACAGGTTAGAAACTGAGTTACTATTTCCTTTCTATCATCTCGAACCACTCTGGCCATCTTCCTCTGACCTCTGCCCTCTGACCATTCGCTGTAGACCCTGGAGATGGATTTGCTCCTAGTAGGTCAGCAGATTCTGAAATACTAAGACCACCAACATCCATGTCACCTTCAAAGTCACCTAAATCCCATTTTCTTCCCCAGTGTGAGGCTTGGTTGACCTTCAGCAGGTTGTCTTGACCCTGTCTACACGCCTAAATGCATTGAGCTGCTGCCATGTGTTTATTGGGATTTTTGGTCCATATTGCTGAGTCAAATCAAGTCTCATACTCCAAAAATCAACTGAATCAACTTCAAAATTATCTCATTATAAGCCACATATACCTGGCATGTCCGGATAAATATCCTTATTCAAGGCATAAAACTGGTCTGTAAACTTTCAGGCTGTTTAAATAGGAAAAATCTAGGGACTGATGATTTTGTGATCTGTTCTCTGCAGGATGAGGATGTTTTAAAAGTCCATGGTGGAGCGTACAGGGAGCAGGAGGCCGTGGAGGAGAGGCCCGGTCACTCTGCGGGAATGGAACGACTCCACTGGGTGCAGCACCGCTGTCGGCAGCTACTGGCAAGAGATCCAGGGCGAGGCTGGTACTCTGCTGCTGAAGACCTGTCCGACAAAAACCACAGCTCACCACGCAAAGCCAGGTGGAAGCGGAGGATAGTGTTTGCTCGCCATGGGCCACGCCAGCAGGAGTATGAAGCAGTGTCCAGAAACTACAAGGGCAATGCCATCCGAACTACGAAGTACAGCTTGTTGACGTTCATCCCGATGAACCTGTTCCAACAGTTTCACAGGTCAGACTTCCAGCTGCATAATCAACCCAGAAATGCTCTGAAAAACCTTTTCTGTATATTTGCTTAATGACAGCTGGTATCTTTAGATCGGAGGTGCTAGCTGGTGCAATTCATTACTTTCTTTTATTAAAATGCACCTTTAAAGACAATGGAACTAAAAAAAAAACAAAATAGAGATTGGACCAGTTTTTATGTTAAAATAGCTGGTTTGCTACCGTCCACACGTACCTTTGTATTTAATTACGTCTTATCATTCATATTAATAATCAATGATTTAACTGGGGTTTCTTTAGATCCCTAAAAAGTAGTGGATTAGATTATTAAAATCTAAGGCTATAAAGGTCTTAAAAAGTATAAATTTCTATTTTGATTTGATTGTACTTAAACAATCTGATAAAACTTGATAAAACTTTATCAACAAACAGTGGCATCATTGTGACACTTGTACAAATATTTCTGTCCACATGTATGTGATGCCCTCATGTTACCCTCTCTTTGGAAAAAAATACAAGTTAATGTGCTATTTACTCAGTTACTCTGTCAGTTTGAGATTTATAAAGGTTTCAAAGATACAATAATAGTTACAATAATAAATTATTTAATAGTGTATTTTAAAGTACCTAAGAACCCTGAGTGCAAAAGACTTGTGTTAATTAAAGCCATTGATGGTATAACTGTTATACTCAAGGAAACATTGAAAATATTTAGCGTTTCTCTGACTATCTGCTGCAGACTTCGGATGAAGTCCCTTAACCTCACAACGTAGATAGATGTACATCACACTGGAGTTCATTGTGTGCCAGCCATGAGCTTGTAAACTTGGTGTTATTGAAGACCCAGAGGTTCAGAGTTTGAATTCAGATATCAGGGACATCAGCTAGCACAGCTAAGTTAAAGGCAGGGTTGGTAATCAGATTTAGATACACTTTTTGTTATACTGGTTAAAATGATCGTTATGTCCCGATGGCAATCAATGTGTTCTTAAAAGAGAGCAAAAAATAGCCGCTGTCTACAGCAGGAGTAAAACAGGGAAAACACCGACCAATCACAGTGATTTGGACCCAATTTATTAAACAAATCAACTCCCACACTGCCGTTCTGCCCACCTTCTGTGCGTACATTTTGCTGGCATGCACTGACCCTGATTTAATGCGTGTAGCCGAGCTGAGAGGGATCCAAGTACGCTGGAGAATGCTGACCTGTCAAGTTTTGGCTCTGAAAATAAGGGAAGCCCGCTGCGAGCCATCCCACAACCCCAACCAAGCTCCAGTATCCTTTAGACAAGTGAACAAGAAATCTAAAATAAACACTTAGTTTTTCTTGGTTTGTTGCTGCTGTGGGCTCTAATCTCGTGACAGCTGCCACCCAGGCTACTGCAGGTGGCAGTTCTCGTGAGGCTTTTTCTTCTTCTTCGGTTTTATGGCGGTTGGCATCCATCATTTTGGTGCATTACCGCCCCGCTCGGCTAATGACGGAGCTCAGTTTGGAGAGGCAGAGGAGTGCTGTCCCGGCAAAAACAGGAGACTTGACAGCTATGTGGAGAATGGCAGAGGAACTACCTATATCCCGATTACCACTCCTGCTAAACAGAGGAAGAGAAGAAAGATGGAGGCAGAGAAGGCCAAAACAAAAAAGAATTTGGACAAAGCCAGGGCAAAAACAAGAGTCAATATCGTGTTGTGAGTACTAACTAATGTGCCATGTTTGTTCGTTTTTTAACTTTACTATGATCATGTTTTGATGTTTTCTTACCGCTGACTGAGACATGACTTGGTGTAGTGCAAAACAAACACGTTGTGCTGAGGACCGGTTTTGAGTTCAGTCATACGGTCGCGAATCAGCGGTGCTCGTCCATATGTGAGCAGGGGGCGTGGTTTTGAAGGAGCTCCAGGGAGGGGGAGGGGCTAGGCGGAGTCCTGAGGAGATGCTACATTCAAGTTCATGCTAGTTTTCCGAGTTGACCAACCCTGCCTTTAATAAGTCATAAGCATAAAGACGCCCTGTAAGTTTTATCTCAGTCTTAAATATGTACAGACGAACATTAATATTAAACAACAAACTTATCAGAAAAACCAGCTCTGTGATTGGTTGCCAGATAGACCCGTTCCTGGTGGTGGCAGAGAGGAGGACACTGAACAAACAGTTAACATAATAATCCAGACCACCATGCACCACCTGCTGGAGAGACAGCGGAGCACTTTCTCCAACAGACTGATGCAGCTCCGCTGTCTGAAGGACAGGTACAGGAGGTACTTCCTCCTCTGAGCCATGAGCCTGTACAACAGCTCAAGGCTGTTAAGCAGAGAAGTTTCACTCTGACTGTTCGATAATGACGGAAAAGCTGCACTGTCATTCCTGCAACTTACTCTGTCCTGTTTATACCAAGTGTTAATCAGTTAATCAATAGTGGACTCCTATTGCCTTATTTATTGTATTTCTGGTATTTATTATATACCATATATTTAGTTAAGATTCTTAATCTTTTTTTAGTGTATATGTTATTAATTCCTCTGAAACCAGCTGCTGTAATACCACAGTTTCCCAGTTTGGGATCAGTAAGGTACATCTATGTATTTATCTATCTAATACAAGTCTTTTCTATTGTTAAACATAAATGATAATTAGGATGTGAATGGATGTTAACATTCAAAATGTCTTTTACGATGAATCATGAGACTGATCTCTCTGGATTTTCATTATCCTTTGGCTTTGTTTTCGATTTCAATGGGAAACAATTGAATAAAACAAGGTCCCAGACTTTGAAGGTTCATATGACAAAGAACCAGGGCTACAACACAGTAAAGAAGAGCCCAACCCCTAGCATGACGTCCCTGGAGCTGCGGATTCTCCAAAGCTCAGTAATATTTGCCAATGACTGATACATTTTATTTAAATTATAAAGACAAGGAACCAGAAGATTCAAACAGCATCTGATGTCCATTTTTGGTGTCTGGTCTTTCGTTTTTAGGGCTGCTAACCTCTACTTCCTTTTCCTGGCATTGCTGAACTGGGTGCCGGTAGTTGAGGCCTTTCAGAAAGAAATCACCATGATTCCTCTGCTGGTGGTCCTAACGGTCATCGCCATCAAAGATGCCTTGGAAGACTACAGACGCTACCTCTTTGACAAGAAGGTCAACAACAAAGTAGTGAGAGTCTTCTGCAGGTCAGTGCTGATTGGGACGGGGGTGCAAAAACATATTTCAAGATTTTGATTCAATAAAATTACATTTCTAAGTGGTATATGTGACAGAAAAGTCCAGAACTCTGGATTGTACCACAAAAACCCTGTAGTACATATGCCAGGCCTGTAATTGGTGCTGTAGTGCTGTTACAGAGAGACACTCAAACCAGAGACGAAGACATGGAGCACACATCATGAGAAATGTTAATAAACACTGGCGTCTGCTGTTCTCTGTGTCCTCTTGTTGTTCACGGTGGTCATAGAGGAGCAGAGTTTGCTGTTAAAGCCAAAACAAGCTCAGGCTTTCCGAGATTGATTGAAAAAGCGAAAGTAGTTTGAGTGATTGATCCTGTTTAAAGTTATGAATCATAAAAGTGACAGTTTATTATGCCAGCTTGTAAATCTTGACTATTGTAGCTGTAGACTGTGCAGAAGTTGTAGCTAAAGCGATCTTATAAATGGAAGAGTTGGCTGACAGCTGAAATCCATCATTAATGGTCTCTTTGTTGCTAAAGCTGTCAGCCTTCTGATTCAGCCACTCTGCCACACCTTTCACAGCATATAACAGCAAGAATGTAAGATCTCTGCTGAGTAGCCCCTCCTTTAGAGGAGACACAGTTATCTGAAAACACAGGCACTCAAAGTGCAGCCCAGCCCTCTTTTTTCAGGCCTGGATTTTCAGTGATGTTGGTACTGACAGACAAGTATGACAAATAATGTAAACAAAGAAAAACAGCTATGGCTTCAAGTACTTCAAGCCCGGAGCCCCTGAATCCACTAACTTTTGAAACCAGGGTCCAGAGCGGAGAGTTTTGTAAACACATCGCCACCCGGCTCCATGTAAACAGGATTCATTGTTTCAGGGGGAAACGCTGACGTCACTGCATGCGCAGTACTCTTTCACACGAAGGCCAGGAACAACAACAGCTTTGGCCATCTACCAAGTAACATGTGTGCTGCTTACCGTGCTCGGTTTGTTATCCAGACAAAACTATCCAGACAGATTTGTTGTCCAGACAAGAAACTCCTGCATCTTTGTGCATTCTCTCACCATTGTTGTTTGTGAAAAGTTTTTCTTCTTCGTACGTGTGTTGTAACAGCGCTTTCTCTGCAAACCTACATCGCCATCTACTGGACTGGCATGCACGCTACAGCGTTTAAGTTGTTCTGGCGTCTTCGTGCGAATGCGGATTGCTTTTGGAGACGCAAAGGAAAAACCTTTGCGTTTCAGGTGAGAGCGTCTCCATGTAAACAGGGCCTAAGAAGACATGCACTGCTTGCCCTCTAACAAAGACTGGACAGCACAGTTTTTCCTGGGCTGGGAAAACACCAAAGGCTTGAATACTGATTCCCTTGTGTTGTCATCTAAAGAGTGCAACTTTAATTAAAGAATACGTTTGTTTAAGTGGCACAACTTTTCTTTTCCTTATGGTAGACATACGTGAAGCTAAAGGAAACATGGGTGCCTCAAGCCCTACAAGAAGACAGAGGAACATATATGACAATGAGAGGACTCATGTATGTCTGCCCTGCGTTCATTTACACTGAAGTCACGTCTGACCTTGTAAACTTACAAGCTGCCAAAGTAGAGACTGCTGTTGTCAGTGAGTCTGTTCTAGAAGTTCACCACACACAATAAAAACTAAATGTAATCTGGCTTTGATTCCATGTCAAGCTCATTCAATCCCTTAGCAAAAAGTTGTATACTTGAAGTTCATTTTGTTAAGTATACGTGAGTATGAGTATAGCAAGTATATTACGAACCATATACTTGTAGTGCACTAGAACATATACTAATTTAATACTCCTTCTGATTACATTGGAACATCTTTAAGTTTATAAAAGTACACTTTAAATTACTTTATAAGGTCATTTTTAAGTTTACAAAAGTACACTTTCAACTATACAAGTACATTTATCTATATACCACTAGAGTACTAGTTATATACTTCTAGTCCACATTTTAGTTTATTGAGGTATACTTAAAGTATACCACAAGTACACTCTTCTAGATACTGCCATTGTACTATGTATATACTTCTAGTCCACATTTAAGTTTATTGAAGTATACCTCAGGTATAATTCTAGTTTTTCTACTTTCTTGTAATTCCCCTTCATGCACAGAATAAACAGAAAAGTTCTGTATCACGTCAAAAACTCTGACAGACTAAAGAAGAGATACAACAGTGCTGTTTGTTTAAAAGATGGTGCATTTGGTTTAATTAATGACTTGGTTATTTTTAAACAAGCGAGTTCACATCAAAGTTCTGCTTTTTCTCCATGTGCCAAACTCTGTTGTGTTTCAGTTGAAGTACTTACTAAATCAGACAGCCCTGTATGTAAAGATTCACAGATCAGTGTACAAAGTACTTTAATATATGAGGTTAAAAAACTGTCAATGCTGTCTGGCCTGATATAATTAAAACAAATATGTTCTTCTTGAAACAGATGGCGCTGAGAACATAACACCAGTGCCAAACCCTTATGAAGGGACTAGAACTTGATCAGTAAAGTCAAGTCAAATGTTTCTCTGTTTATGTTTTTAAGGTACATAAAGATAATGCAGTTGAGCACACATACTATTTACTGTAAACTTTTAAACTCCAGCTCATTATGATCTTGAACATGTGAGTTTATAACGGGGGTAATACCTCAAAGCAAATGTGTGTAGTGAAAAACATTTTTATTCTGCTGAATTAAATGTAAGCACAATGACTTGACCTTATTCTGTACCTGGATCAAGATATACTAAGTGTTAGTACTTTGTGGCAGAAAGAAGTGAAAAGTATACTAAATTACAAGTATAAGTTTTAGTATTAAAGTATAAGTGTAAGTCTTAGTATTAATGTACTTAGCCTTAGACTCTTATTTATACTTTTCAGTATGAGTCAAGTATACTTCACTATACTATTATTAAGTATATTAAATATAGTATATAAAAGGTAAACTTCAAGTTTACTGCCTCAGTTATTGTATAAAATAAGTATACTTGTAGTACACTTGAATAAACTGCTTTTTGCTCAGGGATCTTGCATTATTATTTGTGTTTGAGTTAAACTAAACTCCTCAGAACCAGTTCAGAAACATCATTTTGGTTGATTATTTCTCCCCTCTAATAAAACCAGTTTGTGTTTTATTTTATATCAGTGGAAAGCCTGACTGGTCACCTTTACAACGAGGTACAACATGTCAGGACAGAGCATTTGTGGAATGAGAAACACAGCTAAACGTGAGGGTGCGCCCAAAAGGAATGTGCCAAAATCCACGGCAACATCCCTCTTTTGGCATGCACTCTTGTTTTGAGCTTCAGGTTCTGCCAGGTGTGTGACTGGCACAGACGTGTGACTGGCACCTGATTGGCACCTGATTGACAGCACTTGTGTGCATGGGTCCTGCAACTTTGTTGAGTTTGTGTGTTCTCCAAATGTCAGCAAGCCACGTTTTTTCCCTTCAGGATACGGCCTGTGCAATAGAGAAAACTGGAAACTGGAAGCTGGTGCTCCAGAGTGGCAGCATTGTTTGGTGTCAGCCCTGGTGCCATTTCCAAAACTAGGACAAAATCACAAAGCAGACTGGGAAGTGGCCCAGCCCAGGAAGACAAGACCCAGAGAAGACCAGTTCCTCATTCCCTATTCACTGAGGAAACTTAGTGGTGGGGCAGCTTAGCTAGAAATTCCATAACAATTGTTTATTTTGTGATACAAGCATGAAATTTGGTACAGTTATAGCCAAAGGCATTCCCAAAAGATGTGGATATAGAGGCATCAAGAATTTTCAACATGGCGCCCATGGCAGCCATTTTGAGCCATTACATTTTTACAGCCATTACTTTTTCACATAGGGTCATGTAGGTTTGGAGAGGGGTTTTCCCTTGATAAATAAAATCATCATTTAAAAAGTGTATTGTATTTACTCAGGTAATCTTTGTCTAATATTAAAATTTGTGTGATGATCTGAAACATTTAAGTGTGACAAATATGCAAAAAAATAAGAAATCAGGAAGGGGGCAAATACTTTTTCACAGCACTGTATATGTGTGTGTATATATGTACATATATGTATATATATACATATAGACACACACACACACACACATATGTATATATATGTGTGTGTGTGTGTATATATATATATGTATATATATATACAATCATTGACTGATACACTTTAGGAAAGCATGCCACTCTTTTGGATGTAAAATTGTCTTTTTTTCTGCTATGAATGATTTAACATCTGCCATTTAACATCTATTGAAGAAATTCCCTTTTTTTAGTTTTGGACATGATGCAACACTCCAGCAATTTCACTGTACGCAGCATTTGACCTCCTTTGGTCTGTTTTTAGGCCTGTGGCAAAGCCAACTGGAACAAATGAAAAATGCAGGAACCTCATGAGAGACACAAGTCCACCTACCTTTGGGTTGGCCACTTTCACTAGTGGGTGGGCACAGTCCCCCTGATGCCCCCTTATCACCATGCCAGCTTTCCAACAACTTGATAATTGTGCCACTGCCTACACATGAACTCTTCTTCCTAGTGTTTTAGGGTGGGCAGTTGTGTCCTAGCTCAAAGATTTGATTTGTGGAAGACTTCTCTGAACCAAGGAGTTTAGCCACATCAGTGGAAACATGGCTCTGTGTGTGCTGCCATCTTGAAACGTTACCAGACAATCAATGCCAGGACAATCCTTGCTGCTGCTCTGACTCTCCTCTCGTATTTGAGTCCACACTCAGCCTCTCCAGGCGGTTGTAAAAACTTGAACTTTGGAGTTTGTTTACTGCATGACTCACCTTTAGAGGAGGGGCAATGAATATGTCACCAAGGTGAAGAGATCCCGACTTCCTGGTGTCCCTTCTTGCTGATCCCTTTACTCACGAGGGAGAGGAGGAACATGTATGTGAAATTAAAGAAGAAACTTTCAGATGAAAAAAGCTTCTAGGCAGAGAGATTATTAGCAGGAGCAGTGGAGTGGACTCATGTATAGCCTGGAGCGTTCATCCTGTCTTCGGTCTGCCAGAGGACGTCAGCAGAAAAGGAGGACTGTGGTACCTTCATTTACAAAAGATGGTGACCTGGGAAAGGTCCTGAAGTCATACACAAGGAACAAAATACGGACTTCTAGGTACTCGGTGCTTTCCTTTCTTCCCAAGAATCTGTTCGAGCAGCTCCATCGCTTTGCAAACATCTATTTCATCTTTTTGGCTGCTCTAAACTTTGTCCCTGTGGTAGAGGCCTTCCAGCCAGAGATCGCTCTCATTCCCATCATACTAGTGCTGTCAGTGACCGCCGTCAAGGATATCTGGGAAGACTTTCGTAGGTTTAAGTCGGATTGTTTGATCAACCATCTCTGCTGCCATGTTTACTGCAGGTATGTTAACGGTCGCTGTGAGTCGGTCTGGTTCAACAGCAACGAAAGTCTTGAATGTGAGTGAAAAAGAGAATGTGGGGGTGGAAAAGGACTCCAGTGACAGCCTGTGAAGCTCTGGTGAACTCCATGCCCGAGAGGGTTAAGACAGTGCTGAAAAATAATGGTGACCACACAAAATATTGACACTTTAGGCCCAGTTTGGACACTTTCACTTAGAGGTGTACTCACTTTTGTTGCCAGCAGTTCAGACATTAATGTCTGTGTGTTGAGTTATTTTGAGGGGACAGTAAATTTACAGTTATACAAGCTGGACACTCACTACTGTACACTGTATCAGAGTGTCATTTCCTCACTGTTGTCCCATGAAAAGATATAATAAAATATTTGCAGATATGTGAGGGGTGTACTCACTTTTGAGAGATACTGTGAACTCCAACCATTGTTTCGTCATCACTCTAAGCAGCAGGAGCTGTCTCAGACAGACTGAGAATACAGGTGGATCAGGGCTACTCAACATGTGGAAACTAAAAGGAGTTTTTAACATTAGTGATTGTGAACATACTCTTCAAAGCTGAGTGTATGAACCAGTGTTGAGGCAGATCATATATTTACTGACTGCCTTCCATGTGCCTCTTTAGTATAACTCTATATCTCTCTCTATATCAGGGGTCACTAACACGGTGCCTCTGGGCACAAGGTCGCCCCCAAGGACGACATGAGTCGCCTGCAGATCTGTTCTAAAAATAGCACAACTCAACAGTGAGCTGCACCTAAAATTAAATTTTATTCTGTTGCTATTCATTTTTTATCACACGTGCATTTAGATAGATTTGAAAATGACAATATCTTAAAAATAAAATAAATAAAAATATGTTCATCGTACATGAAGTTTAGATAAATTAAGGGGAACTCTAACCCACTCTAGTTCAAAGGTCAGTATTATGCGCATGACAAAACTTCAGTGCTCGTGGAGAGTAAGCTAGAGGGCCCAGTGAAGATGGGGAGCTGAATATGTTTTTTTATCCCAAAAACATGGCTGAAAAAAGGAAGAAAACTTATAATTTTCACAGTGAATGGGAGGAAGAGTTCTTTTAAACTACTGTGAAAGAAACCTGCGTGTCTCATTTGTTGGGCGACTGTGGTGACGGCTAAGCGGCACAATGTGGAGAGACACTTCACTACTGTCATAAAAGCCACCATACTAACTACCCACGCTACAGACAGAAAAAGCCTGTGAGCTAAAGGCAGCTTTGGGTAAGCACTTATTTTCGCCGGCCTCTTTTTTCACGAGGCCGGCGAAAATACATATTCTGATAAGAAGAAGAAGGCATTTTCAGACGGAGATGTTTTCAAAGAAGCGATGACAATCATTGCTAGCACTGTACTTAAAGACCACAAAAATGGAACCAACCTAATCTCCACTCTCTCTGGTGTCCAGCTGGGGGCATCTACGATGGCTAAAGGAGTGTCAGTTCTGTCCGGTAACTTTGCCGATCAGCTGGACCGAGATCTGGCAAAGTGCATGTGGTTTAGCATCCAGTGCGACGAGTCCGTGGACAGCAGCAGTACAGCACAGCTGTTGGTGTTTATCCAGATGGTGTTTGTAGGTTTCTCTACAAAAGAACTGCTGACACTACTGCCCCTAAGACAACTGCGAGGGGAGTTGACATTTATAACGCGGTGAAGGAGTTTTTCGTACAGAAAAAGGTACCATTGGAAAAGTTGGTTGCGGTGACAACAGACAGGGCTCCTGCTATGATTGGCCGACACACAGGTTTCATCACTCTCTGCATAGATGACCCAGACTTCCCACAATTTCTGCATTACCACTGCATGATTCACCAGCAGGCGATATGTGCCAAAGTGATTGACTCTGGGCACGTGATGACTCCCGTTGTGACAATCAGAAACAGCTCCAAAGTGAAGCAGCACAGGATGTTCAAGGTCAGCTGAATATGGTGACCTGCTGCTACACACAGAAACCCCATGGCTAAGCAGAGGGCGAGTTTTACTCTGTTTTTTGTCACTTTTGCATGAAATCAAAGAGTTCATGCAGTCCAAAGATGAAGACGTCTAACTGCTAGAGGACACAAAGTGGACACTTGAGCTTGCATTTTTAACAGGCATAACTGGGAAACTAAACCATTTGTAAGACTGTTGTTGCTATGATAAGTGCTTCAAATGCATTTAAAGCCATGATGAACGTTTTCTCAGTGCATTTCCAGAGAAAAAAAAGGTGCTGCATTTTCCCTCTGTGCAATTATTGCTGAAAGACAATGCTTCTGCATCTGAGACATTTGAGAAAGTTGCAGAAAAGTACTGTCAAGTCATAGACAGACTTGGGCAAGAGTTTGAGAGTAGGTTTAGTGACCTTGATCAGCTTGAGCCATGTGTGTCACTTATTTCCAGTCCTTGCATGAATGTGGACATAATGTGCATTGCTGAGCAACTTAGTGCAACGTTCAACTTGGATACTGGACAGATGGAGATTGAAATCATACCACTGCAAAATGACCTCCATGGCAAAGCCTACCAGGCTGCACCAAACGTTTGGTGCCTTTTTGACACAGAAAAGTTCAGTGGTGTATACACAGCAGCTATTAAGGTTGCCAGCCTTTTTGGCTGTGAATCAACGTTTTCTGACATGAACTTCATCAAGAACAAACACAGAACGCGCCTCACTGTTGCAGAAGAATCAAAGTTGCAGTGACAAGTTACACACCAGATTACAATACACTGATAAAGCATGCAATGCCAGTCTTCCCACTAACAGAGAAACAGATACCAGATGTTGTCAGTGGCAACATGGCAGTGCCATGGCAAAGTTGAGTTAAAAAACTGAAAAATTGTGTTCAATTCAAAAGTGTGTTTGTGAAATGTAACAGATAAAATTTTGTGAAAAATGCTGCAGATTTGGTTATTAGTTCAAAATGTGACATGATTTACTTAAAATTATGAGAGTTGATTTTTTTTTGTATAATATTACATAATTGATAACTTTTTCAAACATGGTGCAACATAGTTCATGATTTGTGAAAAGGGTTTGTCAGTGACTAGTGAAAATGGGACATTTTTCCTCTAAAATGTTGTAGAACTTCTGAAAATTTAAACAACTGCTGAGTTTAATAGAAATAAAGTGTTGAATATTGATATTATATGTTTCCCACCTTGTTAAGTCATTGTTAACAATTATTGAGAGAAATCATTGTGATCAGTGTCTTCATATAGATGGGTATCATCAATCATTAATAACAATATACTCTATAACTAAAGGCAAACTGAGCAAATATGATATTTCAGAAGAACTGGTAGCTCTTTTTATGACTCAGTTAACATGAAATACAGTGCCATGAAAAAGTATTTGCCCCTTCTTGATTTCTTACTTTTCTGCATATTTGTCACACTTAAATGTTTCAGATCATCACAGAAATATCAACATTAGACAAAAATAACCTGAGTAAATACAAAATGCAGTTTTTAAATGATGATTTTATTTATTAAGGGAAAAAAGCTCCCCAAACCTACATGACCCTATGTGAAAAAGTAATTGTCCCCTGAACCTAATAACTGGTTGTGTCACCCTTGGCAGCAATAACTGCAATCAAGCGTTTGTGATAACTGGTGATGAGTCTTTCACATCACTGTGGAGGAATTGTGGCCCACTCTTCTGTGCAGAATTGTTTTAGCTCAGCCACACTGGAGGGTTTTCGAGCATGAACTGCCTGTTTAAGGTCACACCACAGTCTCTCAATTGGATTTAAGTCCGGACTTTGACTCGGCCACTCCAAAACCTTAATTTTATTCTTTTTAAGCCATTCAGAGGTGGACTTGCTTGTGTGTTTTGGGTCGTTGTCCTGTTGCATAACCCAAGTGAGCTTGAGCTTGAGGTCATGAATCAATCAATCAATCAATCAATCTTTATTTGTATAGCGCCAATTCATAAAAAGTGTTATCTCAAGACACTTTACAATAGAGCACAAAGCTCTTCATATTATGGATACACATATATGCATAGATACATATATACATATAAAAATACACATATACATATATATACAAATATATACATCCAACACCCAACATGAATCCATAATGCCAATCATGAATCCCTCTATCATGGCGGCAAGAAAAAACCTTCTGTTAAGCAGCAGGAAATCTTGAATGTGGACCCCAGTCTCATGATGAACAGCAAATCCACACGATGCTGTGTTGGGTGTGTGGGCAAAGGGAGGGAGGTAAGTGGAGACAAGTGGCCCAACGTTCTTCTTCAGGATTTTCTGGTAGACAGCAGAATTCATGGTTTCATCAATCACAGCAAGTCGTCCAGGTCCTGAAGCAGCAAAGCAGCCCCAGACCATCACACTACCACCACCATGTCTGACTGTTGCTATGATGTTCTGTTTATCAAATGCTGTGTTGTTTTTACTCCAGATGTAACGGGACGCACACCTTCCAAAAAGTTGAACTTTTGTCAGGTCAGTCCACAGAATATTTTTCCAAAAGTCTTGGGGATCATCAAGATGTTTTTTTGGCAAATGTGAGACGAGCCTTTGTGTTGTTTTTGGTCAGTAGTGGTTTTGGCGTTGGAGCTCTCCCATGATGCCATTTTTGCTCAGTCTCTTTCTTATAGTTGAGTCATGAACTCTGACCTTAACTGAGGTCAGTGAGGCCTGCAGTTCTTTAGATGTTGTTCTGGGTTCTTTTGGACCTCCTGGATGAGTCGTCGTTGTGCTCTTGGTGTAATTTTGGTAGGCTGACCTCTCCTGGGACGGTTTGCCACTGTTCCCAGTTTTCTCCATTTGTGGATAATGGCTCTGACCGTGGTTCACTGGAGTCCTAAAGCCTCAGAAATGGCTTTGTAACAGACTGATAGATTTCAATCACTTTGTTTCTCATTTGTTCTTGAATTTCTTTGGATTGTGGCATGATGTGTTTCTTTTGGAGATCTTGCAGCCTACTTCACTGTCAGACAGGTTCTGTTTACGTGATTTCTTAATTCAACAGGTCTGGCAGTAATCAGGTCTGCATGTGGTCAGTGAAATTGAACTCAGCTTTCACAAAAATGTGGTTAATCACAGTTAACTCGTGATTTAACAAGGGGGGACAATTACTTTTTCACATAGGGTCATGTAGGTTTGGAGAGCTTTTTTCCCTTAATAAATAAAATCATCATTTAAAAACTGCATTTTTTATTTACTCAGGTTATCTTTGTCTAATGTTAAAATTTGTGTGATGATCTGAAACATTTAAGTGTGACAAATATGCAAAAAAGTAAGAAATCAGTAAGGGGGCAAATACTTTTTCATGGCACTGTAGCTTTCGGCTTCAAACAGGATTGGTGACCCCTGCCGTATTTGTTGTTTGTGACACGTGTAGCTGTGTTATCAGAATACTCATAAAAGGAATGGGTGGAGTGATGTTGGTGTGCTCTTAGGAGTAAGACACACCTGATGAACACAAATATACCCCTTATGCACACTGAGGTCAAATCGGGTCTGCACAGACCCACGCGACACATGTCGGCATGAATTTTTTAAACCATTACTGACAATGTTAGCCACGTAACTGAAAGTGTTAACAGGCCCTTGAAAGAATTCCTGGATCCAGGTTTGGATCCCCACCAAAATCTAACCACTTCAACCTTGTGCCATGGCCAACATTCCCAGAAAATGTCATCAAATTCTGTTCAAAATACTTGAGTTATCTTACAAACACACAGACTATTGTCTACAAATATATACCCACCCCCTTTGGTGGGGGTAGTAACTCTAATGCTCAATCAATCTATCAATCTTTATTTGTGTAGCTCCAGTTCATAACAAATGTTATCTCAAGACACTTTACAACAGAACAGGCTGAAGACAGACTCTTCATTTTATAGATACACATATATGCATATACAGTTGTACTCATAAGTTTACACACCCTGGCTGAATTTGTGTTTTTTTGGCCATTTTTCAGAGAATATATATGATAAGAGAAACTTTTCTTTCACTCATGGTTAGTGGTTGGGTGAAGCCATGGTCGGTCTGGTAGACCAACAAAAACTTCGGCCACAGCTGCCAGGACAATTGTTGAGGATGCAAAGAAAGACCAACAAATAACTTCAGCTGAAATACAGGACTCTGAAAAAGTGGTGTGGCTGTTTCAAGATGCACAATAAGAAGAAACTTAAGAAAATGGGCTGCATGGTCAAGTCGGCAGAAGAGAGCCATTACTACACAAATGCCACAAAGCATCCTGCTTACAATACACCAAACAGCACAGAGACAAGCCTCAACACTTCTGAACAAAGTCACTTGGAGTGTATGCGCTGCCCCCCCTTTTGTGTATTTTTAATTGTGTGTCCTTTTATTGAAGCTGCTGTGACACTCAAATTTTCCTATGAGGGATTAACAAAGTACCTACCTACCTAAGTACCTACCTAAAACTGAACTTTTTGGCCACAACCATGAGCGTTACATTTGGAGAGGAGTCAACCAGGCGTCTGATGAAGGTCCACCATTCCTGCTGGGAACACGGAGGTGATCGCTGATGTTTGGGGATGTGGGAGCTACAGGGGCAGGAAACTTGGTCAACACTGATGGAAAGATGAATGCAGCATGTCATTAGCCCGGAGGCATGGGACATACCTGGACGTTCCAACATGACAACGATCCAAAACACAAGGCCAAGTGGACCTGTCATTGGCTCCAGCAGAATAAAGAGAAGGTTCTGGAGCGGCCGTCTCAGTCTCCTGACCTCAGTATCATTGAGCCACTCTGGGGAGATCTCAAACGTGCAGTTCATGCAACACAGCCCAAGACTTTACAGGAACTGGAGGCTTTTTGCCAAGAAGAATGGGCAGCTTTACCCTCTGAGAAAATAAAGAGCCTCATTCACAACGACAACGAGGACTTCGAGCTGTCACTGGTGTTAAAGAGGAAACACACGGTGTGAAGAACTGGGGGATGCAGACTTTAGATCAGGGTCATTTGGGTACTTTCTGTTGTCATGATGGTTTCTTGCTCTTGCTCTCAATGAAGGCAGACGCTTTTCTCTCGCTCCCTCCCTGCCCTTATCATCCCTGCTGCTCTCTTGTCTCTGTCTCTGTCTGAATTACTGCAGCCCTTTTCTGCATTTCTCTCCGAAATCCAAAAATCATGGAATTGATCAGCTGGTCTCTCAACGCCATCGACCAAGTTTTATCGACAAGAAGAGCGGGTGAAGGAGGACCCGTCTGCCCTCATTCCTACATATTTGAATTTATGATGACGGGTATCCTGCTGTTTGGAGTTAGCAGTTTCCTGATTTGTCACTAAGTTCTGAGGTTACTGGCAGTACTTTTGGAAATTGAGAAGCTGCCTGTCATGTCTGGAGGAATGTGCAGGGCTGTCAACACTCAGACTCCAGCGACATGTGAGCTCAATCACAGGATGTGATTCTTGAACTCTTTTGCAAGTTGGATACCACCATGGAGAAGCTGACAGCTCGGCTCGGCTGAATGGGCCACACAGATTCGGATATTTTGGAAACGCCATCTGAGAACCAGAGAGACTTAAGGCAGACAGAAAATGACAGTTGGCCTGACCCAAACAACTTCTTATCTGTTTTGGCTCCCTCGTACTGACCTTGAGGCCGTTATCTCTCCATTCTCCTGGAATGTCATCAGACAGAAGCTCGGACCCCTCACCCCCTCCTCCCGTGAACTTTCCTCTGGATCAGAACTCTCCAAGTCTGTCTCCATGTCATCAGTTATCAGGCGGTAGAGACTATGAGCGGGACTGAAGCTGAGTCAAGGTCATACACATCCACTATGGCACACATATCAGACATTCCCCTCCAACTCAACGCCTTCTTTGCCCCCATGTGCTCGTCTCCGAGTTTGTTGTAATGTGTTGCTCATGTGCTGAGGTGTTTTTTCCAATCCCACACTGTGCTCCCCTGACAGGTGCCTAGTTTGGAATTGTTTTTTTTCCCTCTCCTCTCCTCATGTCTCCTTTTCTGCAACCCCCGAGTGAGTGGACGCTGGCACGACTGGCTGCCGCTGCTCTCCCGTATTTTTGTTGTTTTGGGTGTCATGAAAGGCGCTTTAAAAATAAAATGTATTATTATTATTATCATTATTATTATCATTGTCAAAAGAGGAAACACAGTTGTTGATAAATGGCTTCACCCAACCACTAACCATGAGAGAAAGAAAAGTTTTTGTGTTTTCATTCATGTTCTCTGAAAAATGGTCAAGAAATCATAAATTCTGCCAGGGTATGTAAACTTATGAGCACAACTGTATACGGGTCAATATCAGTATAAAGTGCCTTTTGGACTTCACCATTTCCCCCCCCCCAAAAATTGCGATTTTCCACCAAACTTCATATTCATTGTATTAAATGTTATGCTATTAGAAATTAATAATGGTCAAGCTCCCACACTTTTTATAAATTAACTGCAAGCAGAAAATGTATGCACAAACAGCAAAATGTGTCCACCCTGTCATGGACAATTTCAAAGTAGAATAAATAAATTGTAATTACATACTGATTATAAAATGTACATTTTCAGAACGCAAAAGTATTTGGATAATACTGAAATTATGGCAACCTATTTGTTCCTCTATAAATTCTGCAAGAGTTGAACTTTCTTTTCTAAATAATATCTAACAAAAAAGATACCTGTTCAAACTTTCAAACAATACTATTTGGCCCTCATTTGTTTATAAAGAAATTACACAAAACATTTTGCTAACTTGTGAAAATAATTTGTTTATTTTTATCAAACATGAAATTAACAGGGTGGACAGTGACATGACAGGGTGGACGCATTGTGGAATGTCACTAAACGGCCTAATAAATGCAATAAATCTAAAGGAAACACTGTTAAAAAATGCCAGATTTCCTTTTCTCAAGTAAGGGAAAATTACCAGTTGAACAGACTGGTTTTAATCCACTGTACCTACATGCAGCCACTAAATAAAGATGCCCAAAATAAACCATTAAAGTGGCCTTCTAGTGTTAAATGTACATCATTCTGCACAGTGTAAGTCAAACATTTCGCTGTAGAACAGGAATAAAAATGTATCTTAGTGGAGAATGGTTGATCTGAAAAAAAAAACAAAAACAGAATATTACAGAAACATCTCCAGTCTCTTCCTTTCTGCAGACATGTCTTACTGCTGCAGTTGCTGTTTCACATACTTCCATGCAGACGCCTCAATCCTCACATAGCGCTTGTTCAGAGCCTGTGGTTCCGATATTAGGCAAAGCACTTGCCAGTCATGGTACCAACAGATGTCATACCGGAGACCTGGCCAATGGAACTTGTTTATGCCATGGTGGTGCATACACTGAACCTTCACACTGTGCTTTTCTGATGACGTCTGGGTATGCTTTATTGTCATAATTAACGACACACCACTCCCCAATATGCTTGACCTCAATCACTGCTGGTCTCATAGGATTATCTGCTGTCTTTCCACATGCTGGGGACTCATCAGATGAAACAGGAACACTAGCAAGAGTGACCTTGAAGGTTAAAGCAGGGGCAGTCCAAAACCCCTTCCTCTCTCTTACACAGACATGAAATGTCTCTGTATAATTGTCCTTTAAATAAATCTATACTTTCTAATAAGTATCATCAGCTAAACTTCCAATAAACTAACCTTGAGGGCCCTGGCTCACGCTGATTTTCAGGAGTTTCAGCAGCTGCAGGGGAGATGGGTGGTGTCTCTAACTGAAACAAAGCACTGGCCCTGTTTCTGGCTCTGACTTGACGTTTTGCCTCCATTTCTTTCTTTTTGCCCTCTTCTCTCTCTCACTGAGCTCATTGACACCCTTCTTCTTTCCAGTCTCTCTGTCTTTTTTCCATTTGTCCCTTTCTTTCTCAAGGTACTTTCTTCTTCTGTCTGGGTCAGCATCATGGCGTTCCTGGTATCTCCTTGCTATCTCATCTCCTTTTGATCTCATTCCTTAAAAAAGACAATTAAAAATGCTCCCTTACACACTTTAATTGGCATTCCTGGTAAACTAGGCTTGCCTTATCAAACTAGGCTTGCTGATACCAATATTGCAAAAAAAACCAAAAAAAAACATATTGTCCATTCTTACTACGTATAGCAAGTATTGTTATAAAATGGGTGAATAGCTGTTGTATTACATTTAAAACTATCAGCATTTGGCCTAAACTATGCACATGTCCTTCCTGTCATGGAAGGCTTGCTGACAGGGTGGACATTTTTGGATAATGTTAGCATTTAATGAGCACATAGTGGTCCTTTACTTAGTAACATGATTCAGTTAGCAAGTTGACTGTGTTCTGTTTAACAAATATATTTTAAATTTCTGAAAGGTGTTTATATCAACTGATATTTAATGATGACAGAGTGGACATGTTAAGCTTGACAACATCCAACTACACACATTATATAATGAAAATTGCAAAATATTAGTGTAAAAACTTACTCTGAAACCAGCCACCATTTCAGTCTCCAATGAAGAAAGAAATATTACTGGTAGTGATGGACTCACAGATCATGAATCTGTCCTCACATTTGTCTCTGCTGAATATAGATTTATTTGAGGTTAGCCCCCTGAGATGTGGCATCTCGTTTTCAGAGCTTCTTTTAATCCTTGTGTCTCTGTCTCCTTAATTTTTTCTCACAGTAAGCAGAAAACGTACACCCAGCGGTGCTGGAAAGACGTGCAGGTTGGAGACTTTGTCCGTCTGTCTTCTAATGAGATCATCCCAGCCGACATGCTGCTGCTGTACTCCTCAGACCCTCGAGGGGTTTGTTACATCGAGACATCCAACCTGGACGGAGAGACCAACCTGAAACAGAGACAAGTGGTTTCAGACCACTCACTAGGGGTAAGAGGATTCAATCTTGGAAATATTTGCATTTTCCTGAAAGATCAACTTGAATGTGAAGATCACAGAAAATCTGTTTGGACAAAAATAATTTAGAGACTAATATTTTGATGAAATTCAAAACTAAGTATACTTCACCTCTGGTTCAGGTAAAGCCGATCACAGGGTGTGATGTAATATAAGGTGGCTTTGCTGAGTCTGGCTTTTTCTAACATAAATAAATATGGCTCATAAAAATGGCTTTAGTACTGAAGAAAAATAAATGATTTATTCATATGCATTAAGCAGTCAAGAGGCTTTTGATTGGGAACCTGTAAGTTGTCAAAGAAGGCAGGAACAGTCAGGATGAGTAGAAACAACAGCTGATGGAGAGAAATACAGCTGTGGTGTGATGAGAATCAGCTGAGAACAGCATCAAGATATCTGACGTTACACCACCTGGTACAGTTTATTACATATCAGTGGCTTTAACAAATAATTAACAGCAAGACAGCAATGCCGTTGGCTGTATGAAAACTAGAGACCTTTACAACGCTGATAAAATAATTTGGATATTTGGATATTTCTGATCTCAGTGATGTCATCGATCGTTAGCTGATCATATGTCCAAAGTCCTTTTATTAACTCATAATGGACAGAAGACCAAATTTCAGCGGCGCCCAAATGTTTTCCTTGACCTTGGAGTGCATGTAACTTCTGTTTGTAGTTGTAACTTCAAAGAAGCTAAGAGCAATAATTTCACCACATGATACTGAAAAGGCTCTGCCGGGACAAAAGATTGTTTTGCCTGGCGATTGCCGTGTGAGGGGGCTGATTGGTTGGTCTGTGGACCAGTTATAGAGTCAGCAAAGGGTCAGCTGTAACGATAATGCCAATTTAAATCAACAAAAATGAAATGACCAGTTTAAGAGCAATCACATCAAGAAGTCAAACATATCAGTGAAGTCACTCATAGATCTGATGTTTATGATGAACTCTCAATAAGCGCCTCTAACTTTTATTTTAGGGTTGAACTGTGTTTTGACGCTGCAGACAGACTTTCTGGAGGGAGTCAAAAATGACTTTTGACTGCTGCTCAAGATGAATCATATCAAACGTATTTTTTTAACTTTATTTTAATTTGGTTTTGATGTAAAGGCATGGTATTTATAGTATTATCATTGCGGGTTAAAAATACAAAACTTTGAGGAAAAAAAGGAATAAACAAGCCTAACAGGCCAAGAGTAAGATAAAGAACTAAATTAACTTAAAGAAAGTAAAAATGATAATAATGTACTAGCAAGACAAAAAATGTGTGGTCTTAAAATGGGAACAAATGTTTTTAGGTGGAGCAGATGAAGAGTCACGGTTCTTAAAAAATTCTTGGCTGCCATAACCTCACCTCAAGTCAGATTTCAGGAGCAGCAGTGGAGGATAAAACTGTCCCGTTTGTTAGACGGATTATAATAGATGGAGGATGAGTGAGTTAGAGAAAATGTGCTTCTGTTTCTTTCATTTTAAATAGTTTCATCACATGATTGTGTGTTTTCAGGGAGCAGAGCAGACCCTGGAGAACTTTAAAAGTCGAATTGAGTGCGAGAATCCCAACAATGACCTCAGCAGATTCAGAGGTTACATGTGAGTACCGTAAAATCATTTCTGTACATGAAAAGACGTTAAGAATCAGTGTTGTCACCTTTTCGTCGCATTTATTAGTCATTTATACGTGACACATTGTGCTTTTATTTTGTTTAGTTTGTTTTTTTGTAGTCCAATTTAAAATTGTTCGATATTTGAGGAGTACCCCAAAAATAAAGTATATTCACACACGAGACGAAAAATACATATTTCCCAGTATTATCGCTTTTATTTTGAAAGGTTTCAAATCAACTTCTGATGAAAAATGCATACTTCCGGTATACTCCCTTTGTTTTGAAAGGCTTCGAATCAACTCCTGGTCCTGACAGCGGAGTAGGTCCTGACAGTGCAGGTCTGTAGCCAGACTGTCTTGGGAAAAGCAAGACACTTAGCAAGCAAAAAGTACTCAAAAATGTAAATGCAGTTGCTTAAAAAGCCATTTTGGACGTGGATTACAGTTACAAAAAAAATCTAAAAAAACCTTTCTCTTCAGCATCAACAGGGCTGATAGAGCGGATGGTGCAGCCACAAGCAGCAGTAATTATGTGTGTCTGAATGAGGTTGTTTTGCCCTAAAGTCAAGCTCTCCAGACTCCAATAGTTGAAACTTTCTTTTCCGGTGCAGTTTGGGCCACTTTCCACAGCCACACAATTTTGGTGTCTCTTCTCACCAGCTCCTGGTTTTGCCAAGTTACGAAAGCTGTCTCTGTACCATATGTGAGGCAATTCAATATTGTTCTGTGTGCTTCATGAAAACAAAGTCAAGGAACTGCATCCTTCCACTGAGGACCAGAAAATTTTCCCCAGAAAATACGAGATGGATCAGTTTCTCCGTGGAATACTGCTGCCTGCAGTGCATAAAAGGTGGCTGTGAACACAGGGCCTGATTTCACCCGTCCGCATTCTAACTGAGATCTGTAGATGCGTAGTGAAGGATTTTGATCAGCAGGCAGCCGGGAGGAGGAGGAAGGGAAACAAGACAGCAGTGTGGATGAGGTTGTGTGGCACGTTATGAGCTGCTGAAATAGGCAGTCACAGAGCAATATGATTGTGCAGCCTCAAGCTCGTGTGAAATGTACAGCAGAATTTACAGTTGGCTGTTGACAGAAAGAGCACGGAGAAGTGGCGTATATGCGTCAGTGATTGGCTCTGGTGTATGACTGTTATGTAAACCTGACTTCCAGTGCGTTACTGTCTAATTTTCACTCAGGTTTCAGGAAAAACACACCGTTGTTTGTCTCTTTCATTGACTTCTCTAAGGCCTTTGACTCGGTGGATCACAGTGTTTTACTGGACCGTCTCAGAGCTACTGGGTTCTTGGACCAAGCTGTTGGTTGGTTTGCCAACTATCTGACTGTTATAAACCAGGCTGTTCAGTTAGATGGTGTTACCTCTAAGGTACTAAAACTTGAGAAGGGGCTGCCTCAAGGGTCTGTACTGGGCCCCCTGTTGTTAACATTATATATAAATTGGATTGGACAAAATGTCCCCACTTCCTCGCCCTATTTTTATGCTGATGATATGGTGATCTTCTGCTGTGCACCTTCACCTGCACAAGCGTTTGCAAATCTTCAGCATGCATTTGACTTAGTCCAAGATCAGCTTAGCCGGCTGCAGCTTGTTCTAAACACAGACAAAACTAAACTCATGTTCTTTACATCCTCTAGAGCGGCTAAAAGAACCGTGCCTGGGAAAATTGTTACTAAGGATAGTCAAGAAATTGAATGGGTTTCAACCTTAAATATCTGGGGGTTTTGCTTGATGAAAACTTGTCTTTTAAAGATCGTATACGGTATGTTGCCAAAAAGCTTAAGGTTTTTTACTACAGAAACAAGTCCTGTTTCTCTTTTAAGGTCAAAAAGGGCCTTGTTGAGTCGACATTTTTACCTGTTCTGGATTCTGGTGATGTATTGTACATGAATGCTTCTGCTCAGAGTCTACAGATGTTGGACAGAGTTTATCATGGAGCTCTGATATTTATCACAAACTGTGGATTTCTTACTCACCATTGTACCTTATACTCTAAGGTCAACTGGACTTGCTTAAGCACACGTCACCTTGGACATTGGTATGTCTTTATCTGTAAAGCTGTTCCAGCGTTCCAGACTACCTTTCCTCTTTGCTCGTCGTAAAGGATGGATTACATAACTTGCATTTATTTGTTTTTGTGCAGTTTGTTGTTCCCAAAGTCTGAACTGAGCTAGGGAAGAAGACCTTTAGGTTTTCTGCTCCTTTTGCGTGGAGCAATCTGCAGACTGAATTTAAACTACAGAACCTCGTGTCTCTGAGTGTTTTTAAATCTTTAGTGAAAACTCGTGAAACCAAACTGTCTGTATGCCCCTGCTTTAGCTGATGTTTTATTATTACTGTACCTGTTGCCTGTGTTGAGCTGTGGGAGTCTGAGTGTGTTTGATTTTGATACTGCTTTGCTGCCATTCTTGGCCAGGCCCCCCTTGAAAAAGAGATCTTTGGTCTCAATGGGACTAGCCTGGTTAAATAAAGGTTAAAAAAAAAGGGAGGCTCTTCGCAGCCCTGACATCAGACTTTTACCTCTTTACCTGCCACAGTGATCTCTACAGATGTTAATGACAGCAGAAAACTATGAAGTTACCTCAGCTCCAACATGGTGGAGGCAACATCCACTGTTGTTCAATGGTCTGTAAAACGTTGTCCTCTGTCTAGGAGCTTTTAATTTATATCAGTTGAAGAAGCCTCTTGTTAACAGCTGTGTCTTCCTTGCTCCAGTCCATCAGCGAGCACTCAAGAGAGGAAAAGAGTAGCACAAGAGGTCACTGTATGGACAGAGGTCACAGTCTGTGAACTAAATCACTGTCATTGCCGTACTCAACGGGAGGCCTGTAAGAACTGTTGTGCTCACCTGGATGAACTTACTGTCAAACTTTCTCATCCTCAGTGTAATTATGATTATTACCAGAAACAGTTACACTTTATACACAAAAAAGCTCCGAGTCAGCAAATCATTAAAGACTCTCAAACCAGAACAGATGGCTCCAAAGAAACTCTAAGAATTGCTCAAAAATTGGTGACAAGATATAAAGCTGATTTATGTGTGCTTCATTTTCCATTCAAATATTTTTGGAAGGTTCTGTAATGAATCTAGATTCAAAGGCTTTTAGACAACTTTTCAGTGGTTAAACCCTAAAGGTTTAATTAATTTCTTTTTTCAATCTGTTTTTCCATTTAAGTTTTATTCTGAGGTGATTTTAGCGCTCAGCTATGTGATAATGTTTTGCACTACTGCCAGTCTGTATGAGCCCGACTTTGAAAGAGCAGTAAAGGCTCAGACAGTTTAAGTGTTCTGTATCTAAATCTGTCAGTGATAAAGACAGGATCATGTTGTCAGATAATATTCAAGTTCATGTCATTGACAGAGAGAACTGTAACGGTGTGCGTGTCGGCCTCCATAACAACAACCTGCTTCTGCGGAGCTGCACCGTACGAAACACAGAGACGGTGGTGGGCATCGTGGTCTATGCTGGTAAGAGAATGACATACAGACAGCTTAACCCGCTTTATAGGATCAAGTCACATCTTTAAAGGCCTGATCTCTTTGTGAGGACTCTGCATCATATCTTTTTCAGACTATCTCCCTCAAACTGATTTCCAAGAACCATTAAACTCAATTCATCTTTTTTTCACTCTTGCTAAATGGGAATCTTAATCAACTAATTTTCACCCGAATAACACTGAAGGCAGTTTGCAATGTTTAAGGGGCATCCACACGGAGACAAATTCAGGTGTATCCGCACAAGTTTTCAGTGGTGCAGGTGTTTTGTCCACACTGACGTGATACTACTTTGCATTTTTTGTGTGGACATCAAATACTGGTGGCCCCATCTCTTGCTTAAACCACATGCGCAAAGCCTGACCACAATAGAAACAATGGCTGAGTACAGTGTCATGTTGGTGCTGCAGAAGCTCCTGAGCTTCTTTTGGCTTTGACAGTAAAATCTTCTGCTCCTCTACGACCACTGTGGGCAACAAGAGGACACATCCGAGTGTTTCCCAGTCAGGCCCAGCCCACTTCTATGAGCCTTCAAGTGATGACTACAATGTCTTTCCTGCTGCACCCAAAGCAGTTTTTACTTTTCCCAATGCTTTTTTGTATATCATAAAATATCCTGCTTTTGCTTTATCCTGTGAGTTCTGCCAGATTTCCTTTGCTGCCTGGTTTGTTACAGATGAGTGTTCTGGTGGTTCAGTTTTACTTTTCCCTGCTTTATTGCATTTTTAGCCACAATGTCCGCTTCCTCACTTCCCTGCATACCCACGTGTGCTGGTATCCTGATGAACATTATCTCACTCCCTGTTTTATTAATTCTATTTGATATTAGGCCCATTTCTGTCATTAAGTCAGGCCTGGATTTGGAGCATGCCTCTTTTATTGTCTGTAGAGTTGTAGCTGAATCACTGCATACGACTGCACAACTTGGTTTGTTGTTCTCCACCCACTGAAGAGTCTTCAAAACTGCCATCACCAGTGTTTGTTTACATTTCTCATGATGTATGCCCGTGCTCCATGTTTTCTTCTTTGGTTTTAGAGTCTGTCTGCATCACCTTGCCACCTACAGGCCTGGCATATGTGTTTTCCTCTGGACAGACACATTTACTGAAACAATGCTGTCTTTACAGAGAGTCTTTTCAAAACAAAAACGTTTTTGTCTCCGTGTGGACATGACCTTAGTTACACTGACAATGCGTTTTCACACCAGGCTCGGTTGTTTCTTTCTATACCAAACACCACAGCCCCTCCCTCTCTCACTGACCTGCTTTAGTAACACCATCTTTTCTGTGGTTTAAACAGTGGTTTTGTTTCTGAATGAAGCTCATGTAGTTACTATGTAGTGTTTATTGTCCTCATATCTGAGCTTGTCTGGTTTGTGTGGTTCAGGTCATGAGACTAAAGCCATGATGAACAACAGCGGGCCGCGGTACAAACGCAGTCATCTGGAGAAGCGGTTAAACACGGACATCCTGTGGTGCGTGGTGCTGCTCATTGTCATGTGTCTGGCTGCTGCTGTAGGTAAGAATACACCCCCATCCTCCCCCAAAAACATAACTATGATCAACAACAGTGCCCAACTGTGAGCCAGTAAGAGTGTAAAGAGTTTGAGATTAGGCCAAAGTTCAAAGTGTTAAAAGTAAGTTCATATTGTATAAAAATAAAAGCTAGTTTTAAAGGGGGCCCATATTTTGCTCCTTTTCTGCAGTTTAACATGGATCCCTGATGTCTTCATGAAACGTTAGCAACATGCTTTGGTCCAAAAAGCCCATGAATAAAGAAAGCTGCATTCTTTTCACACTCACATAACCACTCTGTTCAGAACAGCTGGTTTTGAAGGCGTCACCTTCATATGCTTATGAGCCAGAGCAGCATACATATGGGAATTCATGATAAAGTAGCGTAACTCCAGCGACGTGGACGCTCCAGCGACGTGGACGCTCCAGCCACGTGCCGCTTACAGTCCTGAACACACACTAACCCTTTATTCATGCTACCACACATGGTTACAACAGCAAAGCTCTTTTCCCCCAAACATCACAGGCTAATGCACAGCATGTTAACCACAGTGTGATAGCCACAACTTAGCCTACCTTCCAGGCTAACGTTAGCACAAACCAAGGGGTAATGGGGTGAGTAAAGGACTGATTATATAAAGTCAACTGTTAAGCTTCTCCCCTTCTGAACACACACGAACCACAAATTCATGCCATTCAACAGATAACAGCGATCTGGTTTCCCCCAAACATCACAGGCTAACGCACAACGTGCCAACCTGGGCCTAGTCACCGAGGTGGGACTGATTATATTCAGCCAACTGTTAAACTTCTCTTGAGTAATGTAAGAATGCTCTTACATTGAAGTTTATCCTTCAGACTTTTAACAAGTAACGTGAACACTGACGAACATGTTGTGCAGTTACCTCTAGTTCACTTCACCCTGCTGTTAGCATTAGTTCGTAGCAATGGGCAAAATAAATACTACACAGCATTAAAATACTCACATTTCCATCATCAGGTTTGGTGACAGATTGTTGGTACTGAGCCTGGATTCAGGAAAAGTCTAGATCCCAGTCCTGTGTTGAGTTCCCAGTCCTGTGTTGAACTGACTGAAGTTGAAGAAGCAGTCAGACGTGAAGTGACTGACACACACATACAGGTTTTAGTCGACTGTAGCTGCTCATTCCCTTCAAAAGTAAAATTAATCCACTGGGCCCTTTGGTCCTCTGAGGCTGGTAGACTACATGTGAAGATATATGTGTCTGTTTACAGCCAACAACTGAGCAGTGACAGCTTCTGAGCTTAGACATGCTGAACACAGATCTCTCACTAAGAATATAAACAACATGGCTGCTCTTCACAGAGGAATCTCTGCAGCAGGGTGGGAGTGGAGATACTCAGGTAGACCAATCAGGTTAGGTATGCAAATCAAAAATATACTGTTACCTAACAGTATATCCACAGACTCAACAGCTCGCCAAATACCATGAGTTTACATTCATGCAGCCTGATAAATACAGGTTTTGTTGTCTACTGTCACATTTTGTGGGCTGGGAGGAAGGACAAATACCCAAATGTGTTCAAAGACTTTAAAAAGGGGTTTTTGCATAATATGTCCCCTTTAACATTTTTAACCCCCCTCATTTTAGCATCCTGTCAGCTGTGGAGCTTGTGTTTCAGTTCGGTTAGCATGTTATCAAGTCAGAGCTTTTAGACTTTTGGGGTCAAACACATGTTCCAAGTATTGAAAATCTCAAGAATAGGAGGATCAGCCATTTTAACACACGCTTCCCTTTTATATGGACCAAATAGATAGGAAAACGAATAGAGAGCCATATTTACCTTGTTTCAGCATGTCTTCAGAGGAAAATCTCCTTTGGTACCTACAGATCTCTTTTATAACCTGACCCCCAAGTTGGGAACCAAAGCTCCAAGTGTCTTATGTTAAACAAAAAGTATCCACACTAACTCAGAGATCACCAGACCAGAACTTGGAAGTCATAGAACAATGAATGGACTGATGGACTGAGGGACTGATGGACTGATGGATGGACTGAAAATGGACACAAAAATGTCAACATGCAGCTTAATCTTTATATTTTTATAGTGAGCTGTTCTTGTTTTTGTTAGGTCATGGTCTTTGGCTGAAGAACCTCGGAGATTCGATGTTTCAGGTTGACAGGGAGACCTCCCCCGCTCTGGCCGGATTTTACGTCTTCTGGACGATGATCATTGTGCTGCAGGTGAGCTGTTTTTAGCTCATTTAAGTCTGACTGTATGAGAGTCTCTTTTAAAACAAAAATGATCTTTATATACTTTTAAAGTATGTTTGTCTTGATATTTTGAATTTTGCCTGTTTCTGTGACTTCATTGTTCATCTCTGAATTTCTGGTAGACCTGTGGTCTGGGGCTGTAGTCCTGTTTGAGGTCTGTCCTAGGTTCTTCTTTAAGTCCACACTAAACATGGGTCTAATGTTCATCTCCTGCTTGAATATCGTATTTTAAGAACCTTTTCATGGATTTGTTTGTAACTTTGCATAAATGTAAACTGTGACTCATTGATAAACTCATTAGATTTTTATGATCATAGGTGAAAGGTCAAGTTCATGGACTTTCATTTTTATGGGTTGCTTGCTTTCCATGCAGAATCTCAAGAACACTTCAGAGTTTGTTTTTTTACCCTTGCCGATATTTCTTAACTGATGCAAGGATGAAGTGATGCCATTTTGGAGTCAGAGGTCAGAGTTCATAATGTCTTATGTCTACCCCGTGCTAAATACAACAGATTTTCTTTCAACTTTGTGCATATAACCTCCTGATATCAAAAAAGTAGTCTTTCAATTTTGAAAGGAAAAGGTCAAAAGTCAAGGTCATGGAGCCTTTCTGTAAAAGCCCGTTTTGGCCTAAAGACAAATTCAATTAAATCCATCAGATTTTGGAGGTCAAGGGTCAATGTAATTGGATCTCATGTTTACTCCTTTCTTGAGAATTTGATGTCTCAGTTGTGCTGTTTCTGTTTTCCTTCAAACTTTACACAAAAGTTAACTCTACATGGAAAACAAAATGTTGAAGGTCGAGGTCATGGTGCCTCATGTTCATACACTGAATGATCACACATTTCAAAGTGAATGAAATTTCTTAAAGCAGCACTGCAGATCTTTTGAGCCTTCATATGTTCTCTCCAAAGTCTGTTCAGTGGAGCTCGGCGCTGTAACAGAGAGAATGGCCCCCCCACCTTCCCCACCACAGCGCTTCCCTGCTCTGTTTAGGGGCTATGTAACTTTTGCTCCCGTGACGGGGACACATATCGCGAGATGCTGCGAGAAGTGCAAACTGCTTTACCGCACTACGTGAGATTTGGCTTCCAGCTAAAGAAGCCGGTGTTTTGCATGTAGTAGTAGCAGCCATGGCATCAGCAAAGCGTGTGAGGAGGACTCTTTCTCCAGATTCAAGGGCCAAAAAGAGACTATTGGACAACGCAAGGAACAAAACTAGAATTAACACTGGAGCCCACTTTGCTCGGTGGCGAGAGCGTCGGAAGATGGAAAATTACAAGACGGACGCCGATCTTGCAAAGTTATTGCTGGAGAGGTAAGTTATGTTTTCGTCGGGTTTTCCCCCGTTCAACACTTGGTTTCAGTCGGTGGTTGCTCCGTAGCATTGCATGCTTTGTGTAACTTGGCGGACGTTGTTTTGTCACTAAATGCTACCAGCAGTTATTTGCCGGCAAGTTTCTCAGATTGCTGGAGATATTCATGGCGCCGTGACGCTCGGTCATTCACTATTTCACTATTTCTTCTATGTCTTCGGACGTCCTGTCGACTCGCTTCTCCCGGCTCTGTATGTCAACAAACGCACATTGCTGTGAGGCGCTGTGTTACGACGGTGCAATTACACCCAATGACCAGAGCGGCCCCTCGAAAGCAGACAAACCTGAATCTTACATAGAGGGGCTTTAAGGGATTCACTCTGACACCTGGATCAGCCGATAAGATTTTCAAGGTCAAGGTCACAGATCCTCCTTTTTATCCTCTGCTTGTGAACCACCTCAGGCCTTATTGTCGACCCACCACTCGTCCAGTGGAAGAATTTACTTCAGGCAGGATTTCCTCTGATATGACTTGACAGCTGGAAATAACTTCCAAAGATCTAATGTCCTGAAACAGCCATGAACAATAATCCACCTTTGATATTTATTGCATATTTAAGACAGAGGTTCTCAAAGCCACAGTGTCACACACTGAGGAGCCCTCCTTCCTCGTAGAGGCAGCAAATAACACAAAGAAGACAACGGTCTGAACTGAAATATGTCTTTTTTGAGTAAAACTGGGACTGAATGGAGGTACAGCTGATACTGCTTGTCTGTCAAGGCCCTTCTATGTAGAGTTTGCATGTTCTCCCTGTGCATGTGTTGGTTATCTCTGGGTACTCTGGTTTCCTCCCACAGACCAAAAACATCCTCAGGTCAACTGGTGTCTCGACATGTCAGCACTGTGATTAGCTGGCAGGGTCCCTGCACCCTGCCCCCCCTCCACTCCCCCCAACTCTGAAAGGGCCTAACAGTGTAGATAATGGATGGATGGATGAATGCTGAAAGCAAACATCAGATTTATTACCTCCAGCTGACATGGAAAGCAAATATTCAACAAGGAGTGCTAATATAGAAGTGATGACACGTGACTGGATGCATTTCAGCTGTTATGGCCATTGAGTGTGTTGATTTTCATTTCAACAGGCATGTTATCAAGCCAAAGGTCCCAGACTTCCAGGTTATCTCATGAGTGTCTCAAACACTGACATTCTGGAGAGTAGAGGACTTCCTGAGTTTTAACCAGAAGTCATGAATGTTCAGTATATTGACCAAAATAAGCAGAGAAATACAATAGAGCCACATTGTACCATGGTTTTGAAGATATGTTTGTCCATATCAGTAGAATGTGTCAGACAAGATATACACAGCACAGTTAGACTTCCTGTTTGTGCTTTTGAAAGGAAAAGCCCTGTTTGCCATTTCTATAGAGAAACTCCCTCTGTTTGTACTCAGTGCTTTGATTCTTAAGTTTTCTCTTGTCAGGTAGAAACCTGATCATGTCAATTTATTGTTGTTCCTCCTAACTTTTTGTTTCAACATTGGCTGATAAACACAAAGTTTCACTCTTTATGGCAGAATGTATGAACACAGGCAGGGCTTATGAAAGCAGGGAGATAAGGTCAAAACATACCATATCTGCACACCTGGTCTAATACTGCATCATCCAATTATCACCCATTATGCATCCAATGTGTTTGAGCTCACAGTGGTACAAAAGTCAATGTCCTCTATGTGGCTGCGGCAGTTTGGGCCCTAGAGACTTTACCTATTTTAGAAAGTTCATATTTAGTCTTGACTCTGGTTCATATGTTTGTTTGTTTTGACTGCTAGAGGATGTTCCCTATCACTAATGTTAAAAAGACCTTTTAGTTTTCATATACTGACTAACCCTGATCCAGCTGTATTCTCTCTCTGTCTGAGCCACTCTGCTGGAGTTCCTGCCCCTTTAAGGCTCCCTCGCCAACATGGGCCCAGTCCTCTCCAATTAGCTGACAGATCTACTCTGTGGTAATTGGTCCATTCAGCACTGCTTGGTGCCATGTTGTCAACAACTCTGCATTCATACATTCTGCCATGACCTTGTTTACATGATCCAATGGGCTAAAACTGATGACTATAAAGCAGGTCTATTTGGGGGACCACAAAGAGGGGAGGAGATGATGCTGCAGAATGTTTGTCTTTTGCATGGAAGAGCTCCATCGTGTGGAGGTGACATTTTAAACATACTACAGGGTGTATGAAACTCAAAAAGCAGAATATGGGCTCTTTCAAGGCCTAATGTTTCATACATTTTGGAAGGAGAAATGATCAAAACAATTATATGTGATTTAGACCAGGATATACTTTTAAATGATAAAGAATTCTCTATAATGGTAGTTCCTGCAAACAGCACACATATATTAGTGTGACCTTGACAAACAGTCATGTTGACCTGCTGCTGTGGACCTGCTCCACTCCATGAGCTCTATCCTGATCAACCATCAAAAGAAATGACATCATTTAACATAAATTCAGACTTTTAGACCAGTTAAACCATTTTAATGGCAGATCAGCCAGATGCTGCTATATTAATCAACATCATTCCTCTCCAGAGTATATTCATTATAGATATTAATATTAGATTGATCTCTCTATCCCTTGATTATTCATCCATAGTAACTATCTTTACAACCATATAGACATGAAGACCTCTTGAAAATGAGATGCCAAATCTCAGAGGGCTAACCTTTAATAAATTTATTTTCAACAAAGACAAATATGGTGCTATACATGGGTTTGTCTCTATCATAAATTCTTATTTTTATTCCCTTTGTCTCTGCCTGGATGGACACATCTCTGGATGTTTGTACGTGTAAATACAAATATATTTATTATATGTATTTGTATCTATCCATGTATGTGCATCTACGAAATGAAGAGTATGGCTTCAGCCCTGAGATAACACTTGTCATGAACTGGTGCTATTCCAATGAAAATAGATAGATAGATAGATAGATAGATAGATAGATAGATAGATAGATAGATAGATAGATAGATAGATAGATAGATAGATAGATTGATAGATAGATAGATTGATAGAATCTGTTCCCCACAGTCTGTGTGAAAAAAAACTGATCCCTGAACAAACATGGTCGGTGATTCCTGTAGGTCCCTCATGTAGGCAACAACCTTTTTTTTTTTTAAAGCTGTGGTCATTTTTTATTGTGCAGAAGGAGTTACTCGTGTCTGTGCTGCAGGTTCTGATCCCGATCTCCCTGTACGTCTCCATTGAAATCGTTAAACTGGGTCAGATCTACTTCATCCACAACGACCTGTGTCTGTACAACGAGCAGCTGGACTCCAGGATACAGTGTCGGGCCCTGAACATCACGGAGGACCTGGGTCAGATACAGTATCTGTTCTCTGATAAGACAGGAACTCTGACGGAGAACAAGATGGTTTTCCGCCGCTGCAGCATCTACGGGGTCGAGTATCCTCATGAAGAGAATGGTAAGGATCTTACTGCTGGTTGGGGTAGCAAACACAGGCTTGTTGAAGGAAGCCGAACAGTTGTTGCCAATCAAAATGGCGTCTTATCTAATGTAGATGGAGGTTGGTTGTATTTGATGTTTAATTGCATAGCTTGACCAGTTCACCTTAGTGTTTACCAAACTCCAAAATGCCCAAAGTTTCCAGCTCAGTTTGCAAGAATTTCTCATCTATGTTGTTGCCTGTTTTGATTTGAAACATCAGAGGGATCACGGCCCTTGCCCTCTACTGTCAGCCTGTTGATAGTTTCAGGCATGTTACTGACAAAAAGAGGAAGCAGAGAGTAGCTACTACTGACCACAGTGTGGGCTGCTGCATGGGCATTTTGATATAATAATAATGAACTTTATTTAACCATAAAAACCTCATCGAGATCAAAAATCCTGTTGTGAGTGTCCTGGCCAAGACAAGCAGCAGCACATTTACAAAGCTACAGACATTAATAATTACAGAAACATAAAAATAAATATCAACTAATCCCTTCAGTGTCAAAGAGCAGGAAAACAATCAGTCAGAGCATCTGCAGCCTGCTTCATCTTCTTCCAGTGTCTTTAGCGTGTGCTCAGAAGATTTAAAGAGACCATAGCCCTTAGACCCAGTTTGTCCTGCAGCAGATTCCAGTCTGCAACACTTGTGAGCGGGACAGCCCAATCAGAATTGTTTAGAGCAGGAAGAGGTGGAGCTACAAGAGAGACGACAGCAGGAAGTGACTGCACTTGTAGAGATTAGCATAGATGCTAACAGCTTCAGTAGCAGTTTTTCTCAGATCTGGACTGATTAGCAATATGGATTCATGTTGGGTGTTGGATGTACTGTATGTATTTCTATAGATAGGTATATGTGTATTTTTGTATGTATGTGTGCATGTACACTCCTGATCAAAATTTTAAGGCCAGATGAAAAACTGCAAGAATTTACATTTTGCGCTGTTGGATATTAAGAAGGTTCTAAGAAGAGCTTCAAAATATAAAAAGAAGAAATGATAATGATAATTGGACAAAGAGAAGGTGCTGCAGGCATCGTTGTGCTATTTGTCTGCTTGTAAGTCTGTGGGTGCATCTGAGGGCCATATGATGCAGCTGATTGGTCAAACAAACAGGAATTGGTGCTGTGTAGGCACAGAGAGGATGAGGAAGACTGAAAACTGTTGGGAGAAGAGCATATGAATATATGTTTGAGTGCTATATCAATATTTGGTGTAAGTAATCGATACCTAAAGAGTGCTTGTAAAGATACTGACGCTTCTGTGCTGCAGTATTGATACTCTAAGTCCAAATTCCAAGAATGCTTAATCTGACCTAAATCTCATCAACTGGCTCTTTACAAGTGACATCTGTAACAGTCCAGAGTGAATGATGGTGTCTCTCTGTGTTCTAGCTCGGAGGCTACAGGTATACGAGGCTGAGGAGAACGAGGCGGCCGGTCGCTCCGTGACCCTGAAGTCGGGCTGCAGCAGGAAATCTCTGAGCTGCCGTTCTCTGAGCTGCAACCACAGCTCCCTGTCTCTGCACACACTCACTGATGAGGCCGACGGGGAGGAAGACCAGCTGTCGGATCACATCCAGCAAAGGGCCAGCGCCTTCTGCAGCCGAGTGGTTAGACCACACAGACACACATGTGTTGAAAGTCTGCAGTCTCTGCCATTTGAGTACTTTTTATACGCAACTATACACACTATTTATAATATTAGTGCGTATTATTAATATAATAACTTTGATATTTTTTTGTTTGGATAAATCTGTCTGTATCTAGCTTGGAGGTTAGAGAATAATTTGTATAACAAAGTGAGGCATTAGTAATAAGAGAGGAAACATTCAAGCAGCATTTGGTGGTGGAATTTCAATTATGTGGAGTTAAAACACACAAAAACAACTTTATGCATGAAACTCATACTGTTGCAAGACTGTGTTATTTTAAATAATGAGCCGTTCAGTTCAGGCAAATGTCACTGGGAAAAATGCCTACGTCTTTAAACATAAAGATGAATACTGCAAAAAATAGAGATTTCATGAGATGTCTGCACAGTAAAGAGTTTAGTCTCATGTTTAAGAAATAATCTTTAATGTCTGATTAATTTACATGTATTCTCCTGTGAATTCTTGTAATTAGAACTTGACTTAATTTATTTGCTGCTTAACTGTTACAATAATAATTACCAATACTTTCTTTCAAAATTAACACATTTTATATTTCTCCTGTTTTTTTTTCTTTGTTATATTAAGGTCATTTCAGCCTCAGCCATGATTTGAATGTTTTGCTCTTTTTCTGTGTACAGGAAAGGGATGTGGTTCCAGACCCTGAGCTGGTGAGGAAGCTAAACTGGCTCTCCTCTCCTGTTCTGACTCTGAATGATGGCTCCTCAGAGATGATGTCCAGTTTGGAGCTTACATACATCACAGACTTCTTCCTGGCTTTGGCCATGTGTAACAGTGTGGTGGTGTCCTCACCCAGCCAGCCGCAACATGTGGTAAGAAGACAGTGACTGCAGACGTTGATACTGTGAGGAAAGATGGTTCCTCTTCTTTTCTTGGGTTTTCTATTCTGCTTTCTAAATTACTTTTGACTGATTTTCATGTCCGAAATAAAGAGTGGGTCAAGCTGTGTTGGGATATAATTGTATTTTCTGATGGACTTGAAGGCATCATGTTGCACCGGGAGTGGACGTTTGTCTCCTTTAAAAACATTGTAATGGGTCTCAGGATGCTGACCACTATTGCTTGTTTTGGGACTGTCCAAAGGAACTCTCTTTCTGGCATCAGATTCATTCTGAATTAAAAATCATATTCAATACAACAAATTACTTTCAACTGGGATGAACTTTTTTTTGGACTCTTAAGTTCAACGACCACAAACATTAGAACTCAGAAACTGTTTGGAATACTGAGGGCAGCATCTAGAAAAGCAATCCCAAAGAAATGGCTTAAACCAGATACCCCATCTATTATCTGGTACGATATTATAAACAAAATCTATGAAATGAAAAGAATTACTCTTTCTTTGAGGCTCCAGGGGCCTCATTTGTAAAGCATTGCGTAGGATCCATACTAAAAGTGAACGTGCACCCAAAAGCTGAAAATGGCGTGTGCCAAAAAATAATCTGATTTATATAACCGTGCATGTGTACACCTGCAAGCACTTTTCCCTGTCTACCTGGAAGGTTGCACAGGTGAATTCACCTCACATCCCGCCCTCTACACACCCACATGTGACCATGAATGGTCAATGCAGAGGACGTCCTGAATGTTTTTAATCGCCTGCCTGCAGTCTGTTCCTACACTGCTGTACATCAGAGGGGGCAGCGATACGCCTTGGATGCGTATAGTCTGCCGAAACCAAAGAAGACGAAGAGGCTGTGCGTCAGGATGAATGAGTCATGTGTTGACCCAGGCCACCGTGCCACTACATTTGTCAGAACCATGTTTGAGGAACAAATAATTAGTACATTGATTGTGTATGCACATCTTATTGGTTCACACTGACAAATTTATTTTCACTCAGAGCTCTCATAACAGCATGAGTGCAGACTGTCATTTGCAACGATTACGTTTGAGAAACTGGACATTGCTGCAGAGCCTTCAATGTTGGCCTGTTCACCCACAGTGTAAGAACCTGATGATCAGCTGGTAATGTTTATAATACCGTCCAACACAGTGAGGGATGGCTGCCATATCCCAGACCTCAGGACAGAATTTAACTGTATTACATCATACCCTAAAGGGGCTTTAGACAGAAAATGCAGCATTAATCATTAATCATATCAAACACTTACCTGTTGGCTAATTCCCGCTGGAAGGAGCCAGTTCCCAGAAACCCCAGAGTGGTCTGCACCTGTATACACAGCGGGATGGTTCGGTTCCGGCGGGGGGTTTAACACTGGGCCCAGTTCAGCGCATCGATCCAAGAGCACTGCTCTGTTGTATCTAAATCAGCTAATTAGCCAGTCATCATCAGGAAATCGTGGTGGTCCCTCTCTCTCTCCATCCTGATCCACCATCTGAGTGATCTTCAGCAGTGCCAGAGCATCCACTGTGCAGCATTACACACCAGTGTCACTGCACTGTTTATATGCTTACTCAGCAATCAGACTGATTGTTGCACACTTTGTCACAAATAATACTAACCAGTCAGTGCTATCCACCGCTCTCTATCATCTGAAGATGAAGTATGATATATGAACATTCATGCAGTAGTAGGCCTAATGGCTCACTAAATGAACACGTCTGTAACACTGCAGACTCGGGTGTTTGTGATTACGCGGGTCTATAATCTGATCTGTGATGACATTAAATGGATGAGATGAATCTGGCTTCAGTTCACCACCTCACCATCTGTGCCGCCAGTTTCCCCCGTCTCCAAAATGTTCGACACCAGGGTCAAAGTTGACGTACCAGTGCGCACATTCTCCCGCCAAGTTTATATTTATAAATCACAACCTTTGCGTGGGAAGTGACGTACGCCACTTTCAAGCCCTGTTTTGTGCAAAAGCAGGCTTTATAAATGAGGCCCCTGGACAGTAAATTTGAGGACATTTGGAAAAAGTGGAAAATGTATAATTCCCTGAAATGCCTCACTTATAGATGTGTACCACACTGAACATGGACCACAGAAAGCTAAGTAGAGAGTTGTCTCAGGAGATTAGAAAAAAATTGTAGACAAGCATGTTAAAGGTAAAGGCTATAAGACCATCTCCAAGCAGCTTGATGTTCCTGTGACTACAGCTGCACACAGGATTGTGAGTGGTGTAGTTTGTCAACTCCCTGAAACCCTGGGCTTTAGTTACTCCATAAAAAGGCCACTTTTACAGCAGAAATGGAAATGTGAACAGCTTGACTCAAAAACACACATGGTCTGAATAGTCAATGTCTTTATGTCCTCATGCTCACACCACAGGTCAGTGTGTTGTAGCTGGTTGTCAGGAGGCTCCTTTAAGTCTGATATATTAAACCACAGGTTTTAATAATAATAATAATAATAATAATAATACTAATGCGTCAGATTTTTATAGCACTTTTCAAAAAGACTCAGACGCTTTTCAAAGGATTACAACAAAACAGAAAAGCTATGAGTGGTTAGGGGTCATATGCATTTGTGAACAGGTAAGTTTTGAGTGATTGTTTGAATGACAGCAGGGAGTCCCAGTTTCTGATGTGGATGCATGATAAGGATGCATGTGCTTAAGTATCAACTACATATCTAAATGTCGTAATCAGCTGTTAATCTGCATTAATGCTTGCAACCCTGTAACGCTCGAATAACACTCTCTGTTGTGGAGAGGAAGTGACGTCACACCTCTGCTGTCTCTGACCAGTGTAATTAACAAGCCAAGAGCACTTCTCTCCGACGTGGCTGGATTGTTTTGGCTTTGCTGCACTCGACCCACTCATGAAGTCAGACTCTTTGCAAATGTGGGAAGGGTCTATTTAAACATCCATTTCTCTTCCCCTCTGCAGGTTTCTGAAGCTCAAACTCCTCTGAAGTCCCTGGAGGAGATCAAGCTGATGTTCCAGCGCTTCAGCTTCTCTTCTTTCCCAACCCTCCCCGCCCCACAGGTCAGAGGCAGCCCTCACAGCTTCACCAGCAGACTGTTCGCCCGTGGGAAGAGCGGCTCCTTTACCTTCCCTGTCCCCCCCGATAGGACGGAGAGGTCAGAATCAGGCCCAGAAAACCAGCTGAAGACATCCAACATCCGAGGGGACAAAGGAGATGCTGGACGGGTGAAGGAGAGGGAGGACGAGATGACGGAGGATCCAAAGACGGGGTCAGATGGGAGGGGTCTGACCCATGAAGCTGCCCCTGAAGACCAGCTGCTGTATGAAGCAGAGAGTCCTGATGAAGCAGCTCTGGTCCATGCAGCGCAGGCATACCGCTGCACCCTAAGGGGCCGTTCGTCAGAGAGCGTGCTGGTGGACCTGCCGGGGATCGGCTCCCTGGCGGTCCAGCTCCTTCACGTCCTGCCGTTTGACTCAAACAGGAAGAGGATGTCGGTGGTGGTCCGCCACCCGCTCTCAGGACAGGTGGTGGTCTATACAAAAGGAGCCGACTCGGTCATCATGGACCTGACTGAGGCACCAACAGGTAACAGCTACAGCAGAGCTGAAGTGAAACTTTGCTTCTGTGCCTTCAGATGTTTATAAAATCCTGTGAGGCTCCAGCTGGATGTCCCCCACACTGAACTGTGACCAACAGTTTGCGTCATGGTTGTGTCCTGTTGTGCAGTGAGGTGTTTAAACAGAGCCCGGGTCGGGCAGGGCCTCTCTGTGTTCAGTTTACATGTTCTCCCCGTGAGTGCATGGGCTCCCTCTGGGCACTCCAGCTTCCTCGCACGGACCAAAAACATGCTCATTAGGTTTACTGGTGACTCTGAATTGCCCTTAGATATGACTGTGTGCACGGACGGTTGTCTGTCTCTGTATGTGGCCTTGTGATTGGCTGGTTCAGGGCGTACCCTGCCTTTCAACCAATGTGTCAGAGCTGAATCAGTGACGTCTTTTAAATCACTTTCATAGACTTGATTCTTTCTTCACCTGCTTATTTACTTATCCAAAACTTTTGTTGGTTATTCATTTGATTATATTTCATATGCTTCTATGTTTTACAGATGTTTTTATCTAAACCCTTTTTTCACCTGTCCTGTAATAACTCCAATCTTTCCATCTGTCGATGAGATTTTATCCTCTCCTAGTGCAGTATAGTTCACATAGTACTTCATCTGCGACTGCGTTACTACTTTTATTCTTCTTATTATTTTACTGTTTTTTTTTCATGGCTCTGTGTTTGCATTTCTGTTCTGTCATTCTGTTTGACTCTTTTATAAAATGTTTCTTTGACCTGATCGGTGATTTATTTATTGACCTGAAGTCTCCCTTTGTTTGTCTGTTAAAACACTTGGTAAACTTCTGTTTATAAAGGTGTTTTATGAATGAAGTTTTTATTATTATTATTATTATTATCATTACTCCTGTTATTACTACTGTTATTAGCATTAGATGGGTAAATGCTAATGCTGGTGGTCGACAGCACTGCTTTTCCTGGTGATTTTCAACCAAAAGCTGCTAAAAGGTGTCTGATCATATTTTATCTTCTGATAATATAATATTACTGAGGACCCGCCTGATTCCAGCTGCCTCATTCTACTTCAACCAACATCAGCAACAACAAGATGTAACAGAAACTCTCGTGTTTTTAATGCAGCTTAACTAACTAACTAATAACCAACATCAGTCCTCTCCATTTCAGAATAATGCTAGCTTTAAACGGGAATATTAGATTGATTTCTCTATTAATGGTTGTTATTGCCAATATTACCATAATAACAACCTCTGTAAGCACATAGTGATTAATAATAATCACATCATTATCACACGCCAGGGTTTGCCTGACAGTGTTAAAGCAAACTACACCAGATGAAAATTCAGTGCTGTATGTTCACAAAACTTTATCTGTAAGAGCAGCCTGAACCTCAGCTGTTTTTTATAACCTTTTTCCTTATTTCTATATTTTCATGTTTGTCTCCAAATTCCGTTCCGTCACATGATTAAAAAAAGCATTTGCATTCCTGAACCTGACCAAGGAGATTTATCTCTTCATGTTGTCTTTTTTTCAGGCTCAGAGCATCAGGAGATCTACAGTCACATCAGAGAGCAAACCCAGAAACATCTAGACAGCTATGCAAGAGACGGCCTCCGCACACTCTGCATTGCCAAAAAGGTAACACTCAAAATTTTTACAAAATTATATATATATATAAATATATATACATATATATATATATATATATATATATATATATATATATATATATATATATATATATATATATATATATATATATATATATATATATATATATACATATATATATATATATATATATATATATATATATATATACACACACACATATATATATATATATATATATATATATATATATATATATATATATATATATATATATATATATATATATATATATATATATATACACACACATATATATATATATACACATATATATATATGTATATATATATATGTGTGTGTGTGTGTATAAACATATATACACACACACAGGTTTTTTCTTGCCGCCATGATGGAGGGATTCATGATTGGCTATATGGATTCATGTTGGGTGTTGGATGTATATATTTGTATATATATGTATGTATATGTGTTTTTATATATGTATATATGTATCTATGCATATATGTGTGTCCATAATATGAAGAGCTTTGTGCTCTCTTGTAAAGTGTCTTGAGATAACACTTGTTATGAATTGGCACTATACAAACAAAGATTGATTGATTGATTTATATATATATATATTTATATATATATATATATATATATATATATATATATATATATATATATATATATATATATATATATATATATATATATCCTCAGTTTAAAGATCCTGAAGATCCTGCAAAATAAATGTATCTATACCATAAATAAACCAAAATTCTGAATCCTGAGTATTAAATGAAGTCAGTAAGAGTTGCCTTTAAGTGCTTCGAGTTGAGAGTGCAACCAGCTGATACTTCGGCTGGCCATCCTTCCAAAATAAAACCCAAAAAACACGTTAAAACACTGAAAATCAAACACTTTTTCACCAAAATGTGATCGATAGCACCGCGGCTGGTGCTCCTGGAAAAGACTACAGTAAAAGAGAAAGCACTTCAGAGCCTGCGATGAAGAGTTTTCTGTTTCAGTTTTTGGTCCCTCTGTGTGCACAGGCTGGAGCCGTATCAACCACCTCAGCCGTAGTTCCTTATTTCATTCATTTCTCTGGAAACATTACATTTTCAGAAACAGTCTGTCTGAAGCAACAGTTAATTCAGTCTCTCTGTGCATGTTCTGCTTGAAACATTACTTTGTCACATCACTCACACGCAGTGATGTTTTAGGTCTTTTTTAAATGAACCCTTGCAGAGGTGTATTACATTCATATGACTTAATAAAACTTAACTTTGTTTTTCTTGGTTAAAAAGATGGTTGTCTGGATTATAGGTTCCTTTTATGTTTAGAAAAATAAATGGATAAAATCTGCCCAGTTTAATAGGATTATTTTCTTGAAATTTAGAAAAAAATTTGAGTAATAAAAATCAATATATTTTGTGTTTTTTTCCATTTAAAACAAGTATTGTGGAATAGTGGGAAATGCTTTATTTCAAAATGAAATAAATAAAATGCAGTGTTTCACTGAATCAGTCACCTCAAAATCCCAGCAAAGGCAACAATGCAGGTCCTCCTGCTCAGTTCAGGTCAGTTTTTGGATTTGGCTGAAGACTTTCTGCCCTAAAAAACAAGTTTTATTGTAAAAGTTTGTCTTTGGACAGTAAGCAAAACATTTTAGGATGTTCTGGTGCAAAAACACAGATTGATGATGGCAGCGTATTTCCTCTGCTTGCGTTAGAAACAAAAAAAATAATAATTTCAAGATTATTTCATTAATCCAACATAACAGACTTTTTCCTCTTCTTTAAGAAATCTTTAGGAATAATTCAGAGTAATTATCACACCCATTCAAGATACATGAGGTGTGTTTTAAAATGGAAAATAATCTCACAACTTTGAGATATGATCACGTGGTTCAGTGGATTTTTGTCTTCTCATGTTAATGTCTGTTTGTCCACAGTAAAGAAGACCCTTTAGAGGTCTTCAGTACTCCAGCTTTATTTCCCTTTCAGTTAAACTCTCTATAGTTTATAGTTCGTCCAGTGTGGATTGTTTTCCTTATTAATGTTAATATTGTGTGTTAGGTCATGGAGGAGGAGGAGTATGAGATCTGGCTGAAGAGGCAGCTGCTGGCAGAGAGCAGCATCGAGAACAGAGAGGAGCTGCTGCTGGACTCGGCTCAGAGGCTGGAGACAGAGCTCACGCTGCTGGGTAAAAGATGCTCACACACGTCTGCCCTGTGTCCATGGAAACACAAGCTCAGCAAACATGTCTTTATTTTTATGTTCAGGCACCACAGGGATCCTGGACCGGCTGCAGGAGGACGTCCCAGAGACCATCGAGGCTCTTCAGAGAGCTGGGATCAAAGTCTGGGTCCTCACAGGGGACAAAAAGGAGACCGCCATCAACATCGCCAACGCCTGCAAACTCCTGAGCCCGGACGATCAGCTGCTGACTGTCAGCTGTGGGAGCAAGGTCAGTAACACAAGCACAGCTACAAGGTACCAGTGCTAACATTCGAGTGCTCTCCAACTCAACGATACCACAGAACTTTCCAGATGATAAATAATTAGTTTGAAAGTTTGTTTTATTTTCATCAGAGCTTCAGCGAGACAAACCCAGAAGGTGGCACAGTGCTGGTTATCTGTGTTACAGGTGGTTTTGTTAGTCATTCTGACTTCAAACACAAAATGTCCTGTTTTATGTTAATGGAGCACTTAATGCATTTTCCCAAATGTTATTATTTCACATCATCAAAAATATCTTCAGCCAAATGTTATGGGACACGCTTTTTTCCAGAGCTGCATGGTTGTTGTGTCAGTTTTTGACTTTGTATAGCTCATGAGACTCCTCCCTGCCTCCTTTTTATGAACACCTCATAAAAATAAAACAACACATCTGTTTGGTTCTGATTTACAGGGGTGCAGTCGTTCTTTCTTTAGTAAAAGGAGGAGGAGAGTCAAAGGGCTGAATGTTTGCTGTAGGCTAAAATATGACACAAAACAAGCCTGAATATCTGTCTTAAATAGTAATCAATGAAACAGTGATACTGGTGCCCCAAAATACTGAGTCCTGAGGTGCTCTGAATGCCCAATCATAATATGTTTTTGTTTTTCACGTTACGCCCCCTTTAACGAAATGCCAAATTCCAAGTCAAGCAAGATAAGATAAAATAAGTTATAATTAAAAAAACATGACATGATAAATAAGGTTTTGAAAGACATGATTAATAATAGCATAAATATTCACTTAATCTCTGTGCCACTATTAACCATTACAGTCTGTGATCACAGGAAAAAAGTTTGTTTACTTTTGAATAATGAAACATAATTATCCCAACCTCAAATTCTATACATCTGAGACAGTATCGCCCACCCTTACACCAAACTGACTCAATAACAGTTTGTTCCCATCGGTAGATTTAAACTGTCGTTCTGTGCTGTAGCCGTGCAGCTGCTCACTTACAGAGCCCATGAGGTGAGTACTTCTATGCACAAGACAAAAAAACCTGAGCCTCAGGACTAGCTGCCTGAAACAGCGTCTGCCCCTGCCCCCCCCAGAGTGGACCTACCAGTGTGACGTCCTACCGTTGTTTTGTCAGCGGGTAGCAGAGCACAGACCATAGACAGAGTGCAGAGTCGTTGAAAACATGGCACCATCTTTCTATCATTCAGAAATCTTTCTAAGATGTGCAGCACAGAATGGCTCACTGATAGCACCGTTGGTCTTTAACAGCACTCCTCATGTCTCCTCTGTCAGGATGCATGCGCAGCTCTTCTGCAGCAGCTTTGCCTGGAGGTGCAGCACAGTGAGGACAGCCGGACTGACGTCACAGATGCAGGGAATCCTGGGAAGTTGTCTGGAGCAGGTTTTGTCCTGGTCATCGACGGTCAAACACTGGACTGGGCGGTGCAGGAGGAGCTGAAGGGTGACTTCATTGAGCTGAGCTGTCGATGTAAAGCTGTGATCTGCTGCAGATCAACGCCGCTTCAAAAGAGTCAGGTCATCCAGCTGATCCAGGAGCAGTTAGGGGTCATGACTCTGGCTGTGGGTGAGGACTCAGCACTTTACGTGCTGTTTTTGCTTGCAGACATTGGAGAGGATAAAGATCTGTACACCGAGTGTTCAGCACAGAAAGGTTATGAATCAATGTGGAAACAAGCAAGGCCTTACAAAAGAATTAGAGTCTGGCATGAAAGATCATGATTTAAACTTTACAGCCTGTCAGTTTCAATCTTGATTTATCTCCAAATATTAGGAATATAAATATTAAAGGCGTTGAAGTCTTTTTAGTTTTGATTTTGTTTGTATGTTTATCATTACCTTAGTTACATTAAAAAAACCTTGTTCCTCTACAGCAGGCATCACCAAATGGTGGACCTCGGTCCAGATCCGGACCCAGTGATGCTTCTGTCTGGACTCGCGACTAATCTCTGATAAATTCAGGAGAACAGATTTTAATGGCTCATTTTTTTTGACGGTCGTGGCTGTAGACAGCGGGCGCTGCTACTCCGTTAACACTAGGACCGCTAGCCTGTCACAAGCCTGTCATGCCATGAGTGTTCCTACATATATGTTCTGTATGATTTCTTAAGCTTATGAGCACGAGGTTGTCTAATGAAGCATCGATTTCTGAGCCATTATTCCTCCAATCGCTGCTGAGGGCTTTTGCGCTGATGTCGCGCTGCGCTGTCCGCGGTGCTGATCCTGTTCATTTGTCAGGTTCATTTTCTAATTGTTTACTAATTGATTTGATCATTTGTTTGTGTTATTTTTATTGTTGCAGTTCTACAGTTTTCACACTACTTTGTTTTTCACTGTTTCACATTTTGCAGGTTCTAGCAACCTTGTTCTGCTTCTTTATTTATTATGTGAGTGTGGGTTCATGCAATTCGTGTAGCGCTGTCAGTGTGTGAGAGAAAGAGAAAGAAAGTGAGGGAAAGCTTGAAAAACAGAGAGAGAGAGAGAAATCTGGAACCTGCGAAAGTAAAATATTTAACTTCCTGTCACTTTCTTGTTACATTATATTCCAACAATACAGCAGAACAGCAGTTACAGATGACAGATGATTGTACTTTTAAGTGTATTTATTGTTTTCTGAAGATGTCGACTTTTTTTTACTTGAAGTGTGGGCCTTCAATTCTTTTTAGGCTGGGACCTCTTATTTATGGTAAAGGAGCTAGCTGTGCACCCAGTAAAACAATCCAGCATTGAAAAATCCAGCATTGAAAACTGACAGTAAATATTGTTGAAACCATGAAAATGTGGACATAGGAGAAGGCTATAAGACACAACTGAACTTGGGTTCAGACCTCAGAAGAAATTTGATTAACTGAACCTCAGTGACTTTTAATTGAATACCCTGCTCTCTGTGCTACACACAGGTACAGAAGAGCGCCCTCTGCTGTACTAGTGTGTAATGACATGTTTGTTCATAAACTTCTCAGGTAAACGTATGGCCTGCAGTTGTTTTACTTGTTGCCCAGATTATTTACCATTTTGACAAAGTGAATCCTCAGTGAGAGACCCCAAGCTGTGCTGCTGAGCATCTGTGGTTGCTGAAGTGAAACTGTTTCATTTATCAGGTGATGTTTCTACAAATGATTAAAAGGAGGCCATAGACAAAAAATGATGTAAAAACCTCTTTGGATGGAATTGCTGAATTGACAGCTCTAGATAACACGGTCAGTCTTCAGACCGTAACAGCGCTGTATCTGTGAGCACATCACCCGGTTCCTGCTGACCTCCGTTGGTTGATCAATTTTAAGATGGATTTTAAAGTTATTTCATTTCTCTTTAAAGCCTGCATGGCCAGGCTTTGTCTTATTTTTCTGATCTTTGAACTTTTATGCTCCAGATCGATGTCTGAGATCCTCATCAGGAACTCTTTGTTTGTTCCAGAATCCAGATCAGGCCTTAGCCAACTCTATGTCACCTTAAAAATCTTTGCTGAAAACTTTATTTTATCTGAACGCTTTCTCTTAACCACTGTGGTACTTTGAATTGCATTTATCGATATTTATTTCCTGTTTACTTTTATGCATGTCGTTGGTCTTTGTACATGTTTTTTTCTCATCATGTTTTAATCCTTTGCCTGAGAGACACCAGGTTTTGAAAGTTGCTTTATAAAAAGAGTTATTATTTTATAATTGTTGTTATTGTTGTTGATATTATGCTAATAATTACTTTATAGTTATTTTAATTGTTGTTGATATGATAAAAAAATTGTTTTGTTATTTTTTATTATAATTTTAATTATGATTATTATTTTATTATTATTGTTGTTCTTGTTGTTGTTATGATTATTATGATTATTGTTATGATTATTTGATTTATTTCTTTTCCTCCAGGTGATGGAGCAAACGATGTCAGCATGATTCAGGTGGCTGATGTTGGCATCGGTATATCTGGTCAAGAGGGGATGCAGGTAATGAGAGCTCGATTTAACCCTTTAGAGCAGCTGTAGAAGTCGAGTTAAAGAGAAGATACCTTTGATTCGATCTGGTCTTATTTAGCTGTCACAGTTAACACAATCATTGTGTTCGAACTTAAAATATGAGCTTCTTCTTTCTAATGGAAGCTTGTTTTTCATCCCGCAGGCTGTGATGTCCAGTGATTTTGCCATCTCCAGGTTCAAACACCTCAGTCGGCTGCTGCTGGTCCACGGCCACTGGTGTAACTCTCGTCTGGCAAACATGATCTACTACTTTTTTTACAAGAATGTGGTGAGTTCCTCTTTTATCTCTACAAGGTCTCTGAAAGATGATGGGCCAATAGAATCACCAGAAATCAGTCTTATATTGTTATATAATCCATAATTTCCTTCTTATGAATAAAGTTCTATCTAATCTAATCTAATAATGTCTGTGTGTTTAAACTATTCTGTGTGTAAGGAAGTCTTGTGTGAATAAATGCAAACTGAGTTTAATTGGAAATAGTTCATTATTCAATTAAAAGTGCAGCAAAGGTCTGAATTTGTTCCGGGTCATATTACAGTAGAGTACTTTTACTCGGCTCAGTCGAAAGTTTGTCTCACTGACAGAAGCCCAGCAGCAGTTGCTATGAATAGATTGATTGGTCAGAAAGCCAACAGTTGGTCAGTACACTGTCAACATCAGCTTTGAAACGACCTGAAGCTGTCATCTCCGGGGCACGATTAAAAGTTTGGAGAAGCCTGGCTCCGCACGCAGACACAGTGTGTTTATGTGCTCGCAGATGTACGTGAACCTGCTCTTCTGGTATCAGTTCTTCTGCGGCTTCTCTGGGAGCGTCATGACAAACGCGTGGGTGCTCATCCTCTTCAACCTGCTCTTCACCTCCGTCCCTCCTCTCATCTACGGCATACTGGACCAAGACACACCGGCCAGCACCCTGATGGAGGTCCCAGAGCTCTACCAGGACACTCAGTCCTCCAAGGTGACTGCACACAGGACACACTCACAGTCGATTTGGCAAAGTGTCAGAATTGTGTTGAAGTTTAATCGGGGTCATATGATGCTTGGGACATTTCCTGGGATGAAATTGACCAGGTTATCAAATCTCACTAATCTTGTAAAAACCTTCAGAGACTCTAGAAGTTTCTCAAAGGTTTTGGTTATATTGTTGGTCTCTAAAAAGGCGACTTATTCCATTCTGTGCCTAAAAATGAATGAAAGGCATGAAGTAATCTTCTGTTTATTTATTTTTTAACAGAAGAATTCATCAACTACAACTTTGAGTAGAGAGAATAAAACTCTCTGAGCGTTTAAAATAATGTTTCAGAATAATGAAAATGATGCTGGAGGTATGATGATGCTGGATGGACTCCAAGGTTCGACAAGGCCTTTCTGTTTGGAGTTTGAGTATTCTCCCTGTGCGTGCATGGGGGCTCTCTGGTTTGCATTCAGTAACCAAAAACAGGCTCTTGAATTGCTCTTTGGTGTTGGTGTGTATGTAAATGGATGTCTGTCTCACTACATCAGCCCTATGATTGGCTGGGGACCAGTCCAGGGTATACCTCCACCCTTCAGCCCATGCCATGGTGGGACAGGCTCCAGCCCCCCACAACCCCCAACAGGGAAAAGTGCGAAACCTGGCCCACTCAAAGAAAGATGGTCCTCTCTCTGTTTGCTCCTCCGGGACAGTCGGTGTCATGGCAGGCAGATCGTTTTGTTTTCACAAGTGAAGGTTTTAAACCTGTGCATGTGTTCAGGCTTTCTTTCTTCTTTCTTTCTGCTGAGACGAGGACTTTAACTGTGTATACAGCCATAACCCTCTTCTATTTAATCCTAACTGAGGCTGCTTTGGCAGGTCAAATGTCTGTTTCTGCCGCGTGACACTGAAACAGATCATTCCAGTACACAGTCTGCAGTCTTTTCTACACTCAAGTGGGTAAATCTGTTGTGGAAAAACTGTCAGAAGTGAAAATCCTGAAAAAGTAGCTGTAGCTCTGAAGCAATAAGATGTCATTTAACAGCTTTTCTCCTCAATCAATCAATCAATCTTTATTTGTATAGCGCCAATTCATAACAGGTGTTATCTCAAGACACTTTACAATAGAGCAGGCTGAAGAAAAGCTCTTCATATTATGGATACACATATATGCATAGATGCATATATTCCTACATAAAATACACATATACATAAATATACAAATATATACATCCAACACCCAACATGAATCCATATAGCCAATCATGAATCCCTCCATCATGGCGGCAAGAAAAAACCTTCTGTTAAGCAGCAGGAAATCTTGAATGTGGACCCCAGTCTCATGATGAACAGCAAATCCACACGATGCTGTGTTGGGTGTGTGGGCAAAGGGAGGGAGGTAAGTGGAGACAAGTGGACTAAAGTAAGAACTAGAAAGCACTCGGGGAGTGCAGACCTCCGCCAAGCGCCACAGTTCCCCCTATTTGTCATTTGCACCATAAATATTAGTCCCACATTTATTTTATCTACATTTTTAGATTCCTTGACCATGAAAACATACCTTTAGCAGCTGGATTCACATTGATATCATTATTAGTTCAGCAGTTATTCACGAAAATCGAATTTTCCTTAATGGCGGTTTTCTTCTGGATCTAGCTCCCTAGCTTTTGAAGATACAGCAAATCCGTTGGCATCCTCCAAATTCCACAATGCCTTGGCTGTATAATGGTGTTTGTTGCGTGTTTATAGCTTCATTTGTTCTCTTCCTATGATGAAAATTCCAAAGGTCCCCTATTTTTTCATATTCTGGATCATAGTATCCGGAATTATTCCTTTATCCAGATCAGTCTTTGATATACTGTAGAGCATGTTAGAAACTTGTCCTGTTTTTTTTTTCCCAAGTGCCCTGACCTTTATTTATGGAGTTATATGCACAAATGTCGAAAATGGCCCTATCTCCCAATGTTAAAGAATCCTTTAAAAAATTCCTGGATCCAGACGGAGATCCAGATCGCTTCCAAAATCTAATCATTTGTTCCTTATCCCAATCCGGACAGTCCCTGAAAATTTCATAACACCCCCCATACCACCCCAAATGCTGTCTTTTGACCTTAGCTCTGATAACAGTCTGGATGGTCGTCTTTCTCTTTTGCCCGGAGGACACCATGTCTGTGATTTCCAAAAACAATGTGAACAGCACACTTTTCCACTTTGCCACCTCAGATGAGCTCAGGTACTGTTGATGTACGGCTTTCACTTTGCGTGGTAGAGTTTAAGCTAGCACTTGTAGATTTAGCAATACACTGTGTTACCTGTCTGGTTTTCTGAAGTGTTCCTTCAGCCACATGGTAATACCTTAACTTCTCAAAAATAATACGCACTCAATCATAACACGCACCCCATTTTTCATGCTTTTTTCCAGGAAAAACGCGGTGCCCAAACCTTACGCTCTGAGACAAACAGCCAAAAGCTTTTGATGTTGTTCTGTCCTTCATTATCTCTGCTTTCTTTTTCCTCCAACCACGAATGTTAGCTTCACTCACGCCCAATTTCCTACCAGCTTCTCAGTTGCCCACTGCCTCAGCCACTTCAGTCACCTTTCTTTTGAATGCTGCTGGGTAACTGACTCTTTCTGCCGACATTCTCGATGGTATTTTACCGTTGTACAATTTGTCTCTACTTGACGACACCTGCTGACGACCTTACGGTACTTGAAGCAATGACTTCACGTCGTATCATATTTCACACATTCCAGCATGCTCAGTCATAGTGTGCCGACCAATCAGAGAGCAGCTATCAACTTGGCCATGTCTTTGACCAATCAGAGAGCAGCTCTCAACATGGCTATGTCTTTGACCAATCAGAGCCCAGCTATCAACATGGCCATGTCTTCCACCAATCAGAGCCCAGCTATTTTGGTCCCCAAGGTGTCAGCGCCCAGTGTGTTTACACATGAGCGGTACCGTAACACAGAGAATTACACGATCATTACACAAATGTTAACTAATTGAGACCCAAAATATTGGATTAGAACAGTTTAACAGTCAGTTTTATAAGAATTACAAAAGTTTGGCCGTAATGTTTCTCAGAGGAAGAGAATATTTTAGCTTTTTGCATCAGATGTGTTGTAACCAGGATGTTGGCGAGACAAAATATTCTACATATTTTGCTTGTGCTCGTGTACAATAGGCACCAGAAAATTAGACCTTATTTAAGAGCAAAAAATGTGCGTTTTATGTAAGAAATTATGGTATTCTTTACAGAATAATGTTGGCTTTTAATGCCGTGTCACCTGAGTGATTGCATGTAAACAGCAAGGCCATATATCAACACTGAATGCCTGTGACCTTCAGAGATTTCTCTAGCTACTCTGAACCTTTTGATGATATTTTGGACTGTCGATGATGAAATCCCTAAATGTCTTGCAATTTTATGTAGAGAAACATTTTTCTTAAAACTTGGACTATTTCCTTTAATGCCCTGTAATGACACTCAGCTGTTTCCAGTTCACCTGTTCACCTGCTCCATGCTCCAGACAGCTGAGTTTTCTAGCGTTCCTAAACTCAGTCTTCTGTTGACCCTGTCCCTACTTTTGTGGCACATGATGCAGGCATCACATCCATAATGAGTGAATATGTGCAAAAAACAAAGTTCATCAGCTTGAACATAGATCTCTGTTCTGTTACGTGTTGAATAAAAAAGGAAATCGTTGTCTTTTAGGGTTCATGAGCGCTCTAGCGGCTCACCTATCTCAGAGAGGGTTAGGTGATGATGTGAGGGCTTTATAAGCTTCATGATTCAATAAAGTCACTGATAAACCTTTTCTCTTTGCAGGTTTACGTTCCCTTCATGTTCTGGATCAATGTGCTGGATGCCTTTTACCAAAGCCTTGTCTGCTTCTTTGTGCCTTATTTTGTGAGTACAGTGCTTCAAAGGTTTTTTGTGGTACCAGCACGTCCTTTTTCGTGTTGTCATTGTCTGATTTGATGTTTTCTGATGTTAAATTCTTTATCTCAGGCCTACGCAGGATCAGACGTCGGGGAACTGGCCTTTGGTTCTCCAATCAATGCCTCTGCACTCCTCATCATCCTGCTGCACCAGATCATCGAGAGTAACACCCTGGTCAGACACAGCTCAGAGGAACTGTTTGTTGTGCTGTGTGTGTCCAGATGTTGTTGTGGAGTCTCTAATCCCTCAGTGTTGTCTTGCAGACGTGGATCCACGTGCTGGTGTTGGTGTTGAGTGCTGTCTCGTACTTTGGCTTTGTGCTGCTCTTCAGTCTGATCTGTGTGACCTGCAGCCCCCCCACAAACCCTCTGGGGGTGGAAACACTCCAGATGTCCCAGCTGCTCTTCTACGTGGTGTGTGTTCTCACTACTGTGACGGCCCTTTTACCAAGGTACACATTCGGACACACACACACTCACACACAAACACTATGGTTGATGCCACTACTGTAAGCAAACTTACAAAAAACTCAACAGGCTGTTTGCCACAAAGCTAAGAGGTTATAAGGGAGTGTCCTACTTTACAAACTTTAAAACACATGTCAAGCAGTGGACTGAAAGCAAACCAGTCCTGTAACCATTGACCTCTAGGATTTTAGAAATGCTCTTGTGTCTTGTGGTGTGCTCTTATTGTGATCTGTTGTCCTGTTCTATGTCCTGCTTTTGTGTGTGGGGAGTCTTTGGCATCATGTTTTTGTGTTACCTGCCTAGGGACTGCAGATGTAAATTAGCACTGATGCTATAATCCAGCATATTTACATCTATTGTTTTCTGAATAGATATTAATTAATGTGTACTGTCCCTATTACATAAATTAATTTACTGAAAAATAAATAAATAAGTGGAATGTTATTTATCAGCAGGTGTGTCAGAAGATTGTGGCTTGGAGCCCAGCTTCAGATGTCACATGTCTATTTGTCTTTGGGCAAGATACTCAAGCAGCTCCTGCTGTCAGTAGCGTTGAAATGGATATGAAAGGACGTGGATGTGTCAGCCGATACTGATGAACTACTTACAGAGTAACTCAGGGCCAACTGTATCCACTGCACCATAATCAATCAATCAATCAATCAATCAATCAATTCCATCATCATTATAGTTCCTGATTTTAACTTTAGAGAGATCAACAAAATGAAATACATGATAGTTCCTGCAAACAGCACACATATAGATTGATCATATCAGATTGATCTCTCTGTTCATGGTTGTATCATACATCCATAATAACATCTTTACAGCCGTACAGACATGAGGACCCTCTTGATAACGAGATGCCACATCTCAAGGAGCTTACCTTTAATAAATTTAGATTCAACAATGACAAATATGGTGCTATACAAATAAAAATTGACTGATTTAATTTATATTCAGCAGAGACAAATATGATGAGGACAGATTTATAGCATGGGCGTCCATGGGTTTGTTTCTATCATAACTACTTATTTTTAGTCCCTTTTCCCTTTTCTCAGACTGGATGGAAACATCTCTGGATGTATGTATGTGTATATACAAATACATTTATTATATTTATTTTTATATGTGTATATATGTGTATCTATAAAATGAAGAGTTAGTCTTCAGCCTGCTCTGTTGTAAAGTGTGTTGAGATAACACTTGTTATGAACTGGTGCTATACAAATAAAGATTGATTTGATTGATTGATTGATTGACCTGTGGTATAAAAGCTCTTTGAGTGGACAGAGACTAGACCATAACCATTTAAAATGACAGTCTATAATGTTTTTAAAGTCAAATCTTATTATCTCTGTGCACAGCAAGCAGAAGCTCCTTCAAAATTAATAGGTGTTAGTAGGTAAACGTCTCTTTGACTGAGGGTCCCAGCAGTAATATTTACTAAAGGGGGCTTCAGAGTCCAGTCAGCAGCTGCCGCCTGTCTCACCTCCGTCTGAAGCCACTTTTGGTCGTCTTTTTAATGGACTCAGAGCTGGAGCTGGGTGGGTCTTCAGCCTCCTGACTAACAGGGACAACACATGAGTTAGCTAGTATCCAAATCAACCATGTCCCAAATCATACATACAGCTAACTTAGATATTTAATAATGGGCAAATCTTAACAGGACTGTGACCTACGTTTGGGAAAGGCAGCTCTAGAAGAGGCACCAGAGGTCAAACACTATATCAGTCCTTACAGCAGCAGGAAATTAATGAAAAACATGTGCTGGGGGTGAAATGCTCGTCCTTTTGGGTTCAATAAAAGTGATTTGGTTCTCTGTGATCTTGTAGTGTGTTTGTTGAGGGGTATTCTTACTCACTGTGCTGTGTTCTCTCTTCCAGGCTGCTGTTTCGAGCTCTGTTCAGCACTGTCCGGTCTTCAGCCGCTCTGAGATCGAGTCAGACGGACAGAGAGGATTCAGAGAGGTATCGCAGGAGGATGCAGCGCTGGAACATGAAGAACTCCACGGCTAACAGAGTGCCAGTGTGAGTGGAAATCCAGCCTGGAGCCAAACACAGCTGCAGCAGTTTATTGACCTTTGACACACACAAACGCTTTGAGCTGAGTATGTGACAAAGACTGTCAAATGTATTTATTATCTTTGCTGCACTGAGCATTTCACTCTGAGAACACTGTGAGTCTGGAGTTCAATGAAAAGTGTTTGACTTTATGAAAGAGTCGGACTGTTGAATATCTGTTTTAATACCTCACAAAGTCTTAAAGGCGACTCGATCTGCCAGACACCAGAGACGGGGTTCAGAGCTTGGACTTGAGCTGTGCTACACTGACACGTCACCCAACTACATGGGATGGAGACAAAATCGCCCCAACACGTTCTGAAGATAGCTTTCTCATGATGTTTCACACTGACTGTGGCCCTCTGTGTCTTTAGACCAGGGGAGCCTCCATAAGAAGGTTTTGTTCTATTCTAAAGGGCTTTTTAGAGGGGAAGGGCAATACAAAACACATTTTAGACTCCATACTGTATATAATTATTTAGCTTTTGATCTGTGAAGTCTAATAGGACACAGCAGTCATGCTGTAAAAATCTCCCTCTTCTCAGACAGATTTATGGTGCTGCAGTGGGAGTCCACACTGAATGAGACTTGCTGACAGAAGCTCAGGCCTGGTGTAGATTCATGTCCCACACCCATGCTGAAACTGATAAAAGCCAGTGGTTGCAAGAAAAAGACTGCGCACCGTTTTTTGTTAGAATGCATGTATGATGAAAGAAGCCCAGTGAGTGGAGATGCCCCTTTTCTTTCAGATTAGTCTTTGGGCATTTTGTGCCTTTATTGATAGGAGAGTGACAGTGGATAGGCTTGTGAAGGAGGGTGAGGGAGAGTAGGGAGGACACTCTGTAAACTGGCCACAGGCTGGACTTGAACCCGGGCCAGCAGAAGCACACATATGGGACGTGCCTGGTTGCTTACCGCCCCACCAAACCAGCACCCCATGCCCCTTTTCTTTTGTTTCTCTATCACATGCATTGATGTGGACAAGGACATACAAGAGTGCTGGAGGTGGTGCTGCATTCACATTATCCTCATCTGTGATTGACATGTTGTCCTCTCTCTTGAGTCAGCGTCTGAGAGAAACTGATTTTGCCTCAACAAGGCCATTAATGGATGTGTATTTGAGTCCAGTGTCAACGTCTTTCTTTCCACCTGCAAAAATGAAAGCATTTGTTCTGTTTCCAAAAGGAAACATGGAGCTTAAAATCAAATATTTAACTTTAACATCTGCTTTTGTGCAGCGCTACATAACTGCTAAGTTCTTGTTTCATCCTGCAACACATCCCTCTTTTATGCAATTGAATTGCCTATCTTTTTTTTCAAATATGCAAACCAGTTGCTATCACTGAGTTGAAATCAAGTTCATTTCATCATGACCTGGTAAATCAGGTGTGTACAAAATGTTACTTTAACCCTTAATCCAAATAGTTGGCTGCATAAAATGCTGAGATGTGCACCATGATGACCTGCAGAGCAGCCTGTGAAATAATCACAGCCTTTGGCTTCTGGAGCTTTGCTCCCTTTTATTGCAGCTAAGTAGGGCAACAGGGCAACAGAGCTGGGAGGGGCTGGCGTGACTCTTAAACTGCATTTCTTTCGAGGCTGTAGTCCTGTATTTAGATAAAATGCAAGAATATCCAGAAGTGAAACTGTGGCGCTGATTAGTTTGTAATGGCCCCTCAGTTACAGACTTTAAGCCGAAGCGGCTAATGTGTGACAAACACTCCCTGCAGGCTGAGAGCACAACCACAGTGATGAAGGAACTCAAGCCGATACTGTGGAGGCTGTCAAAGAGTAACACAAGTTGTGAAACCAACAGACTACAGTATAAATCATCACAAAGGCAACAGTCAAACCTCTTCTTCCTCTTGGGGATGTTGCAGATCTGATTATTATTCAGCTGTAGCTCACTGCTGCCCTGACACAGCTTGGCCTCTCAGAAAGTGCCCTCTGTAAAAACACAAACATGGTTTCCATCATGTGAAGACTAAACTGGTTCACAGATGAAGAAAAACATGAAGTTCTCAGTGGATTCGATTTGTATTATACATAAATGAAGCTAACCTTTTGCCTTCAGCTAACAATACTGGGTATAACATGGACTTTGTTAAAAAAAAAAAAACAGAGCTGCATTCACACTGTGGCTAATAAAGACCAAAATACTCTTTAATCTCAGGTATGACTCAATTTTTCTGTAAGAAAAAAAAGATGTTCATCTGAAGAGCAGTTAAAATGGTAATAAACAAAGGGGACAAAGTCAGTCAGTTAACTTCATTGAGTAAAAATGTTTGAGAGGAAATATTAAAATATTTCAGCTTCCAAATTCTTGTGATAAAGATTGATCCGATGTTTCTCCTACATCTACTGCAGAGTGTTTGACTGTGTTTACCAAAGGAATGACCATGTTATCATTAGCAGCCTGTTTGTTTACCATCTAAAGGTAAATGGAAGAACTGAGTCATACTGACTCCATTTTCATCTGTTGGTTTTATTTTCTGTAATCGTCTTTAATGGAGGGTATGATATTTTACTCACTGGGAGAGGTCCTGAGGATGAGCTGTTTTATTGTTCTATTGTTTTATCGTGTGTAATGAATTATCTTCAACGGTGAAGCGATGATGTCAGAACTTTTTAAACAAAAGCCTTACAAACCAAAGTGCAGTCAGATGACTGTGTTTGTAATGTGTTTTTAATGAATATATTTAACCATCTTTCATTATATTCTTGTACTTTGAAAGGTGCAGCAATAAACTGTGTCTAAGTCTTGCGTTGTCTGTGCTCAAATTTCTTACTGAGTTGTTTACTTGTGTGGAGTTAGCACTCCAGGATGGGACTCACTTATCAATCAATCAATCAATCAATCAATCAGTCTTTATTTGTACAGCGCCAATTCATAACAAGTGTTATCTTAGGGCACTTTTCAATAGAACAGGCTGAAGCCATACTCATCATTTTATAGATACACATACGGTAAAGGGACTTGAGCTTATAAAGCTTTCTAGTCTCTTTGACTCAAAGCAGCTTCACATCACAAGTCTCATCTACCCCTTCACTCACGTTCACTCTCTGGTGGTTCAGAGTTGCTGTTCAGGTCCCATCCACCATCAGTACCTCTCATCCCTCTCAGGGTCACGGGGGGCTGGAGCCTATCCCAGCTGGCATTGGGCGAGAGGCAGGATACACCCTGAACCGGTCACCAGCCAATCACAGGGCCACATAGTGAGACAGACAACCATTCATCCTCACACTCATACCTAAGGGCAGCTTGGAGTCACCAGTCAACCTAATGAGCTTGTTTTTGGTATGTGGGAGGAAGCAGGAGTGCCCGAAGAAAACCCAGGCATGCACAGAAAGTACAAGCAACCTCACACAGAGAGGCCCTGGCAGGCCCGGGAATTGAGCCGGCAACATTCTGGCTGTGAGGCACGTGCACTACCTGCTGCACCACCATGCCGCCCACTGTTTAAGTTACCCATCAGTATTCTTTTCACACCACTGATGACGTTATTAAGTGTCTTTCCCAAGGACACATCACCAGGTAATAATAGCTGGGCTGGAACCGACAACCCTTCAGTCACTGACAGAGGACACCATCAGACTGAGCCATCAACGGCGTAGTTTGGACGAATGAAAATGTGCGATGATTTTATGATTAGTGTCAGAAATACTCCTTTGTGATGTCTTAATGTACTTCTGGCGCACAGAGGCCAATTGTGCAATGTGCAATATGGTCTAGGCATCAATCAGTCTGTCGCCATCATGAACACAGCCTTGGTGGCTAGCTGTTCACCATGAGTCTGGTTCTGCTCAGTATTCCCTACTGTTCAGGATTAAAATGAACAGCAATGGTATTTATCAAAATCATTTTTCATGTTTGTGTAATGGTTAAACACCAGTTTGAAGAAGCTCTTTAACCAAAATGATATTTATATAATTATTATTGTTATCCATACATTTTCAAATTTACTGTTTTACAAACAAGAAACAGAAAAGACATTGTTTAACACATTATTATTATTATTGTTATTATTATTATTAATTAAAATGTCTAATTATAAAGCATTCATCAGAGGATTTTTTATAGCCTGTAGTTCATTAAAAAAAAGGAAAGTAAGGAGAAAATGCAATGACAAGAAAAGGAAACAACTGATGTCCTGCTCTTTTAAAAGCCAGTTGTTTTGGTGTTGCACTGCCCCCTGCCTGTAAAAACTTTGTATGCAGTCTTTGTTAAGTTTTCTTTTCACACTGCCCCCTGCCTGTAAAAACTTTGTATGCAGTCTTTGTTAAGTTTTCTTTTCACACTGCCCCCTGCCTGTAAAAACTTTGTATGCAGTCTTTGTTAAGTTTTGTTTTCACACTGCCCCCTGCCTGTAAAAACTTTGTATGCAGTCTTTGTTAAGTTTTGTTTTCACACTGCCCCCTCCTGGTTGAAGAAGAGTCCAGTGGGTGTGTGTGCTGGTTGATTGCCATGTGGGAGCCTTGCAGAGCAGGCAGCTAGATTCATCTCCTGCAGGGATTATCTTTTCGTTGTTGCCTTGGACACTATTTGTCCGTAAGTATGGTATTTTTTATGTGTTTTGTGATGGAGACAGAGGCAGAAGGTGTTTTTTTGGATTATGCTTTGTGTTTGTAACTTTGAATTTGTAGGCAGTGTAGTTTTAGCTAGCAGAGCTGTAAGCTAGCAACATGACAGTGCAATTTTGAGTTTGCTTCTCTTAATTTTGACTGTGCCTTATTTTCTGTTCATTTTTCTTAATACAATTTGTAATTTGTGCTTCATTGCAGTTTTACAAAGATAACCTTCAATAAATGACAAGAAAAGTTACGCCTTGTAATTCATGGAGGATTTTGAGTTGTTAGCTGACTGTCTAGCTTTGAACATCGGCTACTCATAGTGAGGACAGTACAACTGACCTAGAAAAAAATTAGCAGAACCATATGATGAGGAACAGTTTCAGAAAATTTGTCGAGGTTGAATGGTTTGATACAACAACTTAACGGGAGGCTTTTATTGTGAAAAGATTACAGGGAGTGAAATGTGATCATTAGCACAAACGTTTTTCTAGTGGCGCTGCTAATTCCTCTGTGAAATTAGGTGAAGACGTGGTGATATTTAGCACTGATTTGTTCATGTAGCAGTTATAAATACAACAGGAGGTTAAAGTGAGAGCAGAAACAGCCACAGTGGAGGTTTTATACTGCAAACAAACCGGCTTTGTGCACCTCTATCTGCTCCTCCAACAGGTGAATATCAATGCTTTTACATGCATTATGTGGTGAAAAACACTGACATCAGGAATTTTATAGTGAACATTTTGAAGAAAGACTACTTAGGTTATTTTTTTTTTTAATTAACTTCCAAGTTGATGTGAAGTGGTGAAGTTACTGTTGGTGTTTTTCACCAGACAGCATTAAAAGCATTGATATTCGCCTGTTGGAGGTAAAGTGCAGATCGACTCCTCAGGTAGTGCCAAGACAAATGTGTGTGGACTGAGGTCGTCTTCACCTCAAAATTCCATCTTAAGACCAAGACATATCAAGTTATTAACGTTATGTGTGGCCATAGTTTAGTTTAATGAAGTTAGAAACTGAATGAAACGTTAAGAGAAAAGTTAGTTGTATATAATATTTGTTAGTTCATATATTTCAAAGTGATAATAGACAAATGGAAGAATGAGACTAAAGGAGTAGGATTGAATACGTTTTTAACTTCTTCCTACTCCTTTTCGAGCATACTTAACTTTCTGGACTTTTGTTTCATTAGGCATCTTTGAGATTTTGCTTTGTGTGTTTGCTTTTGTTTTGTTTTTATTTATTCCTTTGCTTTTATTGATGTATGTATTTGTGTTTATGCTCGAAATAAAGATTCAATCAATCAATCAATCAATCAAAAAAGATAGCTTAATCGGCAGCCTTTAATTGAATCAACAGCACCACCTGCTGCTGTGGAGTGTGAATTGCAGGAACTTGTTTAGAAACTTTACTGGCGTGTGTGTGTGGATCAGAGTGCATTTGTGTGTGGATCTGCAAGGTGGAAAATTAGTGCCAAAAGTCACGTGTCAGCGGTAAGATTGTGACTGTTTTTCATAGTTGTAGAATTGTTCTTTGTACTTGAAGAATATTGTTTTGTACTTTTTTATTTGTTTCTGAAGCATGATGTATTGTTTGATGGGTATGTTTCTTGTTCGCAAAACAAAATGCATTAGTTTGGGAATGATGTTCTGTATTTGCAAACCCCACTGAGCTTGTTTGTGAATCATCGGGTGAGAGTACAACATGTTTTGTGTGTTTGTGAGGTTTTTTCACGATTCTAACTCCATAGAGAGCAACCTTTTTTTCCATATAAATGGCTCACATCTAACTCTGAATTTAATGTTCATGAAGGACTCCTCAGTGAGGACTTGACTGAGGAGTCGTTCAGATTTTTCTGAGACTGTGATGCTAACTTTCCCACACCACTACTATGCTGTGTGCTGTGTTGCAGGAAAGAGCTGTAATAAACACCCCATGATCCACCAGGCCGCTGTCTGTGGTCTGTAGAAGTAACAGTAGTGTGGTGCTGCATCTCACAGATAGCTGTGACCCCGTCACATATATATGTATGTATATACAGTACATATAAAGAACATTTGTTCTGATTATGTGCTGTACAAATAAAGATTGTTTGATTGGCTGCTGTGGTGGACTGAGCTGCTGATGAGGCCTGCAGGTGGAGGTGAGTGGAACCTGGACTGTGATGAGACAGCTGGAGGAGCCTGGTGTGCAGGAGGGTCGCCCAGATCCCAGAGCACGACACCAACCTTGGAGTAAAGACACGAATTAAAGGTAAGACAGCAGCAGGATGATTGACCAGACAGGTTGTGGCAGGATCCGGTCGGCTCAGCGTGTAAGTGAGTGAACGTCCCTGATCAGCTGATGATTTAAGGTGGACAGCGTGAGGTGGGGAATAAGAGGCGACTTAAGTTAAAACGAACAAACGAATGCCTCAATGAATACACAGGTCAGGTCTTCCTGAAGAACTTGTTTTTTAAGCTCCATAAAACTACTAGCAGATGACAAAAAAAGCATATCAACCCTCCGGATAGGATGAGGCAGGGCACAGTGCAGTGGATGTAGTCACAGTGCAGTGGACACAGTTACAGTGCAGAGCATGCAGTTACAATGTAGTGGATACAGTTACGATGTAGTGGATACAGTTACAATGTAGTGGATACAGTTACGATGTAGTGGACACAGTTACGATGTAGTGGATACAGTTACGATGTAGTGGACACAGTTACGATGTAGTGGACACAGTTACAGTGCAGTAAATACAGCTATTATCCAGTTAATACATTAACAATGCAGTGGATACAGTTCCAGTGCACTGGACACAGTCACAGTGCAGTTATTACAGTTATAATGCAATGGATATAGTTCCAGATTGATGCCCATAAACACTGGGCTCTATATCCTGCAAAGGAAAGAGAGAAATGTAATTTAAAAAAACTGTCAGTGGCTGTAAGAAAGTGAACAGTGGGGAACTGCATAAACTACAAGAAATGTGTATTATAGGTTGTTATGATGTAAAAATAGAAATAGAAATACAGTTCTTTAGTTTATGTGTACAGGAATGCATGGGACTTTAAAGAATCAATAATTACAGCAACTGTACGTCAAATTAAGCCACACAACTTACATTTTAATAGAAAGGTTTGATTTAAAATAAGGCTATCAGAGTACATAAGCATGGTGCAATAGCATCAACACAGCTTTGATTTAATAAAGTCTAGTGGGAGAAACTCCTCCAGATGCCTGTGATTTGAGATACAAAGAATGTTTTTTAAAAAGAAAACCTCAAAAATTGCTAACTTTTCCATTAAATCCAGAGTTTGATAATTGAGAGAACAAACTATGAAGAAAGAGTGAGGTTTATTGTTTTGTAATATTTTACACGTCAGTCTAAAGTTATATATCAGTTTAAAGACTGCACTCCGCAGGTACTTCTGTGATGGTTTAAGAACTTTAACTATGATGATACAATAAAAAAAGCATAGTGAAAGTACCTTTAGTTCTCTTGTTCACACTGTATCTCCAGCCTTCTGCATGATTATTAGTCATATGGATTATTGGGAGGGCTGCTGTAACATTAGGGTGGATTCTGTCCTTTCACAGCCCTTTATTTCTGCACTTCCTGACAGGCGTGTCTGGCAGCTTTCACTTCTCCTTTCTCTGCTGCCTTTTCAGTCCATCCGGACGTCGAGCTGCGCAGAAATGAGTTTTTTCAGCGATGTTTCCACCGAGGGCATGAGCGATGAGTTAGAGACTCTGGGGTAAGAAATGTGTTTTCTCTCCAGGCGAATAGAAACGGTTCATTTTTCATAAGGCACCTGTTAGAGATAAACTACTCTCATAATGCTGCTCCAGCCTGCTGCAGAGTTGTCTGAGCCATAGAAGAAATAATTAACTTCACCCAGTAACACCAAAACGTCAGAGTTCTCGCCGTTATTGAAATTCATAGTTCAGAGTTTTTAATTCCGTCCTTTAAGCGCCACACGGAGCATGTGACAGGATTGTGAGGGGGAATTACAGCGGAGTAACAACACAGATGTACTTCGGCTTTATTTTACATATATTTAGTAACAGTCTATCACTGTAATTGTTTCAATATGTGGTTGTGATATTTTTTAACATGTAGAGTTTTAATAATTTTGACCAAAGTGTTAAGATTTGCACCATGACTGATCATAAATACTCTACATTTACATTTTCTTAGGCTTTTATCTGAAAAAACAAAGTTTTGAGTTACACTTGGACTGATGTGTACTCAGTATTAAAAATGAATTAAATGCTGTCAAGACTAACAAAAAATGAACTCAACTTCATGACTTTTAACATTGATTTACACACCATGGCATTAAATACTTCAGGGAAACATGTGACCTTGTTGCAGAACACCTGTAAATCTGGATTTCATAGGAATGTACTGCAGGCCTGTTGCCCCAAAACAGCATTTTTTCCTCATGATCTTTGATTTCCTTCCTCTTCAACAGCCATTTGACAGTTTAATAATCAGACGACAGCCTTAATCTGATTTATTTTTACAAAAGCTAAAGGCATGAACACCACCTTTATGATCAGGTTTATTCACGTGTTTTTATGATCCAACCTCAAAAGACTCATTCATCATTTTCATGCACATTCTCAGCAGTGGATGCAAATTACAAACTCTCACTTCCCTTATTCATTTCCTTCACATCTGTCCTTCGCTCTAAGGTTGCTTTTACTTTTTTGAGACTTGCATAACAGTCTTAATGATCAGAATTTGTTACTTTGAGCATTTACATGAAGAGCTGCATGTATTACAGACAAAACCAACATTATCCCTCCTTAACAGCAGAGTTTTGAGTTTTTCCCTCAATTTGCTTTTTGGACACTGATCCAGAATTACACAGAATTACAACAGATGAATATGATTTTCTTATGTAATAATATTTAACCTGAATGATCATTTAGGTTTAGGTCTTTGTTTCATTCTGTAAGAATATAAAACATTCAATACAAACAAAGAAACATTTCAAACATGTGAATGAAAAGGAACAGAATGAAGAAAAATCTAATAGTCTGTCCCTTTCTCACAAGATATTAATGAACTAAACACATAATACAAATAAACAAGAGCTGCAGGCCAACATGCCTTTTTACAATTCATTATTTCTTATTATCAAAAACAACCAACAAAAAAAACAAACAAAAAGGACCACATGTTAATTCACATTTTTCCACAAAACAAACATAGCAAGACTTAGATGAACACTTTTCCCTGTATTTACTCAACATCCTGGCTTTCATAGTTTTTTTGAAGATAAAACTTGATCGAGCTTCTTTGGTTTCTTTGTTCAGATTGTTTCATAAACTGATTCCTCTCACTGTAACACAGCGCTCCTTCAGTTTAGTTCTGAATCTTGTTTTTTTAAATATTTCAGATCCTTTTAAATTATAACTACTTTCTCTTTTTTCAAATCGGTTCTGAATGTTGATCGGTAAAATTTTCTTATGAGCTTTATACACAATCTGCAACATACTGAGATCTACTAACTCACTGAATTTCAACAACTGCAATTTAACAAATAACGGGTTCGAAGGATTTCTGTATCGACTTCTAGTAATAATTCTTATGGCTCTTTTTTATAAAATGAAAGTGGCTGGATGGAAGTTTTACATGCATTTTCCCACACTTCAACACAGGAGGTCAGATATGGAACAATCAATGAATTATACAAAAGGTACAAAGCTTTATCATCTAAATAATCCTTTACTTTGTGTAACATAGCAATCGTTTTTGCTATTTTCACTTTCATTACATTAATATATGATTTCCAGGTCAGATTATCATCAATAATAACACCTAAAAATTTTATTTCATTTACTCTATTAATTTTTATACCTTCTATACTTACTGAAACATCAGTGTTGTTGCCTTTGTTACCAAATAGCATGAAGTTTGATTTTTCAATATTAAGGGATAATGTATTTACATCAAACCAGTGTCTAATTTTTTTCATTTCTTTTCTTACTACCTCCAACAGACATTCTAGATTTTCACCGGTATTAAAAAAGGTGGTATCATCAGCAAAAAGAAAACATTTTAACAGTTCTGAGACATTAACAATATCATTTATATACAAAATAAACCGTTTTGGTCCCAGAACTGACCCCTGGGACACCCCACATGTTAAGTTGCATATTTCAGATTTGACATTATTTATTTGAGCAAAATGATTTCTGTTTCCTAAATAACTTTTAACCCATTGATGTGCCACCCCTCTGATAGCGTGTTAGTTTTTTAAGAAGAATAGTATGGTCAATGGTGTCAAATGCCTTTTTGAGGTCTACTAAAATGCTTACTGAAACGTGTTTTTAATCTATTGCAGTAGATGTTGAGTGATTGGTCCTGAATCCATACTGACTTCTGCTTGAAATATTGTATCTGTCAAGGAATTTGTCCAGTCTGTTTACAAATAGTTTTTCTAGTACTTTTGGAAATTATGGAAGCAAAGATACTGGTCTGTATTGGAGAAACATGTTTATGACCATTGTTATAAAGTGGAATGATTTTAGCTGTTTTCATATTTTCAGGAAACACTCCTGCAGAAAATGATAAGTTGCAAAAACAGGTGAAAGGCTCTTTTACACTTTTTATTATATTCTTTAAAGTTAACATGTCCATATCATCACAGTCAGTTGATTTTTTGCTTGCACAATTTTTTTAATGTTCAGTATTTTATCCTTTTCTACTTTACCAAGAAAAATACTGTTTACGTTAACATTGTGTTTCCACTTGCATTATTGTCGCTCAGGTTTGGAATATTCATAGCCAGACTAGGACCTACATTAACAAAGAATGTATTGAACTCATTCACTATCTTCTTAACATCATGTATATCTTCATTTTCTTTCTTTATGATCCAGAAGTATACAGCGATACTGCTTTGTGTGTTTAATGATCTGGTATCTTGGATCATTTTATGTGCTAATAAGCATTTAGGATGTCTCAACATGCAAAAAGCTTAACATACACTGTGAGAGGATGTTTAAGGAAATTAATGAACAGCTGTCGGCAGATGTACCTCATGTGGTTGGTGAATATTCAGTGAATTGAAGGTGACCCTGCTTCAAGGTACACACACACATACACACACACACACACTTTTTTAAAGTAATTGATTGGACACCTTTTTGTATAATAATGAACTAAAAATGTCAGACTTTCTGTTGATTTCACAACATGAACCCAAGAGGGTAACTTACATACAAATGCCTTCACCAGCTGCGTTTGCTTTGGGTCTGTCGTCTTTGCAGACTGCGTTTCCAGCAAGAGCCTTTCTACTCTTCCTGTTATTTTTTCCGTCATTGAACTGCCTACCACTGTGCAGTTTGCCCTTGTCTGCCACTGTATGATAAGCAAGACAAGCAACACTGTCTAAAGGGAATAAAATCCCAAGTGTCATTACTGGATTATGTACAAGAGTGCCAGGGTAAGGACAGGAAAGTAAGACTCACAGCTGTGAAGACAGTTTAAGTTTCACCATGATCTTTTCCACAAAGACAAAAAATGATACTTTTACTTATGCTGCTGATTATCGCTCCTAACTTGGGCAGTAAATAAATTGTTGGGGGGGGGCATCATGACATGCCAGTCATGTTTTATCAGATCTAATTCATACAGCAGCTCATTTTAATTTCATTGCATTTCACATGTTTATAGACAACAGACCTCACACCAAGTTGGACTTACTGATATAACAGATGTGGCATCACACACCCAAGCAGCCATGTCATTCTTCAAAACAAACCCACTCACACGTAGAAACTGTCATGAAGTTCTTTTTATTTAAAAAAAGAAAACCAGATATTAGAACTACACATTCCAGTAATTCAGTGCTCACAGCCATAAACATCCATCTGCAATAATGAATAAAAAAATACTCATCTCAATGGACTATCCTCTTATTAATTTCAATTTAATAGAGAGAAATGTGATATGGACAAATTCATGGTCTGGGCATCCATACATTTATTGCTATCATGAATTCTTATTTTAGTCCTTTTGCCCTTTCCACTGATCTTTCTGGATTGATCGTTATCCATTTACACACCCAGTGTGGCTTCAGTAGACAGCTGTTTTAATGTTGTTCTGCCAAAGATTTCCTACCACTCAAAAGAAGGTTTTTTGTTCTAGCCACTGTAACTGCTGCTAAATGTGACAAAGTGCTGGTCAATTTATGTATGTGTTTGGGGAAAAAAGAGAGTACGGCATCAACCTGATCTGCTGTAAAGTGTCTTAACATTTGTTAGGATCGATTGATGAAATCACACTGTGTGCACTCAGCTTAAGGTTTTTGACCCAGAAAAGCTGTAAATGTTTTCTTTGTCCTCACAGAAGAACAACAGGAGTTGATATTGGAAATGATGAATTGGATTGTCAAGCAGAAATGACATTAATATCAATCAAATTTGATCAATTCCTGTCAACAGTTAAAGGGATATTTCAGTATTTTTGAAGTGGGGTTGTATGAGCTCCATATGGCCACTAAGTACATTAGATGCAGCAGAAAGTTCTCTCCTCTCCCTCAGGAAGACACAGTCTGTAAGAGTCTGTTACGCAGAAATAGCCGCAAACAGGGAAGTATCGTACCAGGTACAGAGGGTATTTTCTCCGCCTACAAGAACTCCCATCAAAAAATAATACCACAGTTCAGGAGTACGCTACCTATGCATGTTTTTAAGTGCATTAACTTTTCGGAAATATAAAGTTTATCTGGACCTAACCGACTCATGTCATGTATTCCTCCATGCAGCGCTGCCGCAAGCCGTGCAATGCTAATACACAACAGTAATGGTTGTGTGTGTGTGTGTGTGGGAGAAGGAAACACACACACGTAGTCTGCAATGTTACGGTGAACAGCCTCCTCTACTCTGCTTGTTTGTCTCTGACAGATCATTATTACTTACTTTGAGGATAAACTGTCATTAGGTTCTTCAGGTTTGGGACGTTTTTTCCAGTTTATCTTTACAATTGAAGAATTTCCACAATACTCCAGGATTCAGAAGAGCAGGAAAATCTTTATGATGAGTTATGCAGACGGTGTGAGAGTCTCCAGTATCCTCTGACTCAGACAGATCCTGAAGTTGGCATCAGTAGCACTCGGGGTAAGGCCTGTTCGGTCTCCATCTGCAGCAGCTCTTCTTCTGTGAACTCCGGTTCACACAGGTGTCCTCTAGGCTCCAAAGTGAATGGAACTTTATCTTTGCTGTCAAAATCACTAATTTTTAATTCCCTACATTGTCTCTTCCACACTAGGCTAAGAGTCAGAACAAAAGAATTACAATGCCTGATAAGAGTTACACAAGGCTACAACCTGAAGCCTGAAGCCACGGGCTTGTTATGTTTACAACAGCTGAGAGGGAGGCGGAGTGATTCAGCAGAGGAATACATGACGTGAGTCGATTAGGTCCAGATAAACTTTATATTTCCGAAAAGTTAATGCACTTAGAAACATGCATATGTAGCGTAATCTTAAACTGTGGTATTATTTTTTGATGGGAGTTCTTGTAGGCGGTGAAAATACCCTCTGTTCTTGGTACAATACTTCCCTGTTTGCGGCTATATCTGCGTAACAGACTCTTACAGACTGGCTTACTGAGGAAGAGGAGAGAACGCTCTACTGCATCTAATGTACTTAGTGGCCATATGGAGCTCATACAACCCCACTTCAAAAATACTGAACCATCCCTTTAAGATGAAAATCCCATTTCTCTCACAGTTTCAATAACTCTCACTATGGCATAAGACTGACAGTAAACCTGTTTTTTTTTTTTTATGAAAGGTGGTACCACTATGATCTGTCCCGTCATGCTGCAGAGGCTCTCCTCTTGTCCAATGGGACTGATGGAAGTTATCTCCTCAGGAACAGTAATGAGGGACCAAGCTGCTTCGCTTTATCCGTCAGGTCAGTCCATGTTTTGGTGCTGAAGTCATTCAGCTCCTTTTGTAAACGGAACGAAACTGTTAGAAGTTACAGAAATAAGTGGCTTTGACCTCCTGAGAGTCTGATCTACTGGAATAGTCATGTCTTTTAAAATAGTTTTACATGCAAAGAGCTCCTGACTGAATGTAAGTATAGTTTTATAATAATAACACACTTATGAGGCTGTATTGCAACATGTTGGAAGAGAAGAATGCCAAGTCACACATTTTGGTCACTTGTGTTCCCACGTGAACATTAACCAAACTTACAATAAATTTAGTACAATCCTACACACTGGTCGATTTTGAACATGCTCCAAAGCCAGCAAGCTGTAAGTGTTAAGACACCTGTAAGGAAAAAAGCAACCATCATGAATTGACACTAAACAGAGTCATTTGCTCTGGTCTGTAAGTTTGGAAGACTGATTACTTGCGGTGAAGGAAAGGCCAAACGTTCTGCTCTCATGCATGATCTCAGGAGGTTAACGACAGAACATGAGATGTTCTTCATTTGTTCCTTTTCACACAGGGCCAGGGACTCAGTCAAGCATTTTCACGTGACGCGCAGAGACAGCAGCTACGCGTTTGGGTTTAATGAATTTGCAACTCTCCACGACTTCGTCAGCCACTTTGCAAACCAGCCTCTGCTGGGCAGTGACACAGGTACACACAACAAAGACTAAATATTAAACATACTGCATGACACAAAGCTAAGAGCATGTCCTAACAGCACTGAATGTAAGCAACTTTGGTCACATAATCCCGATGACCTGTGGTCGGAAGAAATTGTTTGGTAATCACTGAAACTAGTTGATTCTGCAAAGCTCCTTATTTGTGGTTTCAGAAGTGTTCTTGTCACTGCAGACATGACGTGTCCTGACAGAATGACAAACGTTTGTGCTGTTAACTGAAGTGCCAACCCATTGATATTGGGGGAGAAACAGATGCGTGAAATGTTCACAGAGAAACGGCAGCAAACATGAATTAAAACCTCCAAAGGAGTCAGATAACTCTCCCGCCTGCAGTGACCACTCAGTGTAATGTAAGGCTACAATTATACTTCTCTTCAGCTTTATCTTGCTCTGACCTCAAGAAATACAGACAAGAGGGGCAAAACAACATCAATGTGTTAAGTAGAGATTGTTCTGCAGCATACATGTAGCTGCTTTATACTCAAAATATCAGTATAAGAACTGATCAGGCAAAAACAAACCAACTGTCATTCAGTGCGGCTTTCTATCCCAGCATGCTGAGCACACACAAAGAATTAGGAAGCCTCAAGTCTTGCCGTCATTTAGTTCTCTGTGTATAGCAGAATGTAACAGAATATTTAGCAAGGCCTCCTATTTTTCCATCTGTTGCTCAAATTGGACATGAACTGATGAAAAGGGTTAATGGACTCCTCATTGTTTTTCAAAATGAAAATGGTGATGGATTATAATCCATATCCAAGTTTGAAATGTGATACTCAAACTTGAAAAATACAAAGCATCGTCTTTTATATGTTTCACTTTGTTTTTGGGATGAGGCAGATCATTTTTGAAGGTATGAGAGGCCGATGAGGCCCCAAAAAGGTGTTTGTCAGCTCACTGGTAAAAAACAGATTTTCTTTAATCAAGAAATTATTTTCTTGATTTTGTGGGCAGGCAATAAGGATGGAAATAAGAATTTCATTGTGGACCCCCAGCAGGGCTCCTGTCTGAAGGCTGCAGTGAATTATCAGGGTACATCATCCTGTGCGAACCAGGAAAACAGAGACTTGACAGGACAGAATAAAACAACCGCTGCAGAGGGAGAGGGTTATCTGACTGTAAGGAGAATAACGCAAACTTAATGTGTGTCTGGACTTTTGAAAGTGTTGTTTCATCTGCACATCATCAGAGTTCTCTAGCCCATCTGCTCAAAAATGATCACCACAGGTCTCTCGGGCTGCTGTTGGATACGGAGCTATAACTCTGCAGCTCTCTGTCTCTGGTGTAGTTGTCGTGTGGGTAGTGAAGCTGCTCCACCTTCACTTCTGTGTGCACCTCTCAGCTCTTTAATTGATGCCGTTGATGCTTTGTAAACATGTAACACTAAAGATGGATATAAATTGTGATATAAATTGTTAGTCCCCTGTCATATCATGAGCACTGACTTCCACAGCTTATATTTGACGTCGTTTGCTGCCTGTCGGTGACCCCCCCATCCCCCGCCACCACTTCTCTCTTGTCCAGCAGGGACTGCTGAGAGGACAAGAAAGGATTTATTTTCAGTCCAGCTTTGTTACACAAAGGCAGAATCAGGGAGAGGTATCCAAACACAAGGCTGTAGACAAGGTCCAAACAACAAACAGGGTCGTGATCAAAACTAAGACTATGGAAGACGCTAGAAAGTGACTTGAGGGTACAAACAATCTGGCAACAAGTCAAGGGAAGACACAAGGGTTAAATACACGAGGTGATGAGACACAGCTGGGGAAGCACAATCAGGGATCAGGTGTGACAACGCCAACAGGAAGTAAACCCTAAGGAGATAAGGAAAGACAGGGGAGTTTTCAAAATAAAGCAGGAAACACGAAGACAAGACATGAAACATGAACGAAACGAGGAATTTAACTCTTATTAAAGCAGGATCATGACTCCTCCATTTAGGAAATTATGATGCTGAATTTCAGAGCTGATCTTTTTCTAGAGTTTGTACTGATGACAAGTTGCCAATGGTAGACACTGCTGAAATGTTCCTTTCTTTTACTCCTAAAAGCTAAGAGTAGTTCAACCTGAAAGTTGGTCTTTTCCACTATAGTATTTGACATGTATTTTTTAAACATCCCATTGTGGTAATAGGTTTTTCAGATTCAACCACAAAGTGTATCAGATTTACAGTCAAGAATTCCTTAGTCTGTTTAACAGGAAAACATTGGAAAACATGTCTTCTTCAATAATAAACAACCAAGGAATAAAGATAACATGCTCAACACTTTTTAACAAAAAAAGTCTTTTTTTATAACTTAAAAAAGAATAAACAATTCACAAAGCATTAGCATATCCATCTGAGAAAGCAGATTGTTAAACACTTTTTTGTCTGCCACTGTTTTTTTTTAAAGATTTTTCTAACTTAACACTCACTGTTTCACATTTCCTTTAACTTCCACCCACATTTGTGTGTTGTACTGATATTGTACTTTTGTTTGCGTGAATCAGGAACCCTCATTGTGCTGAAGAGTCCGTACCCATGGCGTGTGGAGGAGCCATCCATCTACGAATCTGTAAGAGTTCACACGGCAATACAGACGGGCCGAACAGAAAACGACCTGGTGCCAACTGCTCCATCGGTACGAGACCACTCTGACTACACCCACGAGCAGCCACTACCAAAATCATCAAACTGCTGTATAATTACTTTGCATGTCAAACCTAAAAGATCGATCAGTACAACTATTTTTATCTGTGTAGCACCAATTCATGACACTGTTATCTCAAGACACTTCAGACATGAGGTCAAGACTGCTTTTTATTTCTGTTATCACATTTAATTGTAAAGACTCCACTTGAGCACAGCATGAAATAGCATGTGGCAAAGTTACAGCTGCAAGAAAAAACTGCCTTTGGTGGGTAGGAATCTCGAGCAGAACCACACCCATGTTTCACAGTCACCTGATGAAGCTGTGGTGAGGTGAGAGGGCAGAAAGGTCAGAAAAGTGTCATTAAGTTATTGTGCATTGTTATCTTAAACTTCCAACTTCAGTCCTGTTCATCAATAGAATAAGATTTATCGTCAGAGATTAACCCTTTTAGTGTTGATAAAGTTCAATTGAAAAATAAAACACTGAAAACAATCATTTACTAGACACAAAATGCTAGGACAGAAATCCCATTGACATAAACAGGTTATGTCAGTGAGGATGAACAGAATTGATGAATTGACAGACTGATTTGGTGCCTTTTAATTTTTTTGCCGATAACTCTGTAGAAGAATAGCCAGAATAGTGACGTTTAACATAAATGTTAAACTGACAGTCGGCAGTTTAAGACATGGCAGAGTTTTTGGCTTGTCTTCAGATCAAGACCCAATTTTCAAATAAATTCAGATGAAAATCAAAAATCTCTGAAATAAAGGACACTTTTCAACAGTTAACACAATCTTTCTAGTCAATCAGGTAGTTCAGCGCAGATGATCTCATATAATTCTGTCAAATTTAAACTTAAAGTGTTCAAAGTCGTTCATTGGATATTAAAGCAAGGAGCCTAAAATCTCAATCAGACAGACAAATCTCACAAATGCCCGACCAGAGAGTCGAACCGGCAACAATCTGTGAAGAAACAGCTTATAAACTTATAATAGTTTATAAATCAGTGTGTAATGATTGTTGTATTAATACAAAGTCTGTTTTCCCAGCTGGGCACAAAGGAAGGCTACCTGGTAAAACAAGGGGCGTTCGTGAAGGTAAGAGTGTTAAACCTCACTGTGTTTGAGCTCAAATCTGACAGCCTTAGAGGGCCACTCTGAACAGTATCAACTTTTCCAAATCACCGTTTTTATCTTAAAGTCCAAAAGTGTTTCGTTATTTCTCAGTCCAAACAAACAATAACGTTTGATCAGGCTTTTTAGCCAAAAACAGCTTTTTCTGATATGAGTTTTTTCCATGTTGTGGGCTACCTTCGACTTCATGATTCAAAATGTTTGAGTTTGGTTTCATGTGAATCTACAGCATTATCAACTTATAACTCCTGAATTTGGCTTCTTATAAATATGTGACATTATGAAGTAAACAGGTAACCACAGTCTTTGGGGCATGGTGGCTTATTGGAAGGTTAAAGGCTTGAGCCCATCTCCGGCTGTCACATGCGCCCTTGAGCAAGACACTTAACCCCAAGACACTGTGCTAGTGGCATGTAAATGGGTATAAAAGAGTGAGATGTGTTAACTAATAATGATGGACAACTGGCATAGAAACCCAGAACCATCAGTAAGTGAATGAAAGCTCTGGAGTTTTCAGGAAGACACTCAAAGTGCTACAGAAGCTCAAGTGAATCATAAACTCAAAAGTCTGTTTTTTTCCCAAAAAATTGATGGAAAGTTTTTCTTTATTTTGCAGAGCTGGAAGCAGAGGTGGTTCACACTCAACAGATATGAACTGAAATACTTCAAAGATAAAATCGTGAGTGTTTTATGTGCTGTTTTGATTTGAACTAAACAAACAGAGCACCCACAAACACTCTCCCCCTCTACTGGTCACACCAGACAAATGATAAGAGGCTCTTATAGTCCATGAAATTTGGGCCACTGACACATCTAACCCCCAAATTCCACATAACGCGAAAGCGCCGCGCCGCGCAGTGCCACGGTCTTGCTCCGACCTGCAAACCACAAAGCTCTTGTGCGAATAGCGATGTCACACATCAATAAAACATGTTATAGACTGAGAAAAGAAGTAAGAGCTGCCTCACTTCGCTTCTCTAAGGTCCCTTTGCTGGTCACAACCTTACAGCTTTGTGATTTATTTCATTTCTATCTGCCTATATCCTTGTATAAAGGATGTTTGGTGTCATATATACAATGTTATATATTTCTGTACCTCTACGATTCACTTTTCTTCGTCCATGGAGTCCTGTTGCTTCTGGGACCCTCTGACCGACTGTTGACCTGATGCTTGTGCCTCCAGTTGTGAAGTAATGATAAACTATTGAGGAAATTTACGTTCGAGAGTCTGTGCATTGTGATTTATTTTGAAAGTTTCGGATACTCCACACGTTGACTTCCTGTCTGGTGCTTTCTCAACGGCAGTGAATTTACGAGGTTTTGAAGTGGCCGTGCAGAAAATAGACCTGAAGCGAATCTCTGGCACCGTGGCGCGTGCCAGCGCTTCAGCGACGCGGCGCTGGGGCGGGCAGTGGAATTTGCCTGATAGACTAGAGTGGGTTCTAAGTGCTCCAAAGTATGATTCAAGAGCGCGGCGCTGTGCGGCGCGGCGCTTTCGCGTTATGAGGAATTTGGGGGTAAGGGTGTGATGTGTTAGCGTAACAGTGGTGGTAGCTAAATGTGAACTATCACTCGGTTTATAATATTATGAGAAAACATACATCTCTAAACAATACATACAACAGAATAAAGTGTTCAACTTTAAACTGATGCTCTGTTTTATTATTGACCTTTTCTCTTTATGAATTTTTCTCTGGCTGTATATTTCCTGGGAAATTTGTTAAAATTAACATCTTTACAAGTTTTATCTATTAATGTCAGTGACATCAAATCTACTACCCATTACATAATGGAATGCCCACTGATCATACAGTCAAAGTACTGTTATTAGCTATGTTCTAGTATACAGTGTGTCTCATTTTAGTGTTATCCACCTTTCCAATGTTAGATAATAATTCCTTCAGGCTATGCTATAAAAGTGCTGTTACTAGATAAGGTAGAAGATGTAGTTCTCGGCCTTCTGTGTGCGTCTCAGGGGACTGGGAGTTGCACCTCCATGCTATAAAAAGCATGATCCAATGGTGCTTCACCTGTAATGAGCTAAATTTTGCCAGGTACCTGTCCTCTTATGTTGCTCAGGTGGAAACCTCCCAGAGAAGAGTCCTGCTGTGTATGAGGCCTTCAAAACGGATCAATTCTCAGTGCAGCTGCCTATTTACAGCCCCACTGACCAGGCTACTGAAGTCACAGTGGACAAAGAAATTCAGACTCCTGGAGGCACGTCACGGTTTAGCCTGAATGCTGTAGCTATCAAACGTCACTATCTGCAGTGCATTCCTTGGAGATGCTACAAGCCAACAAATAAAAGTTCTCTCCTGCAGGGATACAGCAGCCAAGAATCCAGGAAGATGAGGGAGCAGTTTCAGCAGTGGCTAGCATTATACATGGAGGGCTCAATCCCTTTGCTGAGAAACGGGACCTTGTTAGCATTTCTATGGCAAAGGCAGCTCCCAGATGGGGAGGCAGTGAAGGAGCCTCCTGACCAAAGTCAGTAACAAAACTGCTCTCATTAGCTTCATAGTTATGAATGGATGAAATCACACCTCAAGACAGTAAGGAGGCATCAACAGGAAGTTCTTAAGATACATCTTCTGATGCTAACCTGAACACTTCATCGGTGATGTAACATGGGGTCCCTGGGTGTTTCAGGTCTTTCAGCATCAGACACCCTCATCCAGGTGACCCCACCATGGTTGATCAGACTGCAGCATGCATGCAGGTAGAGTTTTCAGGGACTTTCTGTTGGGATCAAGAGACATCTCAAGGCTTTCTTGGTGGTGTTCTTGATGGCTGTGTGGAGCTCCCCATAAACCCTCTGCAGCCTACTTTAGTGGGCATGCGTCTTGCCTTTGAACCCTGCCCTGGACCGCTGGTCACCAGGTGATCATCTCTGGTCCTCCTCTGCTCATGCACCTCCCCCAAGTGGTCCTCCCATGGCACTGTCAGCTCCACGGTGATGATGATGATGATGATGTTTTTCTGGTCTCTAAGACCAGGAGGATACCGGCCCCCATTGTGGTGCCGACAATGTGCTGCAGAAATCTCAGCTGTTTCTCAGGGTATATTGAGAGCTGCCAGCCCTGGGCCGTTGTGAAAATCCCTGCTGCACCCTTCCTGTGATCTGCCCTTGGCTGTCCATCGCCTTACTGAGAGCTTTTCAATAGCTTTCGGGTATATCAGCTCTGGTGAAGTGCTGTTAGGATGTGCAGCTATGTTCTGACTCCAGAGCACAGTGGGCAGTTTGGGACCTCCGCTTTGCCACAGGTGAAGAGATTTACTGGGCAGGAAGTCATACACTGCCCGAATGGGGAAGGTAATGTGATGTGGCTCTGCTTGCCAAAGCCTGGCTCAAGTGACCTTGGGATCCACAGCTTGCTCCCACCTCGACCAGGCCCCTTGTTGCCTCAGGCCAGCTGCGTTGCTTCCTCTTCCTGCCACTGCCACCCTCACCTTCCACTGATCAGCCTCCACCTGAACAGCCTCCACCCTGTTTCCCAAACTTTTGTATGTTATCAAGTTCACCTAATGCTGCAATGAACCATTGAGAAACCTTTTTCTAAGCCATAGTTGCAGCTTACTATATATGTTGTACGTCATAATAGCCGATTTTCATGTTTATTTTAGGGTAGTGATATAAACGCATGATGGCACACATTTAACTACCACTACAGTAATGCTATCACATATTTTCTAACTCTATATACCTTACCAAAAATCACTGAGCATTGGTCCCCCCAGACTGTACCAACCAACTCTACTGGCTTTACTATAACCTTTTCCCCTGTAAGCTGTGGAGTATTTGTGTTTCAGTGTGAGGAGCCCATTCGAACCCTGGATTTGAGAGCCTGTTCTGCAGTCCAGTTTGATTACTCTCAGGACAGAGTCAACTGTTTCTGGTGAGTGTCAGTGAGCTCTATGAAGGAGGCTATCGTTGTTGATTACTAAAACTAAAAAAAATCTTGTTTAAAAGACATATAAAAATGAAACGATATGATTTAGAAAAGCCAACATGGAAAACCTTCATCGGACAACAGAGATAAGAATTCTGTGTTAGTTCTTTTATTTCATAGCAGTCTGCAACCTCAGTGGGGGTTTTTGTTGCTGCTGTACTTCCTCATGGCTGCAGAGTGACTTTTGTGATTTGTTTTGAAAAAGGGGAAGAGCAGATTGGTTCAGCTGTTGAAGCAAACATGAGATGAAGAGAAGTAACCACAAACCTAAAAACAAAAAAAAAGAGGACCCAAGTGCAGGAATAAACTCAAGTTTTTATGACAAAAAAAGGGATCGGACAAAAACCTTATTCCCAAAGTTATAAAAATCCAAAACTTAAGACACAAAGCGAACACGAGGAGCATGAGGACATGGCAGGTAAGAATCACAGAAAAGCCAGTGAGACAACACACCTGGAGGACAAGGAAGGGAACCTAATGAAACATCAGGGACTTTGACAAGAAACAAGAGGCTAAAACCTCGAAAATAAAACAAACTTAACTTGTGACAATTAGAGGATTTGAAGAAGTCACAACCACTGAAAAACATTCACTCTCACACGTGTCAAAAAAAATTCTGCACTTCATCAGGACAGAGAGGAAGACCTAACTTTCATTTTTAAATCTTTATCCTCATCATTGAATGTATTTTGACCAGAATGTGTTTTCAGGTTAACTTGTTTTTATTCCTCGATTGAGAACTTGATTTTAGAGTGGCCGTCAGTTCAGGCCTTGTGAACAGAGTTTCTTAAAAACCATAGAGAGGTTATGGCAGTTGCTAACTCAGCTGAAGAGGCTGGCGTCCCTTGCTTCCGGAGCATCAGGGTTTGCACCTTAAATTACATCACTTAAGACTGAAAGACCCTCGAAGGGGGAATACTCCTGACGCTGCAGCCGTTAGACATGCTGTGTCGTATGAGGGAGGCAGGACAAAGCCTGCGGGACCCTCTTTGCCTGATAAGGGGGAAATCTCTGAGTAATAAGCATCTATCAGGTAGGGTTGACATTGCTGGAGGTGCTAAGGGGTTGTCGACAGACTGTTTTGTCTTGACCTGAGACAAAAAATCAGAGTCGGTGCCTGGAATGTGACTTCTCTTCAGGACGACTCCTGTATCCTTGTTAGATGCCGACTTGGAGATCGATGGGTTCGAGATTCCCTTGCATGCCTACGGAGACAATGACATCGTGGGGAAATCCCAGGAAAGCAGGGTTTGTCTCTACTTCACAGGCACTGGTGCAACAACTACATCATCAGAGAGACTCTCACCCCTGACACTCCCGACATCGACTTATTGGCTGTGTCGATGCGCCCATTCTAATTCAGATGTTCATCCCGGTGGTTTACATTCACCCCAAAGCCAACACCAAAAATATCAATCATGTGATCAGTCAATCCACTGAGAGACTGCAGTCACTTTCCCCTGATGCTCCAGTTTAACCTTGGTGATTTTAACCAATGTAAATTAAGGTCATCCATGACTTGCTTTTGTCCAACTCGTTTGATGAGACACTTGACCTTTGTTATTGGTCCATTAAAGGTGTGTACAGGTCAACTGCACTGCCCCCTGTTGGATCTTCGGATAATAGCACTATACATCTGGGTCCCACCTACAAGACTGTCTTGACGGTGCACTGATTGGTCAGTCACAGTGTTTACTCTGTCAGATGGCTCTGAGGGCTCAGTCACAAGCACGACAGACCTTGATGAACTAACTTTACTCTGCAGCTACACAAAGTTCTGTGAAGACTCCTGTATCCCCCCCTCCGACAAGTTAAAGCCTACCCAAATGACAAGTCATGGATTGATAGGTCTCTAAAAGAAATTATAGTAAAGAAAAACAAAACAGAGAGGCAAAATAAATCCTGAAGATCAGAGATTAAAAACGCAAAACTTAATTATAAAAAAAAATATGATAAAAATGATCTAGAAGGACACTGAAATGGCGTGTCGGTCATGACAGGTAACATTCATTAGATTGAATGGTTTTAATTTGGATAAGAGTTGGCTGATGGTTTCTATAATCTTTACCTTTAGGTTTGATACAGACAAGTCACAACAAAAACTGAGTCCGAGGTGCCTGATTTTGATGTTCAGGATGTTAGGAACACATTCCACAGAACAAAAACTAACTAGAGCCCTGGTCCCGATAACATTTCTGGTTTTATTCTTAAACACTTTGCAGATCAACTGGCTTTTATTTTTGATCGGATCTTTAAGAGCAGCAAAAGGTATCAGCGTTGTGGAAAAAATCCACAATTGTGCCGGTGGCAAAAATCAAATTCCCAAAAAGCCTGAATGATTTTAGACTTGTGGCCCTGACCTCACTGGGTATGCAGGTATGAAAAGATAGTTCAGAAAGAGCTGGTCATGGCTGTAGAGAGCTCTCTGGATACTTTTCAGTTTGCCTACAGGAGTAAAGAGGGTGGATGATGTGATTTTATTTTGATCTCCTTGCTTTGGGCAGGAGTTTCAGGTCACCAAAGGCTGAATCAAACAGGATGAAAATCTCTTTTTTTCCAAGCCATAACCAAGCTGAATGTAAAAATGATCCAGCTTGAATGATTTCATTACTGTCATCATTGGTTGTTTTTGTTGGTGATGGCTCCATTCCTGCTTTACCCGCTGATGTTTTCCCTGATTAATGTGCTTCAGTGTTCTTGTTGTTCTTGTGACTAAGTTGGTGTGACTGTGTTTTAATGTCTTTTTTACCTGCTGCAAAGCAAATTTCCCTGAGGGGACAAAGTTGAAGTTGAATTTGAAGCATACCTGTGTTGTGCTTGGCTTGGGATTCTTGTCGCAGCCTTGTCTGAGGTGAGGCACCCTGGCTCTGTCAAGACTCTGGATACACTTATAACTGGTCTGGCTGCGATGATGGTTGCAGCACTGAGGCGGTTGCGCTGACGGTTGTGAGCTGCCTTGGAGGTTACACCAGTCAATGAGCTTCTCCTGCACTTCAGCCTGACTCATTCCTTGGGCTTAGTCTCATTTGCTGTAGTCTCTTCTCCGACTGAAGTGAGTGAGCTCTCTGCCAAAGAAACCTTCTCCACACAGCCTGATCCTGTGGTAGGTCCGGATCATGAAGGTGATGCCTTGACTGTCCTTGGTGACTTCAGTGCCACAATGGGCACAGATGGGAAGGGCTATGAGTCAAGTGTTGATCCCCACAACTCTGGACAGTGAGATGAAAGCTCCTTAATGCCCCTTGACTTTGCTCACAGTCGTGGCTCGAGGATTGCTGTATCATGGTTTGCAGCGCTAGACTTGGTAGTCGAATGACGGCATTACCATGAAAGAGATGACCATGTGCTCAGGTTGCACTGATGTATGCGGCTGGGCTTGTGGCCACTCTGGGAAAACCAGATGCCCCCCGGGATCCTGAAAGTCTTTGGGCCTACTTCAGGCCTGGCACCCTGGCTGTTGCACGTGAATGCATTCTGAGGCTACCGGGGAGACAGCAGGGCACCATCTCTGAGGAAACTGTTCATATCACAGAAGAAATTTGTAAGGCTACACTTGTTTTGGAAAACTGAGCTGAGCTGGAGGCTGAGGCGTGAGGCTGTGAGCGGTCCAGAGAGAGGCAGAGACCAGGTTTTGTGGCCTGTGTGAGACAGTATAAGGCCACTTGAGTACAAGTGCTGCCTGCCTAGCTTGCAGGGTCATACAGAGCCTTAAAGTGACCCCTTCTCTCCATGTTGCTCTGCACTAAAGGCTGCTGATGGCACTGTCCTGACAGATGAGTCAGATGATGATGAGGAATGATGGACCAGCTATTTTAAGGAGTAGATCTTCCCTGTTGTTAGCTGCAGTTGGAGGCCACTTTTAGGTTGCACACTCTAATATTTTGTTAGCTTTGATTACAGCAAACATTCACTGTGGCTTCTGCAGTGTCACAAGATTTATTTCCATCCAGTGTTGCATTAATTTTGCTCCAAGATCTTGTATTGATGATGGGAGAGTATGACCACTGTACAAAGCCTTCTCCAGCACATCCCAAAGATTCTCAATGGGGTTAAGGTCTGGACTCTGTGGTGGCCAATCCATGTGTGAAAATGATGTCTCATGCTCCCTGAACCACTCTTTCACTGTTTGAGCCCCATGAATCCTGGCAATGTCATCTTGGAATATGCCCGTGCCATTAGGGAAGAAAAAATCCATTGATGGAATAACCTGGTCATTCAGTACATTCAGGTAGTCAGCTGACCTCATTCTTTGGGCCATAATGTTGCTGAACCTAGACCTGACCAACTGCAGCACTCCCAGATCAGTCTCACTGATTAGTGGTTTTCTTAAGGCCACACAGCTGTTCAGTCTCAATCCCTTGAGTTCCCTTCACATTGTGAGTGTGGAAATGCTCTTACTTTCACTATTAAACACACCCCTGAGTTCTACTGTCGTTTTTCTTTGATTTGATTTGGCCAAACATTTAAGTGTTCGCCGATCACGATCATTCAGAATTTTTTTCTGACCACATTTCTTCCTCGAAGACGATGGTTCCCCACCATCCTTCCAGTTTTTAATAATGCGTTGGACAGTTCTTAACCCAGTTTTAGTAGTTTTTGCAATCTCCTTAGATGCTTTCTCTGCTTGATGCATGCCAATGATTTGACCCTTCTTAAACAGACTAACATCTTTTCCGCGACCACAGAATGTGTCTTTGACATGGTTGTTCAAGAAATGAGAAGCCACTCATTGCATCAGCTGGGGTTAAAGAACTTGTTGCCAGCTACTCGGGTAGACAAATCTGGTTAGGCTAATGAAAATGAAATGTACTTGTTACGTAACAGTATATCCACAGACTCAACAGCTCGCCAAATACCATGACTTTACATTCACGCAGCCTGCTAAATACAGGTTTTGTTTTCTACTCTCACATGGGAGGAAGGCCAAATACCCAAAAATGTGTTCAAAAGCCTTAAAAAAGTGTTTTTTGCATAATATGTCCCCTTTAAAAAACAGTCTTTATTCTGTTCTTACTCCTTTTATGTCCGTCTGTGTTCACAGTCTGGTGTTTCCTGAGAGAACATTTTATCTTTGTGCAAAGACAGGAGTGGAGGCTGATGAATGGATCAAGATCCTGAGGTGGAAACTGGTGAGTTTAAGATCAAAATGAGAAGTTACCTTTCTCCCGGAGCAAATTTTTGATAATACCATAACATCTACATATAATACACATCTGGTATGACTGATGGGCTATTTTATTTTGATATGTTTCATACCTGCACCTACTGACCAGACTTTTTTTACTCAGTGATCTACTGTTTGATATTTGGTTTGAGAAAATGCTCAAAGAGAAGTCAAGTGCTCCTTATGAAGCAGGCCCCTCGTAAAAACTGGCCAGCAGCCCATCGAGGGTCAGGGACTGTGAGAATTAAGGGTTATTTTCATAATGCAGTATCTGCTTAACTTAGTTCTACTCTTTTTATTTTGAAGGAACACACCAGGTACCAGGTGTATTTTATTATTACCATGGGCAAGGTTCCAAGTGAGTGATGATTAAATTGTGATTGTGACGTGTGTGCAGACACTTGGGGCTGTTGACTGGTTGGAGAGTGTGGTTACTAGTGTCACAAAAGGATATGGACACCAGCAGAGTAACGCTGCGCTGTGTGTGTTTAAGTCCAACTGGGTAAAACTTAAAGGGATAGTTCAGGTTTTTTGAACAGGGGTTGTGTGAGGTACATGAGTCTGAATGTGTGCCAGTGTCACAGCTCAGTTCTCCCTCTGTTCAGAAATCTCAGGACAGATGCTAATTGCTGTAGATGGTGTCAGATTCTCCACTTAATTAAAAGAACTGTGGGAGAAAACAAGCCACAAAAACAGCGTGGGGTCATCACACACTACAAACAATTTGTTTACATCCACTTAATTTAAATCCAACACCATGTTCATCAATGTACAGCTATTAGCATCTGTTCTGAGATTCTGAACAGAGAGAGAACTGAGCTGTGACACTGTGGCACATGTTCAGGCTCATGTACCTCACACAATCCCTCTTCCTAAAACCTGAACTGTACCTTTAAGAAAAGATCCTTTGACCAAAGAGTTCTTTGTTTTCTCTTCAGTTATAAAGAAATGAGGAATAGCATTGCCAGATTGAAAGTTAGGTGTAAGCAGAAAGTAGAAATGTGTGATGTAAAAGGTAAAGATCATTGAGATGTCCAATAAGGTGTCTGAGTTTTTGAAGTGAAATGGGACATTCAAAGACACAGTGATGGGTTTACTCCATCACTGTCAGAGCTGTTAGGTGCTTATTGAAGTGCTTTGAAATAGACAAAATGGAAAGTCATACATGTTAAAAAAGTAATCTATTAAATTTAGACCCTTGGCCTCAAAGATGTTTTTTTTGCTGACAGCATTGGAAAAGCTTTAGTTTCAGACTTAAGTAACATCCATGTTTTATCATGAAGAGGAATGTCAGAAAAGTTACCAGCTGTGTGAGCTAAATGAGAGAGCAGGAGCCTCTTCTTGATTTAACTTTTAGAACTCAGTACCTTAGAAAAAGAGTTGTTCTTTTGATATTTACCTGTTTTCAGTCCTGACATGTTAGCTCAGTGCCTGCTCTAGATCAGGAAGTAGAACACAAACTGCTTGTGACTTCCACATTTATTCAATGCTATTGGCAAACAAAGGAAAAAACACGGTTGATAAGATGCTGTGCAAGCATTCAAGGCAACAGAGTAGTTCACCAGCAAAGAAGACGTGATGTTTGAGGGGAATTTTGTTCTTAAAACACTTGATGAGTCAGTCATTCAGCCAGTGTTCCAGTAATAAGCAATAAGCAGTCAGGCTAATATGATGTTAGTCCTCTTATTGCTGAAAATACCACAGTACGCTGTTTATTGGTTAACAATTCTTAATGAATTTTCAAAGACATCTCCATATGAAACCCCAAATCCAATCCTTAAAACAATATGCCATGACAACGGTATTTTATGGAGGAGTTTGAGTCAGAATGTAAGCCTATTTGAGACTTTCTCAGTTGATGCAACACCTCGATTGTTAGCACAGTGTAAAAACAGATCAGCTCCTTCTCTCCCATCATTTAAATAAATAAAAAACAAAAATAACCAAAAGCATTCTGTAGGTCAGGAACTAGACTGACCTGCTGCAGTCCACACCTGTCTCCACTGAACCTGGACTAGACTGACCTGCTGCAGTCCACACCTGTCTCCACTGAACAGGGACTAGACTTACCTGCTGCAGTCCACACCTGTCTCCACTGAACAAGAACTGGACTGACCTGCTGCAGTCCACACCTGTCTCCGCTGAACAGGGACTAGACTGACCTGCTGCAATCCACACCTGTCTCCGCTGAACAGGAACTAGACTGACCTGCTGCAGTCCACACCTGTCTCCACTGAACCTGAACTAGACTGACCTGCTGCAGTCCACACCTGTCTCCACTGAACAGGAACTAGACTGACCTGCTGCAGTCCACACCTGTCTCCACTGAACAGGGACTAGACTGACCTGCTGCAGTCCACACCTGTCTCCACTGAACAGGGACTAGACTGACCTGCTGCAGTCCAGACCTGTCTCCACTGAACAGGGACTAGACTGACCTGCTGCAGTCCACACCTGTCTCCACTGAACAGGGACTAGACTGACCTGCTGCAGTCCAGACCTGTCTCCACTGAACAGGAACTAGACTGACCTGCTGCAGTCCAGACCTGTCTCCACTGAACAGGGACTAGACTGACCTGCTGCAGTCCAGACCTGTCTCCACTGAACAGGGACTAGACTGACCTGCTGCAGTCCACACCTGTCTCCACTGAACAGGAACTAGACTGACCTGCTGCAGTCCACACGTGTCTCCACTGAACAGGGACTAGACTGACCTGCTGCAGTCCACACCTGTCTCCACTGAACAGGGACTAGACTGACCTGCTGCAGTCCACACCTGTCTCCACTGAACAGGGACTAGACTGACCTGCTGCAGTCCAGACCTGTCTCCACTGAACAGGGACTAGACTGACCTGCTGCAGTCCAGACCTGTCTCCACTGAACAGGGACTAGACTGACCTGCTGCAGTCCACACCTGTCTCCACTGAACAGGAACTAGACTGACCTGCTGCAGTCCAGACCTGTCTCCACTGAACAGGAACTAGACTGACCTGCTGCAGTCCACACCTGTCTCCACTGAACAGGAACTAGACTGACCTGCTGCAGTCCAGACCTGTCTCCACTGAACAGGAACTAGACTGACCTGCTGCAGTCCACACCTGTCTCCACTGAACAGGGACTAGACCGACCTGCTGCAGTCCACACCTGTCTCCACTGAACAGGGACTAGACTGACCTGCTGCAGTCCACACCTGTCTCCACTGAACAGGGACTAGACTGACCTGCTGCAGTCCACACCTGTCTCCACTGAACAGGGACTAGACCGACCTGCTGCAGTCCACCCCTGTCTCCACTGAACAGGAACTAGACCGACCTGCTGCAGTCCACGCCTGTCTCCACTGAACAGGGACTAGACTGACCTGCTGCAGTCCACGCCTGTCTCCACTGAACAGGAACTAGACTGACCTGCTGCAGTCCACACCTGTCTCCACTGAACAGGGACTAGACTGACCTGCTGCAGTCCACACCTGTCTCCACTGAACAGGGACTAGACTGACCTGCTGCAGTCCACACCTGTCTCCACTGAACAGGAACTAGACTGACCTGCTGCAGTCCACACCTGTCTCCACTGAACCTGGACTAGACTGACCTGCTGCAGTCCACACCTGTCTCCACTGAACAGGGACTAGACTTACCTGCTGCAGTCCACACCTGTCTCCACTGAACAAGAACTGGACTGACCTGCTGCAGTCCACACCTGTCTCCACTGAACCTGGACTAGACTGACCTGCTGCAGTCCACACCTGTCTCCGCTGAACAGGAACTAGACTGACCTGCTGCAGTCCACACCTGTCTCCACTGAACAGGAACTAGACTGACCTGCTGCAGTCCACACCTGTCTCCACTGAACAGGAACTAGACTGACCTGCTGCAGTCCACACCTGTCTCCACTGAACAGGAACTAGACTGACCTGCTGCAGTCCACACCTGTCTCCACTGAACAGGGACTAGACTGACCTGCTGCAGTCCACACCTGTCTCCACTGAACAGGGACTAGACTGACCTGCTGCAGTCCAGACCTGTCTCCACTGAACAGGAACTAGACTGACCTGCTGCAGTCCAGACCTGTCTCCACTGAACAAGGACTAGACTGACCTGCTGCAGTCCAGACCTGTCTCCACTGAACAGGGACTAGACTGACCTGCTGCAGTCCAGACCTGTCTCCACTGAACAGGAAATAGACTGACCTGCTGCAGTCCAGACCTGTCTCCACTGAACAGGAACTAGACTGACCTGCTGCAGTCCAGACCTGTCTCCACTGAACAGGGACTAGACTGACCTGCTGCAGTCCACACCTGTCTCCACTGAACAGGGACTAGACTGACCTGCTGCAGTCCACACCTGTCTCCACTGAACATGTGTGTTGCATTATACTTCACAAAATATGACAAATGTGCCTCAGACTGTTAAGCAACTGAAGTCATAAATCAAGCAAGAATGTGAAAGAATTCGACCTACAAAGCTTCAACAGCTAATGTCCTCAGTTCCCAAATGATTACTGAGAGTTGTTACAGGAAAGATGATGAAACACATGCTCATGTCCCAGCTTTTTTGGAACATGCTGCAGGCATCAATTTTGAAATTAGTGAATATTTGTCAAATGAAAATAATGTTTATCAGTTTGAACTTTAAATAACTTTGTTCTACATTTAATTGAATGTAGTTGGAAAAGGATTTGCAAATCTTTATATTCTGTTTTTTTACCCGTCCAAATGTCAGTGGTACTGGAGTTTGTACAATAAGATGAACAGTTGTTGCCATATGAGGACATACTTTCTTTACGAAAACTACTTCCTGTTCAAAGTCAATGCTTCACTTTTACTACTGTATCCAAAGAGGGTGGTGCAGGGATGGTGCAGTTGAAGGTTACCTCAGAGGTCAGCATAGTGCTGAATCCTATCTTCAGTTTTTTTATTAGTGCTGTAATAAGATCTGTGGCTAAAAAAATAAATTAAAAGTTATGAAATGGAAGCAGTTTGTTCATTATTATATTTTTTATAAATGAATATACACTGTCATTTTTGAAGCATAAACATAATCAACAAAAAACTGACTCGTTTCTACATTTTGGGACCTTACTGTAGCATTCTCCAGGAGGGAGATAATAATGCAAACAAGACCTTACTTTTCAGGTATGGAGGACCAGAAAGTTCACTTACCTCCACACTCAGGAGGTTAGAATATTATAACTGTACCAAACTCAAACCCAATGTTCTCTTTGCTCTGTTTGCAGTCACAGATCAAAAAAGGCCGATGACTGTTGGAGATGCAGAGCAGCTTCCCCTTCCCAAACGACGCCACGTCCGCTGGATGAACAGTGCAGTCAGAAGGCCTGAACTCCAGCAGAACTGATACCGGGACAGTGTTCTGAGTTAGCTGACTGAGGGCACACGGCTTAGAGACTGGGCTTTGTTGTATGACATATTTATTTAGTTTGAAACAGACACATCTCCTTTTGACCTTTGGGGTATCTTCAGCAGCACTTAAACTAGAAAAATAATGTGAGCTTAATGTTTTTACTAGCTTTGTCTGATTAGAAATTAAATTACAAAAAAAGCAGTTGAGGTCTTTTAATTTGATTTTGGCTTTTTTGTGGAAGGAAAATGCCTTACAATGTCTTGTTTGTATCAATATTAATCAATGGTTTTTACTTTACTCATACTTTTAATGTTTTTCTTTTTCTTTATGTATTTTCAATGATTGAATGTTGAACATTGAAACATTGGTCATTCTAATTACTCAAGTATCTTTCTTTTATTAGAATTAGAAGTATTAGTTATGTTGTAGACAATTACAGAGTACATAAACATTGTTGATATTGATCAATCACATATTTCGCCTTATGTTTTATTTTATATTAAGCATTATATTTTGCCTTATATGCTGGGTTTATATATTACACCTATGCTTTTTATATTTATTTTATATTATTCATAACAATATTCCAAATTTTACATTTTATAATGTTTTTATATTCTCTTAGATATTTTGTCATATAAACGTCAAACATCAGCATTTGAAGTTTTTTAGAGTTCAACACTGAAGGTAGAAATGGGCATAGACTGTATTAACCACTAGGGTCTTACAACAGTTAGAAATGACCACAGCATGTATGTTTAAGGGTTGTTCAAATAATATTTTATAATCTCACACAGTAGTTAGAATTATCATACAAAATATTATGCAAGTAATTGATTTTGGTCATGTTAAAGGTAATTTCATATATATATAACAATATGTGACAATTATAATGGTCTCACAAATATTACTAAACGGTTGTTTTCCTATAACATAGAGCTGGAATACATGTCTAATGGAGTCCATTGTTGAAAGATGAGAAAATTAAACTGAGAACAGGTATTTAAGGGAAGAACATCATGTACAGAACATTCTGTACCAAAGTGAGGGGCAGGAAAGCGTGACCGTAGATGACCATATTTGGAGCTAAGTGGGAAGCCATTTTGAATAAAACCACGGAATTAAGAAAAGAAAGGAATATGCCTCATTGTGCCTTATAAGCAAAGATAAAGAAATTCTGGACTCCACTGGATTGTATAAAGATCTATAGGATGTAAAATGACACAATTACATTCAAGAATAAATGGAAGTGAATGTTGAAAAAATCTGGGAGGGAACCTTCTGGAAAACGGGGAAAGTCCCACCCAGCAAGCGATAAAACACACAGACAATCGCTCGGGCGTCAGTTGTTTTGGGGTGTCGCAACACAAAGCTAACCTGACACTCCACACCGTCAGCTCCATATATCCGCCACAGTAATATTTCACCTGCCCACCTGAGAAAGAGCCCATAGAAAATGTTTTCAGAGGCAGAACCTTCAAAAACAACAGCAGCTGCTGATTGGACAATCGTTCTGCCTGTCACTCATCACAGACCAATCATATCAAGCCACAGTTTGACGCAGCAGCTCGACCCTGTTGTTAGCTGTTAGCTTAAACTATGTTTCAGTCCTTAGAGTATCGTCTTACATTAAATTATACCACACAGATTTATGATTTACCACTTATATGTGACATGAACCTCGTCAACGACAATCTTCACCAAGTTCTCCCCGCAAACTTCTGAGGAGAGCAGATTTCAACCAGGTATCGCTGGTTGACTGACTACCATACTGCCCTACAAAGGCAAAGTGTAGTATCTGCTCTTCAATCTGTGAAAGTTTCATAGGGCTTCTGCATAATTCCTCTGAGATATTGCCATTTGTTACTTTGCAGTAACTGCAAAAATGCACTGTAAAACCAAGGCCAAGTGCAGTAACTGCACTTACTGCAGTTTGCCTTGGTTTCACCATGAAGAATATCAGATACTGCAGTTTGCCTTGGTTTCACCATGAAGAATATCAGATACTGCAGTTTGCCTTGGTTTTAGGACCGAATTTGAGCCATCTCCACTCAGACTTAAGTTAAAGTTAACCTATTGCTTTAGAACATTTACATTATAGTGTTCGTTTTTTGATCAGCTCTGCATTTTATGTATCAGAGCCCAATGTAGAATGTTGTTATAATGTCTGATGGTCTGATTTTATGTTTTATTTTGTGTTAGTGTGAAGTCACACATGAAATGCTTGAGAAATAAACACTGTTCTGATAACAAAAAACAAAACATACATTCATAACTCTTACTGTTCTGTTGTTGCTTTGTATCATCATTAAGGAGGAGATAATGACACATTTGGTGTTGGCAGTAGTGGCGTGTGCAGCGAAAAATAATATATCGATATTGAAAATTAATATGCCAAATATTATTTAAAAAAAAACTAAGTGAGATGGCCTTACTTTCTGCAAATACTGCAGTACGTGATGGTATGGTCATGTAATTATACTGCAGTAAACAAAGGCAAAGTGCAGTACAGCCCATAAAACTGCCAAATTTAGCATGAATGTCAATATACAATATTCATTAAATTCCCTTCCCCCCATCTAATAAATCATACACTTGGTATTTAAATATGATTTCATACTTGGTGAAAAAACACAGAAAGCTTTTCTTCTCCGTTTGGCACTTTTGCAGATACTGCTCTTTGCCTTTGTAGGGCACCATAGACTAATCTCTCAGTTTCCCAGCAGTGATCCTCAGTCAGGAGAAGAGCAAAAACATGATTTCCTGTAAGAAAAGCTTTAAGTGACGTTCACTGCTCCTCTTTTAAAGAAGAAATTGAGTCCATTTCTGATAGAACTGCAGACATTTCCGCATCCACGGAGACCACTTCAGAAGCCGCCGTTGTTTTCAAACATGCAGTCACTTCCTGCTGTCGTCACGTCTGCAGCTCCCGCCTCTCTTCTCTGATTGGGCTGTTAAGCATTTAGCCGATGAAAATGTAGGGTATTGGACGTTGGCAAGGTCGACCTGCAGGATTTCAGACATTGAATCAGGCAGGTCCATCTGCTCTGCAAGGTTAACACAAAGAGGCTCCTGTTTGTGATTTTCACTTAGTGACTGTAATAAATGTGTTTTTTGAAGTTGGTCTTTGCCTGCATTCGTGCTTCCTGGAAGAGTGAGGGCACAAATTTGACCTGGACATTTTTACATCTCTTTTTCATCAAGCTGGCATTTTCACGCAGAAGTTCTGAGCCAGCTCAATCCTTGTATCATTCACTCACTTGATTTTCAAAATAAAACCAAACATGAAACAATGAGAAAATGAACTCTTTTCTCAATATTGGTCTCTAAAATGAAAATGAAAACACGGATAACGACTATTTCTGATTTCCGTTTTTGTACTGAAATAAAAAAAATGTGAAAATGGATAATGAGATATTTATCTGATTTTTGACGTTTTCTATCTGGCAAAAGTTGCGTTACCCGGAAGTGAAGTTTATCCAGATGTTAAGAGCACAGACATATTAAAGAGTAGACGCCGCATCGACCCATAGACATAATGTACCGGTACGCAGACGCCTCATTGACTGACACTGCCTATTGGAGCTGACGTATCAACCGGCCGCCATCTTGGATGGCTCTCCCATGCGTCCCCAGTGCGTTTATTTCCACTGAGGAAGGTGTATTATGCCAAACTATAGTAATCATAACTCTCTGAATTTTTACCGTATTTTCACACGGTTTAGTTTGTTACAAACGACAGAGATGTGCTTATGATACAGTACGCTGTCACACATTAAAATTACCTGCTTTCATGCTGTAATACTTTGTATTATGCTCTTTTTTATTGTGCAGTGAGACAGTACAGTGACACGGACAAACAACGTGTGAACAACAACATTTGTGGTCATGTGAGTGTGTGTGTGTGTGTGTGTGTGTGTGCTAAGAATATGATTGGTGATATTCACAGTTGCATTAATATCACAGAGATATGATTTTAATGGTGGTTCAGGGAAATGGTAGTAACAAGGCATGCATGATCATAAAATGATAATAACAACAACAATAATCATAAAAAAACAGTTATAAGACAGTCAGATAATAATGATGATAATTATATTAATTGTGGTAAAATTATTAGTAACGATGGCAACATCAGCCACAATAATAGTGAAATTAAATAAAATTATAGTATGGATGCTTATTTTAAAAAGAAAAGATAAAAAATATATCATAATACCTAGAACAACAGTAATATTAATAGTTTGTTATAAAAGGGAGAAGGGTCACTTAACCATAGCAGCTGCAGTAATAATGATAGTAATGGCAATGTTAATAAATAAATATATCTTAGTAAAAAGAATCAAAAATAGAAAGAATTAAAGAGAAATCAAAATAAACATTGGATGGAGTATTGATGAGCAGAGGAGGAACAACAACAGCAATAGCGGCAAGAGATATGACGGTCGGGGTGTATTTTAGTGGGCTAGACAGTAATAGAACATGTGTGGTATATTGATGAATCATAGGTATTTTGCAAACCACACACATGTATATACATACATATATATACATACATATATATATATATATATATATATATATAAAACGGCAGTAGTATCAGAACGTGCACAGCTGGAACAGAAACCGTATATAGATTAGCTTGTTTCTGCCGTATTATTCTAAACAAAAATATACTTGAAAGATCACTGACATCTTCTCCGTGGTCATGTCCTCCGGCCTTAGAGTGATTCTCTTATTGCTGCTGAAGATCACAAAGCATCCATTGCCTCCACAGTTGCACGAGAGCGTTATGGTTCTCCTCACATCTGGATAAACTTCACTTCCGGGTCACACAACTTTCGCCAGATAAAAAACGTCAAACATCAGATAAATATCTTGTTATCCATTTTCACAATCTTTATTTGAGTACTGTTTCATTCTGTCTGTTCATCAACTCTACAGAATGGACGATTAAAGCAGTATTATGGCTTACTATAAACTTTATTGAAACTACAGCAGCCGTTCTGTACTGTTGCCAGCCCGCCTCCCTTAGCATGTGTCACACACAAAACTGTCCCCCCGGGTACAAAGCATGCAGTAGTATTCCACATGTAACATCCTTTCTCTTTTTTTTTTTTTCACAGCCACTTTAACCAAACATAGTGAACAACCAACTTATAAAACAACTGCATTACTGAGAATAATCATTCAAATAGGAGGGTCTGTTAACCTTGCGACCGGACCTAGTAGTAGTAACATTAGCTTGAGCATTTACAACAGGTGGTATTTTGGTCACTGTCCCAGGATGAGCAGGTGGAGTAGGTGGGCAGTAGTTGTGTCTGAGATGGCGACGGTTCCTCCTCAGGACACCACCAGACTCCAGCTCAACCTCATAAGACCTAAGGCTAACAGGCCTAATCACTTTGGCAACTTTCCAGGTTTTACATGGCTCAAAACGTTGGACATGCACACTGTCCCCTTCCTTCAAACAGTCCAAGTCTTTTGCTGTGCGATTGTAGTACCTCTCCTGTCTGCGTCTGTTGTTGATCAGTCCCTGTTTGTTGTTTGTCACCTGTGGCTTCAACAGTGTCTCTTTTGTAGGAAGAAGGGTCCGGGTCCTCCTACTCAGAAGTCGCTGGGCTGGACTTGTGTTGAGGCCCTGGCTCGGCGTGTTGCGATGGTCCAGTATTGCCAAGTATGGATCCTGTCCTGCTGCTGCTGCTTTCTGCATAAGTCGTTTTGCAGTTTTGACAGCAGATTCAGCCTTTCCATTGCTCTGAGGGTGTCCAGGTGAAGACGTCCTGTGCTCAAATTCCCACTTTTGGCTGAACGTCTTAAACTCCTGTGATGTATATTGTGGTCCGTTATCAGAAATGAGTACATCTGGTATCCCCTGACGAGCGAAGTGTGCTTTTAGCTTGTGAATCACTGTGGTACTCTTGGTGTCTGGAAGATAGTCGACTTCCCAGAAGTTTGAAAAATAGTCCACAGTTACCATATAGTCCTTGTTATGCCATGAGAACAGATCAGTTCCTACCTTGGCCCAAGGTCTGTAGGACCTGTCATGGGGTTGTAATGTCTCTTTCTGTTTGGGGTCAACTGACCTGCAGATGTCACATTTTGCAATGAAAGTCTTAATCTGTTCAGTCATTCCCTGCCAGTACACACATTCACGTGCCCGTCTGAGGCATCCTTCAACTCCCAGATGTGATGAATGTATACGGCAGGTGATGTCGGCTCTCAGTACGTCAGGGATAACAGCTCTTTCTCCTCTGAACACAATGCCGTCCTGAAAGCTCATCTCCTCCTGAAATGCAAAATAGTGTTGAATGTCCAGTTCAATGTCTCTTTTACTCCTAGGCCAACCTGTGAGGATCAGTTTTTTCACTTTCTGTAACTTTGCATCATCATTTGTTGCATCTCTGATGGCAGACAGTCTCTCTGCTGAGATGGGCAAATATGTGATCATATTTACAGTCTCTAGCTCTGACTCTGTGTTTCCTTGATTACTGTCAGGTAAGTAAGCTCGACTTAGTGTGTCAGCCAGAAGCATGTCTCATCCTGGTACATAGGTCACATTAATGTCATATTTCTGTAGTCTAAGCAACATTCTCTGTAGTCTCTTTGGTGCATTAAGTAGTGGCTTTCTCACAATGTTCTCAAGCGGCTTATGGTCACTCTGTACAGTCACTTTTCTACCATACGTATACTGATGGAATTTTTCCATACCAAACACAATGGCCAAACATTCTTTTTCTATCTGGGCGTAACCTCTTTCTGTTGGGGTCAGCGCTCTTCTGGCAAAGGCCACAGGCTTACCTTTCTGTGTCAAGGCAGCGCCCAGTCCTGTTTCTGAAGCATCACATTGCAGTGTGAGCTCTTCAGTTTGGTCATAGTACTTAAGTAGCGGTGAGTTTGTTATTTTGTCTTTCAGTCTTTTTAGGGCTTCTTCATGCATCTCAGTCCACTCCCACATATTGTCCTTGTGAGTAAGTTGTCTTAAAGCCTCACAGTCCTCTGAAAGATGGTCACAAAACTTTGACAAGTAGTTTAGCATTCCCACAAGTCTCTGTACACCCTTGACGTCTGTGGGCCAGGGCATCTGTCTTATCGCCCGCACCTTCTCTGGGTCAATCCGGAGGCCCTCTGCTGTCAGCAAATGTCCAATGTAAGGAACAGACTGTCTCCTCAACTTAAACTTGTCTGCATTCAACTTAATGTCCTTCTGTCTGCATCTCTGTAGAAAACGTATCAAGTTCTCACTGTGATCTTCATTGGCCTTTTCCTTTGTGTCCCCCTCACCTACAATCAGTACATCATTGGCAATGACGTACACCCCAGGCAAGCCCTCCAGTGCCTGCATGAGCTTTCTTTGGAAGACTTCTGGAGCTGGGCTGATACCCATGGGTATCCTGAGCCACCGGTACCGCTCAAACAGGGTAGCAAACGTGGTGAGTTAGTTGACTCTTCATGCAATCTGACATGCCAAAAACCATGTTTCACATCACAGACGGTGAATACCTTGGCGTTTGAGAGCTCTGGCAAAATGTTGTCGATGGTGGGAAGAGGGAAATGGCTCCTCTTAAGTGCTTTGTTCAGTGGTTTGGGGTCGATGCAGATCCTTGGTTTCCCATTTGGTTTTGTCACTGAAACCATACTACTTATCCAGTCTGTGCTCTGTTCCACAGGTGCAATAATACCTTTTGCCTCCAGTTCTTTTAGTTCCTCTTTGAGTGGTGACATCATCGCTACAGGCACTCTGCGTTTGGGCAGCTTTACAGGTGGTACACTTTTGTCTATCTCTATCTTGTACTCCCCTTCCAAGCAGCCTACACCTGTGAAAACGTCTCCGAACTCCATTGTTATTTTGTCCATGTTTAACAGTTCCTCAGTGTCATTTGTCTCCTTCTCTGGGCTTTGCTTTGTTACTATACTGTCTATTACCAGGATGTTCTCGTACTGTATTTTGATTAACTTCATTGCCTCACTAGCCTTTCTTCCTAGTAAGGGAATCCTGTCCTCCTGGTCAACCACTTGAAACTCCAGTCTGTACAGTTTATCATTTCTTGGATTTCGGAGTTTGACTTTGCATTTCCCAAGTGGTTTTAGTCTGCTCTTGTTGTACATGACTAGTACTTTGTCTGTCGTTTCAAGCTGTGTGTCTGGGTTTAACAGCTGCATTGGGATGACATTGCAAGTAGCACCACAGTCTATCTGGAAGTTAACTAGCCTCTTGTCTAGCAACATACCTGTAAAGAGGTGTTGGCTCTTACTTTTTGCCTCTTTCACTTGGTTGATTGTCTCTTTGTTTCCACACACCTCCGTTATTGTCATGATGTCCTCAAATGAATCACTTGACTCTGAAACAGTGTGTATTGGTCTGCTTTTCTTGGTGTCCTCTCGTTTCAATCTGCATTTTGCCGCAAAATGGTTCATTTTTCCACATTTCTTGCACTTTTTCCCAAAAGCCGGACATTTCAGCTTATTTTTCTCATGTGTGTTGCCACAAAAATTGCAGCAAATCTCATGCTTTTTGTCTCTTCTTGGACTCTTCTGCATGGCATGTATTTCCTCCACTGCCTTTCCTTGTATTGTTTTACTGTTCTCCTTAGATAACTCTGACGCTCTGCATATCTGCACACATTTGTCCAATGTTAAGTTTTCCTCCCTTAACAGTCTTTCTCTCATGACAGAGCTGTTTGTACCACATACAATGCGGTCTCTTATTAGTGAGTCTTTAATATTACCAAAATTGCATGTGCCGGCCAAAACTCTCAAATCTGTGACATATTTGTCGATGTTCTCATCTTGCCCTTGGTTTCTGACAAAAAACTTGTACCTCTCTACAGTCTCGTTCAGTTTCGGATGTTCATCAATAAGTGCCATCATGGAACTCACGGTCCTTCTCGACCCTGCAGATGCTCCACCGCTTGACAGCGTGTCCAAAAGTTCCCGTCCTCTCTCTCCGAGAAGGTAGATAAACAACTTAACTTTGGTCGTTTCTTCAGCGTCTGGCATTGTGAGGTCCGTGTACAACGTGAACTCTTCTTTCCAACTTTTCCATGTCTTAGCTAAGTTGGCAGAGTCCAAACCTAACACCAGTGGCGGCTTCAACCCATCCATAACGAAGTCAGCGGCTCTCCTCGGCTCGCTCTTGATCTCTGTTGTTGACATCGTCCAGGCTCTCGAACATGCAGGCTAGGCTAACAGCTACAAGCTAGCGGCACCTTTACTGACGTGGTAAAACTCGTTTCTTGAGTGATAACTACCGCTGTCACCATGTTTCATTCTGTCTGTTCATCAACTCTACAGAGTGGACGATTAAAGCAGTATTATGGCTTACTATAAACTTTATTGAAACTACAGCAGCCGTTCTGTACTGTTGCCAGCCCGCCTCCCTTAGCATGTGTCACACACAAAACTGTCCCCCCGTGTACAAAGCATGCAGTAGTATTCCACATGTAACAAGTACAAAAACGGAAAACGTAAATAGAGTCATTATCCGTTTTTTCATTTTCATTTTAGAGACGAATATTGAGAGGAGTTCATTTTCTCATTGTTTCATTTTTGGTTTTATTTTGAAAATCGAGTGAACGAATGAAACACGGACTCAGCTCATTCGGTATTCACTAACAAAATAAGACACCACAGCTTGTTCTCTGTAAATAATCTGTAAATCTCAGTCTCAGTCTGTTCTCTTTCGGCTTGTTCTTTAAGTTGAACTGCCTCAAAGGGCATCATTTTTGTCTCTTAAAAGATCACAGAATCTAATTTGACACATCCTCTTTGCTTTGCAGATCTGACACATGGGAAGTAAGTGATGTTTTGGTCAAATTGAGCCTTTCTAGAAAAGGGAATTAATAAAGGCAGGCTGTCCCCACTTTTGCTCCTCTATGTGGTTTTACCTGTGTATCTGCTTTTTCTCACCTTTACATAAACAACAGCATGAAAATCTAGAAGGAAAAGCAGTTTTTCAAGAAATATTCACTTTAAAATGCAAAATAAAGGGTTCTGGCCTTAAAAGGAGGGTGGTACAAAGAGAGGGGAGCAACTTTTGGTGCAAAAACTGAAACATTTATTGAGATATCTGGATTTTTGATTCAACATACAAACAGAAAAGGAAAATCAACATAAAGAAAGGAAAGTTAAATTATGATGTATAAACCTCAGAAGATCTCTGTTACTTCAAACTGTTGGTGCCAGGTTTTCCCACAGGACTTGAATGCACCATTAGAGAGAGACTGCATGTGATCTGGATGATTCTGCCCTGGATGGAGATTAGTCAGAGTTTATGTCACCTCCACCACCTGCCTCAGCTCCTCTATTAGTGGAGCCAGCTCCTTCTCCAGGCTCATGATGAGGCCTGGGGAAACAGACGGAGGGAATTTTATTACCACACAAACAAATAAGAATACTCAAAACCCCCTCTACTTTACAAAGATGCCACAGCACAAGAAATCAGGTTTGCACAAATATTTCTGCAGAGATCACCACGACCTCTAAGGCTTTTATTTAAAGGCGATAAACTTCCTCATGTCCGCACAACTTTAAATTACCTGGAACAGCATATGCATTTTTAATCCCCCACAGGAGAGGAAATAGTTTAAAAAAATATACATATGTGTATATATATATATATATATATATATATATATATATATAAAATAAAAAAAAAATTAAACTTACAGCATTAATCAACAATACCTCAAAATAATATCCCAATTAATTGCAGGGTAGGATGAAATTAAATGAAATATAAATAGTCATATTAAAGAGGAAATAATTGTTACATATAGAATATTCTCCTCCTCTTTCTGCTTGTGCATCAAGAGCAATAATCAGTACGACTGAATGACAATTAGTGATTGGCCGATCTGTCATGATACTCAAGCAGCATTTTCAGGTTGCAAAACAAAGTTACCAACCTGTCTGCTAACATCCACTTTAAGAATAAGTGGCCTGAAAGCTTTGTCTCATGTTTCAAATTATATCCAGTGCTGAAATGTGTGGTGAAATTCTGGCAGGTTAAAAGCTAGTTAGCTAACTGAACAAGGTGACGACAACATCATGTGATGTATTTAAGGTGATTCTAATGTCAGCTTGGTAAAGTGACTGTTATGGTGCATTTCCATTTCTGTTATCAGCTCATCTTGGTTCAGTCAAACAGTTCTACAGCAAAGGGGAGAAAAGCCACCTCCTCTCGAGTAAAACTTCTTATTTTTTAAAACATTACTTGTCTTTATTTAATTTAACTTCTTCTAGTCTCTGATGATGATGATATGATGAGCAGCAGACATGGAGCAGCCTCCAAACAAACAGACGTAACTCACATTCATTTAACAATGAAGTCTCCTCTGAACATACGCTGCTAATCACTGCTGCGGGTCAATCAGCTCCCTGAAATCCCTCCTCTCATAATGCAACATCTGATGCCAGCAGCAGCTCGCCTTGGTTGGGCCCTTAACCAAGTAATTATGAGTAAACTTTATTTCTTATTAATGAAACATCAGCTGCTCCTTCCTGCGAGCTCCCATTGATCAGAGGTGGATGCGTTAAAAAAGTGAACTGGAGCCATAACGGTCAGAGCAAATGAACAATAAAGACACAAACTTTGTTTTATCATCTGTTCTTAAGTTTTTAGTTCATCAGAGAGCAGATCTTCAGTTAATGCTGGAGTATTTGTTATGATACCGACACAATGATATATTGAAATAAATCATGCACATTGGTCGAGCGTCCTGAACGATTCAGTCATACAGCATGAGTGGAAACTTCAGTGTTGATAAAGTTCTCTTGGAACCTCAGTGCATGTGACTCAATCATCTGTTCCAGGTAAAATCCCTGATGAATGCAACAAAAAAAAGACAAATCAAGCCACAACCATGTAGAGGAAACAAAGGTTAGTGCACAATGTGTTCAAATGTCCTTCCAGAAAGGAAATACAAGTTCTGGCAAGAAACAAATGACGTTAGGGTGTGAAATGTGCTCTCTTAACAATATCAGATAATTGCATCAGTTGTGTTTTCAAATTTATAGGTACACTTACACTGATTAGCTTATGAAATTGTCCTAACAATTTTGTCTTTGCATTTATCATTGTAATATTCCAAATAAATGAACACCAGTAATTAATAATTCCTCACACTGTGTAATTTAGTTGTAATTGCTAAATGACTCTCGCACTGCTCTGCTCAGCAAAGAGCAAAACACAAACATGATCGATGATTGGTATCAACAGCAAAAAAACACTATCGTGATTTCCCAAATGGAAATTATGGCTTAATTCAGTGAATAATATACTTAAATCTACTAAAAAATGAAAGCTTGTTCTTATGAAAGGCAGAGAGGTGTAAAATCATTGAATTCTGGGTGATATTTTCATCTCTCCTGTGGTAAAGGATGGTCCAGTCCTGCTCAAGGATATAACAGAGGAGACGAGGAAGCTCCTGCTCTTATCATGGCAAACACTTCAAAACTTTTAGGCCACTTTTCTAAATCAGTAACCAAAGAGGATAACTGGAACAGACCCATACTAAGCAAAGCACAACTGCTGCTTCTTGGCACAACAACTCTGAGAGGTTTTACCTGTGTTGGCGTTGCTGCTGGCAATGAAGCTGATGACCAACGGTAAGCGGTTAAACTGCACGATCTGCACAAGGTAACAACAGGCATGTAAGAAAGTGTCCAAGAATTCAGTGTTGTTAACTAACTCTACATTCAGGTGCGTCTGCTAAAACATCCCCTGAAAAAGGCTAAAAGTACACACAGAGCTGTTGGTTTCTCACCTGGTAGGAATTGTAGTAGCAGATGATGCTCTTGTTCTTGGAGAGGCCGAGCTTACTGCCCTGGTCTGTGGCCAGAGCAAAGGTGGACAAGAAGCCCGGTCTCAGAGCGTGGACCGGGGCGTTGTCATTGGCAACTACCAGGAAACAGAGGCCATGTTGGTGGTAAAAGCAAATCAGAGGGGAGTCCAATGCAATGCTTTTCCTTAATACAAAATGGATTTTTTTATAGCACTTAAGTGTATTCATGACTAAATTAACATGTTTTCACAACCCCATATGATCTCAAACTAAAGCCGTTTAACAGAAAAGTCAACTCTTACTTTTGTTCTCAATTAAAAAACTCGACGAACGTGCCTTCAGCTTAAGCACAAAATGCCTATTTTCCTCCTAATGTCACACACCTAAGAAATGATCTCTTGTTATGAGGAGTGCAACCTTTAATAAAGTATCTTGATAACAATATATATTTTTTTATCCCTCTTTCTTTTCTGCTGCTCAATATGCCATACAGTCCATAGAAACAGGAGCAGGTCAGATGTAGTTTTCTTACCTTTAATAACGGGGACGCCATCTCTGTCTGTAACTACAATAGCATGAAGACCTTCAACACTGTCCAACAAGAGACACAAGATAGTTCAGATTTCATAGGTAATTGACACAACAACTTATTTTCCCTAAATTCTTCTTAGAACATTAATAAATTAATAAAATGTTCTCAGATACTCATGGGTTACTTGGTTACTGGATGATATTTTCTACGGAGGTGCTGTGGTTTTTCCTTTCTAAATTTCATTTACAATTTTAGTTGAAGTAGTTTTTTCCAATTATAAATCAAAAGTACTGATTTTGTTCCCCTCTAATTAGCAAACTGATAAGTAAAAAGGATTTTATTTCAAGAGAGAACTATGAATTAAGCACTTTTAAGCACTTTATCTGAAGTCCAACCATTTTTCAAACCTTAAAACCACTACATCAAAAACAAAGCATTTTAAGGTATTTCAAGCCCTCATAAAAACTTCGAATTTTAAATGATTCAGCAAGATACCACGATTACTTTACCGTACACACACCTTTGCAGCTGCTTGTAAAGGTATCTCTTCAAATCCTGCAAATTAAAACAGAAAACACAAGGTGTAATAAACGGTGATTGTCTAATCTCTAGATTATCAACATACTTGTCAATTCATACAATTTTTCTCTTAAAAGCTTTGGTTTGTAGCAAATACTTTTAAAGCTTAATCTTTCAAACCTCATATGTTTTTATTGCCTCCACTCCTTTAATGATGTAGCCTGACACACCAGACGTTCAATATTTTTCACTTAGAGACTAAAAGAATTGGACGCAGCCATGTCATAGAAGCCTTTGGTAGCTGCTGATGCCCTCCATACTGCACCAGCTATCTCAACCCAAATTTAGCTCCGTTATGCATCCTGCCCCAAGTGGACACTCAAAGTATGACAGCTTCTGGCACTTCCACATGGGCCTTCCTTTACAGTAAAGGTTAACGTCTGATTTCAGTCCACCTGGGAAACCGCACATAGAAAGTGTTTGGGAATGGGCAGAATACGGTGGTCGATTACGACTACATTACAATAACTTACTTTCACTTAGGTTTCCAACTTCATTCACTAAAACTTTTATTTCCTTTATTAATAACATTGCTTTGTACACAACAACCATGACAAATACACATTCAGTGTGTCGACTCCATTGCCTAAGGGAACAGAGCATTATTAAAAATAAATAAATAAAATAGAAATTCATTAGAAAGAAGTCTTACAAATAAATAATAAAATAAAACAAACAATAATTTAAATATGCAAGGGGGGAAAATTCAAGTTTTGATGTCTATGGGAAATTGGGTCAACAATTCGTATAATTCTATGACTATGGGGTTTTCAATTAATTAAAATTGATTTACAAAAACATTAACTTGGGGATGACTTCATAATTCTAGTTTTGTGAATAAAAAATTTGGCATATATATATATATATATATATATATATATATATATATATATATATATATATATATATATATACATATATGCTGCATATACATATATTGCAGCAGAATTTGTTGTTTTTGTCATGTTGAGATTGAATTTAGGAAAGCTGGGATCTGTTATTTTATCCAACTGTGAATGTCCACCCAAAATAAATGCACCACATCACATGAAAAAACAGACGGTCTGCTGTCTCAAAATCATTACCACAAAATGTACAGATATTATCATCAATGCCAAATCACAACCTGAGCAAAGAGGGATAAATGTTATTCATAATTTAAAGCATGTTTCTTCAACTTTGGGGGATATTCATTCACTAAAACTTCTGAAACTTTTTGCCTCAGTCACTTGGTCGCTGAAAACCCGGACCAATTATACAGGCATTCCGGTCACTTCTGTTGCAGCTAATGCAGTCGTGTTGTGGTGTTTGCAACTGCTGTGATCTTTCTCAGACACAGTAGCAGAACCTTTCAAATCCAGCCGGTGATTGGTCGATCATTCTGTCAATCATATCCATAATGGGCCGATCCAATAATGTAGCAGGTGAGTGCGACTGCCACAGAGGTAAATACAAAACGTACGCCACGACACAGAATAAACTACAGCCAAAACAAGTCAGATGATCATTTGCTGTTCATGTTTGTTCTCAATTTAACAAAGAAACGCCCTCAAGATCTGAAAAATCTGCTGCTGAAGCTGTTAGCATCTATGCTAATCTCTATGAGCAGTCACTTCCTGCTGTCGTCTCGCTCACAGCTTCCACCTCTCCCTGCTCGAAGGACACTGATTGGTCCGTCCCGGTTAGGGCCGCTCACAGTCGTTGTAGACTGCAGCTTGCCAAGATGATCTGCCTGATTACAGACACTGAATCAGGAGGATTAAGCTGCTGCACAAGGTTATTACCTGTATATGATGAATTAAATTATTACAGCAAGTAAATATGGCTTCAATTTGAACATCTGGTCATACTGGATCACCCAACTTTTTAATTCATTGGCAATTTTATTCATTTTTGACTTGTATGACGTCTCATCACACTCATGTCTCTTGCTAAACTTTGGAAAGAAGACGTGTCCTGTCCCAAACCATAATTCAGGACTTTTTCATGAGTATATGTAACATCTCTCTCTTTTGGAAGCCAAAGATTCTTGGTTGCATGATTAAGTTTTTGTATTTTTCCTTATAGTGTAGGTTAGTTCGCTAGAAAAAGACAAAGTGGACACGTACATCCCTGGTTGGGTGCTGGGTCAAAAAAAACACATGAAAAAGCATGTAAGAAATGTCACTGATGTTTAAATTAAATTCTTGAGGGGAGCTACTTTTGGTGCACAGATCTTTTTGTGCTTTTTCATGTAGTCCATTAAAATTATGTCAGGATGAAACAGAGTTTGATGTGTGTGATTTGGATGAAGTGGAAAGTGTGCCCCGTTTTCTTTTGTACAAATATGATTATCTCAGTGACAAAATGTGATGATCTCTGAGAGTTATTGTTTTTATTGATATAACTTGACTAAAACTTGACAAAATGGGATGGCCACATGAGCAGAAACTGGAGCGGTTTTAATTGCGATGTGTTTCATCTTGCTAACACCATCTTAAGAGAAGACAGTGAAGAAGATGACAGGACAGTTATTTATCTGGTGTTTAATGAATTTCCTTCTACTTTTCCCTGACTATGAATGGACCTACAGAGCACTTTGACCCTGATATATTCACATTAAGTCACCAAAAGTTCATGTGTGCTGGGAATATAAATGTATGTCCATCCATCCATCCATTATTTATTCTGCTTTTACCTTCAAGGTCACTGGGGACTGGAGCCTAATGCTGCGTTCCATTTACATCAGAACTGGGAAGAGGGAAGTGGGAATGACGTCATCTCCTAGTTATCAGCGTTCCAGTTACGAAGTCGGAAAACGTGCCGATCTACCAGGCTATTGTTAGCCGTTGTGTTAGCCATTTAGCACGCCCTGCGTTGTAGTTCACAAATACAACATGAGGAATGTAAATAACACTATGGCAGCATTTCCATAAATATAAGTCGAACAATACTACGTATACGGCTGATTTAGTGCGACAAACACGTGTCAGAAGAGCTAATAAACAGATTATTAAAGGAGCTTAATAACTATTTACACTGGGGGCAGCCGTCTTCGATTGTCAGCTTTGGGGTGGTGAGGATCCCCCAAGTTCCCAGTAGGAAATTCCGACCTGGGGGGGGGGGGGGGGGGGGGGGGGGGGGCCCTTCCAGTTTAAATTTTCCACTCGGAACTCGGAAATCCCGACTTCCCAGTACAACTGGAACGCAGCATATGACACTGGGTGACAGGTGGGGCTGAACCAGTTGCCAGGTGATAACAGGGCCACATAGAGGGCTGGACAAGCATTCACACTCACCCCTCAGGGCAATCTGGAGTCACCAAGCATGTTTTTGGTCTGTGGGAGAAAGCCGGAGTGCCTGGAGGGAACCCACGCATTCACGGGGAGAACATGCAACACAGAAAGGCCCTGACTGACCGGTGCCCTTCTTGCTGAGAGGCGCGTGCACCACCTGCTGCGCCACCATGCCACACTGTAACTGTATGTATGATACATTAATACAGGGCCGCCCCTTGGCATAGGCGATATAGGCGGTAGCCTAGGGCGCCATCTGCTGGAGGGGCGCAGTGCCAGCGCCCTCACCCTCAGGAAAAAAGTAAAATAAAATCATAATAATAATTTGTGATGCCCATTGGTGCCCTCCCTTTCTTTTCTGCCTTAAAAATAACAAATACATTTACAAAAAAAAATTATTAATACATGTAATGTTCGTCACTTGCAGCGGGGGTGCATCTCAAGCAAGTCAGAGAGGGGTCAGTGGAGCCGTGCTGCGGGATGACATACAGGCAGCACCGGGACGCGGAGGAGGCTCTGGACGTGTTTGAGCTCAACGTGAAGGATGACAATGAGATAGGGAAGAGGCTCGGGATTGAGGATGTGGCTGCGGATGGTAATGTGAGCCAGTGGAGGAAGTGGCAGCTGGTGGTCTGGAATCTATCTGAGGATCTGTAGTCCTCCAGGGCGGCGGGGGTAAGGGTGCAGCGCTGCGTCTGGAGCTCTCCAAACACAATAACCCCACTTTACTGATCACACCCCACTGGTTCATTCACAATAACACACCTTCTACCAGGGGTGGGCAACTTTGGTAACCAGGAGGGCCACCGCAAGTCTGTCCCCACTGTCAAAGGGCCAAATAGTGCAATTAAAGAGCACTGACTATTTTACTTAAAGTTTAACAAGATAAAAAATATATAATTTTCACCGGATATATATTAAGAGCTGGGCACATTCAGTCAATTATTAATTTTGTTAACTGTTGATCTGCAAACAAAGTTATTAATTTCAATAATTTTTAAAGGTTTTTAAAGTCAAAACATGTTTAAGCTCCGAATTTATGCCTAAAATATTAATTCTGTTGCTATTAACTGTATTCATTTAATTGATTATGTACTAAGGTTGTGCACTGGTTGGAATCTGTTAATATACAATATGTAATTTGTGATGACATGATATATTATGAAATAACATAACAAAATACCCCAAGCAGACCAATATATGCTCATTTTTAGCCCTCTTAAGCAATATCAAAGATATATTCATTTTTGATGACTGCTATGCCCTATTCATGCCGATGAAAAACCCAGCTGAGTTGTATGTGTGAAGGACAAACTGCCGAGTTTTCCATTTGGACTTTACCAAGGTAAATTCCTTGTTCCCCTCTTGTATGTTTTCTGTGTAAAGTCTGAATGAGCCAAAGTGTGAATGCAGCAGTAAATAATCAGGAAAGAGCGCTTTGGCCTCCGGGGGGCGCAACAAAACTAGGAAAGAATTCACCTTCAATAGGAGTACTTATTACTATTAACTCTTAAAATAGAAAATCCCACATTGATTCAAATGCAAAGCAATGCCCACTACAAATGATATACCAAATAAGTAAATGGACATGTTTTCTTAATTAAAGAAAACGGTAAAAACTATGCTAATCGATTTCTTCTGTAAGCCTGTGAAAATCGCCAGTGGAGGGGGGCACCATATAAAATCTGCCTAGGGTGCCACATTGGGTAGGGCCGACCCTGCATTAATAAAAAGCGTCTAACTTCAGTCATTCAATTGTTCTTCATAAACCTTCTGTTCCCATATTTATCTGGTAGTCTTCATCAGGATGTGAGTAAAAACTGTCCACTGAGGATCCAGAGGTCTACAGAGGCTGTCAAACATGATTAGTTTGGCTTTACAGGTTTAAAGGCACTGAAAACAGGTCTGATGAAGGCAGTGAGGAACAGGAGGCTGTTCCACAGACTTCATATAATGAACAAGATCTGGGCAGTTTTACCTGCGTTTGCACTCACTGGAGACTTTGCCTCAGCCGTATTTACACTCATACTTATTGTACACTGTGTTG